>JADRCH010000064.1:7884406-7895110 GCA_019843965.1 Rhynchomys soricoides | reverse complement strand
AGGCAGACAGGCAGGCAGACAGGTAGGGAGACAGGCAGGCAGACAGGTAGGGGGAGACAGGCAGGTAGACAGGCAGACAGGCAAGCAGGGAGACAGGCAGGCAGATAGAAGGACTACAACACCTAGAATAAAGAACAAGATGATCTGTAGTGCTGTCTGGCTCTAAGAGCACTGTGAGAGAAAATGGAAAGGCCTGTATGGATCCATCTGACAAACACCTTAGTGTTCTATGTTCTGAGAAGTTTATTAACCCATTTAATAAGTCCAACTATTAATAGTCCATAGAAATATAGGTGGCCAAAATGCAAAGCAACTTCAAGATATTTAGAAGAGAAAAAAAAAGACAAGAAAACTAGCAAAGTTGGTAATCATCTTCTTTTTAAAATACTTTTTCTTTCTTTTAAATAAAAGTGTTTATTTTATTGTATTGTTTGAGCAATTTCCCTTGTGTGTATGTGTACATTTCATTTATGCCTGATGCCCAAGGATGTCAGAAGAAGGAATCTGTGCTGGTTAGTTTTATGTCAACTTGACACAAATTAGAGTCATCAGAGAGAAGGGAGCCTTGATTGAGAAATTGTCTCCATAATATTGTGCTACAGACAAACCTCTAGCGTATTTTCTTAATTAGTGATTGATGGGGAAGGCCCAGCCCATTGTGGGTGGTGCCATTCCTGAGCCAGTGGTCCTTCATTCTATAAGAAAGACAGCAGGCTGAGCAAGCCAGTAAGCAACACCCCTCCATGGCATCTGCATCAGCTCCTGCCCCCAGGTCCCTGCTGTGCTTGAGTTTCTGCCTTCACTCCTTTCGATGGTGAACTGTTGTGTGGAGTGGTGAGTGAAATAACCCCTTTCCTCTCCAAGCTGCCTTTGATCAGTATGTTTCTTAACAGCAATACTATTGCTAACCTTAACTAAGTAACCTTAACTAAGACAGGGTTATACTCCCTGGAACCAGAGTTATGGATGGTCTTTAGCCACCATGTGGATACTGGGAACTCTGGGTCCTCTGCAAGAGTAGCAAGTGCTCTTAACCATTAAGCTATCTGTCCAACCTACAGCTATGTCTTCTTAATTCACCTTTCAACAAATTGGAGCAAGCCTCTACTCTCTCGGGAGCTAGAAACATGGGCAAGCCTTGGCCTCATTTCAGCATCCAGTTGCTTACATGACAAATAACAAGGGATCTGTTTCTGCATTTGTGCCTACAGTTGTGAAAACACACATCACAGTATCTTCAGAGCCACCAGACAGGGATAATGGTCTTTGGGGTACATATACTAGGGGTGTGGGTCTTGTTATCCCCCCAAGATATTTGGAGCAGGGGGTCTGTGTGAGTTGTATCTTGTTCTGACTCAGTGTCCATTATTCTTGTTTTCCTGACAGCTTCTTATTTCTGAATCTGAGCCTGTGGTCTATCTAGTAGAGGTGAGCCTAGAGAAGCAGGTCACACTCTCAAAATCACCTCTGTGAGCAAGGGAGATAGCTTCATTTGTAAAGTGCTTACCTTGCAAGCATGAGGACCTCAGTTAGATCCCTAAAGTCCACAGAGCAAAAAGAAGCTGGGTGTGGTAACACTCATTTGTAATCCAGTCAGGAGGATCCCTGGGGCTCACGGGCCAACAAACTAGTCTACTTGGTGAATTCCAGTCAGCAACAAGAGACGAATCTCAAAAAGCAAGCACAGATGGAAAGAAGGTAGGGAGGGCTGGAGGGAGGAAGGGAGGAAGGGATGAAGGGAGAAGAAAAAGTTAAGGTAAGGGAGAGAGTTCTGAGGAATGACACCGGAGGTTGTCCTCTGACCTCTATACACACATGCACTCACACAGGCCTCACAAATCAGACCTCTGCTTGGGTCCTGTTTGTTCGTCTCTGTTTTCTTTCTGGCATTGTGCCTGTCTCCTTTTCTTTTTATCTTTCTACATATTCCTTATTTCATCTACTCCTCTTTTCTGCTTTGATTCTGTTTTTTTGTTTTGTTTTGTTTTTTTAACAAATCTTAATATTGCCTAATTTTTTTTTTTTAACCATTGTCTTATTAGGGTTTTTTCCCCTGTAGTTATTCTTAATAAATTCAACTATTTCTTGGTTTCAATGATCTTTTTTAAAGAGAGTGGTATTTAATAATGACACTTAAGTGACAAATATCACGCCCACAGAGAATTTTGAAGGAGTAGATAGTTCATTCAAATGAGCAATGATACCAGCTATAGCTTTAAGGGCAAAGGGTAGACCAGACCAGAGACTTGGCAGGGCAAAGGGGATGCGACTGCAGAACAGACATAGCAGCCCAGAGGACTTGCATGGACAAGGCTGGGGTGACAGAGAAGCAACATTCATTTTCTGCTCTGCTTATAGGAAAAACAAAAAATGAGCAGACACATGTGCAGGGGTGTGGGTAAGGCAAGGTGAGGCCCAAAGAGCACTCAGCTGAAAGGAATTAAGAAGAACAAAATGACAAAACGTAATCCACCAAAGCATACGAAAGAAGCTGAACCAAAAGTTTTGAGAAAGGCAGGGCAGTTTTGCTGGAGGTTGTGGGAATGGTGGGCTGGGGCAGATTTGTCTATAAGAAGTACTTCTGATTGTTAACAGGCCCTGCAGAGGACGTCCTGTGATGGTGGGAAGGCAGGCCAGAGCTCCTGATCGACGTGCAGCTCAGGCTGAACTTGGGCAAACTAGGCAGAGAAGGAACCCAGAGAAGTTTGGAAGGAGAAAGCAGCAAGAAAAGGTGGCCGAAGAAAGCTCTTTATGAGGCCAGCGCATCCTGTTAATCAAGCCAACCTGGCCCAGGGGTGAGTCAGAGGGCCAGAGCGTGATGGTCTGAGCGTTGCTGCACATCATGTTTATATTGAAAGTTTTGCCCTGTTGACATGAGCCGGCCCTATGAGACAGGTCCTGCAGTGGCTGACCCTCATGGCAGAGGACTGTTGGTCTGAGAAGAACCTGCAGTTGTCAGTGACCTCTTCATTGCCAATCCCAGTGTCCTTCCTCAGCTCCTCCCCTGCTGGATCTCTCAGGCAAACATCAGTTAAATAGTTTCTCTTCAGCCACTCTCCTCTCCCTGCAAACTCTTTCAAATTTCCCTTCAACTTTACTGGCTGTTTTCCTCTCTCTCACTCTCCTTGAGAAATTCGATTCAGTAGCTGTCCTGTGACTGCTTATTTTGTTCTAAACCTCCACAGCAAGAGGCAGGAGTATAAAAGCCACGGCCCTGGCTTTTGAGGTGCTGAAGTTCAAAGAAAAACCATCAGTGAAAGAGCACAATACAGTAAGATGAGCACAGTCGTGACAGGGATACCTGTGGGCTGAAGTTAGCTCGGCAGGATGAATGGCAAGGAGCATGTTTAGGGGAAGGGATCATGGCACATCTGTGCCCAGCCTATGGATTCTGGCAGAGGACCGCAACACAGAAAAGTCTGTGCCAACAAACAGGAAACTGGAGGGGGAGGCTGTGATTGAGGAGGACACTGGGGACATTGTGCCAACCTGAGGAACCTGCACTGTATCAGATATGCACCAGGTGTGGGGAGAAAATGAGTGTGATTCTGAACATGTTGAGTTCAAGGTTTGTGGGCTATCCAGACAGGGGTGCTCAGCTGCAGGTAGGTGTTAGCGCCTGGAGTTCAGCCAAGGAATTTTGAAGAGAGAGAGACTGTTTTGAGTCATGTGTGTATAATATGTTGGCAATCCACAAAAGGGGAGGGGCATGGGGGGGGACTGAGATCACACAGGGAGGTTATGTGGTTTTGTTTGTCAAAGTTGTGGCCCTTGAGCCACCTGCATCAAAACCCCACAGAAGATAACTAGAGATGAAGGACCTAGGCCATGCACCAAGCCCACCGACTGAGGAATCCAGGGGTGGTACATGGATTAGCATTTTAACTTATTCCCTCTGACCTAGACTTACCTAGGGATACTCTGTAGCCACTTCCTCTGAGGGGAAGTGAGATGCATTGCTTTCTTTGTTCATCCTTGATGACTACATCTATATAAGCTCCTCTGCTCTATCCCCTCTCTCTTGACAAGCTCCTGTGTTTGTCCTTTAGGCTGGTCTTTGCGTTGATGGACCATTCCTAGCTCTGCCCCGCATTTCCAGAAGCCTTCCAGAAACCTCTACCAATTGGAACTCACCTGCTTGCCTTGGAGAACCACCTTCCTCTGGTGCTTCCACAGCCTTCCCAGATGCACAATACCACCCCACTGTTTCTCTACTTACAGCTCCTCCCCCTAGACCACAGTCCCCCTTCCTACTGCCAGCATCCAGCCAGCCGCCCCACTAAGACTGGACCCTGATTCTAGTCTTTTATCTTGAAGGCATATAACTTGTTGATAAAATTGTCTTGCTGCAAGCCACACCATTGCTCTGAGATGTTGAGTCATTACCTTGCCTGCTCAGTAAACCTTAATTGCCTTAACCAGACACTTGAATCTCATTGCCATGTGCCCCAAACCCACCTTCCAATCTCATTCTCCACTCTTGCCCCACCTGTGTCCTGAGCAGTGGCCACCCTCCACCCCCAGTCCCTGCATACAGCCTCCCATCTGTTTTCTTCATCCTTTTAGACCCAGTGGAAGTTCTTACAGGAATCCCTGCCTGAGACTCCCCACCTGCACCCCAGCAGTTAGCCTTTGGTCTCCTCAAAGTGCAAACAGGTTCCATTTTGGCCATCCCATCCCATGTAGGAATAGAGTTCTTTGTTTCATTTTTAAATGACTTACCTTCCCCTCTCTGAAAACAGCTGAACGAGAATGGAACATGGGGATATGTAGGGCTCCATTCTCTCTCCCAACTAGATGACAATATGAAATTTATCTAAGCCTCAGTTTTCTCATCTATGGAATGGAATAATGATGTCTGCACTGGTGAAATCAGCAGAGGACAAAAGCACTCGGTGACTGCCTTTATGAAGTGCTGTAGTATCAGATACGGAGGAGGAGATCAACAAGCACGCCGAGTCTGTGAAAAAGGTACATTTCTGAGCAAACTTTAAAGGGTGACCTGTGAACACAAAATGTAAGTGACCGAATGCAAGGGAGAATTTAGTATTGGGGTCACTTGCTTTCAGTTAGCTAAGGTTCACATACTTCCACAGCTTCAAAGTTTCAGGATTGCTTAGTTTCCTGGAGCTTTTTCTCTATGGAGCAGACCCATGTGGTATGCAACTTGGGTTTTATTTGAACAGCAATGTGTCTGCCCCAGGAGTGATAATCTAAGTCAATTTGGTAAAGCAATCATGTTGCAGTGGCAGCTGTGTAGTGGCCTGTTTCTAGCCAAGGAGGTAAAAGGTGAACTTGGGGGCTACTGGGAAATCGGTTTAGTTTTGATAAGAATATTCCCTAGGAAGAGATCCCCACCCCACCCCCCTTCAGCCTGCCATGGTAGGATGGGATACTAAGTTGCTGCTGGAGGACTGAGTCAAAGAGGTGGGGGTGAGGAGATGAACCAGCCTTGAAAGTGCTGATCTCTGATCTGGTTGACAGAAGATACCTCGCCGTGAATGTTCCTGTCACAGGATAGCCCATCCTCACAGCTAATAGACTCTTAATTTATTTAAGAAATCAATTTTGTCATTTCTTGATAGTATTTTTTTTTATCACAGTTGACATGTAGCTCTTTAAAAATATTTCTACAACCTCAAAGTGTAAATAAATAAATAAATAAATAAATAAATAGAAAAAAAATTTTTTTAGAAGAAACAAAGGATCCTTTGTCACAGAATCCTGGGGATTTTTTTGCTGCGTGAGATGAATTGGAATTTTAAATAATTTGCAGTATGGCAATATCTTCCATCCACATTCCATTTGCCCTGGGTGGGACTTAATCAGCAGTCAGAGTTGCCAATTTGCTTATCTTTTCTTTAGGAGACAGACACTGCCTGGCTGATTTGAGCTGGTTTATTTTATCTCCTTGAGTTGGATGCTTAAATAGAAAGCAGAACAACAAAAAGATCTCTCTCTCTCTCTCTCTCTCTCTCTCTCTCTCTCTCTTCCCCCTCTCTTATACACACACACCATATGTTCTTGGTCCTTCTGACATTATATCATTGATTCCCAACATTGTCTGCGTGTCCCCCCAGCAATCCCAACACTCATGAGGAAGAGAAAGAAATATCAAGACTCTGAGGCTAGGGCTGGAGTGGTAATGCAGAGGTAAGAGGGACTGCTGCATATACATGATGTCCCAGGTTTAATTCCCAGTACGACCCCCATCTCACCTCCCCCACCAAAAATTTTGAGTCTAGTCTGCTGTGTAGAGAATTCCAGGCCAACCTAGATGATATAGTGAGGTCTTGTCTCAACAAAATGAAAACAAGCCTTTGAATGTTAAGTACTTTGAAAGTAGAGAAGTTGGGGAAGCTTGAGGGGTGAAATGGACTGGTAAGCAACACGATGTCACCATGGGGTACTTAACTCTGAGCATTAGACATAGTCAGGCAATGGCTTGAGGATGGTCAGGAAATGTGCTAGAAACTTTGGCCCATGACTCATTACAGGTGATGCCTTTTCTGCCCACCCCTTTTATCAACCTGTTTGATCACCCCTGCTATCCTCTACTTGAGCCCATTTTTCTTTTCCTACAATTTGTAATCCTTGTTTTCTTTGTTTGTTTTGTTTGTTTATTTGTTTGAGAGAAAGGGTCTCAGACAGAGCTCTGTCTTGAACTGTGTAGCTAGGGACAACCTTGAGATCCTGATCTTCTGAGTGCTGGGATTACAAGCTTCAAAAAGATACTTTTTCTTTTTTTTTCCGAGACAGGGTTTCTCCGTGTAGCCCTGGCTGTCCTGGAACTCACTCTGTAGACTAGGCTGGCCTCGAACTCAGAAATCTGCCTGTCTCTGCCTCCCAGAGTGCAGGGATTAAAGGTATGTACCACCATTGCCCGGCTTCAAAGAGATACTTTTAAGTGAGGGAAATAAAAGGCATAGTATGGGTGCAAAAGAAACTAAGTCTATCGACATAGTTACTAAGTATCTATTTATCGATACACTAAAGAACAAAATCTAACCAGATGCCCCAAAGCTACAAAGTAGCAATGAATAGAGGCAATAGTTTAAGATATCTGTAACAATTGCCAAAAAGATAAAAAAAAAAAAAAATTGTGATTACTGGTAACAAAGTTATAGGTAGCTTGATGTAGTATGCCAAACTCAACCTTGAGGTTTTAAGGTCAATGAAAAGAAAAATGTCCCTGGCCCCTGTCTATTCAAATTCATAGTCCCCTGATTGCTAATCTGTGAGCCAGCCCGGGTGGATCTGGGACTCTAAAATAAGAATTCTGGACTGGCAGTGATGGTGCACACCTTTAATCCCAGCACTCAGGAGGCAGAGACAGGCAGATTTCTGAGTTCAAGGCCAGCCTGGTCTACAGAGTGAGTTCCAGGACAGCCAGGGCTACACAGAGAAACCCTGTCTCAAAAAGAAAAGAAAAAAGGAAGAAAAAAAAAAGAAAAGAAAGAAAGAAAAATAAAATTCATTTTTTATTGTTCCTATTAAGATGTAAGGTCCATGCAGTATCTGGCTCTTCTGCCCACTGATGTAACGACTACAGAGAAGGCTCTGTATCATCTGTACCATCTGGCTCATTTGTTAACTTTTCTCTGATTTGAGTTTTTGTTGTTTTTTTTTTTCTTTTTGGTTTTTTCAGGGCTTCTCTGTGTAGCCCTGGCTGTCCTGGAACTCACTCTGTAGACCAGGCTGGCCTTGAACGCAGAAATCGACCTGCCTCTGCCTCCCGAGTGCTGGGATTAAAGGCGTGCGCCACCACTGCCCGGCTTGATTTGAGTTTTTATTTTGCTTCTTGTTGTGTTTTATTTTTACTTTTTTCCCATGTATTAGTCAATCATTAGAGGGTTTACTATATGCCTAGTCCTGTGATTTGTATGTACTAGTGTTCTAGTGTGTATGTGTGTGTGGGGGAGACAAGTAAACACAGGTTACAGCCAAGATAGCATGATCGTACTGTTGAACCGATGACAAGGTGCAAGATGCAGGGGACTCCTGCAGCCCACCAAAGTCACTCTTAGCATACTGCCACAGTCAAGAAGGAAAAAGGTCATCCCACGGAACTTCAAATAAATCCCCCCTCCCTCATTTTTCTTCACATCTGGAACAATACCAAGGAGGATCTAAATTCACAATACATGCCAAGAGTTAGGAAATCTCCTGTTTTTCCACCCCCAGCTATCCCAGGGCTTCCTCCTGTGGATTAAATTAAACTCTCACCTTCTTTCTAGGAGTGAAGAAATTGGGCAGGGTAAGGATTTCAGGGTTCTCTTTGGTAGTTAGTGGAGAAGAGGTCTGTGGCCACCCTCTTACGCTGATTTTGCCCACACCCAGGAACACACAGGATAGGGACATTGTAGAGGGAGTGACATGAAAACCAAAGCCTTAGTGTTAGGGAGGAAGGGGATTACTCCCAGCAGCAGCTCTGTGGAATGAGAGGTTACAGAGCTCAGCTGAGGGACATTCAACCTGCCTAGAGCATTAGGACTGACTAGGAGGCTGGTGGGAGGGGCTGAAGGGAAAGGAGAGAGATCAGAGAGGAGCAGGGTGCATCAGGCAAGGCTTCCTAACCTGAGTCAAGGAGCTGAAATTTGCTCAGAGATCATGGGAAGTTAAGGAGCCTCCAGATCAGCTACAAGTGGTTAAAAACTTTTATTGGCTGAAAGGAGGCCTACATCGAGGAGACAGTATGAGGGAGCCATTGTGATGGTAAGGGACATTAGAAATTGCTAGTTTCAAGAGACATTCCAGAGTTGAAGTCTATATAGTTAATGACTAACGGTGTGTGTGCACGTATGTACATACTAAAAGCTAAACTTGGGTGTTGTTCCTCAGGAGCTGTCCCCTCTTGTTGAAAAAAACAAAGAGAGAGAGAGAGAGAGAGAGAGAGAGAGAGAGAGAAAGGTCCCTTACTGAACCTCAAACAGGGAAAAGTTATGAGCTTTATTTATGTATTATTTGTTTGTTTATTGTTGCATTGTGTAATATGTATACATACAGGTGTACACATCACAGAATATGTGTGACTGTCAGAAGACAAACAAAAGAGTCAGTTCTCTCCTTCCTTGGTTAGCTCTGGGGATCAAACTCAGGTTCTCAGGTTTGTAGAGCAAGTATGTCCCTTTACCTGCCCAGCCTTCTTGCAAGTCCTCTTCCTGTATACTTTATTTTTTTTCTTTTCTCTTATTGGATGTTTGCTTTATTTACATTTCAAATGTTATCCCCTTTCCTGGTTCCCTCCCAAACCCCCATCCCATCCCCCCTTACCCTGCTTTTATAAGGGTGCTTACCCACCCCCCACTCCCATCTCCATGCCCTGGCATTCCCCTACACTGGGGCATTGAGCCTTCCTGTATACTTTAAATCATCTCTGGATTACTTATCTCAATGCAGTGTAAATGTGGTATAAGGAGCCATTATACTAGACTGTTTAGGAAAAACAATGACATGTTCAATATAGATCAGTTTTTAAAATCTTGATCAAGGATACAGGATCCTCAGATATAGAAGGGTGACTGCATACGCACACAGGCCATTAAACAATCCACGTACAATGCACTGGTTCCCCCCTGCAGAGAATGGGCCATGCTTACCAATTCCATATCCTCCGGTGCCCAAGGGTACAACACAGAAACAGTGCTTGTGCCCCTGGCCCGTGCCTTGCTTCAGAACTGCAGAATATATGTCCCCAAACCTAAGGATAGTAGGGCTGGAATCCATTCTGGGACTTTAGACCTGTTCCCCTTTCCTCTTCCTTCTTCCTTCCTTCTTTTTCTTCTCTTTCTCCTCCCCCCTCCCCCCCCCTCCCCCCCCCCCCTCCTCCTCCTTTCTCTCTCTCTCTCTCTCTCTCTCTCTCTCTCTCTCTCTGAAAGAGTCTTCCTGTGTAATCCAAGATGGATTCAAACTTGTGATCCTCCTGCCTCAGCTTCTGATTTAGGATTGCAGTTATGTACTCCTACATCCAGCAAGACCAATCATGTTCGAAGCGAAGTCTAAGGACTTCCAGCCTCAGAAATGCCTACATTTCAAGACTGTGATAGAGCAAGTGCATAGTCCCGCAGGATTGTGGACTCTTAGGCCACTACTCCCAGGAAGATGCCTTGCCCAATCCATTTGCTCTTTTGAGAAGTAGAGAGGCAGGTGACTGTACAGAAGAGGACTGGGATGCTGATCTCAACGTGCAGCACTGCTAGGAATGGCTATGGGAGTTTGGGGTGGGATGAGAAAAACTAGGAGGATTTAGGGGTTAAGGCTGGGAATGCAGAAATGAACCTGGTATCCAAACACCCATGTCTGGGAGATGGCCCTGCCCAAACAGCAGAGAGCGGATAGGCAGCAATAGGACTAGATAGTATGCTGGCCCTGGACTGAGCATGCCTTTAGTGCCAGGAAGAGGAACTTGAATTTAATTCAATAAAGTGATAGAGGGACAGTGAATATTTCTGAACAGGAATACAAGTCAAGAGAGACACAAAACTGGGAAGGAATGGTTGGAAAAACTTTAATGCTTTAAGTCTGAGTAAGAAGTAATTTTATAAAGTATCATCAAAAGAAATGTCTGACCCTCTTCCCTACTTCTGTGTATGTGACAACCAGATTTGCTCATCAAGGGTCATGATGTGATAATATGTCATTCTTCCCATCCTCAGCACCCCACCAGGCGTGCACCTTTGTCCTTTCTTTTTTTAAAAAAAAAAA
>JADRCH010000064.1:7840751-7884396 GCA_019843965.1 Rhynchomys soricoides | reverse complement strand
TTTTTTTTTTCTTTAACAGACAGAAGTCAGGGAGGGCAATCAAACAATGAGACTCGGTCGAGGGCCGCTCTGAATCTCTGAGCTGTGTGGGGGAGAAGACGGATGAAGCAGGAATTCTGAAGAAGATAAGAAGCAAGCCAGAGAGGAAAGAAAGAAGTTGCTGAAGCAGGAAGAGAAGAAAGCACTGGAATAAAACCGGGTGAGAGATAGAAGCTCATGTGTATGTGGGGGTGGGGGGTCATCAAAAAGTAAGTGTACAAGGAGGAAACCAGGGAGCACTGGGTGGGACAAGCCAAGTTTCCACTGCAGGGAAGCAGGTACATTGTTCAAACTGCATTACTCCCTGCCTGCCATCTGGCTTCCGAGATGTGTGAGGAAAGCAGAGCAGAAAAGAAAATGCCGGTCAGTAACCCTGACAATGGAAACTTGTTTTCCGTGGAGGTTTTGAGAAGCGTGAGACTAGAATCCATCTGTAGGGGAGATCAGCACCTTTGTAAATGTCACACATCCAAATTCGAAGAAGGTGGTGTTCACTCTCAAATCTTGATGATTACGTTCCAGATAGAGTTTTTATGCACCACCAAAAATTCACGATCAGAACTTTGCCCCTGAAATGTGACCCCCCCAAAAAAACCCAAAACAAACAAACAAACAAACTTGAAGGAAACTGATTTTTAAAGAAAGATTGATGGTGCTGAGTACAACAGATTAGACCAGTGGTTCTCAACCTTCCTGACCCTGCAACCCTTTAATATGATTCCTCAGGGTGTGGCGACCCCCAACCATAACATCATTTCATTGCTACTTTGTAACTGTAATTTTGCTACTGTTATAAACTGTAATATAAATATCTAACATGTGACCCCTGTGAGAGGGTGATTCAGCACCCAAAGGAGTCAAGACCCACAGGTTGAGAACCACAGAGTAGATGCTTAGTGAATCTTGCTAGATTTCAATCATCATCATTATCCTCCTCCCCCTCCTCCTCCTCTTCCTCCTCCTCCTCCTCATCAACATCATCATCATCATCAGTTTCTGGTACTGGGTATTAAACCTAAGACCTTGCATATGCCAGGCAAGTATGCTACCAAAGGGCTATATGCCCAGCCCTTAAAAAACTAACACATTTTTTACATTTTGAAGACAGGTCTTGTGCTTATCCAGGATGGCCTTAAACCTACTGTATAGACCAAGTAATCCTCCTGCCTCAGCATCCCAAGTAGCTATAACAGGCCAAAGAAGACTGAGAAAGGAAGGTTCATCCTTGGTGACCAGGTTGGCTCCAATACTTTCATTCTGGTTCTAGAGGACAATTGTCATCTAGGCATTTGCACCTGAGAGCCTTGCCATCAGTGGAAACCATGAGGAGGGCTGGCTGCCATCCCTCTGTCTATATCCTTCTATCTGACCACTACCCTGACATCAGCATTATTATCTTCCATCTGCCTGGTTGATTCTCTCTTCTGGACCTCTATAGCCTGACACCTTTTCTCTAGATTATTTTTCAGTTCCTCCTTTGCAAGGTCCTCATTCACTAAACTTGCTGGTTCGGCCTGCATGTAACCTAGAACAATGCCTAGCACAGCCTTCAATCCTAGAATCTCTGAGGTCTCCCTGCTCTCTATAGCATGGAGCCCGGCCTGCCTCATGCAACTTACAATGAAATAATCTATTTCCTGTCCCCTAAGCACATGAGTTTGCAGAGACTTGGGGATCTGTATTCCCTCCTCTTCCTTAGACAGTTCTGTAGGTTGTACCTCTACAGTATTGCCTCCCCCCCACCCCATCATCTCCATGGTTACTACCTTCACTGGAGCTAGCCCCACACCTCATGGTAACCATAACCTACCCCCATCCTTCCTGCCTCTCTCTATCCTTCCAACTCTTTCTCCACACCGTGGTCAGAAGCAGTCTTTTCCAGTGCAAGTCAGGTTGAACCATTCTGCCAATGGCTTCTCATAGCACCAGAATAAAGTCCCACATCTTTGTCAAAACCTCCAGGGTCCTGCCCAGCTCACTGCCAGCCTCCCTTTACCTGGATATCTGTGGATCCTACACTGGTCCCACCACCACAGTTCCTGGCTTTCTGACAGGCTCTCAGGAGAAGCATCTATCATCCATCTTTCTGCCTCTTAGTTGGCAGAACCTCCAATCATCTCTCTGGTCTTGGCTAAGTGTCTCCAGGAAAGCCACTTTCCACCAGCATTCTTATAACTATTTTTCATTCCTTTGTCTATTTTAATCGCCATTTGTATTTACTTTGTTTCCTACTCCTATCTGTCTTCCCACTTGTCTTAGTCAGGATTTCTATTCCTGCACAAACATCATAACCAAGAAGCAAGTTAGGGAGGAAAGGGTTTGTTGAGCTTACACTTCCATGCTGCTGTTCATCACCAAAGGAAGTCAGGATTGGAACTCAAGCAGGTCAGGAAGCAGGAGCTGATGCAGAGGCCATGGAGGGATGTTCCTTACTTGCTTGTTTCTCATGGCTTGCTCAGCTGGCTTTCTTATAGAGCCCAAGACTACCAGCCCACAGATGGTACCACTCACAAGGGGTCCTCCCCCCTTGATCACTAATTAATAAAATGCCTTACACCTGGATCTCATAGAGGCATTTTCTCAACTGAAACTCCTTTCTCTGTGAAAACTCCAGCTTGTGTCAAGTTGACACACAAAACCAGTCAGTACACCACTGAACTCTCAATGTCAAGAGGACCTAGACCATGTATATCTTGGAAACCATCCTCTATCTGCTAGCACAAGGCTTAGTGTTACTGTTTTGCAATGGTTCTCATATGAAACCTTCTCTCTTCTTCCTCCAGCTCTCTGTGCCTTTCTCCTGTTCTCTTCTGCTCTCTCTAGTTGACATCTCAACTGCTGTAGTTTCAGTGTTTCTCAGTTGGTTGCTTAATTTCTTCTTTTATTGCATACAAAACCAAAAACCAACCATTAATGCAATTCAATCATGCTTCTTCATATATATGAGAAAATCTATTTTCATCCCTGTGTGCATATGTGTGCATGCATATGTGTGTGTGCATGTGCATTGTGTGTATGTGTGTGTGTATTTGTGTGTGTGCACACGCGCACTTAGCAGACCAAAAGAGGGCATCACATCTCCCATAACCGGAGAACAGGCAGTTGTGAGCTGCCCTCATGGGCACCGAGAACTGAACTCGGGTTATCTACAAGAGCAGTAAGTGTTTTAACTCCTGAGTCATCACTACAGCCCGGGCTTCCTCTTCTCCTAGCAATGTGCTGTGGGGATTGTCTTCAGCTTGTTGTGCTGTCTCACTGCTATTTATTTCTTCCTTATACTTCTTTCTCTGGTTCTTTTTATTACTCCAAATCAATTTCAGAAATAGTTTTAGCAGTCTTCAAAACAAAATAATCCTATAATGCTGGCATTGAGGAGAGAACGCAGAGACAGACGGGTCCTTGAAGATCATTGGCCAGCCAGGGTAGCTAAATTGAAGGGTTTTAGGTTCTGTGAGAGACCCTGTGCTAAGCTTTGAGCCTTGGGCTAGTAGAGAAAGAATGGTTTCCAAGATAGGCATGGTCTAGGCCTTCTTAACATTGAGAGTTTGCTGGGGAGACAGATAAGATGCAGGAAACAAGAGGTGGAGAGCAATCAGGGAAAGACACCTGGCATAGACTTCTGACCTCCATTTGCCCATGTGTGCATGTGCACCTACACACACAAG
This sequence comes from Rhynchomys soricoides, assembly GCA_019843965.1. Classification (NCBI taxonomy): domain Eukaryota; kingdom Metazoa; phylum Chordata; class Mammalia; order Rodentia; family Muridae; genus Rhynchomys; species Rhynchomys soricoides. The sequence continues at coordinate 7,880,692 of JADRCH010000064.1, read as the reverse complement.
TGTGCACACACACTAACAAGTATATACACAGACCACACCACACACAAATCACAGCACACATGCACACACTCCCTACACATATACCATACCACTTACACATACCAAAGCTGAAACCACAACCAACCAACCAAATCCTTCTTTCTTTCCTGCTTCTGGAAGTTCCCTCCCTTTTGCCTCTCACTGCTCTCCTTAGTGTACACCTGTACCTTGGCCCCTGGTCCTTTGCACTTCCTGGTTTCACTGGTGAAAACTCTCCCACCATGACCTGTCTTCAACCTAAGCATGGGTACCTTTCTCATCTCTCATCTCATCTCTTACCTGGAAGATCCCTGGTCTTTGAGGGTTGTTCTGCCCTTAAGCCAACTCGGCTACACTGTGATGTACCTGCCTCCCACTCTAACAGACCTCTCGCCATGTTATAAGGACAAGAGCCTGTTGTTCTTCTTGTTACAAGAGCATCCTAACATCAGACGCCATGTTTCCTCATTGTCATCCCATTACAGTACCTGATAGATACCACAGTAGACAGAGTGGGTGATTTACGTTTGCAACATCTTTCCTTTTCTCTATTGAATCACTTGAGAAACTGATACACAACAGGCCCTTGCACCAGGCATCAATGAGAAGAAGTTTACTTGTATCTATTTGGAGTAGGGTAGGAGTTGCTCTCCCAGCTGCTTTCCAGACATAAGATCCCCATGCTCACGACTATCATGGCTTAGGCTACAGAATACAAATTCATTACTTGTGGGGAAACGGTTGTTTTAGACAGGGCTCTTGTGAGAAATGGAGTCAAGATATTGGATGGATGGGTAGGTGGATGGATGAAGGATAGACAAGAGGAGCTCACTATGAGGACCGGGTCGCAAAGCCCTGGAGCTAGAGAAGTCCCATGATAGGTTGTCTGGAACCTGGAGTCCTAGCAATGCCAGTAGTTTGCTCAGCCCAAGTCTGAAGATCTCATAAGCAGGGAACCATGTGATATAGATCTCAGCACAGGGCCAAAGGCCAAAGAGTAAGGTAGGGGTAGGCATTGAGTCCAGAGTCTAAAGGCAAAAGACTTTGGAATTCTGAGCCTAAAGGTTGGATGAAAGAGTCCCAGCTCTGAGATAGAGAATATATACTTGTTTTTCCTCTGCCTTTATGCTCTGTGGTGAGGAGTACAGCAGATTTGATGGCCCGCCCACATTCAGGGCCAGTTTTCCCCACTCATGTCATTAACTCCCGTACCAGTTTCTCCTGGGCACGCCCTGAGATAATGCTATACCAGCCAGCCAGGTACTCCTTAGCCCAGTCAAGCTGGTACCTAAGAAAGAACCACCACAATGACCAATTAAAGTTGTTATACAGCTGACGTTATATGGTATTCTAAGCAGTGGCCTAGTCTTTTTTACTGAATGAAAATTGATTTCAAAATCACTTTCTGATGGACAGAAAGCCAGGGTAGTCCAACAGGAAGAATTAGTTACCTGCTGGACAGAACAAAACCATAATTGAGCATCTATTGTGTGACAGGTGCTGTGTTAACCTCTGCCATGGAATATAATTCACAGATGTACTGATGTCATTGATATCAACGAGATGCTTGCTATTATGTTGACATAGACTCTAATTTCCAAGCCTTTTCCAAGAGACTTATAGTTTTTTCAGCCAATTAACTGCAGGGGATGGTATCTTTGGGCTCCTAAGTTGTAAAACATCTGCAGAAATTTAGCTCAGATCTTACCAGGAACGAGTATCCACTGGAATTGTTTCATCCCTTACAAGGATGACTTGTTTATAAAACAGAATCTTTTTTGTTTTCTGAGCAGATTCAACAGCCCCATAAGGCAGCCAAAGTTGCCATCATTTCTCCAGAACAGATTTCAGTCTTAGCAAGATTTATATTTCACAAATAAATATTTAAAAGCAAACCATAACAGAGCTAGAACTAACCATATCACGTAGCCTCAAACAACGCCAGTTCATCTAGACTCAGATCTTGAGGAAATTGTGTGTCACTGAACCCTGAGGGAGAACAGAGTTTTTCCTTAAGGAAAAGTTTGTCATTTTAAAGATTCCATATCTACATATGGCCTCAGTCTTAAAGGCAAAAATCCAAAAATGGATTTTTTTTCAAATTTAATTCAAATTTAAGTAGCATCTAAAAAAACTTATTTTAGAGTTGGATTCAACCTTATCCAATTTTGATTTAGATTTGTCAAAAATCTCTCTGAATGTGGAAACATTATTTCTTGCTTATGATAGGTATAGATCTACATAATATCTGCATTTGGCCTCCCTTTATCAGGCTTACCTTTGTAGTTAGCAGACATTTCCCAAGAATCTTAGATCCTTGGGCTGGCAAGATGGCTCAGTGGGTAAAGGCACTTGCTGCCAAGTCTGATGACCTGAGTTTGATCTCCAGGGCCCACATGGCAGGACAGAACTGGCTTCAGTAAGTTTTTCTCTAACTCACGTGTGTACCATAGCACATGCATGCCTCTCCCCCTCATTAAATGTGATACAGATTTTTTAAAAGAAATCTAAGCTTCTTATTCAAAGATGAGGTATATGGAAGACTTGGGAACCTTCCCAGAGAGAGACTGGTTATTTGCTTGCATGTGCACATGTATTAGCATACACACATATGTGCATGCACATTTGAATGTCTGTGGACACAGATACATGTGGGTGCAAGTAAATATGTGTGTCCGTGTGTGTAGAGGGCAGGTATTAATGTCCTTCTCAATCACTCTTTGTTTTCTGAGGTTTAGTTCTCCTAAACCTAGAACTCACTATTGCTACTTTAAGTACCCAGCTTGCCCAGGGACTTTCCTGCCTCTGCATCCCAGTGTTGGGCTTACAGATAGACCACCGCAGCAGCCCAGCTTTTATGTGGGTGCTGAGGATCTGAACTCTAGTTCTCACATTGTTGTGGCAAGCCCTTCATCCACTGAGCTATCTCCCCATAAATGCTTATTAACTGCCTGAGACAGGGTCTTGCATAGCCCAGGCTGCCCTGAGCTCACTACATAGTCGAGGATAACTTTGAATCCCTGATTCTTCTGCCTCCACCTACTCAGTGCTCAGATTATAGATTTAGTCCAGAGCTGGCTAAATGAGATTGTTCAGAGCCGGGCACAGCCAGATTGTACCCACTGGAGAAGTCGAAGGGAATGAGCAGGTCCTCTCATGGAAAGGATGTTGCTTAGGCGGGTATCTGAGTCTGAGCTTGCTGACTATAGGCTAGTCTGTAGATTCCATAGTACAGCCAAATCTCCTGAAAAGAGACATGGTGGAACTAACTTCTGGAATCAACATCTAGACACAGAGCAAAGACTGAACAGGATGGGAGATGGCTCGGTGGTTAATAGTACATGTGGCTCTTACACGGGACTCAGGTTTGGTTCCCAGCACTCACATCAGGAGGCCTATAACCACCCCTGACTCTGGGGGATCTGATACCCTTTTGTGGCCTTTTTGGGTACTTGTATCATTCCGACAAGAGCCACACAGGGGCCACTCCAAGGATGGGGTTGCCAGGGAGCCAGGGACCTCTGGGCAGGGATAGTCCAGAACATGTGAAGCCAGATATGATTGCTTTACAACTGTATGTAGAGTGTCCCAGAAGATACTCTATTGTGAGGAGAAAGGCCTCCACAAAAGTAACAAAGCCTGAAATTGGTCCACATGACTCTGTCTTTGTGGGGTGGGCTGGTTTTCCCCCCAACCTTGCACTTCCTGGCAAATACCATCCAGAGCAATTGCCTTTCATAAATTTCAGGTACATGCCTGAAGCAGATGGTTGAAATGTAGGAATGGTCATAAATCTAGGCCCAGTGGCTCCTAGCTCTTACATTTCAGGCTCTCAGATGCTGGCCTCAGTATAACTGTCACAGAACAGTCTTCTACAGGCGGCGATTCAGTGTGTTACACTTGTTTCTTATTGCCACCCTTGAAAGCAGCAACGCAGGGGAATGCCAAAATAGCTGATGCCTTTCTCTGGATCATAAAAGGCTGGTGGGAGGTCTCTCCAAAGCAAAGGCAACCAGGCTGAGACATTCTGCACTGTGTGGTCAAGTCTGAATTCCTACCAAGCAAGTACACAGGAACATAGAGACACGATGTCAGCCCCACACTGCAGGGGTGACTTTTTCAGCCATAGACTTGGGGGAGGACGTACAGCCACGGAACAGTGGTCTTCAAATCAGAAGCTTTGACCCAAACCAAAAGACTTTCCAGAATTCCCTTCCTATCATAATAGTAATACATGTCAGGGGCAGGGGAGATGGCTCTGTCAGTAAAAAGTTTGTCTTGCAAGTTTTAAGACCCCAGAAGTCATGTCAAAAAAAAAAAAATCCAGTTATGGTGATTCATGCATGTAATCCCCATGCTGGGGAAGCAGAGGCATGGGGATTCTTGGACTCTTTCTGGCTCACCAGCCTAGTCTCTTTGGTGAATCCCAAGCCAGTCTGGAACCCTGTCTTAAAATAAACACGTGAACAAATACAACAAAATGAATGTTGTCCAGGGAATGACAGCTAAGGTTGTCCTCTGGCCTCTGCATGCAAGCACACACATGAGCACATACCAGTGCGCCCGCCCACACAGGAACACACACACACAGAGAGAGAGAGAGAGAGAGAGAGAGAGAGAGAGAGAGAGAAGCAACGATGTTCATTCTAAATGTCAAGTTCAGACAGATGTAAGGAACAGAACACCTTTGGCTTTTGCTGTGTGTGAGTGCCGAGATGTCTTTTGCCCCTCAGAGCACTGTGTGGGTTGTGCCCAAATGAAGAAAGAACTGTTCTCAGAAAACAAGAGTAAGAGAGGAGTAGGAAGGGTGGGTGAGAAGAAGTGGAGGTGGACTACGTCGGTGATCCTGACTCCACCTTCCCATTCCTGCTTGGAACGGACAAAGAGCTGCAGTATCCCTGAGCGGATACCTGGATACCTGTTCAGCCCCCCACGGACAAAGGATGGGCATTCCACTCCCACCCATCCAGACTGTGCCTGCAAGGGGAACCCCCTGGGAGGCCCACAGGCTGTTGGAAGCAAAGGTGGGGGAAGAGATTGTGGGAAGTGGCGGCGGGGGTTGGGGGGAGGATGAATCCTTTCTGTCCAGTATTCCAAAGACCACCCAGATTTGGCCTAGCACTTGGGAAGCTGATCCAGAAAGTTCACGAGTTTGAGGCCAGACTGAGCTATGCAGCAAGACCCTATCTCAAAAGTAAAAACGAAAACAAAGAAACAGGGCCTGGTGTGGTGGCACACTGCTTAAATCCCAGCACTCAGGAAACAGAGGCAGGTGGATCTCTGTGAGTTTGAGACCAGGCTGGTCTACATAGTGAGTTCCAGGACAGTCAGGGCTACATCCTATGACCCTGTCTAAAAACAAAATATACCCCCCAAACAAACAAACACCCCAAAGAAACTAAAATCTCTCTGGACCTCTGACCTAGGGCTGGTGAAATTCATGTTCTACTGAGCTGATCGTGGCTTCCTGGAAAGTCTGAGGGTAGAGGGTAAGTCCAGGGTTCTTGGGCTTTCCAGAGGTTTCTTACTTAGACCCTGTTTCTTGGAAAGAAGAGCCCAACCTGGTCCTTGTTACTGCCAGTCTAAAAGTATGGCCCTGAAAGCCACCTTCCTATAGACTCTGGTAACTCCACAACTCAAGGACTAGGAATTATCCAGATTATTATATTCCTTATTCACATTAAACTCAGACAAACACTAGGTTCCGTGAAAACAGACACAGACAGTTGTGGCATTTGGGATCTATTTCTAAAAAGAGATGAACAAGATGAAGTGTGTGGACCTCCTGGTTCCTGACTGCTCTCCACTCACCAAAGAGTGTTTTCTTGCTTTCTGTTGGCTGGGTATTGCTTCTGCCCTTGTCTGTCTCCCTTCAACTAAGTATTTCTTTGGGGTAGGTCATAGGATTCAGTGTTGCCTTTACCAGCACCTCTGTGCTTCCTGTCTGGCCTGGAGGAAGCTCCATTCAGACATCAGCCCCTCGTTGCTGGTAATCATCCATCTGCCTGTCTAGCATTTTGAGAAGCCATATCCAGACTTCTGCCTTGTTCGCTCAGCCACAGCCTGGGCTATTTATTGGTCTGTTCTTCATGAAGATTTAAGTTTGGAGCATATGGCTCTATCCCTCTGTCCCTTTCTTCCTCCCTCACATTTGTTGGGGAGATGACCAGTGTGGGTGACATATTCTGGGTTCTAACTACTCTCCCTACCATGACAGCCATGATGGACACTGTCAAGTCGGAAGGTAGTAACGGTTTCTAGCCTTGTCTTCACTCAGATCACTGGGCTGGCCTGTTAAGAGCCTAGCAGAGTGTTCTCTCATCACAGCTGTGCCTGAATCAGGAGACAGCTCTTGCCATCAGATGAAAGAAGTGTGGAGTCCTAGTACAAGACAGCACAGAGGGCTCTGCAGAGCTCCAGGGAAGGTCCTGGCATCTCTCTGACTTAGGGCTCTGGAGAAACACTACGCAGATGCCAAAGCCAAGCAACACAGGGACCACTGCTTTCTGAGAAGGTGGAGGATTTCCAGCCGAGAGCCAGCAAACCTGGTGTCAGGGATACTGGATGAGAATGGACAACTGGGTGCCCAGAGTGTCTGTGTGGTCCCCAGGCATTTCCCAAGACTGCCACTGTTACCACTGACCCAAGTTCTCACACAGTTGCTCTATCCTGTGGTCTCCATTTCGGTTTGGTGTCCTGGTCACTGGGTCCTCCCCTAGCTCTGTCCTTCAGCCTGCCACCCAGTGGATACTCCATGGCATCTTAGCTGGGTGATGGCATTAGGTCCTTCAACCCTAGATACCGTTCAAGTTCTGCTTCAAATCCACATTGCGCTCCTGTTGTAAGGCCGTAAGAGAATCTTGAGGGAGAGAGCATGTGTGTGTGGAGAGAGCTTGATTGATTTTTCAAAGCAACCCTACAAGGCTCCCAAACCTTACCTTGGCAGTTTTCCTATTTCTAGGTAGCCTGACCAAACAGATGGAATAATGTGTCCATTCCATAGGGGAAGGCTGCATCTTCTGACATTAATTATTCTAATTGACAGCTTCTTTCTTTCTTTTCTTTTTTTTTTTTGGTTTTTTGAGACAGGGTTTCTCTGTGTAGCCCTGGCTGTCCTGGAACTCACTCTGTAGACCAGGCTGGCCTCGAACTCAGAAATCCACCTGCCTCTACCTCCCAAGAGCTGGGATTAAAGGCATGCACCACCACTGCCCCGCTCGACAGCTTATTTCAACGAGCAAATGGAGTCAAGTTAACACACCCCAAACTGATTTTGTTGGTAAACATCACCCAACTGTTTTCTTATTAATTTACCTTGGCAACACCCCTCCATCGTGCAATCATGTGGGATTTTAGACCTATATTTACATCCGTCCCACACACCTTATGCTACCTCATCTTTTACTACTGTGTTGAGAGAAAGGACACTCTCCTAGGTTTCTGCAGAACTTCATATAATGTTACTGGGAGATGACAAAGATACTTGTTCCCAGGAGTGTGGTGGCAGTCATAGTTAGGGGTCACCCAGGGCTTGGGGAGAGGCCACCTGGGAAAGAGACGGTGTTCTTTGGGATCTGAGGGAGAAGAGGCTCTAGGCCAGGTGTTTTCTGGATTTTCATTCAGCTGCTATAAGGCCAGACTTTAGAATTTTAAAATGTCTCCCCTGGAACTTTAAGTACTGGGAGACAGGAAGGGTTGAGAAACACAGCGTCCTCACCAGGAGCCAAGATCAGCAGCAGCAGCAGCAGCCCCTGGGAATTTGTTAAAAATGTAAATTCTCAAGTCCCAATCTAGACTTACTGAGTCTGAAGCTCTGCTGTATGGTCCAAATGTCACTTTTCAGGGGAGCCCCATGAGATCAAGTAGAAGAACCAGTGCACTGGAAACTAGGAGCTTCAGATACTCCCCTTAAAAATAACTGTCCTCAGGGCTGGGGAGATGGCTCGGTGGGTAAAGCGCTTGCTGAACAAGGCCGACAACCTGAGTTTGGATCCTCAGAACTCGTATAAAGCTGGGCCCAGATGTGCACACATCCAGAATCCCCACACTTCTATTAAAGGATGGGAGACAGACCCAGGAGAACCCTGAGGAGTTTGAACCTTGTCTCAATAAAAGCACATCTGCACCCAGAGTTGTCCCAGAACCTCTATGTGCATGCTGAGGTACACACTTACACGTATGAACATGTGTGCTGTGCACACAGGGCCACGCTGGACCCCTCTACCCACCAAACACAAAAGTAACTGGCCTCCATCTTCCCCATGTCCCTCAGAAGTCCCATCCCTGGTTCCTGTATGTAGCCTGGGAGCTTTGAGGTCTTTCCCTCAGGACTGTGTGTCCTCACAGGTGTCGTGGGACTCCTGCCACAGCATTCCACTGGGAACAGAGTAGACAGGACAGTTTTTCAGCAGATAAAAGTTACGAGTCCCATGAGAAAGTATAAGATGATGATAATATTGGCTTCTAAAGTTTTAGCCTAAAAAATAGCATTTTAATTATTATAGAAATGTCTACGAGTAATTTCATAATTTATTAATTCTGTATTTAATTTTGACATGTTTCTCATAATTCACCATTGTATATAACATTGTGATAGATATCCCACAGTACATACATATTTTTGTCAACATAAATTCCTAGAGATACACTTACTAGATAAAATTTTATGCACAATTTATACTTGGGCACCTGTTGGTAAACTGTTCATTAGAAGTACTGTATTGATTTGTACTGCTATATGGAACATTTCTCTAAAATTCTCTAACAATTAAATTTTATTATAAAAAAATATTTTCTATCAACAAAGGTGAGGATATATTTTGAAGATATGCTTTTTCTATGCAAGAAAAATTAAAAGTTCTTCTAATGTTACCGTTTTTACCACAAAGACTAATATTGACAGTCACAAATATTGTGTTTATAAAGGAAGAAATTTTAAAATTATTTGGTATGAATAAAGCAAAGACAAGTTTTGCCAAGTCAGGAAAACATACTATGTAATTGAATTGTATCAGGAAAATTTCAGTGTTTTGAATATTATAACAGAGGCAGTTTAAACTTTTGGAAAAAACATTTTTTGCAAAAATTTACAGGTTGTTATAAAAATCAAATAAACTACTTTTAAATTAAAAAACAAAGTTACGAGTCGCATGAAGCTCAGGAAGACCTGTCTTTTTCTACTTTGACAAGTAGTTCTGTGTTTTTGTCATTTACACCATGTTCTCTTTTATCCAACAGCCAGGCTTCTTCTGGGGCACTCTTTTGGTCTTCAGCCTCTCTAGTTCTATTTGAGAAACATTCCAGAACCTGCCCAAGATGGCTGTCATACATTGTCTCCCTTGTGTAGCCTCAGCCCTGTTTATGAGACTCCACCTGTGTAGGTCTCCTGTCTGTGAGTCTCTCTCTACAGCCCTAGCTATTTAGCATGGTCTTTCTCAACACCACTCAGTCCCTATCCCTCCCTCCCATTCTACCTCCTTCCACACGTGCTTGAACACATGCATACCTGCCCGCCCACACATGCACACACACATGCAGACCCACAAGAATCTTAACCAGAAGTCTGGCACCTTCAGGGTAAAGTCCATGCTTCTTGGCCTGGTATCCAGAGGCCTCCATCTGCCGGCACCTCCCTGAGTCGAGACTTATCACTCATTAGCCTTCTTTGTGAACCCTGCCTCCAGTCAGAAGGGTCTACTTGGAAACCCTTGATAAGATAAGCAAGCAGAACTAGAGACAGTGAGTCCAGAACAGCCATGGGCAGCTTCTAACCCTCAGGTTTAGAATGGATTCACTTGGATCTTGCATTAAATAGTGCAACCTAGACAATGTTCTGTGGAGAGACGGTTCAACGGCTCCAGAACACGCTGGTACTTTCTTTCCTTGTGGAAGCTCACCCATTATGGCTTTCTTAGGACATCTAGTTTTGAGTAGTCACTTGATGGCTGTTGTCTAGAAAATGTCCCCGCTGGTTGGGTTATGGGAACACACTGCAATTTGGTGGAGTGCTACCACCTACCCTCATAACCCAAAGAGCACTACTGCCACCTGGTGACAACTACCTAAAACCCAGGCAAGAGTTCATTTCATTCATTCCTTCACTTATTCAGCATTCTGTGAACTGTTACTGGGTGACAAGCAGGCATCTCCTGGCCGCTGGAGGGACAACCCTGGGCCAGATATGGTTTTCATTAGAAGCCTTACTTATGCTTGGAGTGTAAGTATATATATAATCTGTCGTATAGGTTGGGATGCTATGGCAGGGAAAAAATGGTCAGGCCCTGCTTTCTGGAATGTTCTGGGGGACTTTCTTGAAGGGGCATCTACTCTTGAGTAATGAAGATGTATAGGAAGGAACCTAGTCTATGAAGGAAGGGTGAGGTGTAGCTGACCCAGGGCCTGTCATAAGTTCATGAACTAGGATGCCTAGGACCTCTGCAAGTATATCAGACAGACAGGGCGAGGATATATATCCAGTAAACACAGGAGCCTGGCGAGTTCTCTGTATGAATATGAAGTAGACTCCTGCAGAGAATAGTTTTTGTCACTGAGCTCCAGCCACAACCTTAGAGCAAATCTTTTCAGTTCACACTGTTCTTGGGGGGTGGGGGACTGAGCCTTTGTTCAGGCAGTACCAGATCCCAGAGGGTCTGTGAGATGGGCTAAGATGAATATCACATGCAGACAGACCCAGAGTCCCTGTGAGGCTGGGAGCAGGCTCCTGGGAACTGGATAAAACAGAACCCAAATCTCAGCTGAGCCTCTAGACAGTTGGGAAGTTGAAGGTTGACACAGCATCCCCTTAGGAGTGAGAACCTCTCCATGCCTGTGTGCTGAACAGCTGATCCAGATGTAGCCCTGGTTGCTAGCCTGTTCTAATGGCTTGCCCCACAGAAGAGTCTCTGGAATTGACTGTGTAGCTCATGGGTTTCCTACCAGGGTCAGGAATGCTCTGTATCCCCCAACCTAATGATTTTTCCTCTTAGGCCTGACTCCACCTCCCAGCCTCCTCTACAGTTAGGTGTGGCCACATGTTTGAATCCAGGCCAAAGCAAAGAGTTGTAGGAATCTATACTTCTTCCAGGCCTGTCTTGCAAAGCACCACATCCCAGAATCCCCTTCTCTTTCTCCCCATCGGTTAGTTGGCTATGGATGATCCATCAGGGATGTCTGAGGGTCTGTTGAGTGACAAGCTTATGGGATGAAGGGAGCCTGGATCTCCACTGTGTGGAAGCTGCTCACAGGATGCCTTCTTTTGGACCATTGTGTGAATGACGACTTTATCTCCTTACACTATTAGGGATTAGCAGATCTTTGTTACAACAATGTTCTTCCTACACCTCCCCTAGACCTAATTCTAATTCCCATGTCATTCTTTGGGGACAGCAGGGTCCTGCTATGCACTGATGATTTTCTTGGAGGCAGCTGCTGCCTACACTCCTGACTGATAACCCATCTTCTGCTCTATGAGCATTGGCCCTGTGTAGATGTTATGGTGCCCTCTTCACCCTGTGGTGTGATGTTCCCATGCTAACAACATAAGGAAGGCCACGATAGTCTTGCTGTCAACCTCTGTAGAGACTGTATTCTGCTTTCTAGGCATGCTGTCAGTGCCTGGCTTGCCCAGTGACTGGGAGGTGACAAATGACTGTTCTGGGCTCTAACTTGCTGAAAGCTCTCTGTCTTGCCGCAAGGCAGTCGGGCCATCTGCTGACTCTGCATGTTCGCAGGCAAAGCATGTCTCATTGTCAACATGTGGCCACACTCAGCCATGAGACATGCCAAGAGAGAGTCTCTGACAATTTGGAAAGTGCCAACAGTTCACAGGCTGAGATCATGGGTGCCATATATTGATGGAAAGATGGAGAAGTGAAGGAGGCAGGCTTGGCCATATCTGGAGAGCTACATCAAGAGCAGCCTGTGGTTGATAACACTGTCTACTGCTTTGGGATGACATACACAGTCAAAATCTAAATGGTCATGGCACTTCTGCCTCTGAGATGGAAGAACCTGTGTGATGTTAACATGTGGGTGTCAGACTCTCATCTGATGAGCCAAATTTCATGTTAAGTAATGAGGCCAGATGGGATACAATTGGTTTAACTAGCATCTCCCTGCTTCTCTGCTTGACGCTCTTTAATGGTTCTCCCACTCCTCAGAAGGAAATTACCTACTGTCTCACATCTCTCCTACAGCATCCAGTCCAATATCCAGCCTTGTTCAGGGACCCAGCATTCTCTACATTTTTCAGGGACACAAAGCAATGGCAGTCAGTACCTTGTGCAAATCCAATGAGTCATGGTTTCAAGAATAAATGAGAAGGGGGAGGCCAACCAGAGATTTGCAGACTAGTAAGAGAGTGTGGAGCACAGACTTGTCAGAGGAGGGATGGATGTCTTTCTAAATACAAGCACAGTGGGATCAGAATCCTGTTCAGTTATCATATCAGGGTTCTTATGGCCTAGGCTGCTGTCTGACAGAGCAGCTGCCATGGAACCGATGGAATGAACTGCAGTGGATGAACAAACGAGGGGAGCTGTGGGCATACTGAGGGAGGTTTGGTAGGCAGAACCTGCAGGGATTGGTGCTTCACTTGTGTGAGAGGTGGGGGTATAAGAAGAAGCAAAGTCAAGGGTAAGCCCAAGTTTCTGACTTGGAGCTACAGAGACAGAACAGTGAGTGATGGAAGCTACAGCCATGAATCTAGTTTTAGATATTTCCAGTCGGCAGCATCTGTGAGATAGTTGGGGGGGGGGGGGGGGGGGACCCAGTGGGCAGCTGGAAATATTGGTCTGAAACTCGGGGATGAGAATGGAGCTGGAGAGGACAGAATGGGGAGCGGTCGGCCCGAGTTTGCTAATGACAGGCAGGGAGGAGAGATGACAGTGCGACAGGTGGTATGCTTGCACAATGAGATCGAAAATATGGTCCCTGCCCTCAAAAACCAATACAATAATCAAGATTTGACATAGACCTTAAAGCTGTTTATGCACCTGTCCATATCTCCATAGCAACCCTGAAGCAAAGAGAGAGCTCTGCCCTTATCACAGGCAGGGAACACACACAGATGGCTGCTGTCTTTCACAAGTCTACAAATGCATGCTACATACCATGTCAGGCACAGACTGTGGCACCTGGTTCAGCCCTTTCTAAGCCGACTTTTCTCTAGCTCTGACTCTCCACAACACATCCCCAAAGCTATCATGAGGGTAGCCATAAGGACCCAAATACCAAGTCTAAAGACATGTTGGGAGCCACCTTGCCTGGCCCTTCTGAGCAGTCAATGTCCTTGGCCATGCCCTATTTTGTGGCTTCGTAAAAGACAAGCAGAGATTGCTTGTATCAAGTGTTTGCTGTGTTGAAGTTCTGCTAAGCCAGCTCTACAGAGCACATCACTGTCCCCACAACTCTGAGAAGTGGGAAAAAATTGACATTTGGAGGAACACTGTAACTTCCTAAGATCATCTGAGTTAGAGAGCTACAGTGTGGGGTCTTAAACTCAAGACATTTAGGAACTAAATGGTTCATGTTCTCAGCACTGAATATAAATCCTCTGTGATTTTCTTGCTCTCAGGAATCCACCCTCCTCTCTTTCCCAGACTTCTCCCTGTCCTTCCTTGTAGCATGCGTGCTCTCCCCCCCCACTGTATGTGAATGTACATGTGTGTGCATGTGTGTACATGTGAACTTATGCATGTTCTCTCTCTCTGTGTGTGTGTGTGTGCGCGCACATGTGGGTACATGCATGTGAGAAGGTCAGAAGTCAACGTAGGATGTTGTTTCTTGGGATACCATCTACCTTGGTTTTTGAGACTGGGGTCTTTCATTGGCCCAGGGTTTTCTCAGTAGGACATGCTGGCTGCTCAGCAGGCCTAAGGGATTCACTTGCCTCTACCATTCCAGCACTGGGATTTTATTTAAGCTTGTGCTACCACAGCTGACTCCTTTGTGTGTGTTCTGGGTATTAAAATTGGATTCTGCTGTTTACACAGCAAGCGTCTTACCAACTGAACCATCTTCGTGCTCTTTCTACAGCCTACTTCTCAACTTGGTCTGGGTTATGTGTGTTCAGGGGTGAGTTTTTGTTTTTGTTTTTTAATGGCTCCACTTGCAAATGTCTCTGAAGATAGAAGCCATTCTCTTGCCTCCCGCCCTTCTCCTCACTGCTACAGGTCTGCCTTCTTCCTCAGCCTTGTTACCTGTGAGGTCCTTATGTTTTTGTGCTCAGCATGAAACACTGGAACCACTGTCCTTTCCTTACTAGACTCTTTCCTGGACTCCACCCCCCACCCCGCCCCCAAGTCCCCACTGTGCTGCAGGACACCATCCAAGGACTCAGGGGAGAAGCTGGAAGGTCAGGTATTACCTTTGACATCCTTCATCCCTGAACCCAGCTCACAGAATACTGTTATCCACTATGCCTTTTCAGTGTTCCAAAGCTAACCAGTTTCCATGCCTCCCGATTCACTCAGAGCATCATCTTCTACCTTGATGACCCACAGCTGGACTCTTCCTCAAAGGTGTAAACCATCCTAACTACCTCCTGGTGGATATTTCCAGAAGCAAATGTGATCACATTGCCCCCTATTTTACCTCCTATTGCAGATTATCTGACTCTAGAATGAGGAGTAAACTTCTTGGCTGGCCCACAATGCCTTGCATGATCTGGCCTGAGAGTGTCTTCTCATTCATCTCCAACTCACAATGCCTTTGACTTGGTCTCAGCTGTGTGTTCCTGTGTGGGGCACACCCCAGAATACTATTGGTGTTCAGTCTCATTGACTTCAACCCTTTTTCCAGCCTCCTTCCCCCTGATTTCTATCCCCCCTCTGCTCTGTGTGTATTCATGCCACCAAAGCTGTAGTGCTGATGGAACTTAGGCATTAGGGTCTCCTTGCCCATCCTTGGAGATGAATTCTTTGTTGGCAAGGCCTGACTCTTGTCTGATGAGATTCTATTCCTGGTGCCTATGAATTGCCTGAGTGTCTCTAAAGTTTTAGAGGGCAATGAGGGGTACGACTGAACTGGGGCAGTTGAGGTTTCAAGTCTTCCCAAGAGGCCCTCTTTCTTCTGCAAGGAGGTGGGGGAGGGGCAGGAGAGATGGCTCAGTGGTTAAGAGCACTGACTGATTTTCCAGAGGTCCTGAGTTCAATTCTCAGCAACCACATGGTGGCTTACAACCATCTGTAATGGCATGCTCTCTTCTGGTGTGTCTGAAGACAGCTACAGTGTACTCATATACATAAAATAAATAAATATTTTTTAAAAGGAGGTGGATCAGGCCACTTTCTGTAACTGCACAACTCTGCATTTCAAAGAAGTCAGCCTCATAGAAAACCAAATCTGTCACCATGGACTGACTATACAAACAGGGTCAGTACTCCAAGACCCATACTGGACATTAGCTTTTGCGAGAAAGCAAGAAAACCTGATGGGCTTAGAGTCAGCATCTATGGAGAGTCTGATTTCCACACAGGGTTGAGACAGGTCTGACATCACTGACTCCCAGTTTCTTCAGCTTGGAGCCCAGGAATGGAAAGCATTGCTCACCTCTTCCCAGGGTTCCCCCGAGGTGATCTATAGAGGTGCTTGCATGGGTGCTACGGAGCTACCGCACTCCTTTGCTCAGGGCGAGCCAGGCAATGAGTGTTCCCCGAGGACGCCTCTTTTTGCCTCTGCCTTGCTTTTCTGTCAGAGACAGCCAAGCTTAGCACTGAGCAGCTGGGAACCTTCCACTGAGAAGGCAGGCACCTCTTATCCATACATGCAGTTTTAAACACAGGAATATGGAGGAAATACCACAGAATTTATGGAGGAAAAGCTTTAAAAAGAAACACAAGACTTGAGTCAAAACAGTTGATTCAACTTTGGGGCAATGTCTACCTCAGGGTAGGAGGGAAAGAAGAAGGCGTGGGAGACAAGAGAGACGCTCCGCAGGGTTGCCCGCTGTGTGATCTCAGTGGACTCCCTAACACACAGCTCTCAGGATCAGGGGCCAGGAAGCCACGCTGCATGAACTGAGGGTAACACTTGCTTTTGCATCCAGCTATCCCTCTTCTAAAAGATCTTTGAAGTCAAGAAACCAGAAGCAACGTGAGTGCCACTCTACAGAGGGTTGGCTAATTGACTCCTCCAGTCTCCATGGAGTAGAGCCATTAGTAGCCCGTTGGTACCTTTCTTTGGATGTAGAAGTGACACACGTCACAGAAGTGTAGAAGTGAATACATCACAGTAAGTAAGATGGCATGAATGTAAGAATTTTTCCCACATGGAATAAGTATTGATATATTAGAGGTTTAATATGTCAACAGAATGTCCCTACATTGCTTCATGAACTTCAGAATTCTAATAAATCCCTAATTACGTTACTTTCCCACTGAAAATTCTTTAGCTCACTTATTTCTGACCCTTCCACTTAATCTTGGCTAGCTTACTGCCTCAGTCCTTGGCTATTATCTCTGCCCGGCAGCAGACAGAGAAAGGGTGTGGCTGTCTGTCTTAGTTTTCTATTACTGTGATAAAGCGCAACAACCAAAAGAAACTTGGGGAGGAAAAGGTTTATTCCATCTTATAGTGTGTAGTCCATCATTCAGGGAAGTCAGGCCAGGAACTAGAGTCAGGAGCTGATGCAGAGGTCATGGAAGAGTGTTGCTTACTGGCTTGTTCTCCATGGCTTGCTTGTTCAGCCTGCTTTCTTATAGAACCCAGGAGCATCTGGCCAGCATCACCCACAGTGAGCTGAGCCCTCCAATGTCAATCACTAATCAAGACAAGACTCCGTCAATTTGCCTATAGGCCAGTCCTATGGAGACATTTTTTAAATTAAGAATTCCCCTTCCCAGGTATGCTCAGGTTTGTGTCAAGCTGACAGAAACTCACCATCTCTCCATAGCATTCACAGTTTCTACAGTTCACAGGTCACCTGGGGAGACCTCCAGAACTGTTACAAGGATGACCATATGAACTTAGTGTCCCTAGGGGGGTGAGCAGCCCCTCAGAAAGCTGGATATCTCTGACTGGCCACTTGCATTCCAAAGCATGGGCAATGAGCATCAGGGGGAGGGAACAAGTCAGGTGTGAGCATACCTCATCCATAGGGTGATATAACAGACACATTCAGGATAGCATGAATGACCTAGCTGATGCCACAACAAAACATGGGACCTTCTTCTAGCCCCTCCCCCTTTCTGGGTTTCTGTTTCCCTCTCTATAAATAAGACTTTGCCATGATCCACATTTCTCAGATCAAGTTCCTTAGAGTACTCGATCTGAGCTATGTTAATAAATGTCCCTGAAGGAGGATTCTGCAGTCAATGGCACTTAGGCTATGCTGCTGGCCACAGCCCACTCAACATTCCGAGGGTATATCAGCAGCTACATAGCTCTGAGCATGGCTGCAGTAAATAAACTCACTGATTAATATTTATATCAGACTTTCTCATGCTTATATCACCTTGGACTCCTTAGGGAGCAGTGTGTGTGTGTGTGTGTGTGTGTGTGTGTGTGTGTGCATGTGTGTGTGTGTTTGTCTCTGTGTGTGTCAGTATGTATGTATCTGTGTGTGACTATGTGTGTGTGTCTGTGTGTATCTGTGTATGACTATGTATGTATGTGTCTATGTGTGTGTGTGTCTATGTGTGTCTATTTGTGTGTATGTATACACACACATGTATATGTGTTGTTTCTTCCCTCTGACAGTTGCTCTGAAGTACACTGAATTCCATCACATCTGAGGTTGTTCCTCCCACCCTGAGCCATGGCCATAAACCTGCCGCTGCTCCCACAGCACTAGCTGTCGCTTGCCCGGCATGGTAGCTCCTTAAGTTGCTAATAGATCCTCTGACCCTGTGGAGGAGAAGCCTGCTCTGTGTGTGTGTGGGTGTGTGTGTGTGTGGAGAGAACACAAGCCTGCTGACGTCACATATGGCTATGATGGGATGGGACACAGGGAGAGGGAGTCTAGAAGTTCTGGGACACCTGAATCCAGGTGGGCCACTGGACTGGGGCTACAACAGGCATCCAAAATAAGAAGGCAGGGCAGTCTGAGAACCAGGAAAGGCCTGGGAACTGCACCCTCTCGCTTCCAGCGGGAATTCAGTGATCCTTCTGTAATTCATAGCCAGGGTTGTGTGGGTGACTTCCACATTTGAATATTACCATCTGATGAGGAAGTTTTAAAAGCACATGCCCATGCCTCAGTTTATTCTACTGTAAAATAGGACTACTGTAAAATGGGCTTTCTTTGCTAAGCCTAAGCATTGAATGAGTTTAAGCACATTGAGGCTTGAGGACTAGTGAGTGGCAAACATCAGGATCTCCACAGCTGGTGCTACAGGGACTGACCATTGTGGTTTATATTCTTAGCCAAGGTTCCATTCTGACTTGACAGCCCACTCCATGACCCTGAGCATCTTCCCTCAGCTTTCTCCATCTCTGTATGTCACCACTAGGAGTCCAGAAGTTAGGGACAGTCCCTTCCCATCAATCCACCTAGATTTTCTGCAGTGTCCCAATATCTCATTCCCACTGATCAGCTCCATCCTAACCTTCCAGTCTAGACCAAGCTTCCACATCCCTGGAGGAAGGTGGTGGCCTCTAAAGTGACCTCTCTGCTTTTCTTTACAATGACTCAGCCACAGCCTGAGGGACCTGTGATGAATGCAAATGTGGGACAGGATATAAGTGAGGATTCTGACTATGGTTCTGTAGATGGCTGGCCTCTACACACATCTGCTTTTTTCTCCAACCACCTCCGCAGTGGGCCTTCCATTCTCTAGGCTAGTGGGTCTTACTGTAGTACTTAAACTGCAGAAAGGTTTTCCCACCACCAGGCCTTCACCCATGTCCTCTTTATGTTCTCCTGAAGCTCTCTATGGGACACACTGCTCTTCCACAGGCAGATCTCAGGGATGGCTTTCTTCCCCAGAGCCACTATACCCCCTAGCGGGTCATCCCACAGGCTGTCCCCACAACTCCATTTTTAGGACCATCACAACACTCTTCTCCACAAGTAATTATTCTTTCATTTGTAGACCATTCATCTGCAGAGAAAATTCTCCAGGGTTGGGGGCCAGCACCATTTGTGTATGGCAGATGCTGACCCCATATACACTATATGAATGGCTGAACAACATCATGGTGAGTGTTGCCCGGCTCACCCAACCTTCTGATCTTCAGGATGAAACACGCCGACTAATAAGCAAATATAATCATCCAGTATCTTTCAACAAATCGGATCAGAGCTAGAACAGTCAACCCATGCACGACTACAGCCAAGCCTTTACACAACCAAGAAACCTACCAACCCATGCTGAGAGCACTCACCCAAGGCAAGGTCTATGGTCTGCACCAATACTCTGTGCATGCCTCTCAGTCAGGAGTATGCATCCTATAGCCAATGGACTTGGAGGTAGTTGGCTACAAAGCAGACAGTGCTTTCCATCTGGCTAGTGTCTGGTCCCCAGATTCTGTGGGACATTCAGAATGCCCTGGTCCATGTCACCACTGAAGTACAGATTGACAAAGGTGTAGAGAGGCAAATCTTGGAGGAGGTCTTTCTCTGAGGAATGCATATTGGAGGAGCAGTTGATGGTTACAGCCATTTTGCTTCCTGATGACCATGAGGCCCATCTGTCTGCTCCTGTTTCTGGGGAAGCTAACATAAATGTTTATTGACAACACAGTCATCAAGTTGCTGATTCATTGCCTTACCCTGAAACCCTTTGTTTCTCTGTCAACTTCCTTCCTCTTTATAAAGAAAGGCACACTCTAAGAAAGAGCTCTTTGGGGGACTCACTTGATGGGATGCATTGCTGATTGGCTATTTCTTTCTCCACTGCCTACATACAGATCAGGACTCCTAAAAGGGCAGGAGATCAACACCCTCTTTCCTCCTGAGAACCACCCCTCAAGGGTCTCAGAAGAAAAATGGAGGTGTTGGGGCTTCTTAAGTTCGAAGTCAGTGGTACCGTAGTGACTGTGACTCTGTCCTTGACTCTCTTGGCCCTCCTGAAATGGTAAGTGTGACCATCCGCAGGGACTGTGACATTAGAAATGTCAGCCCGGGAGCCTGTGGTGCCAGGTGGGCTATGTGGGCGTGTGTTTTTCTTCTTGTCTAATCTAGAGGGAGTTGAGTATTAACACAGCTTCGGAATTAAAAGCAAACAGCCAGGTTAATCTTTTGCTAAAATGCATGAGATTCAAGTGTCAGGAAATGCTGGTGACTCAGTGACTGGGAACCCTACACATAATTAAGTCTGAAAGAAATGTAAAAAGAAGCGGATTGGAAAGGCATCACGGATGGCTAGAAGCGCTTCCTCCAACCCTGATACACCTGCTCACCTTGTTTTTCAAAACCATTTCTTCATGTTGGGTTTGCAACAAATTCAGCCTCTTGGTTCACATCAAGTTAAAGACATGGAAGCTCTTCAGCAAACTAACTTTGCTGGTGACAGGGATGTCTGCAGGTTTAAGGACAAAGTGGTAGAATCAATTTCCTAATTAGGTGCCAGGTGCTGTACCTATGAAGCTGGGGACCCAGAAGGAATCTTGAGCTACACTGTTGCTCCCTGTGTGCTTGTTAGTTTAACAGCAGACTTTTTTTTTTGTTTTCCAAAAAGCTGGCCCCAGTGATGACTGTGAAAGAAAGATCTCACAATGTGCTACATTTGTGTCTATCCAGCAGGGTCCGGAGCTACCCGTGGATTCCCAAACACCTGGATTTAGGTGTCTCTGGGTTTTAAGGGGAAAGTGGAAAAAAATAATAGAGCTGGAAGAGAGTTTCAATTTATGTTTCTCGTGGTAATAAAGCCTCCTGTAGATTAATAACTGGGAAGGCACTTTGAAAAACATCAAGCATTATGCAAATGCGAGGTATTATTCTTTTGGAATTTGCATAGCGGAAAGTGAAAAGTGCGTTTGATGTTCTCTGATGAGGAAATGACTTCTTGGAAATTGGCTCTGAAGCCCAGCATTGGACCCAGCACTTTTGGTTATTAACTGGTTTCATTATTTTTTGAACTTTTCTGTCTCAGCATAGCTTATCTGGCACTGAAACCAGCCACGTGTGAAAACAAGAGTAAACCTAACAACCCACTTCAGTGGGGTTTTAGGCTCTGTGGAATCTAAAACAAAGTATGTGGCATGAGTAGGTGCATAATAGATAACCACCACCATAATTGACTCCTGAAAGCAGAGGAAAGTATGATTATGGGTGGGAAGGACAGCTCAGGGGAAGAGCACATGGGCAGTGTGTGCGACGTCCTAGGCTTAAACCCCCACACTGAAAAAGAAAAGTCTTTAGCGGTTTGCTTTATGTGTATTCTCATTTTTTATTAATGTTCTGATTATGGGCTAGGGCTATAGCTCAGATGATAGAGAGCTTGCCTGTGTGCACAAAGTCCTGGGGTGGATCTCTGGTACCATACACACTGGGTTTAGTGACATTAATCTGTATGTAATCCCAGAACTGAGGAGGTAAAGGCAGGAAGATGAGAAGCTCAAGGTCATCCTTAACCAACCCAGACTATATAGGATCTTGTCTCAAAAAGAGGGAAAAGGAATGCTTATTAATATTATTTTCTCTTCATCAGCCATGTTCTGTGATGCTCAAAGCCTGAGTCTTCCAGGTGATCCAGCAGCATCAGTACCCCCGTGTATACATTGCTACATTCCTTCTGTGTCTTTTTCATTTCTGTATTCTTAACTCTCAGCTCTGCGCCTGACATATAGCATGGCCTCAACAAACGTTTGATGAGCAAATGAGTGGGTCGCATGTTACCATTGCTCTGATCATGGAAAGGGCCCGTGTCTTGCCTGATAAGCTGTACAGCTGGGTGTTCCCAATCAGCTTTCCTCAGAGACACAGAGACATACCACGCAGCAAGGCAGCTGTGCATGTGTAATCTACTCCCAGGCCCTATTAATAACCAGGTTCAAAGACACCAAGTGAGGAGAGAGGCTCGGAGCACAGGTGGTGACTAGGAAGTAACAGTTAGCTTCTATTTGTTATCACAGAAATATTTATCAACTTGTTAATGTGTGCCAGCATGGTGGGAGGTCCAAGTATAAGGTCAGGGAACAGGAGATTTGGATCAAATGAGCCAGGGACGGGGAGACATGGCTGTGGTGGGGGTGGGATGAGAAGTGAGCTCAGTGTTTACCAAGGTAAAAGTTGCTGGGGAGGAAGCATCAGAGTGTATGGCTGTGGTCATGGTACCCTTGTATGTGTACTTCTATCCGGCTTAACAAAAGCCATGCTTGGGCTCCTCATGTTCCTATTCCAGGCATGACTCTAGGCAGCCATTAGAAGCAGTCCCATCTTGGTTTTGGCAGGGCTTTGCACCCTCAGGCTACATCTCCTGTGAGCATCTATATATATGGGGGGGGAATGGGGGGGGGGAAAGCCAGGAATCTGAGGCATAGAGAGAGCACCACAGTCATCTTGGGCCCAAGAGTGTTTGTAGAGACTGGTGTGTTCCACTGGGCTGGCTTCCAAGGGTGGCTAGCCTTTTGGTATTTGGCACAAAATGTTGTCATCTGTAAGGTTCACAATGGAAAATTATGTAATTCTGTTACAAAAGAAAACCACACAGAGAACTCTCATGTTTTATGTGAATTTAATGTTTTCTTTTGGGCTGAATTCACAGACATCCTTGGCCATAGGTGGCCCTTGGGATGAGGTGGATACAGCTAACTGACCTCCTTTAGGTGTCCCATCAGCCTAGGGAGACTGCAACAGAGAGCCTAACTGCTGAGCAGATAAAGGCACCAGGGACCCTGGAGTTTCATCTTGTCACCTCAAGTCTGTGAATCCCTCAAGGCCTTGTGCAGGATCTCCTCTCTCATTGTGATTCCGGAAGCATCAAGTTCATGCCACACAAGCACTGCTCATGTTTGGATGATGTCAAATTGATCCATAGTAATCAACTCCAGATTCCCACTTTGGCCTCTGTCACTGCAGCCACCCCATCCAGTGTCTCCCAACACCCTGTGCATTGGTCACACCAAACTGCCTAGTGCTGAGTGTCTCATGCTGCACATAGCCAGGCTCCTGACTTAGAAAACCTTTCCCTCTGCTCCTTCCTTCAACACTAAGCTTGGGGGTGTGTTCTTGGTGGAGTATTTCCTTTCTTCCTACAAAGCCACCAAGAAGCTCCCCTCTGCTTTTAGCAGCCTCTTCATCCTGTCTCTTACTCACAATGCCTGGCACTTAGATGTCTAATAAATGTTGGCAGAGAGCCCCGAGTCTCTGCCAGTCCTTTCTCCCTTGGCCTTCTGTTAGACTTCATGGCTGTGAAATCCAAACCTTTTGCCACGAGCCTCACTTGCTTCCCGAAGACCTCACGTGTGCCCTGTGCAGCAGCGTGATGCCTGCCTTTATAATGATGTCAGCTGCATGGTTTTTACTGCCCCACTTACCTTACAGAGCAGAGACCATAATAATGATAAGCAAATGACTATTAAGTATACGAGTGGATTTGGAGGAAAGACAAAAATAAATCCATTTTATTTAAGAGAGACTGCTATAAGCCAGATGTGATATTTTTTTGATCATTTCCCCCAAACTGAATTGGTATGATTTTTTTTCAATGATGTTCATTTAAATGGACTAATACTTGATTGAATGGAGTCATCTGGGGCATCGTGGGGTTGGGGCTACTTCACTTAGGACTGGGGATAGAGTTGGGGACATTGATTATATTAGTGGCAAGGATATGAAGCTTATGTCATGGTGATTAGCACGCTGTATAAATTGTGTGTGTATGTGTGTACATTGGTACCTTTTTATATTGCTCTCTACCATATGTGTTGGAACAGGGTCTTTTACTCAGCCTGATTGGCTACCATACCAGTTTTCTTGTTTAATGCTAGGGACCCAAACTCAGCTCTTCATATTTTCCCAGTAAGCTCTTTACCCACTAGCTGTTGCCTTACCCCCATTAGATTAGAACTCACTCCCTCCCCACGCCACCCCCACCCCGTGATAGAGCTTAGCCGCAGAAGGCTGTGTAGTAAGAACCCTCCCCACCCCACCCCACCCCGTGATAGAGCTTAGCTTCAGAGGGCTGTGTAGTAAGAACCCTCCCCACCCCATCCCCACCCCGTGATAGAGCTTAGCGGCAGGGGGCTGTGTAGTAAGAACCCTCCCTCCCCACCCCACCCCGTGATAGAGCTTAGCGGCAGAGGGCTGTGTAGTAAGAACAAAACCCTGGATTTTATACCCATCATTGAGATGGCAGGGGCTGGGGGCAGGGGGGCAAAGAACAACATTTTGTGAGATTCTTACTCCAAGAAGTAAGTTGAGTTGAATATTGCTTAAGGCACCCCTAAGTACTACTGGTGTGTTTCAACTTTCAAGCAATGCCTCAGGCCTGGCAGCTGGATTCCTGGTGTAGATAAAGATTTCTTTATCCCATTAGAAAGAGTGTGAAGAAATAGCCCAACTATTAATAATAGGCTTCTTTCAGCGAAGGGTTTAGGGGAGATATTTTTTCTTCTTTTAGTATTTCTGTAGCTTTCCTATTTCTTAAAGGAGTGTGAATACTTAGAGAAAAAAAAAGAAAGAAAGAGTGGGAAATTGCTCCTTTCACCAAGTACAGGGTGACACAGGAAGCAGATGCTACGTTGGGCATGGTGGGGTAGAGCCTGAGGTGTCACAGTTTTAGGTGGAGCAGTTGGAAGGGTGATGTGCTCAGCATGGTATGAAGATGGAAGAGCAGCCCAAGCCCTCAGGCATGAAGAGGTGGAGGGGTCTAAGGTGGAAGGTGGAATGGTTTTGATGCCAGGCTGCGTTTAAAGCTCTGGCTCCAGGGTTCAGAGGTATGAGTCAGTTCGACATTTACACAAGAATCTGAGTAGGGTGAGGTGCTGATAAATTGCAATGTGTTTGAGGATTATTAGGACTTGAGATTATCATGGAAAAGCCCACCCCTATGCTCAGAAGTTTCTTAGAAGAGAACTTGCTTTCAATTCTAAAGCCTTATCTACAGCCAGGACATACTTAAGATAAGCCACTGGCGTAGAATTCGGGTACCAGATAAGAAACTTGGAGCATGGCAGAACAAGAGAGTATTACAGTCAGTGCTTCATATGTGCCGGCCTGTGTTCATGGATTTAACCAACCTCAGGTTAAAATATTAAAACAAAGATGGTGGAAACCCCAGGAAGCAAATTTGACTTGGCCATGTGCAGACTGGATCTACCAGCACAAAGCGATGCTGTGGTACCTCCTGCTATACCTTCCTGGCTGGCCTAGAACTTGGACTGGGAATGCTCAAAAAACAACTGCTTAAGTGTGGTCCAGGTGGATGCTGGCAGATTGCAGCAGTGTGCAGCACTGGTGTCACTCATGCGTGTGAGTGAAAGAGCATTCGGTTATAGACTGGGAAGTACTAAGCTCACAGATCCCTGTGCCTCTGTCTCCCAAGTGCTAGGATTAGCAGCATGTATTACCATGTCTGGTCTGCTTTGGTTGTTGGTTGGTTTTGGGGACAGGGTTTCATATAGCTCAAACTTACCATGTAGTCAAGGATGATCTCAAACTTCTGATTTTCCTGTCTCTATCTGCTAAGTGCTGCCATGGCAACCATGTACCACTATGCCTGGCTTTACGAGGTCTTGGGGATCAAACCTAGGGCCTCACGTGTGCTAAGGAAGCACCTTTTCAGCTGAGCTGTGTCACCAGCCCTGTCTGTCTTTCTGAGTCCCCACCAGTCAGACACGATGGTGGTGGCAGACGGACCTTTAGCTGGGCCTGACGTAAGGAAGAACAGCGTGGGCAGTGGAGAGGAGGGAGAGCATTGCAGTCAGGGCAGGATCTCAGCAAGGGCCCATCAGAGGTGACAAGAGTCAGTGTAAAGCACATTAGGAGTGTTCATAGTGAATAGTTTAGGAACACGTTTCAAAGGCCCGGGATAATTCCTGGTGCCTCGGAGTGTGCAGAGACGGGCAGGTGCTGCTCCTTCTCTGATTTTTGCATCTGTGCCTGGGTACTTCAGTTTAATAAGGCACTGATGAGTGTGGAGATAAAAATGAAGCCTGTTTATGAGAACTAGGTCCTCCCTTCAGGACTATTTCCACAGAATATTATGGGCCATTTGTTCTGTTTTCTCTTTTCAATAGTCAGGCACGGTGACTCTGTCCTTCTTCTCACTTTATTGATTTTCCAGAATGGGAGTACGAGGTGTGACTGTAAAGCAATGTGACTGATTATTTTAGCATACGCACCAGAACTTATACAGCCAGATGCATTTCATGACCTTCAGAGGCATTTCCCTGATAGGCTGAGTCCTCACTGCAGATCCGCCACTGTCAGGAACCGTGTCCTTAGGACTCTGCTGCGGGGTGGCATGAGGTATCTAGATGTGGGCTCTAGGAAGCCCTCGGGCAAAGCATCTTTGTAGAGAGTGGATTGGTCCTTAAAAATAGCTCCCAATTTAGCAAATAGGTAATTAAACTGGCTATTAGTATTTGCAACCCAAATAAAAGGTGGTTATAAATAATAAAGTTTCGGGACACTGTTTACTCACAGGGGCAAATGAACCAGTTGTAGAAGACTGAGTTCCAGGGGACAGCCAAAGTCACTGGGCAGATAAGGCTTGTTTTCAGTTTTGTTTAGAAAACTATGGTAATATTCTCATTGTTTGTGATTCTCTCTCTCTCTCTCTCTCTCTCTCTCTCTCTCTCCCTCTCCCTCTCCCTCTCCCTCTCCCTTTCCCTCTCTCTCTCCCCTCTCCTCTCCTCTCCTTTCGTGTGTGTGTGGGGGGGGCGGGTTGTATACACATGTGAGTACACAGGCCGAAGGCCAACATCAGGTATCTTCCTCAATTGCTTCTCTACCTTCATTTAAAAACAATTACGTGTGTGTACCTGGGTGGTAATGGCAGATGCCCTTGGAAGCTAGAAGGACAATGAACTCCCTGGAGCTGGAGTTACAGGCAGCTGTGAGAATCTAGATGTGGGTGCTGGGAACTGAACTGGGGTTCTCTGCAAGAGCAATACATGCTTTTAACTGCAGAGCCATTTCTCCAGCCCCTTTATATTACATCATCGTCATCATCATCTTGACACAGACTCTTGCTGAATAAACATGGAATTCACCAATTAGGTAGGCTGGCTAGCCAGTAAGCACCAGAGATCCTCCTGTCTCTGCCTCCTCCCAGTGCTGGGATTACAGGTGCATGCTGGCATGTTTGGCTTTTTACATGGATGCTGGGAATCTGAATTCAGGTCTTCCTGCTGTATGGGATGCCCCTTACTGACTGATATAATCCTCCATCCTTGCTTTCCTTCTCTGGGAAGGAATTGAGATCTTTTGTAGCATCTAGTCTTGAAGCAGGAAGACTATCAATTGCTCTTTATAGTATGACCAAATAACTCACAGGAGCATTTAAGAGGGGAGAGGTTTATTTTGGTTCATGACTCCTCCATCATGCTGGCCACAGGGGGACCTCACCCATGGTGGTAGGAGTTT
Organism: Rhynchomys soricoides; assembly: GCA_019843965.1. Lineage (NCBI taxonomy): Eukaryota > Metazoa > Chordata > Mammalia > Rodentia > Muridae > Rhynchomys > Rhynchomys soricoides. The sequence continues at coordinate 7,853,202 of JADRCH010000064.1, read as the reverse complement.
ATAGCATGGCTACTTCACTTCTTGGTGGATCAGTAAGCTGGAACTCAGGCTGGAATCTGGAGTAGCTATCACCTTCAATGCTTACCCATTTCTGTTTATTAGGCTATAGTCCCAAGAGTCCACATGTGTTCAAAACAGTCCCTCCAGTGGGGACCAAGTATTCAAACACACTAGCTGTGGGAGCCATTTGGGATGAAAAGCATCATAGGCAGAAATGAACCAAGAATCAAGTACCTGTTTGATGTTTCTTTGCTTAGGAAGAAGTGACTTTCCCAGAAACAGAGCTACTGAGTATTTCCTTCCTTCATCTCCAGATACCCCAAGAACAAATAAGCTATCCTTTGCCATTTAAAGTAAGCACTCATCTTTGGGGTCCCCAGTAGCCTTGCAGGGGATTGTTCCTCATATCAGGGATAACTTGCAGGGAAAGTGTCTGGGGAGCTGAGAGGTAAAGGCCAGTGCTCATGCTGTTGTTGGTGTGAGGAGGGCTGTGGAGCCAGGGTTTCTCTAGAGCCCTTGGCATTTTTGGATTGTCACCAACCTAAACAGAGTCCAGCTCTGGGCCATACTGCCGGGCTATCCATCCCCACAGAAAGCCTGCTTCTGAAGTTTCTTCTCCACATTCAGTTTCTGAATAAAGACCCAGAAAGAGGCTAGTCCCCTATTTTTTTCAAAATGGGAAAATGGTGTCAGAGGGGATCCAAAAATCCAAGCCAACCTCCTAGAAATAGTGACTTCCTCTCCACCAACACCCTACCTCCTGAGCGTTGCACAAAGACACACAGGAGAAAGAGGCAGAGAGAGCCAGCGCCTCACCACACCACATCTGAAGCAGACTCCACATTCTGAACAGAGAGCACCCTGAAATCTCCTGTTGTTCACTCCTGCCTATCACACGGCACCCTCCTCCCCTGTTGTTTCATTATATCCTGCACACCCTGCAAAAGCCCAGCCTAGTGTTTTCCTTCCATAAAGGACTCTTCAGCCAGGCCAGTCTGCAATGAGCCTTGTCTTTCTGCCCTGTTCTCTCTGGATGCTACAACATCATTTTGTTGTACATACCTATCCTGTCTTCCTGACCTGACCATGTCCTGAGGGCAGCATCTGAGTTAAGGGCACAAGTACCTTGTAGCTGCTCAGTAAATGTCAGTCACCAGTGTGATGCCAGACTAACTGAGACAGAGCCTTCGCTTCATGGGATACTGGCATGCCTATGGCCAAATATGCACATGTGTGCACTTGCATATGCAGGAGAGGGTGGGGCAAGTTTCTCTCCCACGTGCCTATTGTATTTTCAGCACCTGGCAGACTTCCTTGCTTATGCCTTCTACTTAAAAGAGCAAATAAATTCTCTGTTCCTTCAAGCGTTGAATTCCAAAGGCTCCCTGGACTGTGCACTGGTCTGCTTCATGGATATGCTATGGGTAGCAGTCCCATGAATTTAGGGAGATAGAACACTAGAAAGGAGAGAACAAGAGTAGGAAAGTTGGGCTGGAGGGAATGCAGATGTAGCTAGTTAGTGGTGGAGGTGGTGGGTGTGTAGAGCACCCTGGTCCCCTGGGAGGGGAGAAGAGGCATCTAAGTACCCATAGAGAGGCATCAACGAGCAGGCATGGCTCTACATTGTCCTATTGATCACCAACCCCAGCCGTTTAGAGCAACAGCATCTAAACACTTTGCCAACACTTTGTTGAGATGACTGTCCTCACAGGTCCAGTGCTCTGTTGTCCTGACCACAATGTGTATTTATGTAGAGATTGATTGATCTTTCCCATCGTAATTATTCAGATTCAAGCCAACTGGAAGCTCTGTCAAGGAGCAGAGCTGATCAATGAGAGAGGCAGCATCAGTGGGCCAAGTTATCATTCGACCCCCGAGCAAAAAAAAAAGACTTGACATTTTAGCTAACCTGCACCCCTCGTATTGTCAATAAATGCACAATTTACATTGGGCTCCCTGAGATGTGGAAAATACCTCACATACCATCCCCCCACCTCCACAAATCAATGAGTAGTGGGCCACAGGCTGCAAAGCACCAAGGAGGGAGTGAAATCAGTTATACCCCTTAACCCTCTCTGAACACACACACACACACACACACACACACACACACACAATGGGCACAATGTGTAGTAACCACATCCCCTGGACCATGGAGGTCGAGGATGGAAAGTTCTCAGGAAAAGTGTTGTGCTCTGGGAAGCAGCCAGGCCTTTTATTTAGGGACCAACAATCTCCTGCAGAGTGATGTTGGGCAGGTCACACTTCCTTTCTCATTTCCCTGTGGGTTAGAGAAGCTTCAATAGCCCCTACTTTCCTGCACACCCACACTTCCTACCTGGCCACCCACTCACTCTCTGGGACTCTGTCTTGCCTCCTGCCCTGCCCCCATCTCTTACTCCTACAGCCAAATGGTCATCAATCCAGCCAGTCTAGATTCCTAGGTAGCCCACTTCTAAAGCATCTGAGGCTGGGGGAGCCCCCTATCCTGCTTGCCCTGTCTCTAGTTCCTCAAATTCACTCTGCACCTGCAGTCAGGAGACCCCATAAGCAGCTAATTACCTCAGTGTGGAAAAAACCTTCCCAGGGCCATCTTCTCTCAACTCAATGCTCCCTGGCTCCTGAGGGCTCCTGGGGACCTGTCCTTGCTGGGCATCTGACACTTCTCAGCTGTTCTTACTCTTGGTCTCGGGTACTCCATGCACCATGGCTTACTGTCTATTTCCCTTCCTTTGGTGGGAAGTTCACCTCTTTGTTCCGTGGACAGCTTCATCATTTGCATTCCCAGGACCTTGTTGCCTCACCTCTCTCCCTGATTACCCAGCAGCTTCCCCATCTGAAGGTGGGTCCCCAAGGCCAGGGGCAGGCATTACATATCGGAATACTCAGTACTGGGGCCAAACATTCAATATGCTCCTATTGTGCAGAAGGCATTTGATCTGGTTGACTGAGCTGAATGGAAAGACACAACTTATAGGACTTTGTGGGGACATAAATGAACACCCAGTACAAGGTCACTGTTCTTTGACTCTCTGTCATTCTACAGGATAACACTCAGTTTGGCTGTGTACAACCGGGACTAGCCACCACCCTCATTTGATGAGATTTCTTCTGAATCTTAAAAGATTTTCCCATTGTAATTCAGGCTACATTATGGTGTGGACTGAAGTTCATCTCTGTTCTACTTACTAGAGAAAAGATGTGAGGCACCATAGGGGACAAAATGGGCAGTTGAGCCCATTTAGGAGAACGGTACACTCTCAAGTGCACTAGCAGCTTGCCAGTTCACAGACACCTCACTTTTGCCTGCTTTTCCTACTTTCTATAATGGCTCAGAGCTAGAGCTTTGTGATGATCTGGGTTCAAATCCTGACTGATCTTATGACCTTCAGACTTTAAGCAATAATGTTCCTCAGTTTACCTAAGTGTGTGTACATGTTCATTCTCTCTCTTTCTCTCTCTCTGAAGAAAGGCAGTACAGGAGAATCACAAACAGCTTTGAAACTTTTGTTTTCTATATGGTAAGGAGGAGGTGGCTATAAGTCCCCATCTCTTTTAAAGCAAGAGCCTTTTTGAACAGTGTACTTTATAGCAACACTGGTTACTATGCTTAACACCTATCAGCTCAGTTATTTCAAAATCTATGTCCTGAAAAACTGCTTTGTAAAGCAATCCCCCAACTCAGTCCGAGTCCCAGAAAATGTTCAAGTTTCCATTCATCACCTGACTGGAAGGGAGGAGTGCCTTCCCCTTTCGTGGGATCCTCCTTTTACTGGTTGCTGGTTGCCTTGCCTTTGGGGTTGAGAACTTGAAGAGTAAATTGTGTGTGGCCAATTGGCACATAAGCCCTGTGAAGCCTTCGTCTTTTCTCTCAAAGTTCAGGTATTGTGTTCCCTGCTCATGGTAGCCTAAGCCCAGACTCTCCTCATCCCAGGCCACCAAAGAAGTTTCTTTATGCTTTGCCTATCTTCTATCTCAAGCCAAATCTCAGATCCAGTCAGCTAACCAATAAACCAACCAACCAACACCATCCGACTAACCAGACAACCAGCCGGCTGACCAAGTAACCCACAACCAACCACTTACCCATCTCTTCTTGACTATATATCCTCTATCCACCACCATTCCATTCTTCCTTCCCTTGCCAACCAAGCAGCTCGAGAAGACCCTGCCCAACCCCCAACTTGCCAACTTACCTTTCAGCTCTTTTTGTCATTTGGATCCTGTTGCTGTGATAAAACATTGACCAAAAGCAACCTGGGGGAAGGAAAGGGGTTGTTTGGCTTGCAGACTACAGTTCATCATGATGGGAAATCAGGGCAGGAACTCAAGCACGGCAGGACCTGGAGGCAGGAACTGAAGCCGAGTCCGTGAAGTGCTGCTTACTGGTTTGCTTTTGATGGCTTGCTCGGCCTGATTTTTTAAAATACTACCCAGGACCACCTGCCTAGGGGATGGCACCACCCACAGTGGGCTGGATCCTCCTACATCAATCATTAATCATGAAAATGCTCCACAGATGTCAGTGGTGCTAGACTCTTGTTAACAGGTGACTCGTCAGCTACAGCCCACTAGAAGCCACTTATTATTAATTAAAATATATCACACAAATGGCCCTGATAGAGTCCTTTAAAGACTCTCAGTTTCACAGCCAGCCTTCCCCATCTGCATTACTTTCCACATTCTTTTACAAGCTCCTACAGAACAGCCTACTAAACTCTAGCACTCAACGGCTTTTCCAGCCCAAAGTTCTATGTGGTCAGGACTGTGTTAGCCATACCTCATGGTCCTGGCACCTGTACTAGTTACTCTCTGCTGCCAGGATAAAACACCATGACCAAAGGTACTTATGGGAAGGAGTTTGTTTTGGCGTATGGTTACTGAGAGAGGGGAGTCCATTATGGCTGGGAGACATGGCAGCAGACAAGCATGGCAGCTGGAGCAGGAAGCTGAGAGCTCAGATCTTCAACCATAAGCAGGAAGTAGTGAAAGCCAAAAGGAGGTGGGGCAAGACAATCAGCCATGCCCGTCTCCATGTTGCACTTCTTCTAGCAAGGCTCTACCTTCTACAGGTTCCACGACCTCCCAAACAGCATCACCAAGCATCAGGGTTCCCAAGCCTATGGGGGGCATTCAGACCACCACAGCTCTACAGGGGAACTTCGTTTCCCACGGTAACAATTCTAAGAATACCAATATGTCCCAAGTTTATAACCTCAATTAAAATCTTCCAGTGCTTCTCTACTGCTAATGTTGGCAGTCTTAGTCTCTAGTATGTTTAGTTTCTAGTACTATTGGGCATGTGCCATAGCCACTATTTAGCACAGCCATTATTTGTGCATCATGAGTAAAAAGGTCATGTTTACTGATTATGATCCAGTGCCCCCATTTTATAGATGCAAAAATGAAAGTCTAGAGAAATTAAGTGAATGTAGCTGTATCAGTCAGCTAGTGCTGTATAACAAGCCACCCTGAACTCAGTCATGATCACATTTAGTTTTCCCATGGTGTGTGTCTTGGTAGGAGTAGCTCTGTTCTGCGCTGAGAGTGGGGTGTGTTCGCTTTATGTGCTTGTAATAGGGTTGAGGTCTGAGGAAGCCTGTCCTGGGCCATTGCAAGTATGCAGAACACAGAAGATGAGACAGCAACATGGTGGAGGCTTTGACTCAGAACTGCCTTATGAGCTGAGGAAAAAGACTCCACCCTGAAATGGGAGGCACTGGTCCTGCCAGAGCCAAGAATGCTGCTGTATAATTTGATACAGAAAACTCTTGAAGAATTGACAGCATTCAAACACCACTTGTTCCAAGTCCAAAATTACACATTTTGAGTCTTATCTCTGGCAAAAGACAAAACAGCAGCAAAACACAACACAACAAAAACCCACTTAAGACTAATAGACATTTGGATTTTGATTATAAATGAAAATAGTGAATCTCAGTAAACCAAACACCAAAGAAGAATCTGCCAGCTGAGACACAGGCAGGGCGGGGGTCATGGCAGGCCTTGGCTGCAGAGAGACGAGCTGGCATCAAGAGGTCCTGAGGCAGTCCAGAATTCAGTGTAGGACTCAGATTGGACCTGGGCCTAGGAATTCCCAGCCAAACAAATGATAGAGGGCAGGGCCTTGGCTGATGGAGGATGGGGCACACTTTCAGGGAATCCTGAGCTCTCAGCTCCAGTCTAGGACAGCCAGAAGAGAAGAGGCAGGTCTGAAGGTGGTAGGCCTGAGGAGACCTGGCTGTAGTGTGCTTGCCATGTCTGACACACAGTAGCCAGTGCACATCCTTGCTGACTTGCGAGCTGTGATGGAGGATGTTGTTCTGCACCAGGCAGAGAACGTATGGATGTAGTTATGCCAAGAACTGTCTGAAATGCAAACAATGCCAGAGACGCTTTCTCATGGGTGCTAGAGCATCCTGGCTCACTAAAGCTAAAACGTTTATTTCTTGTAACTAACTCTGGGTGTCGGCTACTGGCTTTTAGAAGAAAGGAGACATGCTCTTGTCCCAGGCCCGTAGCACACTGTGAATTTTACTTGAGTTTCAAAGATAAAAAGAGATGCCTGTTACACTTTATGCTCTTCCTTGCTGTGTGTTGTCCCTTCTCCCTGGGAAGCTGCTGGGGAATCTGAGCAGCAGGGACTTTGTGATCTAGGATCAGACACTGGGCACCATTGTCTTTTTACCTCTAGAAGAACGCTAAGTCACCTAGAATATAGGTTAGTGTTGTCAATAATATGCAGAAAAGCCAATAGAAAATTGGAAAAGTAGGACACTGAGTGTGAGCCCAGAACAAGATGGCTTTGGAGTGGGGCTTCTTTATGCCTCACCAACTCTGTCCTTGGGGTAGTAAAGATACTGCCTCCACACCAGTACATACACACCACACACGCCACATCACACACACACACACACACACACACACACATACAATAACCACTCATCCATACCCTCCACAGTAACACTACATATACACATAGCATACACATCCCATGCATGCATATAGCATATATTCCATATACATTACACATGCAATATAATCACATGCCACACATACCATGAACATACTACGTGCAAACTATACATGTACAATACACACACGATATACACACGTTACACATATACATTATACACTTTATATGTAACACATAATGCACACATCAAATGCACACACACCACACACACCACGCACACCACACATTGTACCCAGACTGCACTCACACACAACAAACACATACACTATGTACTTCTACACATGTGCAAGTTTTGATGGTCCTTGGAGTAGGTTGAACAGTGTCCCTCCTAAAACTCATGTCTTCTGGCACCTCATAATGCAACCATATTAGGAAATGGGTCTCTGTAGATGTAATCCAGCAAAGATTAGAGAGTCCCCAAGCCCAGGACTATTGTCCTTACAGGACAGACATTCTGATACAGATTCAGAGACGGTATGGAGACAGGCCGGGGGCAGAGAGAAGTTTGAGTGATACATGTACAAGCCATAAAAAACCAACAACTTGCAACTTCCAGAAAGTGCAAGCTGAGGTGAAGGCTGTTCCCAGGCTCCTCAGCAGCACTCGGCCCTGCCAGCTCTCAGTTTTACTTTGAGCCTCCAGAATGAGAGTGGGTCTCTGTTGCTTTAAGCCACCCAGTGTGTGTGATTACTTGCATGCCTAAGGAGAAAAATCCAATTTCCTCACTCCAGAGGCCTGCTGAGGCAAAGAAGAAGCTTGGCTTGGCGGAGCTGCTCCCTGCAGCCAGCCCATAGTCCTGTGGCTGGACTCTGAGCCCCAGCTTTCCTCTCTGTATAACCAGCATGGTGAGGATGCTGGTGGACATTACAGGGTATGATGTTATCAGGTGTGGTGGCTCAAACCTGTGAGCCTAGCACCTAAGAGGCTAAGGCAGGAGGATGGCCTTGAATTTTAGACCATTTTGGGCTACAGGGTGAACTTGAGCCAGCCTGGTCTACAGAGTGAGATCTGATCTCACTCTCAAACAATACAACTGTCTCAGTCAGGGTTTCTATTCCTGCACAAACATAATGACCAAGATGCAAGTTGGGGAGGAAAGGGTTTATTGAGTTTACACTTCCATGCTGCTGTTCATCACAAAAGGAAGTCAGGACTGGAACTCAAGCAGGTCAGGAAGCAGGAGCTGATGCAGAGGCCATGGAGGAATGCTGCTTACTGGCTTGCTTTTTCTTGTGGCTTGCTCAGCCTGTTTTCTTATAAGGCCCAAGACTACCAGCCCACAGATGGTACCACCCACAAGGGCCCAACCCCTTGATCACTAATTGAGAAAATGCCTTACTGCTGGATCTCATGGAGACATCTTCTCAACTGAAGCTCCTTTCTCTGTGATAACTCCAGCTTGTGCCAAGTTGACACCCAAAACTAGCCAGTACAATAACACAACAGAAAATAAAGCACAGGACACACTTTTCTCATGTTTTATCATTTTATTTCATAGGCCAGCATTATACCTGACTTATAAAGTTTGTTACTATCCTATGATTCTCTGACATCTCCAAATCCATGGCATACACCCCTGTTTGAAGATCTCTTGATTTTACTTTTCTAGGAAAAGCTGAGCAGATTGATTTGGTCCTGAGGTGACATACAATGGTTGGTCCTGTGGTGACATTCGATAGTTTTCAGGGGCAGCACCTGGGACAGAACAAGCAGCAAACATGGCAAGTGTCCTGTAACACCTCTTCAGGAGAGAATGGCCACTGACACAACAGAGTTGATGTGCAATCTTAAAAAGCCCCTCTGAGGCTTTGGAAGAGGATGCTCTTGCTTTGCATCTGTGGCTTCTGGGAAGCAGATGATGGGGTAGCCCCTCATGACCCCTGCCCTGGGATTCCTGGCCTTGCAAAGTCTCTTCCCTTTTTATACCAGGGGGAGTGAGTGGGTCCAAAAAACTGGAGTCTGTCACACCCAAAAGCAGGTTATGAAAGTCTCAGACTTTCACCTTGGGCTCTTACTCTCTAGGACTATTCAATCAGGGAATAGTCCTGATGAGCAGCCAAAATGATGAGCAACCCCCACCAACAGCATGTAAGTGAACACAGCAATGGAATCTCTACTTAAGAAGTGGCTTTTTGGGAGACCCTGACCCCAACTACCCTGCTACTCTGAATCAGATTCTGGACCCTCCCAGAAATGCTGGGATACAGATGTGTGTTGGTTTAAGTCACTTAGGTCTGTGGGGGAGTAGTCAACAGTAGTTCACCGATATAGGTGGGAAAATAAGGGCTGGATAGGGAGCAAGGAGTAGGACAAAAAGCTGTAGCCCTGGGAAGGATTTCAAGGTGCAAGGGCCAAGCCAGAGGCCACAACTACTTCATTGTTCATGGGGAAGGACCAGGCATGTTCTGTGGGTCTGAGCATCTGGTCCAGAGTTCAACGGAGTGAGAACTAGACCATCTTCATGGACAAGCAATGGGCAGTGAGGTTTGGTAAAGTCAGGCTATAGGTGTTGCCTTTAACTTTGCATTATCCAATTGCCATTGGATACATAGTTAATGACTATAGCAAAAGGATGATCAAAAAACCAATGCACGATGTATGTATTAGCTCTAGATGTCCTGGAACTCACTATGTAGACCAAGGAGGTCATGAACTCATACCACAGAGATGTGCCTGCCTCTGCCTCCAGAGTGCTGGGTTTAAAGGCTTTTTGGATGCCTATTAAGTTAGATACAAAGGATCTTGGAGTCATTTTGTGCACCCATGACAACATCCAGTGCCTCTTTGTACCAACCTTGGATGGCTGGAGATGTCTAGCCCAGCTGACCAAAGGACTTTCCTTTAACTCTTTTTCACAGGCCACAAGTTTGTGTCCTGATTTCAAGTGCCTGGGCTCCACTGACACAGCGGCTGATCTGACCTATGGGGGTGATAATCTTGTGATAATAGCTTTCTTTTCACAGGGTTTTAACCTAGAAAAGAAACAGTGTGACTTTCTGTAGTCTTATCCCTGGAGATGCCTTGGGTTCCATTCATTCTTTTACATATATAAAGCAGGAGGCAATAGTGTCCTAGAGAGCAGTGTAGACTCCACAGCCAGACATCGGGGGTTTGAATCTTAGTTCTGCTTCTTGATAGCTGTGTGTCCTTGGGCTACTTAATTCAGCTCTCTGAGACTCAGATTTTTTCCTCTCCAAACAGGGTATGATGGGAGCACATCCCACTCATGCAGGAGAGCAGGATATGAGCTCCTGTCCAGGAAGAACTCCAAGGTGCTCCCTGTCCAAGGAAGACTCAGCATGGGTTCCTTTATTAGTAGAACACAGAGGCTTGAGCCCCTGTAGCTTTCTGTGGGGTTTCCCTTAAGTCTGGTGGAGTTCACCTGAGGCAATGTCCCTCCTGCATGACATCATCTTAGGGTTCTTTAAGGATTTCAGGAAAACAAAGGATTAGCTTCAGATGACTAACCCACCAGACTGGAGATGGATCAGATCCAATACGCTATGAACGCTGGCAGGATTGCACTCTGGTAAACCACATCCCATATTCTCCCAGTTTCTCTGGCAAGCCTCTCCACTGGGGGATGCCATGAAGCCTTTTGAGTAGTCAGGAAAGACATCCTGGAGCAGAAGGCCAAAGAGTAAGTAGGACTTGCCAAGTGGAAGAAGAATAGACACCGCAGGAAAGGGCAGGCAGGGGAACAGGCAGTTGGGGTGTGGACCACAAGAGCAGGGTCACATCCCCAAGAGGGAGGGTCTCCCTCAGATGGCTCTAGTCTCTCTTGATTCCCCGTAGTCCTGGCCTTGGAGAAGAGTATAGGTCTCAGCCCAGAGCAGGAAACAGGTCAGTGTAACTAGAAATGTGCAAGATAGCCCCAGACTGAAAGGGATGAGGCTGGAAGACATTCATCATGGCTTCCTTAAGACCAAAGGGACCGCTGGCTCCCACATTTGTTGTTCATAGAAGAGGCTCTTTCCTGTCTCTTCTGTATGGCATACATGTTTTGTGAGCACCACTGACTTGAATTCTGTGGCTTTCAGGGCCCCACTCCATCCTGACTCCAAGTGGCCTTCAGATGACTCTGATCTTTCAAAGGTAGCTGTGCTGTGAGGTCTGATGAATACCATAGTGAATTCACCATCTCCTGGGCATTTGTTGTTGTTCTGCAGTACTGACTTGGCCCCCAGGAACCTGAGTTGGTGTCTGAGGTGTGACAAGATGTCAAAGGACACTTGAGCTGCCTGAGGCCCTGGAAGGTCGAAGGAGAGACAATGTAAAGTATCATGAAGCCTTTCAGGAGACAGAGAGAGGTTTTGTCTGAGCATGAACAGGACCTTAGGAGAGTTGGCCTGGAATCAGACAGTCAGAAAACACTTATCAGGAGGCTGGTTTCTGAGGTGCTGTCTGGGAAGGCTGGCTCGGCAGCATGGAGAGGGGAGGACGTTCACTATACTGGTGTTGCAGAGGTGAAGCTCAGGGTAGGAGGAAGTGCTAAAGCTACCAGACCCACTCTCTATGACTAACTTCCTCAAACTCAGACAAAGCCACTCTGACCTTGTGATCCACTAAAGTCTCTAGATCTCTTTCCGTGAGTCAGGGGAGCCAGGAACTCATTTTCCTTGTACTCAAGAAGCTTGGAAAATACCTACTCTACCTGTTCTTCCCACTGTTCTCATGAAGACAAAGTGTGTGAAAATGCATGCCTGAGTCCCTTGATACATTAATTAAGAGCCCCATAGCTTCCTCATTTAACTGAGGGCTGCTACCTCACTCATCTGGGATTATTAGCAAAGCGAGAGGGCCTTTGTTGAGCTTGACAACGTGATTAATAAAGACTCTAGGTGAATTTTGGCTTCTCAACAGCTTTTGATGTGCTAAGATTCCCCAGTGAGGACAATATCATCAATTACCTAAACAAGCCACTACCTTCAGGCCTTGGTTATCTGTGAGGCTAGCCTGCTAATTGGCAGGCAGCAGAAATGGCCTTTGAGGCCGTGGTCTCAGCCCTGATCTTTTTGGGAGAAACAAGATCCTTTAAGGGGCTCCTTGATGATGTCACCTCTGATCTGAGGTGACTGCATTCTTCTTCATTTCTGCAAAGCTTTGCATACTGCCTTCAGTCCCCTGTACCCTTGCTTGTCCAAGGTTCTGTTACCTCGGCATTTTCTAAGTGAGGTTACAGAGCTCAGTGTTGGAGGAAGGTCCGAGGTCTTAGACACCATTCTTACTCCTAGAATCAGCCAGGAACAGTCAGAGCTGCACATAGGCTGTTGTGGGATGCCATGTCTGGACTACTGTCTGCTGAACCATCAGTGGCCCAGGTGTGAGAGTTAGCTTTTAAAAAGCTAATTGTAGGGCTGGAGAAATGGCTCAGCAGTTAAGAATGTATGGAACACTTCTAGAGGACCCAAGTTCATTTCCCAGCACTCACAACTACCTGTAATTCCTGTTGCAAGGTGTCCCAAGCACTCTTCT
>JADRCH010000064.1:7820629-7840741 GCA_019843965.1 Rhynchomys soricoides | reverse complement strand
TGTGTGTGTGTGTGTGTATGTGCATGTGTGTGTGCATGTGTGTACATAGGGTGAGTGTTTGTAGGTGCACATATGTATGTGCATGTAGGCAGTCAAAGGACAGATAACTTGTGTCATTTCTCATTGCACAAGTGATATCCAACCTCTTGACTTTACAAAATAATGTTGTCATTTACAAAGTCCACACTTGAGTACCGCATGATTGAGTTAAGAAAAAAACAACAACAACAACACAGAAAACCTTAGAATGCTTTAAGTAACAATTTTGTGTTGTGTTGTGCTCAATTAACAGCTGTCATCTCCTAATCTATCACCTGTCTGTCAACCTATCATCTGCCCATCTATTTATGCAACATCTATCATCACTGGTTTTTCTGGTCGATGGAGTAGCTTAATCTAGATAGAGTTAGATAAACAAACAACCCTTTAAAATGCCACACCACCCACCCCAGGAGTATTTCATAATTAAAGCCACTTAACGGGCGCTCTGACATCATTGATCGCTTTGTTCTGCTTTTACACTGGAAACAAAGTACTCACATCACGGCTCCTGTTTGGCTCAGTCTTCTTCAATTCTCACTGCACGGAAAGGCAGGGCAGTGTCCCAGGATCCTTTAATGGCTGGATGTGTGATGTCAGAGAGCTGGGACCTGAGGCAAGATGGCTGGCAGGCCTCCCTTGCCAGTCCCTTCTGAGCCACCCAGCCCACCCAATACCTTCTGTCCTAGTGGGTATTGGATGAATCTTTTCCTATGGGGCTGGGTTTTAATGGGGCACCCTGTGAAGAACACACTTGCTCTCTTCCTGAAGTTTTTCTGACAATATCTTGTGGCTGCTGCGTCCCATCCCTCCTCAGGCATCTTTATGTGTATCCTTTGGCCATGATGTAATGCTCACATCTCTTGGTTTAGGACACCCTAGAGAGAGCGCCTTCTTATAGGGACCCTGTGTTTTTGTTTTGTTTCAGTTTGTTTCCAAACTAGCTTTTGTAGGAAACAATTTAGCTCCATTAACCACACTTTCTGATTCATAACTACAGCTCAGTAGTCAGCAGAATAACTGAGATAGACATGATAGATTTCAACCAAGGATGCACTCTCTGACAAGGGCCACTTCTGCCCAATGCAAATGCTTAACTCACTTTCACTATCTGCTGTTGAACTTGTCTAGGCTGTGAATGCCTGGGCTCAGGATGTGGTGGTGGTGATCTCTATCATGGCCTGGCACCCAGCACCTGGGACAGTGCTAGTGAGTGAGAACACACAGAGAGCTACAAAGGGAGCAGTTACCAGCCTGGCAGCTCTTTGAATTCCTAATGTACTGGGTGTATTAGCCCCAAGGGCCACACAGGCCTTCCTTCTTGCATTTCTTCCCTCCCTGAGGACAAACCATGACCACAGCTTAGACTAAACCCAGAGCCAAGTGCAGAGCAGCTGAGCTCCTTGGAGTAGTGACACTATGACAGGACACAGAGGCTCATCCCGCCCATGCTACCACATGAGCTTTGAGAAAGGACTGAGGCCTCATTAGCCAGTCTCTGGCCATCAGGTCAAACCGTCAGCCAGGACATGGGCAGCTCCATAATTAGACCACATTTTACACTGTGCCTTGTTCGGACCAACCTTGAGAATCCTGTGTTCTCAAAACAGTGGCTCTGGGCCATAGCTGTGAGGTGAGATTCTAATGCGTGCCTACTAAGTCTGTCACTGTAATGAACTTATCACTGGTTTTGCTTGTGGAAGCAGTTCTGGTTTTCACTTAAGGTCATAACAACATAAATCTTTCTTTGGGAAAAAAGGCACAAAAAGGGAATTGGAAGGAGACAGTACTGGTGAGACAGAGATATGGCAAAATTTGCTCAGATGTCTGTCTGCCTGTCTGCCTGTCTGTCTCTCTCTCTCCTCTCTCTCTTTCTTTCTCTCTCTCTCTCTCTCTCTCTCTCTCTCTCTCTCACACACACACACACACACACACACACACACACACACACACACACACAAATGGATTTGGAAAAGTAAGATGATTAAGCTTGTGGCTGCAAACTGATTCTATTGGCTTTCCTGGCTTGAAGACTTAGGATGAAAATGGAAAACTAAGTTACCTCTAGCTGGTGACTTCTCTTAGAATTATGATTGTTTCTGGAAAGCTATTACCTACTTGGCTGTGTAGACCATGGGCATCAAAGCCTGTTTTGGTTTTTTTTGAGACAGGGTTTCTCTGTGTAGCTCTGACTGTCCTGGAGCTCGATCTGCAGATCAGGCTGGCCTCAAACTCAGAAATCCGCCTGCCTCTACCTCCCAAGTGCTGGGATTAAAGGTGTGCCACCACTGCCCAGAAAATGACTTTTCCCCCTCAATTTTCAAATATGGAATCAGAAGTTAGTCTCTTCACATGTTGTGAAGGTGATGCCATATACCTGTATCTTTTTGAACTCATGAATTTAAACATATTTGATGTTTTAAGTCACTGCAATTACCACTGAATTTCTCAAATTTCTCATCTTTGGCATAGTCATGCCTTGCTGGTCTAAAGTCTAGGTGTCTGCAGAGTTGGCAGCTCCTAGAGGCTGGGGGTGCGGTTGGGGGGAGGCTTTGTTCCTTGCTTGGCTGGGATTGAGACCCCGCACTCTGGTCTTGGATGCCAGTCACCATTTTGCCTGAATCAAACAGCATGGTGGTGTCTAATTTCCAGTTAGGGGTCCATCGTTATAATAATTATACAGCCTACCGGTCTGTGAGGTGTCTGGCCTACGCCACTGGTCTGCATGCCCATGGACTGCAGTCACAAGGGCTGGGGAGCAGTTGTTTTAGAGGGAAATAGAAATTGCTCAGTTATTTTATTTAACGTTTAAATGGAGCTGCTTTAGTTACCCCCACCTCTTCTGCCCAGCTAGAGGCTGTAGGCATCTTTGTTCACCAATCAGGGATAACTTGGGGGGCAAGGTTACATAGCTTCAGTCTATGTGCAGATTCTCTCATCCCTGGGGGCAACCAGGCCTTGGAGGCCAGTATTCAACATTACAATACATAGCAACTGAGCAAACCTCAAGAGAGACTCTTCCCCCCTCAGCTAACCTCTCTAGAATTTCTCACTCGCACACCACAGCTGTGCCTCACCAATGCTTGGGTATTTTGTAATTGAATCAAATTGACCATAGAAATAGTTTCATTTGATAGTTGTATTTCTTATGTTTCTGTTGCTGTGATATGACCCAAAGCAACCGATAGAAGGAAGGGTTTGTTTGGGCTTATACTCCTCAGGGAATAAGACTCCATCGTGCCTTGGAGGCACGGCTACAAGTCCAGGCATGGTGGCAGGAACAGGAGGCTGAGGGCTCCTACTACAACCATCAGCATGGAACAGACAGAGTGAACTAGAAGTGACCTGACAGTCTTAATCTCAAAGCCTACTCCTAGTGACATAATTCCTCCAGCAAGTCTGCACCACCCAACGTTCCCTAAACAGCATCACTAATTGGTGACCAAGTGTTGAAATGCCAGGACTATAGGGGACATTTCTCAATTCAAACCACTATAATAGCTAATGTGTAAGTTGCTGAGTAGACATTTAAAATGTGCATTTGTGTTGGGAGCTGGAAATGCAGGGGTGTTGACTTGTCAAGGGTCTTAACAGTGACAGGTCAACAGAAGGAAGGGGGTCAGCAGCCCGTAAGGGTAGCAGGTGGTGTCATGGAAACAAAGAGGGAACAGCATTCCCAAAGAAGTGCTCAGCTACAAGCAACTATCATTGAGAAAGAGTAAAGAGACTATCCGGGGATCATGAGGTTGACAAAGATAAACTCATCAGCGACCTTGACAAGAGCAGTCCTCTCCCATCCTGTAAGTGTTGCAGCTTAGCTGGAATAGGCAGAGACAGTATGGAAGGGGTGGAAGGGCACAGTACAAGAAACTTTGCTGACAGGAGGGAAGAAAAGCGAGTCTGTGAGTGGAATCGCAGGCATTTGCTCCCAGGCTTTAAGATGTGGAACACAAGGACCCATTTGCATTGTAACAGGAGTAGACCAGTGGAAGGGAAAGATCCATATCTGAAAGGTAGGACACTGAGGATAACAAGCTTCGTAAGACACACTGTGAGGGAGCCCACAGGCCAGACTGGCCTCTGACTGGCTTCTGTGATTGCAAACCTCAGTCTATTGGACCGACACCCATCAAGAATCCTCCAAGGCCTGGGAATGGAGCCCAGTTTATAGGGTGCTTGCCCAGCACACACAAAGCTTGGTCCTTGGTGCTGCACAATCAGATGCTGTAGCACACACCTGCACTCCCAGCAGACAGGAGGTTGAGACAAGAGGGTGCTGTAAGTCTTCCTCGGCTGAATAGCAAGTTTGAGGCCAGACTGGGCTATGTGAGATCTTGTCTCAGACAACAACAAACCCCCCTGGTTTACCCCAAGTGGCTTCTTTGTCTAAACAATGGGCATAAAATCCATCAGCAGAGTGCCTTGGTTTTGAGGAAAATGAAAGACCGGGCAGCTTGTAACCTTTCAATTTTAGCCTTATTGTAAAAACAATGCATATGATTGGGTTTATTTTGAGAAGGGACGCCCTAAGCCTTACCAGTGGCACTGCAAGATTTGTGTTCAGTAGCATGTAATGATTGCCTTAGATGTTAAAATTAAACCAAAGGGTTTAATGTGGGGCAATATGTATGTCTGCTGTCATTTTCTGACTTCCGTATCCTTACTAGAAACAATGACAGATGTCCAGAATGGTGGTGGTGGGCATTTCCATTCATCCCCGTCAAAGGTAAAGCTGCTCCAAATATCACAACGTGGCGATCGCACAACGGCTGCCGAGGACCTGCTCTTCACAGCACCATCCCAGGCCACCTGTACTTTTGTTGGATGGCACAGAACTTAATGACACAAAAGACAGATTTCTTTTACAATGACAATGTTGAAAATGACAGGGAAGAAAAAGAAATTTAAAATATTTTCATTGATTGCCTGGAATGTTTCAGTGAGTGGTCCACAATTCCCACAGCTGCACTATCAGAGGACTGATTGAAACAATCTAGGTCTAGAAGCCAGAAGTCTGAAATCAAGGTGTTGGCAGGCTCCCTCTGAACCCTGTAGGATGAACCCTTCCGTGTCTTTCCATCTATTAGAAGTTTTCTGATGACCTTTGACCTCCCTTGGCTAGCTGCTGCATCCCTCTGGTCTCTGCCTTCACTGTCATCTGGCTTCTTTTCTGTGTGTCTGTCTTCACACGGACATTTTGTTGTTATTTGGGTATGGAATGTCCCTCATGGGCTCATGTGCTTGACCAACCATTGCCCATTGGAGGTGAGGTTTGTTCTGGAAGTTTGTGGAACCTTAGGAGGTGGAGCCTTGCTGGAAGTGAGTTATTGGGGCCGGCCTTGAGATTTCAAAGCCCTGACACACACAGTTCCTGCTTACACTCTGCTTCCTGAGTGTTCTGCTTTCCTGCTTTCCCATCACAAGGGATTGGATCCCTTTGAACTTTGAGGCTAGATAGACCTTCCTCCTCAAGTTGCTTCTTGTCACAGCAGTGAGGAAGGTGAACGATATGTGCATCTTCTGACAAAGATCCCAGTTCTTTTGGATGGGAGGCCCCATCTACTTCAGTATGACCTTATTGGAACTAACGACATTCACACCAGCCCTATTTCCAAACAAAGTCAAGTTCTGAGGTCCTGGATGCCAGGATTCAACTTGTCTTTTGGAACTTATCATCCTATCCCTGAAGGAATCCATGGACTTGGGCATCTGAGGAGACATTTGGAGGTCAGCCTATGGATCCAGGGATCAGAGCACATAAAATAGGTTACAGAGAAGGAATTGAGATGGGCATAGATTGTGCCTGTGTTGCAGCTCTGCCCCCCTCACTGGTAGTGGTAATCTCCCACTGCAGATCTGGGCTCAGAGACTCTGGCTGATGAAGGCCTTACCTGGTTCCTTCCTGGCTGAAGACTCCCACGTTCTGCACCAGAGTTCAGGCTGTAAGGGAAATTTGTGATTGTGCACAGGGCACACTCTGCTGGTGCCATATGCTTGAAAATGTCTGAATTTTGTGCAGAGCCACACAGACAGTGTTCTCCTAAGTGCAGTTACATAATGAGGGCACGGACTTGCATAGTAATTAGCATGTGTAATTAGGTACAGACTTCTTGTCCTTTAATTAGACAATCAAGACATCTAATTACTAAATTAAGATGTAATTACGTGGCCCAAGATTTTCATATTTCTTTCTACCCATCAGAGATTATATTTAGAAAATAATTTGCAAAAACCAAAGGAAAAAAGTGAACATAATCTCCGATTTGAGAGTGTTAAAGGAAGTGTTCAATAGCTCTGAATCTACTTTGATCTCTCCCTTTGGGAGTAAAGGGAGTCATTTAAAATATCATCACCTTCTTGAAAGGCTACCTTTTCCACACTGGACCTTTGACACACATGCTAATGAGCAGGAATGTGGGTGTGGCCAATCTACATAATTCATACTGGGCTCTAGCGTTTGCTTCATGATTCCACTCAAATGTGGACTTAATGGTGATGTTCTGGGCAGTCATTCAGACCAGCAGTACTTTCAGATGGTAAAAGGACTTGCTCTTTCCCTTTCTGCCTTTCCTGGTTCTCCCTCACGGCTATTTTAGCCATAGGCACATTGTGTATCTATGTAAACTGTACTTAGTAGTGTCTCCATTCACACAGATATTGGAGAGTATGCTGAACTGTTCTCAGGTCAGATAATAAAACACACACATCATCTTTCTCCCTGCAGAGTGTTTTGAGCGTTAGTCTTCATCAGTCACCAGACTGGAGGGCTATTTTGTTATTTTTCCTTGTTCCTAAATTGGGATTTGGCTGATCTCTGCATGATGCTAAACACCCAGTTTGACTCACTAATTTTTTCCGAACCAGCTGAACTTTTGACCTAATTGTCTGGCTGGGTGGGAATGGGGCCATATGGCATGTTTGCCCAAGCCAACTCTGACTCTTAACTATGTCACCTCTCTGTTCCCATAAACTAAAATACTGCATAACCCCAGTGTTTGGATAGCCTTACTGAAAAGTGGTACAGATCCTGTTGGACCACATTTCCTGGTTTGGGATGAACAGAGTGTGCCCCCCTTATGGGTTTAGGCAGGAAACAGAGCCTGACAAAGACTGGAAGTGGGAGTCTCCTTGCCATAAGGTGCCTCCATCTCCACTTTGTTTTCTCAATGAGGCCATGGCCATGGGATGTGATGAGCAACAAGTTATATATGAAGAGGGGATCGGCCTTAACCTAAACAATAATACCAGTGTGGTGGTTTGTATATGCTTGGCCCAAGAAGTGGCACTATTGGAGGCACTATAAGAGGTGTGGCCTTGTTGAAGCAGGTGTGTCACTGTGGGCGTGGGCTATAAGACCCTTATCCTAGCTGCCTGGAAGCCAATATTCTGCTAGCAGCCTTCAGATGAAGATGTAGAACTCTCAGCTCTGCTTGTACCATGCCTGCCTGGATGCTGCCGTGTTCCCGCCTTGCTGATAATGGGCTGAACCTCTGAACCTGTGAGCCAGCCCCAATTAAACATTGTCCTTATGAGAGTTGCCTTGGTCATGGTGTCTGCTTACAGCAGTAAATCCTATCTAAGACAGCCAGGTAGCTTATTCTCTGTCACTGTAAGTTTTTGCTGTGTCTTCTGAGTTATGGCTCATGATAGATTTAGAAGCTGAGGAGCTGAGGTACACGTGTGGAGACAATCGAGTTCTACTGGAGGAGGCTGTTGATTCCCTTTCTCTGAGACATCTCAGACTTCAAAGGCCTCAGAGATCCCATCAGCCCATCTGGAGGCATTACTCTTCTCTTTTCTTGCTAGTTCCCTGCCCCTGAGTCATTAGATGTGCTCACTGGAAACTTCTCTCAGCCTCGCTAAGAGAACTCAATAGTTCGCCTTCATAACAGGCCCAATTACATGACAAGCATCAGGTTCTTGGTTTTAAACATTCGCTTCTCTGTCCACCCAGGTACTCCACATCAGCGTTCTCAAGATTGGAGAAGTTGGGCATCCGACACCCCAAGCCTTCTCCTTTTGTTGGAAACTTGATGTTTTTCCGCCAGGTGAGACATGAGCTTTCTGGGTATTGCACAAGATTCCCACTTCTGTTTATGTTTTGGGAGTCAAGGTGATCTCCACACAAAGAATCCATGTAACAGGAAGAATTCTCCACTGGAATTATTGTTTTCTTCCTTCCCTTCCTCTCTTGCTTTTGAGGAAGGGTTGCCAAGGCTGGCTTTACACTTTTTTTTTTTAAAGGTTTATTTATTTCATTTATATGAGTACATTGTTGCAGTCTTCAGACACACCGGAAGAAGGCATCAGATCTCATTACAGATGGTTGTAAGCCACCATGTGGTTGCTGGGAATTGAACTCAGGACCACTGGAAAAGCAGCCAGTGCTCTTAACCACCGAGCCATCTCTCTAGTCCCCGGCTTTATGCTTTCAATGTGATGATTCTGAACTTCTGATCCTCTGACCTCCATCTCCTGAGTGCTAGGATTACAGGGGTACACCACCACACCCAGCTTATGCAGTGCTGGGGATTGAACCTAGGGCTTTGTGCATGCTAGGCGAGTACTCTACCAACTAAGCTATATCTCCAGCTTATGTTATGGTGATGATTCATCTCTTATGACTCATCACTATGCATTCATTCATTCACTCATTCATCCACCTGCCCCAAACCCAACTTATTGAGTATTTAATACACTCTCTAGAATGCAAAAGTAGAAGCTACTTACACTCTCAAGGTCACTGTGCAACAATGGTGTGTACTACCAGTTGGGTTGTGTCAAGAGCTGGATTGGGAAATGCAGATAGCAACTTTGAACCTGCTTCAGGGAGAACCACCAAGGAGGGATCATTGTTGGGGAGTCCCTGGAGAAATAGCTGCAGATAAAGACAGACACACCAGGGAGAGAGCACCATGCATAGGAGGGCACCCATGTGGGAATGGTGGCACTGGTCAGCAGGCAGCCTGCAGGGACCAAAGCTAACACTGAGGGAATCCAGGAGAACAAATCCAGGATCTGTGTGTGACGCATGGGCTAGCTTACTTCCAGATTTGAAGGCCCAACAAGGAACCAATCTAGACAACCATGGTTGAGTAGAGAATTGATCTTGAAAGGCAAGATGGCAAGGGCCAAGAGTTGAGATCAGGGCTGCAGAATCCATGCTGTGGTGGACATAAAGGCTGAGGGGGTGAGGGCTTAGTACAGGAAGGCAATGACAGTCCTGAGAAGAGAGCAACGGTGACAAAGTGAGGACTCCAGTGACTCTCGGATTCAGAGGACTCGGGGAAATGAGGGAGGCAGCAGCCAAAGGTTGAACCAGCAGAGCAAAGACAATGGCTGTGGGGACGACAGAAGGAAGTGGCTGGGAAGGGAAGCTGGCTCAGGGAGAAGATATTTTTATTTTAAGCCTCTGGTCTTCAGCTCACCAGAGTGACATGGCAGCGGAGATGACCAGGCATTTGTAGATAGGGACACAGCATCTGTCTTTGAAGGTTATTTTTACTGCCATTGGTTTTTCTCTGAAGCCCGATTAACTTGTGGGGACACTGCACCCAGACCAACAGCAGGCGCCACCACCAGATCCTGCCTGTGCATTGCCATACACAGGCAGGAAGGGCTAATTTGGGCATACTGATGAAACAGCAACTCTGGGGGGGATGCTGGAACTCCCTCCCCCCCAATGGCCTCTGCTCCACTCCCTAGGCAGAGAACGACCCACATCTGGCCTTTTGCCTGACACTTTCCAGTTCTCTCTGTTTCTTTCTCTGCATCCACCATTTGTTGCCCACATTTCTATCTTCCTGGCTTTTCAAACGCCCCCTTCTCCCATGTCCCCCTCTGGGGTGCCCCGTTCACAACTTTTAAGCCCACAAACAATCGCCCCAACAGACCTCCTACACCCTCGTGAAGCAAGTATGAAGATATTTAAAAGTGTCAAAATAGAACAAATAAATCATACAGGAAATTGAACGGAAATTAATTCCATGCATTGCAGGGTAGGGGGGAAATGATCAGCCATAGCCAGTTAAATAAAATTAATTTGCTATTAACATTTGGAGGCAGACAAAATGACTGTCATGTAAGGAGAACCCCAGACGGCTGCCTCAAAGAATGTCTGCATCAGTTCCTCTCAGCTCATCCTCCCTGTACATATAAACCCTGTCATGTTGTTTAGAACACAGCTAAGTTTGCTTTACAGATGTTGCAACACCATCCCTCTCTCTAACAGGGAGGTCAAATCATTAGAGAGGTTTATTAAAAACTTAGATGTACTAATCTTTCGGGCACCAACCTGAGGTATTTTTATTTTTTTAATTAAAATATAATTACGTCATTTTCTGCCCTTCTTCCTTATCTTCCACTTGCCTCTCCTGTTCCCTCTCAAGATCATGACCTCTTCTTTAGTTTATAAATAAAAAAGTATAGATACAACTTGCTCAGTCTACTTAGGGTCATTCGCGTGTGTGTGTGCGCGTGTGTGTCTGTGTGTGTGTGGTGTGTCCTTCCCACTTCTCACATATCAGTTCTCAATGCTTGCCCACATGATATGTCCTCACACCTGCATATGCCCTCTGTCTACATCCACAGCTCTGTCTCCACAGCACAAGGGGTCTAGCATTTTCTCACCTCCGCCCATTTTGCCCCATGCTCTTCTTCTGGTTCCCTAGAGTTTCTGCCTATGAAAAATGATGCTGAGGGTCTTATGTTTGGACATTTAACTCGAATTGTGAGAATTCAGAATTTGTGATAATTTGGGTGGATTCAGAAGTTTACACATATATGGGTCGTGAAAGGAGATTTGGCAAATATGAACCATATCTGAGCAGGATAGTGTAGATGTGAAAGCAAATGGTTTTCAGATGTGTGAGCATCAATTATACGCAGATAACTTAAGTGCCCGCGGTCTCTTCTGTCTGTTAAATAGAGCTGTTGAGAGTTTTACTCAGCAATATTTTAAAAAGCCATTTCTTTACTCAGTACTCTTCAGTACTTCAATATAACAGCAGTTCTTCTTTTATTGTTTATGTAATTGTGTTCTTGCTGTTCCAGGCTTTTTTTTTTCCCTGAACAAGTTGGAATTGTTGAAATTTTACTCGGTCTTATTCTCACCATGGTGCTGTGTTGTTTTGTTTTTCTCTCTCCAGGGCTTTTGGGAGAGCCAACTGGAACTCCGAGAGCGATATGGGCCTCTGTGTGGGTAAGAGGAAGACTCACATTCTCTTCTACATGCTTTGACTTCTCGTGCCGAGCTGATGCAGAAGTTATGATGGTACCAGGGCTATCATGCACAGTACTATCGTGATTTTTTTTTGAGGATGCCTAAGAAGGGCAAGTAACCTGCAGTTAACACATTCATAGAGCTGGCTCTTGTTTGGACCTGGCTAGTTCCATCCTGTGGATGAGGTGTGCCTGCTAGCAGTAATATTATTGTCAGCTAACCTGGCACACTTCTGATGCTGGAAATAAGTTCTGTGAATAATTACATGTGACGATCGTGTGACCAGTCCTGGATACACTAGGACACGTGGTCACCCTGTTTGTCACCCTTGTGGCCACAAAAGTAAGATAGCTCTTCCCTTTATCTTTCTTGGATTATTTTTATGCTGTCTTTTTCTTTTTAAAAAAGTTTTATTTATTTTTAATTTATGTTCATGTGTTTGAGCCTGTATGAGTGTATGCATACCACATGCATGCAGGAGCTTACTAAGGAACTGAAGTTACATATGGTTATAAGCCAAATGTGGGTGTTGAGCACTAAGCCCAGGTCCTCTGCAAGAGCAGCCAGTGCTCTTAACTGGTGAGCCATCTCTCCAGCCCCTCTTTAAAGCTTTTAATGACTCAATAATGTTAGCGCTGAATCTTTGCTTAGATAGTTTTCTTTTTTAAAAAGATTTATTATTTATTTATCTATTTAAGTACACTGTGACTGTCTTCAGACACACCAGAAGAGGGCATCAGATCCCATTATAGATGGCTGTAAGCCACCATGTGATTGCTGGGAATTGAACTCAGAACCTCTGGAAGAGCATACAGTGCTCTTAACCACTAAGCCATCTCTCCAGCCCCGTTTAGATAGTTTTCTATATTCAAGTTCTGAAAGACTTGAATCTTCTTGCTCTTCAGCATGCATCTGTGTTCACAAGGGTCCCCATACTCTCAGTGTTCTCCCACAATGCTCCTCCTCAACCAATGGGTGACCGTTAGTAGCTTTTCCTGGATCTCCAGGCTGGCAGT
The DNA here is from genome assembly GCA_019843965.1 of Rhynchomys soricoides. Classification (NCBI taxonomy): domain Eukaryota; kingdom Metazoa; phylum Chordata; class Mammalia; order Rodentia; family Muridae; genus Rhynchomys; species Rhynchomys soricoides. The sequence goes on along the minus strand of JADRCH010000064.1, from coordinate 7,828,465 downwards.
CATTTTTCTAGGTGTGCTAAATTTTTGTCGTTGTTTGCCTGTTTTGATGCATTCCATTGTTTGGAGACCTTTCTGTCCCAAAGATCTCAACTTGTATTCTTTCAGTGCTGCTTTGGAAAGGTATTGGCTTGAAATATGCGTGGACAGGAAGATAAGTGGTCTACCCACTTTCTACTGTCTTGTATGGCCTTGAGAAATTAAAAAGTTAAGCTACTATAGTAGATGTATATGTATATGTCTGTTACTGCTGTGTGTAACACCCCACCCTCACCCCCAACTCAGTGACATAAGTGTCTTATCATTTAGCGTGCCATCTGAGGCTTGGCTGAGGTTGGCTGGCTTAAGAGCATCCTGGCTGGAAGGATTTTCTGGGCTTCCTGTGTCATCTGGGAGGGGGCTCCTTTGTGCAGCTCTGCCTCTCATGTTTCCTAGCCTTTGTGGAAGATCAGCCTCGTTAGGGCAGGGTCTTCTCAGGAGAACGCAGCGACTCAAGAGTGCAAGGAACACTGCTGACCATGCTCGCTGGCACCCTTCCTGTCAAGCCAAGTTATGTGGCCAAACTGAGAACTGGAGCAGGGAGCTTGATGTGGCCACTGTGAGGCAAGAGAGTCCCTTGGTCAAGCCTGGTGTTGATGGAGAGGAGGTATGGCCCTCCCATGGGGTGGCGGGCAGGTGACAATTGTCTTTAAGTAGTAAGCTCCTCCTCTCTCTCTCTGTGGTCTCTGACTTCACTCAGAATTTCACTTTTCACGGGCAGCTTCTGGCTGTAAGCATGAGACTCACTAAAGCATGGAGGGGCTGACTTGTTTGCTTTCTTCCAACCCTAATGCTGTCTTGCTGCCTTTCAAACCTCATTCTGCAATGGCCCGACCCTGTCCATGGTGAGCACCTATGTTTCTAGGACACAGAACTGGTTCAAAAGGCTGCTGTCTCCACCAGAGGTAGGCAAGGTTCTCCCAAGTTTTAAATTCTAGAAATTACTTTCTTGGAGGATTCTTTTTTCTCTTGTATACAGTTTTAGGGTAGAAGCTTTGAGTACCTTAGAGTTCTATATCTTAAATGTCAGATGAAGAGTATAAAGGACACAAACACACGGACACACACATGCACACAGACACACAGACAGTCACGAGAGAGAGAGAGAGAGAGAGAGAGAGAGAGAGAGAGAGAGAGAATTGGTTTCCTTGACAACAGGCTGTCCAATCAACTTTTCTTTCCAACTTTAACTAAGTTCACACAATTTATCCTTTTCATTTCCAGAAAACTTAAATCACAGAGAATGATTTCAAATGAGGTTGTAGAGATCAAAATTGCAGTATCATCTCTATTCTTTGTTCCTTCCTCTGGTGAAAAGGGGGGCGGGAATGATGGAATAATTTCTTCACACAAAGCCATCAACCTTTTCTCCTGTAGAAAGAATGATGGGTCATGAGACGCTTCCTGCTGCGCCTACGGCCCTCCCGGTCTCCATCAGTGTTCGGTCGGGTAGAAATGGCATCTAGCTAAGCTCCCATCTCACCCGAAAGACTCTTCTTGATCCTTAACTTCGGCATAATGGTCTCTCTGATTCAGAATGTCAAAGAGGGCCATGGTCCATGAACAACAAAGACCCCCTCTCCCCCAAGAAACAATTCTGTTTAAATTACATTGATTTTCAGGCTGCTTTTATGACTAGGAAATAGAGTCTATCATGGTCCTCTTCAAACTAGAAAAATCAGATAGGTTTGATTCCTCATGGGACAAGTGAAAGTCCACCCCATGGGTGCCTAGCAGAGCAGCACTGAGCCCTCTTGTGACAGCATAGCCAGCTTGTGGAGAGGGTGTGCACCACTCTTGAAGTTAGTGATGACCATAATTGGGTGTCAGGATCCTTACTTGCTTGTAGCTTGGTCAGAGTCGGGGACTCCTAGTTGGAAGAGGCTCCTAAGCGCTTTCCCCTTCCCACTTCTGTTTCTGGGAAGGCACTGCTGGTGAAAGATTCTGCCAAGAGGGACAGACAGGGGCATCATTTATTATCACTGCTGTAGCTATCACATTCACTATCACTATCACATTCACTATCACTATCACATTCACTATCACTATCACAGTCACTTTCACTATTACAGTCACTTTCACTATTACAGTCACATTCATTATCACATTCACTATCACTATTACATTCACTACCACATTCATTTCACTTTCACTATCACTATCACACTCACTATCACTGTCACACTCACTATCCCTATCACACTCACATTCACTATCACTGTCACTATCACACTCACATTCAATGACTATCACATTCCCTATCACCATCACTGACTTCAAGTGTCTAACTATGTAGGTGGCTTTGCTAGGTCTGTGTAAACTGCATCCTTCTTTGAATCTAGGTATAAATCAGCTCACCCGGTGTCCACACTGCTCAGCTTTTACCTCTGTCAATTCTGACTTGCCCAGCACTACCATTGGCCACAAAGATGAAGATGACAGGAGCCTATGGCTTGGGAGGACCTTGAAGCAATTAATAATTACCCACAGTCTCTTCCAGTCTGAGCATCAGCTCCAAGTTGTGCTTTTATATTCCATTCCGATGTCCTCAAGAATGATATCAACATCATCACTGATGATTAAATATAAGCAGGGCAGAAATTATGCACCGCCTGTTTGTGACAGACTGCACAACGCAGTAAATAAGGACCTTGTAGCATGCGGTGACTATTACTTATAGATACACAGGACCTCCGGTCAGCTCCGCTGTTAGCAACAACTTAAGGCCCGCATCAAAATCCTCTCCCCCATGCCTCATCTAGCTTTCAACCACTCCTCCCGCGGTCGGGCTTTTCTTTAGCCTCACTCTCACTTCCTCTTGCTTCCACGTCACTTTAATTTTGGTCTCTAGTGCAAACATCACCCCCCTTGTTGGAACTCGAGGCTCATTCTGGGCACCTGGCACCTGGCACCTGGCACCTAAGCGCCTGTGTCCCTCCATGAAGTCAGCTTTGCTGCATAATAAAGAGCCTGTATTCCCATTAGACATTAAGTTATAAATAAGTAAACATGAATGCCAGGCATGATTTATAAGCACAAAGGGGTGTGTGGATACACACTTAGCCTGCGCCGACTTCATAGCCATGAAGGCGGCCTTTGTTTCTAGCTTCTCCTCACTTGGACAGTGTGTGATGGGTACGGGTTGCTCTCCCTTTCTGCTATGTTCATTAATGGTCTTCCGGACACCATTCTCCTTCGATGCACTCTTTATTAAATGCTACATTATTTTTAAAGGATTTAATTGTATGGAAATACACTGACTTTAAAAATAATTTCTCAGTTGAGCAATGCCTTTCGCTTTCACAAACAACACTGCAGTGAATATTCTCAAATAGTCAACAGTACTCTCTTGCCCGAGTATGTCTGTAGGATAAATCCCTAGGAATGGAATTTTCAGGCCAGCCACTCTCTACATTTTTTATTTTGATATTGCTAAATTGCTCTCTCTAGGGCACAGATCAACTTATGTTCCCACAAACAAAACATGAGAAAATTTGATTCTTCACATATTTGCCACTAAAATAAGTGATCAGAAGTTTATTAGCATTTGATGGCATATATCTGCTGCTTTAATTAATATTTATATATCTTAAACAACTTTGAACATTTTTTCTGCATTTAAAATTCACTGTATTTTGTTTTCTGGAGAATCTCTTGCCGCTTTGTGTTGAGTTCGTATTTGCCTAATTTATTCATAAAAACTCTTTACATATTAAAGAAAGTAGCCCTTTATATTTAATATATGTACAAGGTGTTGTCCACAGGGTGATGATATTGGGAGGTTGTGGAATCTTTAGGAGGTGAGGCTTGCTGGGGATTCCTTAAAATCATTCTGGGCATACCCTCTCAGAGGACTGTGGGATTCTAGTCCTTCCCTCTTGTCTTTCTTCCTGGGCACAAGATGAACAGTTCCCTTTGCCATGTTCTTTCCCTGCTCCTATCAGGCATCTCACTAGACACTTAAGAGCAATGAGTTATCTGATCATGGATTGGAACTTTAAAACAGTGAGCAAGAGACGACTTTTCTCTTCATAAGTTAATTGGCTCGGGTGTTTTGTTACCATGTCAGAAAGCTGACTCATGTAACATACACACTTATTTTTTTTTTCCAGATGGTTCTACTCAGAAACTCACGGTTTTCCAAGTGTTTTAAAGTATCACATTTTCACACATCATTACTCAGGAATTTTTATAAGTACTTCTGACTCCTCTGTTCTATTGAAATATCTACCAGACTGGATTCTTTACTGGCTACTCTGATTTGAATGGTGGGGGGAAACTCCTTGTGTCTAGCAACAGCTGATGTTCCAAGAGCGCCTTTGCAATTATGAGAACCTGAAGCAATCAATCTCTAGGAAACTATGGGTCCTCGTGCTAGAAAAAACATATTAAAGTACTGAGCAAATATGCCTTCCACAAGGAGGGACTGACATGCAGCTTCAAAGTTCACACCACGGAAAGGAGAGGTGTCGCCTATAGTTAACATGAGTGATCTGATAGCACCTTGTCAGGAGGCAGAGAGATAGTGGAGAGCTTTGAAATGCATATGGGAGACAGTATGCCATTTGTGGTGACACTAATAAGGTTGCTTTCAGTGAAAACGGTGCTGTTTTCATGGGAGTATTTGTGCTCCAAAAGTGAGTGTGGACTTCTGATTAAAGAGCCCTTAACCACTGTGCCCATTTACTAAGATGAAGGCCGGGAGTGGCAGAGAGAGAGGTTAGCTCTATGTAGTCAGAGGGCAATATCACCAACGTGAGAACTCTGCTATGGAACAAGAACACTGGAAGTTGAAGGGATTGGAAGTGTGTAACCTGCTAGACTGTGCTGTGGTGGATGATTGCTTTCAGACAGGCAGACAGAGAGAGAGAGAGAGAGAGAGAGAGAGAGAGAGAGAGAGAGAGATGCAGACACAAATACACAGAGACACACACAGACACACACACTCACACATACTCAAATACACAGGCACACAGACACATACATGCTGTGAGACATCTGAATACATTGGCTTTGAAAATGTGACTCTGTGAGGTGTGAGGTGAGTGGAATCTATGGCTCACAGAGATGTTTGTCTTCACATAGCAGCCTAGCTCCTGGAGACTAGCCTCACCATTAAGCTGTCCCGAGCTCCACTGAGGAGTGCTGTAGAGTGGTGAAGAGCAGGCCAAGTGAGTTTGGCAAAAAGAGAGTGAGACCTGGTATCCTTGAGGCCATAATCACGGAGTGTTGTTTTATAAATTACATTTTAATATTCTCATGGGTCACAAATGCTAGGCCCATAAGTTCACAATTTTTAAGTCCTGGAATCTTATAACTACTATTGCATATACGCTGGCTAGTCAGCCTGACACAAGCTAGTGTTATCTGAGAAGAGGGACCCATAACTGAGACAATACCTCTATAAGATGTCCTGCAGGCAAGCCTATGGAGTATTGTCTTAATTAATGATTGGTGTGAGAAGACCCATCCCACAGGGGGTGGTATCACCGCGGGGCAGCTGCTCCTTGGGTGTATATGAAAACACATCAAGCTAGCCATGGGGAGCAAGCCAATAAGTAGCAATCCTCCATGGCCTCTGCATCAGCTCCTGGCCCCAGATTCCTACCTTGTTTGAGTTCCTGCCCTGACTTCTCTCTGTGATGGATTCTGATATGGAAGTGTAAGCTGAAATCAGCCTTTTCCTCCTCAGGTTGCCCTTGGTCCTGTGTTTCATCATACCACTCGAAAGCCTAATAAGACAGAATGTTAAGGGAACGTTATTTTATCAAGTGCCTACCCGGACAAAGCAGGCAGATGTAGGAGACCTTTAAGGACTGGAGGAAAGTGGCCAGCAAGACAACCATCTCTCAGCCAAGAACATGGCCTGAGAAATAGACAATTTATTCTCAGATAAATGTGCATCGGGGCCCAAAAAGAAACAGATAAATTTGTTTAGAGCCATATTTCCATGACATCTGAATGGATTTTCCACTTACCCTCCAAGGTCACAGCCTCTGGTCACCCCTGATGGGGAGTCACCCTAAACATCCATTCTTCTTTACGGGGCAGAGCATCTTGTTTCCTGGTCTCCATCCACAGGTGGTGTTGAAGCGGGCTTACATCCCTGAGTTTCTGACTTTCACGACATGTGTCTCCTGCCATGTGTTACTCCCCCATCCTCTTTCTGTAATAAAGTAGGAGTGATGGATGCTGCAGATATTTTTTTAGTATAAATATTCAGTTAGCATACAAAATAATGAATTTTATTATGGCATTTTCATGTAGGTGTACAATTGTACCTTGTACATATCTCCTGTCCCTTCCCCCAGTATTTCTCTTCTTCCCTTCTCTTCTGATAGTTCTCTCTCTCTCTCTCTCTCTCTCTCTCTCTCTTTCTCTCTCTCTCACACACACATACACCTTAGATGCTACACAGATGTGATACATCTGTCTCCCTCACACATCAATTGCCCTGTCTGGTTCCTCTTCTCTCATCACAGCCCTCCCAATATTTATATTTAAATCTAAATTCCATAAATGAGAGAAAGTTTGAAACACTTGTCTTTCTGAGTCTGGCTTATTTTGTTTAGCATGATGATCTCCAGCTCCACCATATTTATAATGTCATTATTTATGGCTGAACGAACTCCAGTGTGTGTGTGTGTGTGTGTGTGTGTGTGCGCGCGCGCGTGTGCGCACGCGCATGCGTGCGTGCGCATGTGTGTATAGCATTACATTTTGTTTATCTGTTCAGCTCTTGCTGGGCATCTATGCTGGTTCCATGTAGCAGTAACCATAAAACATGATGTGTTTTTTGATGACTACTGTATTTTGTGACTCATACTCAAAAGGAACAAAGGTATATTAATTCAGTCTCAGAAGCACACAACAGAATGGGGGGGGAGTGAAAAAATCTCAGTTTCCACTCTTTCTAGCCACCACTTGTTAGCTTAATGGATTTAGGCCAATCATTCACTTTCCCCCTGTTTGCTTAGAGGTAAATGGGAGATTTGAACTGGATCAGTGACCTTGACACTCTGTTTAATGATGAACCTCAGTAAACAGATGATTGACCACACTGTGATCCAGGACTGTGCATGGGCACACAAGAGCACTCACGCTCACACAAAGAGAGCGCTCACTCTCACACACGTAGGAAGCAGAAGTTTTGTAAAAGACTGCCTTATTTACTCCAAGAACCACTGAGAATACTTCATGAAAAAGAAGACACATGCAAGCTGCTCATGACTCAGTAAACAATTTGATAACCACTGCATTCGTTTGCTTTCTACTGCTGTGATCAATACCAGGATGAAAGCAACTTGGGGAACAAAGGGTTTATTTCTGTTTACAGCTTCCAGTACATCATAAAGGGAAATCAGAGCAGGAACTCAAGGCAGCAACATGGAGCCAGGTCATAAAGGAATGCTGCTTACTGGCTTGCTCAGCCTACATTCTAGTACTACCCAGGACCTCTTGCCTAGCAGTGGCTCTGCCCATAGTGGGCTCCACCCTCTCACATCAGTGTTAAGAAAATGTTCCACAGACTTGCCTACTGGTAATCTGATGAAGGCAATCCTTCAGTTAAGATCCCCTCTTAGAAGTTGACTCTAGCTTGTGTCAAGTTAAGAAAATCTAACCAACTTAACTACTAGTGTGTCCAAGGAAAGGACCAGGTGGGATCTGAAGGTCCTTTCAAGGCAGTAGGAACTCTGCAACCTCCCACAGGTGATGACCCAACTCTTCTCAGTCTGTGTTAGAAAACACATCTGAGAGAGAGAGAGAGAGAGAGAGAGAGAGAGAGAGAGAGAGAGAGAG
>JADRCH010000064.1:7666799-7820619 GCA_019843965.1 Rhynchomys soricoides | reverse complement strand
GAGAGAGAGAGAGAGAGAGAGAGAGAGAGAGAGAGAGAGAGAGAGAGATTGTCCCTGGGGACTTAAGATTCTGAGAAAGCTCATATAAAGTCAGCAAGAGTCCACTGTGGACAGCTGCAGCAGATCCAAGTGGCAGAGCTGGTCTTCTGGAGATGGGACTCACACACCTGGCTCTATCGATGCCCAGTGCTAGCACCTCCTGCCTGAGAGCATCATTCTTCTTAGTCTTCAAAACCCCACATTCAGCTATTACTGAAATTACTTTCAGCCCTAGCCCAGAATCTTTTCTGCCAAGATACTCACAGAAATAATGTATCAATTGGCAATTTACAGCATCTAAGGTATTTTGTATTAGGTAGAGGTATCTAAGGAATTTGTGTGACTTTCCTGCCTCAGAGTAGTGTAGCTAAAATCCCAAGGAAATGGGACAGTAGAGAGAGTGACCTACAAACTGTCGACTTTCAGTGGGGGGTGGATTAGGGACAGAAAGCAGATGGGGCTCTGGATAGTGAGATCACTCCAGCTGATGGGGAATGTTCTATATTCCATGTGTGTCCACCCTTTTGACGTGACAGTATGTCGAATGTGCCTGGTTTCATTCCTAGCTGTCTTAGGAGACATGCAGCCAGTGGGCTACAGGCTGGAGTCACATGAAGAGTGAAAAATGGCAGCTCCCTGTTTTAGCAAGCACTGGCCACAATGGAATGGGCAGGAGAAGGCGGCCCCTAAAGAGGGAGGTCACCTGATAGTCATGTGACCAGTCAAGCAGCCGCCAAGGAAGCCTGTCTTGGACATTAGGACTCAAGTGAGAGGTTTCTGGGTTCTGAAAAGGGAGCTGGTGGGAACATAAGATAGGCTCTGAGCCCAGGGATGAGTCACATGTGCAGGCTCAATTCTGAGAACCAGAGCATAGTGTTGCCCAAACTCAGAATCCAGCCCCTCTTCCTAGTACCACCTGTGAGGAAAATGCCCGTCCTGTCTGCAGCACATCCTGACCAAGGAAACTGCTCTTCTGACACATTCCTGGGATGATGTAGCTTTGGGGCCATAGTGGGGCCTGAAGGTAAGGACGGAACAGCTTGGAGGGCTGAAGAGCACCACAGAGCCAGGCAGACAGCTAAAGATCTCCCCATTTGTCTTCCTTGATGTCTGTAGCCAGATCTACTGCAGGGAAGTGCATACAAGGCTCAAGTGGGAGGGAGGGAGCTCCTCCACAGTGACAATCAGAGGTAGCATCAATAACTCCTTTATCCCCACATGACAACCTGCACAGATATATTCCCAAACAATAGACTGGCTCACATTAGAGTTTTGTAAAAGGCTCTGTCTCTACCTAATCAGTTCAAATAAAAAAAAAAAAATTCCACATTTAATTGAATTGTATCTTCAACAAATCCAAGTTGTTCAACCCAAAATGCATAATAGAGTTACATAACACTGTCATGAATCACTGTGACATTTGTCAAGGCAGTCTCTCTTCTGGAAATAAGTCCTGATAATACAGAGCTTTATGCAAATGTCTCCTGTCAAGAACCCCTGTGCATAGTCTCAAGAATTGCACATATTTACCCAATTCTGGCAGCTTTTTACCTTAACTAGTTGAGATGTTAAACAGCATTTATAGTCTGTCCAAAAAGATGGACAGAGCATCTTTGCTCTTATAATTTAAAAAAAAAATTTGTAAATTCAAAGAAGCAAAAATCTGCCAATCATATAGAACTTTAAGTTTCTTTCTGTCAAAAATTGGTGAGTAGAAATCCTCTTCAACTTTTCAAAAGCTCTTGAATAATCCAGACATGTTAGCATATGACTTGTTATTCTAGCCCTCAGGAGGTGGAGGCAGGGAAATCATGAGTTCGAGGCCCATCTAGGCTGCAGATATATATATTTGGTTCTGAGTCTGTATTAGAATCATCCCTAGGCCCTGAAGTACTTTTTATGCCATGTCTCAAAGCACAAAACCAGCAAAACAAAACAAAAAAACCCTTAAAGACAAGGGTGATGAAGGAGGGCGAGGAGGAGGGGACCTTTGAATGATTTAAAGTATAGTGCAAAACCTTGTTGTTCACTGAAGAAAACGAACTGTTTTATCTAAATGTCTAAAAACAAATCAACTCCAAACATTGGCCTAAACGCTCAAACACACAAGGTCACATGCTATCCATCAGACTCGAGTGAAATTCTACTAAATTCTGAATGATCAGAGTTCTTCATTAAAATGTACTGAGTTCTCCTTTTTCCCTCTAGGACCCTTAAATCTTGGAGAGTTTGAGTTGTTTACCACGCATTCCAATTATTCCTGATCAGTCTTATGTGTAGCATTTCCACAGCTATGCGCACAAAGCAATTCCCTGGCAAGGCACCACCAAGTTTTATGATGCTTCCATGCCTAGGGCAGATAATAGAAACTTAACTACTAAAATAACTTCCTTGATTATTCCTGGCGTCTCAAGGCCCAGTTCCTAACAACATCTCCTCCATCTTGTCCTCTAACTGCAAGGATTTTGTAACCCACAAATGAGGGTTTTTTGGTTTTTTTTTTTCATCCTGGGTTCAGTTCTCACTTGATGGGATTATCTATAAAGGTTTTTCTCTCTGGCACATTCTCCCAGCCCTGCATTAACCACTAAGCTGTGTTAGCTGGTGATCCTATTTTTACCTCTTCTAAAGAGGAACCTAAGAACTTTTGCTCCAAACCAGTGGCTAGTGGGTAGCCTGTCGTTGCATGCAAGCTGGATGTAGGGATTGTGGTCTTTCGAGCTGTAAAGTCGATCAGCACCTCTAGGTGCCACTCAGTTGCAAGGGAATTAGGCAGTTTGATACTGAGTGGAAATTGTCTTTCCCAACAAGATGGCTGAGACAAGGGTCTCCTGCTTTCCCCTCAGCATTTGCTTTGTTAATGCAGTGCTTGGTGCCTATGAACCACCAAAGAGGTAGCTGTGAATGAATCTACTTTTCTTTAAAGGTTTTCTCTAACTCTCCAAGTTCCCATCTTGACCTCACTGCCAGTCCACAACTGTGTCCAATGGTCAACATAGCTCTCAGATTCTTCCCCTAGCCAGCCAAAATGATGTTCCCTTTCCTTAAGTCTTCGAATTCTCTGCTAGAGTTGGGTTCCCCAAATCACCGAAGGAGATAACAGTGTCTATCTAGTCTTTATCCTCTGCCTGGAGCCCAATAGGATGCTTCATCTCCTCCTCAGCATTCTGAACCGCACCCTTCTCCAAATCCAAACCTGCTGATGACTGCCAGGGTTTTGGTGCCCAAGATGCCATAAGGAGCATTCGCAGAACAATGGTTTTATCTGAGTTGGAAGAGGGTTAATTCCCACATACCCACATTCTACCCAGAAGGATGCCTATTGGAATGATTGGATTGATGGTCCCAGCTTCTCCGACAAAGCCAGATACTGAAATGTCACAAAGGCCATATACCTAAAGGGCATTTCCTATTGTGATAAAATATACAGGAGAAAATTTGCCATCTTGGCCATCTCTCATTGTACAACTCAGTGCTGCTAAACAGGTCCAGAGAACTTTTCAGTCACCACCACCACCATTCATACACATGGGTGTTTTCATCCGGCAAACTGAAATGTCATCCCCAGCAAACATGGCCCTCTGTGCCCCAATCCTGCCACTGGCAACTCCCATTCCACATCCCATCTCCTTGACAGAATCGCACAGCACTTGTCTTAGTTCACTGGGGAAGATGTCCTCAGGGCTCATTTACCTTGTCCCATGTGTCAGAATTTTCTTCCTCTTCAAGGAAAAAAAAAAACCCTTGTACACTGGATATGTCCCCCATGAGGTGTTGTTTGGCTGTTGGTGGACACTGGCTAGCTTCTACCATTTGGCTTCGATAAACAGCAAGGCCATGGTCACCGGCATGCAAATGCTTCTTCAAGTTCCTACTTTCTGTTTTTAGAGCATTCATCCTAGAAGGAGAATTACAGCATCAGATGGCAATTCTGCTTTTGTTGGGCATGGGGGGTGGGGAGCTCTCAGTGCTGTTTCCTATAGTAGCGCCATCATTTTGCCTTTTGGAAGATATTTTGTAGCAGTGTGGAACCTTCCCTTTCCACCATGTATGTTCTTCCTTGCAAAGAGTCCTGGAACTCAACTGCCCAATGCAAACCCTGCGTTTCTGATTGGAACATAGGACCCAGTGATTCCTGTTCCCTTCCAACTTTCCATTGGCTGTAAACCAGCTAGCACTTGACAAAACAAAAACAAAAAGGAAGCTAGCCTTATTATCAATCTATGCTTGCCAGCAGCCACTTACTCAGCTCATTTTAGTAAACCCCTGGCAGTCTCCACCCTGAACTCCTTTTCCTCTTACTTCCTCTCCGCAGAGCCCTTTACCACCTATGTGTCTTCCATTCTGCCTTCACCCCTTGAAGCTTCCCATTTCCCAGGCACTCACTGTGGCGTTTGGGTCTCTCTTCTGGTTCTTGTTTATGTGCCATTAACAACAGCACCCCACAGAGCTGGCCCTTCATTCTCAATCTGTCAAGGCCAGGTTTGGTAGCTTGCTAATGCAGTCTCTGAGCTCCTCCATAGGTGCCTAGCCAGCTCTGAGACCATTTGTTGAAGGAGGCAAGCAAATGTCCCCTTTGTGTTCCAAAGTCCCTGCAAAAACATAGTCACGGAGAGAAAGTGACTAGTCCACATGTCTTCAAATGCAATGGGGCCCACAGAGAAGCATGTACCCAGGCACATAAGCTTTGGAAGGAGCGTAGAGATTTTGGCTAGGACAGAACAGAGAGGCATAATCGAAGGGCTACTGGGTATGCAGGGGAAATGTGATGTTGGATATCCATAGTGGACATTCAATTAGCTGTGGTGAGAAAACAGTGGTTTGGATCATCAGAAATGGGGAAGAAAAGATGGAGAATGTTACAGGAGAAATGTTCTGTAGGAAAAACAGCAGAATTGAGCAAGACTTGTGCTCTAAGAATGAAGGTGAATCAACCTGAGTCACTGATGTTGGCATTCTGTGGTGGTGAATACTAATTGTTCCTGGGCCTGTCAAATGAGGGGGTTTATAGAATGGGCTAACTAAGGTGGGGAGATTTAACACACCTAAATGCAAGTGACATCATTCCATGGCTTGGGATCCTGGAGTAAATAAGCAAAAAGCCAGTCGAGCACCCGCATCTATCAGTGTTTGCTTCCTGACAGTGGGCGCAGCAATGTGAGCGTCTACCTCAAGCTTCTGCTTCCATTCTTCTCTTGCTAGGCTGGCCTGGAGACTCAAACTGTGAGCCAGAGCAAACCTTCCTTCCTTATGTCATTCTTCGTCCAGTCACAACCACAAGGAAGGTAATGCCTGCTCAGAGGATAAATGGTGGCCCATAATAGTGAAGAGATTGCACATGGCAACAGAGAAAGGGTCGTAATCAGCTGGAATGTGCCTTAGTCCAGCTGGGTTGCCATAGCAAAATTCCATAAGCTGGGTAACTTATAAACAATAGAAGTTTATTCTCACAGTTCTGGGGTCTGGGAGCTCAATATCAAGGCACCAGCCAGTTGGTGGTCTGGCAGGCGTTGGTTTTCTGGTTCATGGGTGTCCTCTTGTGATGGACGATGTAAAGGAACAATTTTGGAATCCTTTTATAAGGGCACTAATCCATCTAAAAGGGTTCTGCCCTTATGACATAACTACCCCCGAGGGCTCACCTCTGAATATAATTACCTTGGGGATTAGAATGTCAACACACAAATTTAGAGGGTGCAAACATTCAGACAGGACAAGGGCTGTTAATGACAGTGGGTCCAATGTGACCTAGGTATGAAAACCTCTAAGGATCACATTCTACAAGAGGAAAGAGAAGAGAATAATGGGAGCTCCAGGGTGTGTCTGGACTCTGGAATCTTCTGTCTCTAATCCCATTATAACCTAATGGGCTTATTTCCCAAAGTGTGTCCTTTGGACCAATTCCACCAACAATAACATGGTGGCTACATGGAAATTAAAGGGGAAGGGCCTCTCTCAGTCAAATGGTGGAAACAGAGTCCAAAGGACACACTCCCTTACTGCTGTATCTCAGTGAGCTTCGTGGAGTAACGTGCTTGGAAATTCTCCAAACGGGAACTCAAGCTATTGTGGTTATTTGAGGACAGGCCTATTTTGTTTTCCACAATATCTTTTGGAAGGAGAATATGAAAAACAGGCCTCCTTCGACCTTTCTACCTTTCTCCTTCCCTTTCCAACCTCCAGGAGCCAGTTATCCCATGGTTTCATGGTATTTGATGTGCATGTTTGCACGGCTTTACAGACCGAGTATCGTCATTTTGTGCATAGCATCTGTGGGCTCTATAACTCATAGTCCTTGTGCTGGGCCTAAGGTTTTGTCCACACTTTCATGTTCCATCAAGGTGCTGTGTTCTCATTAAATATGCTGCATTTCCCTTCTGCCCAACACCCAAGTCTCCTGCCCATCCACTGTGCTACTGCTTCCAGAAAACTCTTCTCTGGACACCCTTTTTCTGAGGCTCTTCATGAATCCATGAGATAACACTATGGGCTACCTCCCTTGCTTTTATGGCTGTAAGAAATACTTATCATTGTTCCCAGGGCCCGTCTCAATATCAAATGTTGTAATTTAAGAGAAGGATACATTCTTCCAATATAGTCTCTTGTGTAACTACCCAACAGTACTCAAACTTGGCTGAACCGATCATATTCAGAATCATGAAGAGGCCATACCTGCAGTAAGCAGTGTGCACTGGATTTTATGGTGTATCCATTTGTTGTCCCACTGTTGTGACAGAATGCCAGGTGAAACAACCTAGCTCATAGCTTCAGAGATGTGGTGGTTTGGATGAAAAATGTCCCCCATAGGCTCATGAGTTTAAACACTCGCTTGGTGGCTCCATTTTGGGAGGTTATGGAATTTTTAGAACACAGAACCTTGCTGGAGGAAGTACGTCACTGGGGGTGGGCTTTGAGAATTTGTAGCCTCACCCTACTTCCTGTTTGCTCTCTCTTTTTCCTGTCATGTTAAGATACGATCTCTCAGCTTCTTGCTCCTGCTGCCACGCCTCCCACACTAGTATGGCCTCTTTCCCTGGAACCATAAAGCAAAAGAAACTTCTTCTTCTAGAACCTATATCACAGCAGCAGGAAAGAAACTAATACAAGAGGCTTTAGATCATCATGGCCAACTCTGTGCTGAAGCAGCATAGCAGGAGGACCAGAGGAGGCTGCTGACCCCTTGGTGGCCAAGAAACCAAGTGAAGACAGGAAGGTTCCAAGGCAAGATATGCCTTCAAAGACATAGTTTGACACTCCCCTCAACGAGGCTCCACCTTCTGCAGTTTCCACAACCTCTACCTAGCCTGTTCAAACTTTGAATCTGTAAATAGATGAATTCATTATGAAGGCAGAGCCCATATGGTCCATGGCAACTCCTGAACAGACACCCCAAAGTGTGCCTTATTAATAATGTCCTAGGCATTTCTCAATGCAGTCAAGTTGATAATCAGGCTCAATCACTGTAAAATTATCTCATGATATTTTCAGAAAAACAGGTATATCTAGAAATCATTACAGTAAGTACATTAGCCAGACAATTGCAGTATCCTCTCTCTCTGGTGGAACATAGACTTTAAAGCATGTAAATGTGCAAATGTGTGTGTGTGTGTGTGTGTGTGTATGTGTGTAGATCATGAAACTAGAAAGAGGATCTCAAGAAAGGAAGAAAAATACCTAGAGAGGAAGCTAGAGAGGATGATGGAATGCATGTAATCAGAAACTGGAAGGGAATTAATGGTGAGGTGAAGAACCAGCTAGAGAGAGGGAGGGGTCTGAGCAGGGCAGTCAAGGAAGAGAAGGAATAAAAGCAAACTGTAGTGACACGAATGTGCATGAAGAGGCCCACAAGAAGCCATTACTTACCATGCTAATCTAAACATTGTTTTTTTAAAGACTAGCCACCATATGTGAATCATTTTGTCCATCTGAAGCTCTCTTACCCCACTTGTCCTCCAGATACAGGACAGACTCTCTAAGCCTTAAGATATTTGCCTCTACAACATGCAACATAATTGTCTGTTCATTGTCAAGTTGTCTTGACAGGATGTAAACTCTACAACAAGAAGTTATCTTTTGCCCATCCTGTTTTTCCAAGTACCTAGAGCAGTGTCTGGCACATAACAGGTGCTTGTTAAATATTTGTTAAGTGACTGAATGAATTGCCTCTTAGTACATATTTCTTCACAACAAATTTATTCCCAAGGAAACCTTAAACCTTAGGAAGATCTTATTTCACTAATTTGGGTAATTGATATTTTCTAGAAGACAAAAAGAACAGAGAGAAATTCCTCTTAAAATCAAAGCTTAGAGGAAGAGGGATCATAATTGTCCTTATCAGGAGCTAGCCCATTAAAATGCAAAGCTGTGAAAGGTATACTAGGGAAGGCCATCTTGGAATCTGAAGGATGAGTAAAGCAAAGGTGTATTGGTGGGAGTGGTGGGGCTCCTTTAGCAAAGGAATTGGTTAGGTCCTTCCTGGTCTGCCTAATGACACCCTGCTCCCAGAATGTCACAGTTATCTATAGCTTACCTCTCTGGGGTCATCTTAGGGCACTAGAAAGAACACAGGATTAGAAGCCATCATCCGGTCTTGACCCAGCTATTCTTAGCCAGGAAGTCCCATGAATCTTTCAGCCATTTGGTCACCTTTAAAACATACTTGAGCACCTGCCTAGATCACAGATCCATTGATGTGAGACTCAGAGGTCACTATGGGGACTCAGAGGTCACTAAGGTCATTCAGAGTCCTGAGACAGGACCATCAGGGATCCAGAAGTCCAATAGTGATTTCTCTACTCCTCTGGCCTGAGTTTCAAAGACTTTCTTGCAGTCATTGACATCTTGGGGGAGACCTTAGACATTAGGAGTCTCTTCCACAGCTACTCAAGGCTAGGTCCCTGAACCCCTGCATGTGGGTATGTCAGTCCTCGCATTTTTATGTCTTAGTGCGTCCTCCTGAGTGAGGGGTGTTCTTGAGATGTTGTCTCCCATCCAGTTGTCTCTTCTCGTCGCACTTATTTCCTTAGGTACGAAATGTGTGTGTGTGTGTGTGCACTCGTGTGTATGATCATCTTGAAGCTTTCTTCTGTTTCTAAAATAGTATTATACATGCCTAAAAATACTTCCTGCTGCAGCTGGAGAGCTGGCTCAGCTGTTAAAACTACTGGCTGCTCTTCCAGAGGTCTCAAGTTCAATTCCCAGCAACTATATGGTGGCTCACAACCATCTGTAATGGGATCTGATGCCCTCTTCTGGTGTGTTTGAAGAGAGCAACAGTGTACTTGCATACATAAAATAAATAACTCTTTTAAAAAATACTCCCTGCCGTTGTTTTTCCCTGGTTATGTCTGAATCTCTTATTAAAATTTCCCTTTCTTGTTGTCAGACAGACAGCATGTCCCTCCCTGGCACTGGGTTCTTTTGGTTTCATTGTCTTTGCAGAAGTAATAATGCTCTTTACCAAATTCTCTATTTGTATTCTGAGCCTGTGCGGCAGGTGATTTTGCCATACACTTTCAGGTAAATGTATATTCTGTATGTATCTATATAATAGGAGAAGTGAAACACACACATGCATGCATGCACGTACACATGCACATGCGCGTGGGCACGTGCACGCACATACACACACACACACACACACACACACACAATCTCCCTCCAGTATCCAAGAATATATATGCCTGGGCATAACGTGTAGGCAGAAATATTCAGGGACAGCCAAATGACTATTTTAATGTTTCTTTGTCCCTGTGGGACCATCCAACTATTTATTTAGTAGCTTGACGCTGTTGGCATCAACAACTTTGCCTGTTTTTCATGTTTATGATTCTTACTGTGAAAAAAATAGCTTGCCTAACATCTGTTCTGAATTTGTTTTTGGGTTTTTTTCCTTTATTTTTATTTATCTATTCCCGATTGAATTAAATTTTCGCCAAGGACACACACTTGAATTGGAATCTTTGTGTCCTTCAGGATTTCTGCACACTTCAATACATCTCTTAATTACTCTCTTTTTTTTTATTGTTATGAGATACACATACATACCCCGCTCACACAGGCAGATTGGCTTGCAGCTTACCTCTGCCTGTCCCCCTCTGGGGAATACGTTTTATTAACTGAATAAATTAAGTGGGCGGATAGACTCGATAGAGGAGGGAGGTTTATCATTATAGGTTTTGTTTCAGATATTTTTTCCCTTGCTGCCCAATTCTCTCCTGTAGCCATCGCTCTGTTTTTGGAGACAGATTTACTATAACTTAATATAGTCATAACTCACCAGGACGGGGGGAGGGGTGCTTCATCTTACAGATGAAGACTCTGAGGGCTGGAGCCGGGAGGCTAACTTCCTGCTTATATCCAGAAACAATGGAGAACAGCTGCCTCTGGGCCACAGACTCAGAAGTAGATCATTGCCTAGACCAGTGACTCCTGGCAGACAAGCTTAGGGCCTTTTGGGAAACACAGGAAGCCCCCCCCCCCAGGGAGCCTAGACACTGTACACATACCGTACCATTGCAGCAGCCCCTTTCTCATAGAGCAAGCCCCATCCATGTTTCCATGGGGGTGGACAACATGGGGTGGTTACAAAGCACACAGAAGGTGGTATGAGCTTGAGAAGAATGGGGCAAATCATAATAAGGCTTCCTCTTCTTGAAGCCTACCCTGGTGGATCTATGGTTCCCTGACCCTTTCTAGGGTGGCTTCAGATGGGACCCCAGACCCTATCAGCCCTGTGTTGTCACTAATGCTTAGAAACCTACCTGATGACCAGCATGCATATTCCTAGCAGTCAGCAGGAATGCTCTCAAGATGGGTGAAAACTTGCTTTAATCCAAGGCTTGTGAGGTTGACCAGACATACAGACAGTGACCTAGATTCTGAGGGGTTTGCCCAGTGTCTCCAAACAGATCCAAATGCAATGTCCTCTACCACCAATTCTCTGCTCATCCTGGGGAAGCTTACTACTTTGTGACCTCTCCTTGACTCTTCAGGGCTTGTGCACTGATCTTCCAATGGCACAAGACAGAGGGGATGGCTGGCCTTTCTCCACAAGTGCTCCCCTACTGGCCCTTCTTTAGAATTGTCTACTCAATAGTGATGTCCGAATGTGTGCAGCACTGAGATGACAGTGGTGGCAGAGGCCACCATTCCTCCCCACAAGAGAGTTTCATTGCTGTCTCTGTTCAAAGAAAGTTATCATCTGATTTGGAAGGGAAACGGAGACACTGCCTTCAGTAGTCTGGACAGAATTGCATCCCCCAGACTCATGTGCTTGACTGCTTGGCCATAGGGAGTAACATGATCTTTTGGAGGAAGTGTGCCTCTGTGGGAGTAGGCTTTGAGGTTTCATATGTTCAAGCCACTCCCAGTGTGGCTTGCAGTCTTCTGCTGCTGCCTGCAGATCAAGATGTAAGGCTCTCAGTTCCTTCTCCAGCACCATGTCTGCCTGTGTGCCACCATGCTTCCCACCATGGTGAGGATGGTCTAAACCTCTAAAACTGTAAGCCAGCCCCAATGAAATGTTTTCTTTTATAAGAGTTGCCTTGGTCATGGTGTCTGTTCCCAGCAATAGAACCCTAATTAAGACTGTCGAAGGTGCATGAGAGATCTTGGTAGGAAGTGATAGAACTCCCAGAACAGAAAGGAATGGAGCATGGGATTCAGGCTCTGAATGCTAAGGCTTGTGGGGGAGGTGGTATTTGACTATGGCCTTGTGGGGAGCATGAGGTACATAAGGGAAGGTACACTCTACTTGGTAAGACCCATCAGGGGAAAGTCTTGAAGATAGGGGCAGTGGGGAAGGAAGTGGAAACCTGGAAAAGGGGACAGAGATGGTTCACAGCCCATCACACAATAGAGTCCTGGCTCCTAGGCTCAGGAGGTTGCTGATTGTCTTTACTCATAGGTATGGAGTTGTTTAAAGCAGGACTTGCAGGCTGGATTCCTGACTAACAATGAGATGGGCTCGGGGTATGGCATGTCTGCTAGGATTCTTGTCTGTGATGGAAGGAAGACAGGAGCTGTCAGGGCCATCTCTAGACAGGATGAAATGGTCAGACACATCCACTGTCAGGTGACAACACTTCCTGTAGCTGAAGCCAACACACAGGGAACCAATAGCTGTCTCTGCACTAGATGGCAGACCCTAAGAAGACCTCTGGGTAACACATCTCAGCATCACCACAGCATGGAAACTGGTTGAGATGATATTTTGGCAGAAGTCTTGGTTTGAGGTCAAAGGTGATTCGAGGGTTCTATACATCCAGCTCCCCACAATGACACATCTAGACAATGACAATGTCCCTCTAGATCTAAGCCACCAAGCTTGAAGCTATGAAGATAGTCAGGGGTCAGTAAAAAGGGTATCCCTTTAACTGTCCACTAAGTTGTTAGAACATGAGTTTTATTGTTGGACTTAGCTACTTAAGAACAAGAGTGTTAAGTAATTCCTTTGGCCTACCAGATGCCATAAAATTATCGAGTCAAAAGGAATCATGAACTTTGGTAAGAAAACAGAAGGGCCCTGGTTAAAGGTCAAGAAACTGGCACTTATTTCAAATAATGGAAACCCATCAGAGCTTACAGTGAGTGAGGTGACATACTCACCTTCTGTCCCCCAAAGGTAGGTTTGGCCTTCGTGGGGATTGGCTTTGTAGAAACAGATGCCCACCACCCACCCCACTGAGAGCCACTGCAAGTAAAAGCAGCAAGGCTCAAACACAGTTGGCATGAGGATTAGAAAGTGATTCCAGTACTCTCCACTTGTAACATGGAAACTATAGCTTCTCTATAGCATTGTGGGGGCTGCCATACCAAGAGGAGCAGCTAGCCCAGGGGCCATTAACTCAGGGGGAGCTGATAGCCCAGGGGGAGCTATGAGTTCAGGAGGAGCTGCTAACACAGGGGAAGCTGCAAGTCGGGGGGGGGGGGGGGGAGGAGCTGCTAGCCTGGGGGAGCTATGAGTCCAGGAGGAGCTGCTTAAGCCAAATGACCAAGAGCAGCAAACTCTCATAAACGTTCTCTGGACTTCTTGGAATTTGTCTAGACATTCATCACAGTCATTGCCAGAGAGCATGGCCACCTTTCCCATGTTGCTTCCTGAGACTTCCATATCTGCTGAGGTGAGATGCAGGCCAGGACAGCAGCTACCTTGTAGCATCTTCTACTGCTATGAAGTGAGGCTGTGGCCAAGGCATGGGTTTGTTAGATACCTGGTGTCTAGTGGTGCATGGCAGGTCCTGTCAATCATGCACATGTTCAGATCCCTTCTGCTGATGTAGAGGTGTCAGGTTTTTATCGGGAACCCTTTCGTCCCCCCATGGGTACCCATAAAGTCATTTCTCATAGACTGGGGCCATCACTATTCACTGTTCACACTGATAACAGCTTCATTGCTGACAAACTTCCTGCTGACCTTCACCATGACCTCAAAGTAGACATGATTTGTTCAAGGTGACACAGCTATTAATTACAAACAAGACCTGGATCTGAGTCCCCAAGGCTCCAATGCCCAAAGACACAGCGCCATCACCTCACCCCTGACCCCTGATTGCCTCAGAAGGCCAACCCAGCAACAACCCCTTCCTACTTCTTCCAAAAGTACGAACTCACTTCAAAATCCTGACACATTAAAGAAACAAACTACAGAGAAAAGGGGAAGTGCCCACAATTCCCTACGTCAGATACACGCCCAGTACATTTTCCTCCAGATTTGCAAGAATTTGTCAGCTGGATGCCTGGCAGAGTATGTGCTCAATAAACACTTCTTGGATGTACTAATTAATGCTGGAGTCGACTATTATTTATTAATAAACCCACAGTGCTATTTTTACAAAGTGTCCCTCCATCTAGCTGTAGAGCCTGGGCCTCTCCGTGTGACTGTGAGTGACATGTCCCCACTGCCACCCCATGAACAGCCCTGTAGTTCAGTCACCCTTGCCAGTGGCAGGCCTTCTGGAACAAGGCCAGGCAGCCCCTAGGCCAATGCCAACAACCTTGCTTGTCATGGTTCCCAGAAAGAAGGCAGCTGTGCTATTTTGGTTAGACTGGTCAGTTGTTTTTTTTTAGAGAGAGAGAAAATAAAAGAAAACCACCAATTAAGCAAGTCAAATAAGTGTTATTTTTAACTGCACAATACTTCATTGGTTCGCCTACATTTTCTCTTCAACCAGGTGCTTTGAGGTTGAATAAGCAAATTATTATGTGCATAAATAAATATAAATGAATAATTGGTTATGAATTTTTTGCCCTATAGTAGTCAACATGCAACATGGATTAGCGGGGATCGAGACCTCACCTCCTTAATTAGTCTGGAAAGGGGTTTCTGGTCCATTAAGCAAGAATCTGCTCTCTGACTGCACCTTTAAAAGACACAGTCAGTTTAGGGGGTGAAAAATACAGACAGTACAGCTTGAGTCTGCCTGGCCTTGTCACACGATTGCTTGCTCTGGATATCACAGACCAGGCCAGCCTGGAGAGGGAGGGAAGGTTGGTCATCTTGGAGAGGGACAGCTCTGAGGCAGGGTCAGACAGTCTTTGTCTTGGGCAAGTCTTAGTTTCCTGTTCTAGAAGTGAGTAGAATGACTTCCTCTTCCGTTTTCTTCGAAACTTAATGTGGTGGTGGAGCTGGTATAGGAAGCTCAGAGCCAGGCAGGAAGCAGGCACCAGCGCTAATGACTATAACCATGAAGGTTCCGAGAAAGACCCACAACTTAGCCTCGCATCACTGACCAGTTTCGTGGTCTGAGATGCTTCTTAGCACCCTATTCGCTTAACTCCCAACAACCATATTTCCTTCTAACTAATAGGATTGATAGGATTAAATCAATAGGGAATTATAACGATCACCTAGATTTTACTCCTGTGTTTCAGCTGCAGCATAATCTGAAGAGTTTGTGTCTAAAACTGTCCCCCACAACGGGTGACAGACGAGTGCAGATCCCACCTGCTGCACACACCACCTCAGGGAGCAGGAAACGGGGAACAGGAAAATACATACCACTTGTTCTATTTTCTTTTGCTATCATCAAACACTTCAGACTGAATGAGTTATAAAGAAGAAAGGTTTCTCCAACTCACTGTTCTGGAGGCAGAGAGGCTCTGACCAGATGTAGATGGACATTCCACGCAGAGTCCTAAGGTAATACAAAACATCATGCGGTGAGAAGAGTTCATCCCAGAGATGGTACCAAAGTGGCCTTTATAGCAGATCTGCTCTTAGTGTGACCCATTAACCCATCTGTTCTTAGCCGTTATGGTCTAATTAGCCCCTGAAGGTCCCACCTGGACACACCTCTGAAGGCATCCCACCCAATGAAGATTAAATACAGTGAAGGTTTTGGTAGAGACATTTAAACCAAAGTGCATACTAAAAAACATAACACAGAGACCAGATTTTTTTTTTTTTTAAAGTTTTCTGGATGCAGAATGACCCTGAACTCCGTAGGGTGGGAGGGTGGCTTCCCAAGGACAGACTCACATGGTGGAGCATCCCAGTCTCCAGAAAGGAAGGCCACAACTGTGTAAGTCAAATACATTTTTCTCTATTTAAGATCTTGCCAGGAGCTCCTCAAACTACAGATGAGCATTTTTATAAGCATAAATTCACAAGATTACACAATTTACATGTAAAATGGGGCCAGTTTCCTCCCGAGGTTCACAAAGCAGCTCTGAGGCAATTCTAAAGGAATTGTTGCAAAATTGGTTTTAGCATTAGTAATATTACTAGAAAAATACAGAAAGACTCCCATGGTGGCTCCTTCCACTAGAATATACAAGTATTATTTTGCTTTTTAAAAAAATCCAAAGGGTGTACAAAATTATTTTGATCATAAGAAACTCAATACAAATATCTTGCCAAAATATAAGTGCCTCCCAGAGTCTGACTGGTTTTCTTTTACATTTAAGGATTTGGGGAAATACAAACGGGCATTGCCCTCTGCTCATAGATCAAGATTTGCGAGGTGGGGCCCCAGTCTGTTCATTGTCAATGGCATTGGAATCCCCTGGGAGCTTGTTAAAATAAGAAGTGACTGGTCCCACTCCTGCCCAAGACTGGTAGGCCTGGGTGGGGCCCATCTTTCTTTGAATGCTCCGTTCTTGGCTTTGGCCAGCTGCTGAGGTTCTCAGTGCTGTCTTGGGAGGGTGGCCCCATCTTCTTGCATCAGAATCTGAGAGCAAGTATTTACTGTAGGTTTCTGGGGCACAGCCAAACTTGGTAGAACAGGGTTGGCTGGGAACAGGGCTATGTCTTTAAACTTTATCAGCTTCCTGAATGACTAGTAAGACATTATCTAAGTTTGAAAGAATTATAGATGCACAGTAATTTGCAAATAAATAAACAAAAAAAATGTACAGGGAGGTCCAGTGTCTTTTTTTTTTCTAGTTTACCCCTTGGTGATCTACAACACATGCAGGTAAAACTATAACATGTTATCAAAACCAGCAGGGGGGACTTGCCTCATGCACAAGGATTATTCAGATTTTTTCCAACTATATGCACATATGAGTGTGTATGTATAGAATACATATGTATGTATCTATCTCTCTCTGCCAATACTGTAGTTTCCACTGCTATAGTCAAGTTGCTAGTATACTCATTTCTCTTGCTTCTTTCTTCAAGGAAAAAAAATCAGTTATTCTTAACCTTTTGTCTTTCCATACAAACTTTAGAGTAAGTTGCCTTTGCTTATATTAATTCTTGGAAGGAAAGGCATCACATCTGCAGGCCAGTTTAAAGAGGATCATACCTTTATAGTGTCTTCAAACCCATGAACATGGCTTGTCTCTGTATTTACATAGGGGTTCTTAGATTTCGTTCATCAATATAGTGTGTGTGTGTGTGTGTGCATGTATGTGTGTGTATATGTGTGTGTGTATATGTGTGTATGTGTGTGTATGTGTGTGTATGTGTGTATGTGTGTGTATGTGTGTATGTGTGTGTGTATGTGTGTGTGTATGTGTGTGTGTATGTGTGTGTATGTGTGTGTGTATGTGTGTATGTATGTGTGTGTATGTGTGTATGTATGTGTGTGTATGTGTGTGTGTTTGTAGGCTTAGATATTTGAATACTGAATATTTGGTCCCTAGGTGTGGTGCTGTTTGGTGAGGCTTAGGAAATGGGGTCTTGCTAGAGGCAATATGCCACTGGTTGGGGGTGGGGCTTTAAAAGTTTAAATCTTTCCACCACTTCTGGTTAGCTCATCTGCTTTGTGCTCTCAGGTGAGGATGTGAGCTCTCTGCTTCCTGCTCTGGCTTCCATGCTGTGATGAATTCTTATCCATCTGGAACCATCAGCCGAACTAAATTCCTTCTTATATGAATTACCTTGGTCATAATGTTTCATCACAGCAATAGAAAAATGACTAATACACGTGTGCATGTTCATGTGTGTGTGCATGCATGCTTACATATGTGTGTGCATGCATGCATCCATGTGTATGTACACGCATGCACATATGTGCTGTTATGTGAGTGCAAGCCTGTAGAGGTCAAGGTCAAACTCACGAGAGACTCTCTCCTTTCACTATGTACATCCTGTGGATTGAACTGAGGTCATCAGACTTGCTGAACCATCATGCTGGCCCAGTTTTCTCTTTTTCTTTTTTAATGAGACAAAACTGGGATCTATTGCGAGGGAATTTTATTAGAGAAAAGTGGATGTTGGTTAAGAACTAAGATGATAGCTGCTGTGGTGGATAAATATTTTTACATATTGCTGGGCTTGATTTGTTGAAGTTTTTGTGTCTAAGACACACACGACACTAATCTACACAGCTCTCTTTTACTCTCTTTGTCTGGGTATCATGATAATACCACCTTTGGAAGGGAAGCTGAGCCATGTTTCAAGCTTTTACTTTCTAGAAGAAATTGCGAAGAGTTATTGTTATTTGCTTGTAAATGTTTAGAAGCGTTCTCTACTAAAACCATCTGGGCCTGGAGATTCAGGAAATTCCATTTTTGTGGTCATAGGGCTGTTCAGACTGTTACCACAGTTTTATTTTGTTATTAGTATTTTTTATCAACATGAAAAGCAATGGACTCCATGACAGCATTTTAATGCACACTTTATCAGTCATCTGCCACACCCTTTCCTGTCCTTCTGTCCCCTTTGTCCAGTATGTGGGCATATGTATGAGGGTCCATACAGGAGGGCATCAGACTACAGATGGGTGTGAGCTGCCATGTGGGTGCTGGGAACCAAACTCAGGTCCTCTGAAAGAGCAGCAAGTACACCTAATAGCTGAGGTCCCACACACCCTATTTTTGATTTTTCAAAGTGTCTTATTATTTGTGTCATGTTCTTAGTAGTTGCATAAATATGCATACATAATTTATCTTGATCTATGAGCGTGGCTGCCTTGCCATTTTGAGTGACATGTCGAAGAAACCTTCCCTGCTGGTCCTTTTCCCTCTTTACTTCAGAATGTAACCGTCTCTAGCTTTTCCTCCAAGTACGCTGACCAAAGTTGACACTTTAGCTCTTGCTTTAGCCATCAAGCTTACTAAGAAGTGTATGGGCAGAGGGATAGCCTGTTCCCTTTGACCCATTCTATGAGTGATAGCCTGTTCCCTTTGACCCATTCTGTGAGGGATAGCCTGTTCCCTTTTACCCAGTCTGTGAGGGATAGCCTGTTCCCTTTTACCCAGTCTGTGGTCTTTGTTTTGGGAAATTTATTCTGTTCTCATTTCACTTCTTACTGGAGAGCCTCACTCAGCCTTCCTTTGAGGGTAGATCTGCTAGTGATAAATTCTCTCAGTTGTTCTTCTTAAAATGCTTTTTAAAACCTGTTTCCTGAAATTCACCAAAGAGATAATGGAAAATTCTTTGCTTGTGCCACTTGACAATGTTCTAATCCCTTCTGACCTCCGTGAGTTCGATTCGTGTATATGTCCATGTTTGTGCATGTGTTCATGTCTGTACATATGCACATGTGTGCTCATGTGTGTGGAAGTTAGAGATCATCAGTGTTGCATGTCTTCCTCTATCGCTCTCAACTTTGTATTTTGAGACAGAGTCTTTCACTGAATTTGGAGCTCACTGATTGACAAGATTGGCTGCCTAGCCAGGCCAGGGTTTTCTTGTTTCCACCTCTTTAGTGTTTGGATTACAGATGTACACAGTAATGCCCAGGTCTCCCCCCACCCCCATGGGTGCTGGGAATCTTAACTTAAAGTAGCAAGCAAGTCAACTGAGTCATCACTCTGGTCTCCTAGTTTTCCTGGTCTTTCTGTCTGTCTGTCCCTCCCTCCTTATGTTCCTCCCTCCCTCCCTCTTTCCCTCCATCCCTCCGTCCCTCTGTCCCTCTCTCCCTTCCTCCTCCTCTCCCCTGCTTTGTGTATTGTTCATATGTGTGCAGGTGCATGCCCCTGTGTATGCAGAGACTGAATAAGGGCTGCAAGTATCTTGTTGTCACAGCCAACCCCCCCCCCATCTTATTCTCTTAGGACAGGGTCTCTCACAGAATCTGGATCTAAGCCGCCCAGCCACCCCCATCTCAACATACTAGGGTTATAGAAACACTGCCGTGTCTGGCTTCATACATGGGTTCTGGGAGCTGAACGCAGATCCTCATGTTTGTACAAGCTCTCTTACCTACCTATCTTGTGAGTCTCCGTCTCCATGATTTCTGAGGAGAAATTTGCTGTCCTTTGAATTACTACCCCCACAAGGGGCTGCTTTAAAGATGTTTCTTCTTTCTTTTTAGCATTTTTCTCCCAGAAGCTCAGTTGTGACCTGCCTTGGTGTGTGTTTATTTGTTTACCCTATTTGAGGTTTGTTGGGCTTCTTGTTTCTTCTTCTTCTTCTTCTTCTTCTTCTTCTTCTTCTTCTTCTTCTTCTTCTTCTTCTTCTTCTTCTTCCTCCTCTTAGATTTTTATAGTCTTTTTCAGATTGGAACTTTTTTTTCAGCTAGCACGTCTTCATATGAAGGTGATTTAATGCACACTTTAACTCTAAGAAGCCTTGTTTTGGGTAGAGGTGAAGGGTCGGACCCTCCTTAATGTAGACAGCATTCTGTAAGTGTTTGTTCTCAGCTGGGCGTCTATAGCTTGCTCTGGTTCTCAGAAGACTCAGTGACACCTGCTATAGTTTAGGAAAGTGTTGGTTTATGGCTGGACTGGGTTATTTTCAGTGTTCTTGGTTAAAAACAGTAAGAAACTAGTTGGTGGCCTCTCCTTCCATGTACCACATCTGTTGAATTCCTGTGGTCCGCAGACTTCCTTAACAATTTTGTAAAATATGATCACTTGGTTGAATATTTTCTGAGTGCCTAATTGGAGCCAGATAAATCTCTTTTTTTCTTTAAAAAAAAAAATGTGCATGCACACGTGTTCCATTGTGTGGCTCACTCGAGTGTTGTGCACATGTGCATGTGGGTGCACATGTGTGTGCAAGCATGTAGAGGCCAAAGGCCAATGCTGGGCATTAGCTTTAATTACTCTCCATTTTCTTGTTTGAGATGTGGCCTCTCACTGGGCCTGGGGGTCCCAGCTGGCTGGCCTATGATCCTGGTAATCCATCTGTCTCCACACCACTCGCCCAGCCCTGGGGTTCTGGAGGCACACTGCCACACCCAGCTTTCTTCACAGGAATGCTGGAGACTGGAACTCGAGTCGTCATGCTTATGTGACAGGTACTATGCCAATTGGGCCACCTCACCAGCCTCTCACTTCTTATTTTTTCCCCTATTTGGTGATAAGGAAAATGATTTTAAAATGAACACCGTTTTAGCTTATGAAAGCTCAGTCAGAACGCTAGAGCAAACTCAGCTGCTTTTTTTTTAAAAAAAAAAAATTATTATTTTCCTTTTAAAGTCTGGCCCATGGTGCTCTGAACAGGCTATACCAGCTAACCAGTTACACCCAGGAACACGTCATCACACACACTGGAAGCATGCCTGGCCCTATGGCCCCATAATTATTCAACTTCATTGTGCACAGTTGGTCTCTAGTCACTCATAGTGATACCTAAGCAGAGGGGGAGGGGGTGACTCAGTGCTAACACTGACTCCTTTGCCCAACCTACTCATGCCTCTTCTCCATCCACCTATTTGGACCAACTCTGGCTCATCTTCAAAAACTCAGTTTGGGAACCATCTCTGGGAATTCTTCATGCTACCCTCCAAGCACTGACCTAGACGTCCCCTCTGATCTCACTCAAGCCAGCCAGAACATCCTGCTGTGTGCTGATTGCCATCCTGTTACTACCTAAGATGAAGACACACACACACACACACACACACACACACACACACACACACACCGAGGCAGGGACTGGGTCTTGATGGGTTGGGTCTTCTGTATGTCCATAAAGATAAACCACATGTGTAAGCACTTCCTCTGGCCAGAGCTCACCAGCATCAGGTGACTGGCTGAGGCTGTCTCCGCTCCTCAGATGCTATATCTGCTGAACTTCCTTGTACAAAGTTCAGGCTTCCTGAAGCAGGATTAATTATTTCCACAGTCTCACAAACATCTGCTTATTCTTCCAGTGTAGAATTACCATAAATGTCTTTGTTCTAAAATGCCAATCTCGACCATTTGGAAAACTCGGCCATTTCCCCTCCATCTTACTGCTGGATCTCAGAAGCCTTCGTTAGTGCATTGACATTAATTGACCTGTCGATCCTAAGCTGCCTGAGTCAGGGACCGTGTCTCATCTAAATTTCTAGTTCTGGGACAAGGTGGCAGTCCACAAGTGTTGATGGGAAGAGCTTTGGTGGCAGTTTACCGCAGTTGCTTACCACTGGAGCCTGTGCTCTCCAATCTCTACGTATTAACTTCCCACCTATCAGCCTTCATTCTAAACTACTGTGAGCTCTTTTGGTGGGGTAGGAGAGATGGGCAATATCAATGTCATAATTGAAAGCAGTTTTGTTTGTTCCTTCCTAGGTACTATCTTGGCCGTCGGATGTACGTAGTCATTTCAGAGCCAAACATGATCAAGCAGGTGTTGGTTGAGAACTTCAGTAACTTTTCCAACAGAATGGTATGTGGTTTCCTCTCTGTGTCATCCTTACGATATGGGTATGGAGGGGTGGCTTGTGATAGGTTTTTTTTTTTTAAAGATTTATTTATTTTGTGTACATGACTACATGTCGCTGTCTTCAGACTCACTAAAAGAGGGCATCAGATTGCTGGGAATTGAACTCAGGACCTCTAGAAAAGCAATCAGTGCTCTTAACCGCTGAGCCACCTCTCCAGCTCCCAATTTTTTTTTTTAAGGTGGCTTATGATAATTAACTGAGGTTGACAGTCTGACACACATAGGTAAAGGGAACCTCGGTAGAAACATTGCCTCTATCAGATTGACCTGTGGGCGTGTCTGTGGGGGCATTTTCTTGATTGTTAGTTGATGCTAGATGCCCCAACCTGCTGTGGGCAGTTTCATCCCTAGACAGGTAGCCCTGGATTATATTATAAAGATAAGTGGACATAAGCCTGGAAGCAAGCCAGCAAGCAGTGTTTCTCTATGGTCTCTGCTTTGGTTCCTGCTTCCAGATTCCCACCTTGAGGGCTTGCCCTGACTTCCATTGATAGTGGAAGCTGTACGTTGAAATAAACCCTTTCCTCTCTAAATTGTCGGGGTGCTTATCACACCAACAAAGATATTCGTTATTTTTGTTGTTGCTACCATGATAAAACGCCATGTTCAAAAGTAATTTATAGAAGAAAGAGTTTATTTTAGCTTACAGTTCCAGAGAGATTAGAGTCCATCATGGTGGGGAAGCATGGCAGCAAGAAGCAGACATGGTGGCCAGATAAGGAAGCTGAGAGCTGGCATCTTCAAATGGAAGCATGGCTCGGAGAGAAAGGAGGAAGTGAGGTAATACTACAAACACTGGAAGCCCTCCCCCCCACCCCCACCCCCGTGATGAACTTCTCCTAGTAAGCCTTCACAAAGATTCCTCAACTTTACCAAACAGTACCTGAGACTGAGGACCAAGTGTTCAAATATCCGAGCCTCTGGGGGATATTCCCAATCAAACCACCACAACTACGGGGCCGAGGTCTGCTCCCCTCAAAACTTCTCAAGAAGTTTCTGAGAAATACTCAGAACTGCTGCAAAGATGGCATTTATACCTAGGAAACATTCCAAGAAAGCTAGAGCAGAAGAGAAATTGGAGCTGGAGGAACTTCTAAAGCCAGGGGAGCTGACTAAAGCTGTGTTCAAAGCTAGAGGATCCACCGGGCACAGGCCACATGACTGAGAAATACCAAGCCATGGGCACAGGCCACATGACTGACTGAGAAATACCAAGCCACGGGGTACAGGCCACGTGACTGAGAAATACCAAGCAAGGTTAATACATAGCAGCAGGAGAGCAAGCTTTGAGGGTCTGTGCTTACATCTTTCTCAGGAAGCATGTAAACTACAGAATAAAGATAAACAATATCAGTAGGGAAATTAGCCCCTAAGGATTAACAGCAGGAGTCTACAGAGGACCCCTGTGCCAGTTCAAGTCTCCAGCCCACGTCTCCTGCTTTTTACCTCTAATGAAAAACTTCCAAATAGAAGAAACAGCGGTGCTTAGTATTGCTCATATTTCCTCAAAGTGAGGAGACAGAAATTCTAACAAAGAAAGGTCAGTGACCTTCATGTTGATTCTTAGAAAGAGTCTCAGGTGAATTAATAAATAGATGCTTGTGCAAATTTCGACAACCACAGTACCAGCCATCTCTTACTGGGTCAAATTAAAAACTGTGTGTGTGTGTGTGTGTGTGTGTGTGTGTGTGTGTGTGTGTGTGAGAGAGAGAGAGAGAGAGAGAGAGAGAGAGAGAGAGAGAGAGAGAGAAAGAGAGAGAGAGCGCACAAGCACATGTAACATGTTTAAGGGTATGTGTATGGGTGTGTGCAGGCTACAGGGCAATCCCAGGTGCCTGTCTATTCTTGCCTTCCACCTTATTTGAAACAGAGGCTCTTGTCATTTACTGCTGCATGCACCAAACTAGCTGGCAGTGAACTTGTAGGAATTCCCCTGCCTTTGCCTCCCATCTTGTAGAAACACTGGGATTGAAGACATGTGCTGCTGAATGTGACTTTACAGGGGTCTGTGGGTCCAAACACGGTCCTCACACATACACAGCAAGTGTTTTAGCCACCTAGTCAGCATCCCAGCCCCAAGTTTCACTTACCACTCTTGCAGAGATAGTAAGTAATGCATTCATTCATTTGATGACTATGGTGACCTTGCGCACACCTGCCATAGGACAGGCACAGCAAGGATGCTGACTGTAAAGAGGAAGAAGACAGTGTCTTGACCTCAGGTCTTGTGAAGGAAGCAGACAGTGGAGACATTTGCAGCACACATGGGGAGCTCGCACAGTGGCACGTCAGGGTCATCCAGGGTTCAGGTGGGAACACTTACTTAAAGCTGCATGATGCTTGAGATGAAACCATAAAATGATAGGTGTCCTCCGCATTCTCTACTTGGTGAGCAATCCAGAGTGGGTTTTTGATCATCATAAGAATACATGAGAGGTGGACAGATTCAGCTATTCAAAGCACTTGCTGCTCTTGCAGAAGAACTGGGTTTGGTTTTCAGCACCCACACAACAGTGTACATTTCCCTGTAATTCCAGTTCTAGAGGATTTAATGCCATCTTCTGGCCTCTGCCTGTGCTGTACCCATGTGGTGCCAGACAAACATGTGGGCAAACACTCATATACATAAAATAAAAAAGTATATGATTGATACAGTGAGACTGCCCATTTCACAGAGAAGAAAACTGAGACCCACAAAGGTTATATAACCAGCCCAGTCACAGACTAACTTGAGGATGGGCAGAGGTATGAAGGCCATCTCCCACTTCAAGTCCAGCCCTCTCTGTACTTGACTACTACAATAGAAGTCTCGGGTGACATTTCTACATATCAAAGTTAAACAGAGTAACTGCCACTCGCTCTAAACCCCAAATGAGCTCATCTTTTCACTCCAGAACTCTGTGCCCAGCTCCACATCCCACATGGCACTAGAGAAAGATGACCACTTGGTACCCTGCCTCCGTGTCCTTGGGGTGGCTAACGGAATCACAGTAGCTTAGCTGCTCTGAGAATAATCATTCTTTCACCCAAAGACCCTTGGCAAGCTCTGGCCTGCTGGGACCTGAAAAACTGAGCCTGATGCTTCAGCTAGGCTTGCAACTTAAGAGGATATACGAAAGAGCACAAACCACCGAGTCACACCCAAGAAGGCAACAAGGATCTCCAAGTTCTTGTTGTACTTCCTGAGCCCACCTGAGCCCCAAAGGTAATATGGGCATCAGAGTTGTGAGTCTCTATTTGACTTTCCAACACATCAGTGGGGCAGGAGAGCTGGCCCCGAAGAAGGCTGCTCTCCAATGGACGTGTGTGGTACAAACAGACCTAATGCATTTGTTGTAGCAGAGGCCACTACATAAAGTTGCTCTTGGTCTCTGTCAACTTCTCTCCTACACTATTTTTTTGGCCCTCTTTAATTTCCTTTCCCCAAACAAGCTCGTGGGCCCCAAATTCCAGACTAAGGCCCAACATTCCCTTGCATTCAACAAGGGAGGAAGAGCTCAGGTTTTGAGGTCTTCTCGCATCTGCAACTCAGAGACAATTCACATGTACCAACCTAATCTCTCCAATATAAGGTGTCTCTCCAGTCATCCCTGCCTCTCTAGTCTCTCCCTCATCTCCCAGCCTGCCCCCAGACCTTTGCATGTGCTGATAATTCCTACAATAAGAGGTACTATAATAACAGGGCTTGTGCTTATTAGCAATGTGAGCTCCTAACTTCTTAAAGCCTCCTTTGGAAACTGGAGATAGACAAGGCTGGATATCCCTACCTTACTAGGCTGCTGTTAAGTTAGATGACGCTGCTCATACAAGCCGTGGCCCTGCGCAGTGTGTGGCAGGTCCAACAGTTGCTCAGTACCCATTGCCTGCTTTCAATGCTTCACCACCTCTGCACCTGTGTAAAACCCAGCTGCTCTTCAACGCTCCCAGATCCTGCCTCCTCCAGGAAGCCTTCCCTGCCTCCA
The DNA here is from genome assembly GCA_019843965.1 of Rhynchomys soricoides. NCBI lineage: Eukaryota > Metazoa > Chordata > Mammalia > Rodentia > Muridae > Rhynchomys > Rhynchomys soricoides. The sequence goes on along the minus strand of JADRCH010000064.1, from coordinate 7,794,570 downwards.
CCTACATTTCCCTTCTCTGAAGTAGACCCTCGATCACCTGCATCAGCTATCTTTGTTACTAATCCCATCTGGGACTTCTGGCTTTTGTCCTAACTCAGTGATTTATTTTTAAAGCCTAAGGACAGTTTTTTCTACACCCCCTTTATGGTTGGAACACATAGTGGCTGTTATGGTTTGCCCAGTGTGCCCATGCGCTCCCTGACTGATGCTACTGGTTTGCAAGGCTGTAGAACAATTTTTCAGAAGAGTGGGTCTGGATGGAGGCAGAGGGTCCTGAAGAGTGGGTCTTAGCAACTAGAAGGTTGTCTGTCTCAGCTTCTGGTCTATCAAGATATGAACAAGTAGCTTCATGCTCCTGCCGCAGCACAGTGAGCTGCTATCACTACCACTCTTTCCCCGCCATGATAGAGTTTACATTATACCACGAGGGAGAATCAATCCATAAGAATAAGTTATCTCCACTCAGGTGTTTGGCCATGGCAGTGAGAAAGGTAGGTAACACAACATCTCTTCTGAATCCAAGTGGAATCTTCAGATGTCCACAGGCTGGACAGAGGAGCTGCAGTGTGAGGGATGCCTGAACCTGGGGAGTCTCTATCTCCTTCCCAGCAAGGTCACTCACAAAACCCATCACAGATTAGATCTCTAGGAAAGCCTGGAGATAATTTTCCTTCTGGGATGACTCTGCTTATCTTCAGCTTTGTTTATGGTCTTTAACACAACTCCATATTCATGATAAAACAACTCTAGTGACTCACTTTAAAACAAAATCCACACAGTCATTAGAGTGAGATTTTCTCACAGGTTTCTGAAACTCAAATTAAACCGGGTTCTGTGGCTCCCTCTTTTCCATCTGCTCATTTATCTGCTCAAAAAACTCAGGGAGATTAGTGAGGCGTGATTTCCCCCACCGACACCATGCCTCCTTCCCTTTAATAAGCCATGTTTACTTAAGTGTTCAGCTTTATTATACATTCACTCGGTAAACATTAAACGCTTACTCCATGCAAGCATCTACCAAGAGGTCCCTGGTGATACAGAAACACTTCGGCATATTAGTTTGATGCATTAAATAAAAAGGAGCTTAAATAACACATAGCTTCATTTTCCACCGTTGAGAGCCCTTTGCTGCTCGCACATCCCATTTTTGAGTCATGTAGCCTCAAGGACAAGCCAGTAGAGCATGGCTGTGTGAAGCTCTGGAATTTGATGTGAGCTGTGAGCAGTTCACAAGGGACCCATGGAGCTGAGGTGACATGACAGGGGACTCTAACACACATAGGTTCTGAGTAAATATTGAATCAAAAAAATCATTGAATGAAGAATTAATTCTTTTTCAGCGGGGTGTGGAGACACATGCTTATAATTCCTGTACTCAGGAGACTGAAGCAGGATAGTCACAAGTTCAAAGCCAACCTGAGCCATATGGAGACAATCTGTCTAACAAGAAGAGGTTAGGGACACAATTCTTTTTTTTTTTTTTTTTTTCAAACTCTAAAATGCTGGGCTGAATAGATTACAAATGTCCAGACTCAAGAGTAACAGCTCTCACACCACACTTTCTCTCAGACTTTTTTGTAAGGCACTTCTTGACTCCATCTTGTCCTCATCCTTCCATCTCTGTTGGCATTTCTGGTACTTCCTGAGACAGCTCCACTAAACCTTGAACCCAGAGATGATCATTAAGCCCAAATCAATCTTCTTAGAATTTGTAGAATCTCCATCGTCCCAGCAGTTTGGAACTTAGGAATTTTTACTTAAATATTTTTAATTCTTTTTTATTGGTTATTCTGTACTTAATGAACTTGACAGTGGCTTGTTTTGTTTTGAATATCAATGGAAACTGGAGCTGAGTCCACTCGAGCTGGCAGAAATGTCCACAACTATTTATTCTTGGGAAGGGTGAGATCAGCTGGTCTTTAGCCTATGTTTGGTTGGTCCAGATGGATGAGGATATGAGAGAGATGTGTTTGATCATCTAACATGTTACTCTGTTGCTATGAGTTCTCACCCAAAATGGTAGCATAGAGAGGCTAGAGCTGTAGACACACTGGTTCCTGTCTTGGCAGCTTGGATACGGAGCAGAGGAGGAAAGTAAAGCCACTGCATGTGTGTGAAGGGATGAGTACCAGCCCTCGGGCTCTTACGCATAGCTCAGAGACCCCTCTCTAGGGACCGGTTGAATCACACCAGTTTCATCTAAAGCCATGTGATTGATTCAGTGAGTGGTTTTATCTTGGATCATAAACCCCGAAGGCCCTGGCAGCCCTTAGATTTAGCCTCTCAAAAGACCGCCTCATCCACTCATCATGTGGCAGTTACACTCCCAAGGATGAGTCACCATGAGACCACAACTTGGCCGCAATGATGGCTAAAGTCAGGAGATAAATTAGTCTCTTGAAAGTTCATCCCTCTGTATCAAAATGGCACAGTGTTCAGAGAAACCCAGAGGGCAGCAGTCCCTTGAAGTGCTAACAGTCCAGAAAGCTCCATGCAGAGCCACCAGCAGGTCAGACCCACCTTTGCCGGGGCCTTGGGGATCCCGTGCTAGTCCACTTACCATAAAATTGCCCCTTTTAACCTGTCTTTACCCCCACAACTGGTACCTTTCCTCTCTCAGTTTTGACAATCCATCCATTTGCTCCTGGTCCCTGTCTGTCCCTTAAAGGAAGCAGTAAGGAACAGGCTCTCAGATTCCTGTGGTGAGAACAGTTGCCGCATATGCCCTAAGGAAGCTCTTGTCTCTTTGGCCAAACCTGGAAAGTTGCTTTTTTTTCTTTCCTTCTTTTTTTCTCCCTCCACTCAACTCTCCTTGGACATTTCTTAGGAAAGGTCAACCTAGCCAGGCATGGTGATGTACACCTTTGATCCCTCAGGAGGCAGAAGCAGGTAGATCTTTGAGTTTGCAACCAGCTTGGTCTACAGAGTGAATAAGAAAGAAAATAATAATAATAATAATAATAATAATAATAATAATAATAATAATAACAAGAAGAAGAAGAAGAAGAAGAAGAAGAAGAAGAAGAAGAAGAAGAAGGAGAAGAAGAAGAAGAAGGAGAAGAAGAAAGGTCAACCCACATGATAAGCCCAGAGCTCTGAGCAAGGCAGTTCTTCCTGACAACTCAAACATTCAGTGAGACCAGTGAGCACCCAAAAATGTACAGGAGCAACCTTGTCTGTTTGGCTTCCTCTTTTTTAAAGAAAGCCTCTTTGTCTTATGTGAAGCACTTGGCAATGCACAATGCACTGGGCATTCTGGGTGAAATCACACCGGGTGGCCTGCCTGTTACCTGTGAGCTTCCCAACTCATTGTTTAGTCAGAGAGACACAGGTGGTCCCGGAGAAAGCCATTGCATGGGATTGCACAGCATGATGGGTTGATTCACACTTGGACATCATCTTTTCAGGGCCTGAGTGACTGTGAGGCCCTGGGATGCAGGAACAGCCAGGGCTAAGTGCCATTGATATAGATGCTCAAGGTTTCCTTTGCCTCACGGCACTTCTTTCTAAATTTCAAAATGTCGTTGAAATGATTTTTATATTTTTTGGTCTTTGAAAGTTCTTGCTTTTGACGTTCATTTGTCTGTGGGAGGAGGGAAGAGAGTGGTCCCCTAATGCAGATGTGGAGGTCAGAGGACAGTTTGCAGGAGTTAGCTCTTTCCTTCCAACATGTGAGTCTCAGGGATTGACTTGGGACATCAGGCTTGGCAACAGGTGCCCTTCTCAGATGACCCATCTTGGGTGCTATTAGAATCTTGGCTCAGCAGGGAATCAAGTTTTATATATGTATGTAAAGCCTTATTTCTATAATTATGCTTTCTTTCCCTGACCTTTATGGTGGTAGAAATAGATACCAGTGTGTGAACGAGGAGACGAATGTCTAGAGTTTGGGGGATGGATTGTAAATGAGCCCCAGAAGCAAGTGCAGTCTCACCATGGTTGTATCCCTGAATATTCCAAGCAGCCAGTGTGGACTGGTTATCTTCCTCAATAAAAGCAACTTAAAGCAGCAGAGATCTGTCTTTGCTCTCAGTTCCGGAGCACTGTCCATTGTAGAGTGTGTGTGTGTGTGTGTGTGTGTGTGTGTGTGTGTGTGTAGGGTGGGGGGTCATGGACTCAGGATCGTGAACTCAACCAGCCACATTGCATCTGATGGCTTTCCTCTTGAGACCTCATTTCATAGAATGGTGCCTCCTAAATTTAGGGTGGGTCTTCCACTTCAGTCAACTCAATCTAGAAACTCCCTCCCAGCTGTGCTCTGAGGTTTGCCTCCTAGATGACTCTAGCTCCTGTCATGTGACAGCTGATGCTAACCGTTGGATAAGTCATTGTACAGTTGAGGGCTGACCCTCATTCTCTCCCACCCTCATTTCCATTTTCTACCATTTCCTTTCTTCCCATGTTCACCCCTATCAGTTAGGTGAAAGACTTGGTTTAAACTGTAAACTGATTTTTAGCTGTGTGACCTGTCTGTCTTTTGACCTCTCTGAGCCTTGGATTTTTCCTGTATGGGTGGCCTTAGGTATCAATAAAGTGTTTGACACAGACAAGTCACCCTGGAATCCTACCACACCTCACACAGCCATTCTAAGCTTCAAGTGCTGGGACAAGCTTTCTTTCAGGTCCCTTAAGTAAATGTTGTCCCAGCCAAGCACAACAGGAGCTGTGTCAGGGACACCCTTGTCCATCTCTGGTGCTATTCTACTTAGGGGCTCTGCAGAGAGCTGTTGAAAAATTCCCACAGGAGAGAGGATTTGACAAGTCCCAGTCCTCCTTCCCAACTTGGGAAGGGCCCTTGCTGTCAGGTGCAGGCCTAATAGAAGGTCTAAGTGTATGGTTTTCTACCCCAAAGTATAAGCCATAGTTGGCACAGATCACAGTGATTGTATATGTAAAATAACCTCAAGCAGAGAAACTGGAATAACTGAAGTGACAGCATTCTCAAGCCTACTTGACTAGAATCCAACAAGTGAACATGTCAAAGGTTTCACATAACCAGGATCAAAAGAGACAGCACTGTGGAGAGCTTTTTCACGTATGTGAGACTATGTGGGAATCAGAAATGTTGGTGGCAGTGGCAACCGTGGTACATTATATATTGGTGGTATTTTGCAACCAACTTGATAAGGCAAATAGTAGCCTCCCACGTGACACGGCATCTCTGAAAGTTTTAACCTCCATCACTCTGCTTGCCTGAAATCCTCTTCCACTTCCTGTCTCTTTTAGGCTGAAAAGATACAAGAGCCTACAGGTTTCAAACAGTGGCCGCACCTTGTGAGAGCCCGATGGGAATCCATGTTAGATAAGAGGAGTCAGTACCTGGCCTCCAAGGAAATAGGTGGGAGACACATGGAAGCTAGTGTGAGCCAAGGTCAGGGAGACCAGCAGGACACAATGCAGGTAACAACAATGTAGTCATTGAAAGATGGCAACCTCAGTCACATACAGGAGATGGAAAATCTGAGTCAAAAGTAGTTCAGTGGTAGAGTGCTTATCTTAGGTCTAATCTATAGCATGACAGAAGAAAAAGAAGAAAAAAACCACTAAATTAGTCAAGGGAATTAACTTAGCTCTTAAATTGTGGTCTGTGTCTGAAAACCATCACCGAAGAGACAGATGTGTAATTCTATTGCATATCACAGTGGACACTCCCTGAGACTGAGCAAGGGCTCTATCAGGAAAGTGGGCCAAGCTTCTTCTCTCCTACCAGTGATGGTCCAGCACAGCCCAACAAGCTCACTGTTGGTTACGGCCTCTTCAGTGAAAATTGCTGGAGGCTATCCCAGCTCTGAATAGCTACATTTTAGATCTCAACCTGAAGCCTTCCACTTACACATGCTGATTCCCATTGGTGTTTACTCATCTCACTGCAGTCTACACAAATTAAAGATATCTGGCACAGTGTTTATTTATTTATTTTTAGTTAGCATAACTTTAATATAAAAATCTTGATTATAAAACTCAGTGTGTACACTCAGATGACTGTCAGTCAGTTCAAGGTTCAGAGCCAATTCTATGCTGGACAGGGGTCCCCTTATGCTTCTGTGCTGGTCAGGGGGTCCCCTTATGCTTCTGTGCTGGGCAGGGGATCCCCTCATGCTTCTGTACTGGGCAGGGGATCCCCTCATGCTTCTGTGATGGGCAGGGAGTCCCCTTATGCTTCTGTGCTGGACAGGGGTCCCCTTATGCTTCTGTGCTAGACAGGGGGTCCCCTTATGCTTCTTCCCAGTGTTCTCATCCTTGACCCTCAAGGTGACCTCTCTCCTGACATCTAGTACCACAGACTTGGGTATCTCATTCTTGACTTTTATGTAAATGAAAACTTACAGGATGTACCATTCTGTCCTGGCTATTTTGTTCCCCTGTTGATAGACATGTAGGCAGTTGCTAGGTTTTCTGTATTCTAAGTCAAATTGTTAAGTTCATATTAAAGCAATGCTTTTAGGAACATATTCCTGGCATCAGAATTGCTGAGTCACGAGAGCAGGTGTTTCCCTTGGCTTTCCTGTTTACCTTGGATCAGTTTTCAACATGGTGAGTCCGCAGTTGCCATGGCAGTCTCACCTGTCCTTCACCTTCTGCTGTTTCTGGTGCTTTCTGGCTGGGTACTGACATATTATTGCCTTTTTAATGTGCACTTCTCTAATGAGCACTGATATTGAGTGCTGTTTCATATGCTAACCTGGTATTTGAATATCCCCTTTTGTGCTTGCAAGGTCTTTGCCCATTTTTTAAAAAACTAGTGTTTGACTTTTTTTTTCTGACCAATTAATTGCTGTCCTTATATGACCTGAATCTTTTGTCAGATAAATGCATTGGGGATAGCTTCTCCTTGTCTGAAGTTTTGTTTCTTGATTAGTTCTTGTGTGTGTGTGTGTGTGTGTGTGTGTGCACGCGCACCTGTGTGTGTACGTGCCACCACACCTTGTTTTCTGAGACAAGGTCTCTCACTAGTGAGTCTTGCCTAACCAGCAAGCCCCCTGTCTGCCCTCTCCACTGCTGAGACTACAAGTGCACATCACTAGGCTCAGACATATGGACATCACACCAGTCCTGGGCATTGAACTCTGTGCAGCAAGTACTTTACCAGCTCAGCTACCTTCCCTGCCCCCTTTGATCATTTTCTTAATGCAATCGTTTGATAATAAAGTTCAGATTGTCAAATTCTCTAACGGCATCACTTTTGCCATTCTGTTGAAGAAATCTTGACCACCTCCAAGCTTTTAAAACTATTCTGTAAGTTCCCCTGCTTTGCCTTTCACACCATCTCCGGGTGTGAAGTAAGGCATGGCTCATTCTGATATCCAAACGCCCCCGGATCATTTGTGAGGAAGACCATCCAGTCCCCGCATTAGTAAATGTCTTTGTCACAAATCAAGACATCATGTGTGTGTGTGTGTGTGTGTGTGTGTGTGCACGCACGTGCGTGCATGTGTGTATTTCTGGATCCTGTTTTGTGCCACTGATAGATGTGTTTGCCCCAGTATATTTGTATACCCACAGCTAAATATTCTATCATTACAATAAAGAGATGGAAGTGTCATTTCTCCTGACCTTCAGGTGCTTTGATTCTTTGCATATATAGTTTTGAGTCAACTTGTCTACTTCTGAAGAATTGACTTATCAACCATCTAGAATTTCCAGATCCATGAGTGTATCTTGTAGCTCCTCTTCATCTTAACGATGCTTTTTTATTTTTAGTGTAGAGGTTTTGTACATCATCTGTTAACAATTGTTTTTAACAATTCAACAATTTTAAAGCTGGGCTTAGTGGTACATGCCTTTCATCCCAGCACATGGGAGGCAAACAGATCTCTAAGACTTTGAGACCAGCCTGGTGCATTAAAAAAAAAAAAAAAAATGACAGTTTGCTGTTGTTGTTGCTGCTGTTGTTGTTTTAGTTTGTACTCAACAGTCTTACACTCAGTATTACTTCAGAAAGTATGTTCTGCTATCTCTCCACTCCGTCTACAATAAATACAGGAATAAATGTTCCTTCTATTCTAAGTTTCGTGTATTTCATGTCACTTTAGTCATAGCCCATAAGATTTTGTCTCATGATGGCTATTGAAATTTATTAAATGTCTCTTACTGTTGAGATTGTATATATTCTCCTCCTTTATTGTGTTAACAAGTCATATTTGATTGCTTTTCAAGGCCTACACTCCTTGAATAAGCCCCTTTTGATCTTGATAAATAGTCTCTATCTTGTCACTGGGTTATACTAGCTAGGATTTTGTTTAAATGCCTTTTGCATCTTTGTTCATGAGAAAGTTTTCCTTTCTTGCAAGTTTCTGACAGATTTGGAAGCAGTGTTTGTTGGCTCAGGCAATGGTCGGCTTAATGTCCAATTGTGCTCCTCAGAGTATTAATCTCAGCTTTGATTACTGCAAATCAGTGGTTTATTATGCCAATAACAAATAACATATGCAATTGGATTAGCCTCAGTGTAGGAGCCTATGGTTTTCCATTTGACTCCAGATTGGTAGAGTTTATCTGTCTTTGTTCTATGAGCCATGAAAATACCCAGAAGAATTATTTACCCACCCATTATTCCTCTTCCTTCTCCGTAAGAATGTCTTGGAAGTAAATCCTAAATGCCTGTTTCCCACATCTACAGATCTGTCTCTAGGAAAGAAGAGAGGATGAAGTTACTTTGGCATCATTTGCTGTTCGTGAACTTGTGCTGACTCCTAAAAGCTCTTCTTTAAAAATTCCTTTAAAAGTCATTCTGGCTTATACATGTAAGAGGCGGGAATGAGGTGTATTACTTGTATGAGAACGAGGTCCAGGCAAGGGGGCTTCCCTCTGGAGAGTTTCCAGCTGTGTCCTAGCCATCAAACAAGAAATGGACTGAGGATAGGCGAAGGGGAAGGACCAAGAGACCCAGGTAAAGAGATGAGCTCGTGAGAAGGCTCAGACCCTTAAGAGAAGAGGAGGTGTCATGGTATTGGCTGAATGACATGAAGTTGTCTCAAGCACTGCATGCCAAGGATGTTCTAAGTACCTTAAACATATCAGTATAATTCTCCCAGTTGCTCAGTTCAAAACTGTTGGTGTCATCCCTGACTCTTGTCTCTGTACTAGTTACTGTCTTGTAGACTAAAGTCATGGCAAGAAGAAACATAGGGAAGAAGTGCTAATTTTGCCTTGTGAGTTGAAGAAAGAGTCTACCATGGTGAGAAGGCATGTGTTGGAAGCATGAGGCAGCTGGTAATCAGAAAGCAGATATAAATACTGGCATTCACTTCTGTTTCTCATTTAAAAATACACACACATATATAAACATGCATGCATGTGCACATGCACACAGACACACCCATACACAAAGAGAGACAGAGACAGAGAGAGAGAGAGGAGAGAAGAGAGAGAGAGGAGAGAGAAGAAAGAGAGAGAGAGAGAGAGTGTCTGGGTTCCTAGTCCATGGGATGGTATTGCTTTCATTAAGGGTAGGTCTCCCTTCCTCAGTTAAACCTCTCTGGAAACACCCTCAAAGACTCAAAGACACTTCTAGGTGTATCTCCTAGATGATTCCAGATTCAGTCAAGCTGACAATGAAGATCAAGGACCACATTCTCCCACCCCATAACAACCCATCAGGAAATTCTATTGGCTCTATCTCCCAAAACACACCAAATCTGTTTCCCTCATTGTCTGGCCACTAACACAGTCCACGACTCTCCGTTTTTGTGTGTGTGTTTTTCCACATTTTTCTTCCTGTCTGTGTCTTGACTCCTCACAGTCTGTTCTAAGCACTGATGCAGAGTGATCTCCAAAAAACCAAGTAGGCTCCAGATGCACCTCTATTCAAAACACTACTATGAGCAGGCATGAAGAATATACTGATAGTCCCAGTACAGAGGCAGGAGGATTGTAGCTGGCCTTCGCTACTTTGTGTTCTTCTTTTCCCATCCTTTATCCCCATACCAGTTTCACCCCCTATCAGGAGACAGGAGAGAAAGAAGGAGAAAGGAGAGAGAGAGAGAGACAGAGAGAGAGAGAGAGAGAGAGAGAGAGAGAGAGAGAGTGAAATCCCTGAATCTAATTTCTTTACTTCTTTGAGCACAACTACTAACAAACTGCAACCAACCCCCCTGAACAACCAACAACAATGCTCAGGGCCCAAGCATTTATTTACCCTCTGAAAAGTTCCCAGAATTCCAAACGTCACACAACCATAGACACTATCTGCAGCTGGCAAAATCACACCTCTGCTAGAGCACGAGGTAAATCCTAGTCAGCTGCTTTGGATAGTCCAAAGTAGTGCTATATTCCCACACCTGGAATTAAAACAAAAACATATTCTTATAATATTTCTGGTTTTTAAAAAAGAAATCAGAATTCCAGAATTGTCACAAAAAGGATAGCAAATTCCAGGCCAATGTGGACTTTTAAAAGAGATGCTATCTCAAAAACAAAATCTACCACACTTCTCATGTCATTCAGAGCGAAGTCTTTGGACACTCCATGGTCCTTCATACACAGGTCACATGACCTCTCCATTATCCACCCATCACCCGTTGTCCAGCCTTACTTGTTCCTTGAGGTCCATAGGACACACCTTAGTATCTTTGCTAAAATGATTTCCATGCCTTGAGGTTGATGCCCCCACCCCTGTACCCCAAAAGATTTGCCCAAATATCACATACCCTAAAGGCCCAGCACTGAATGATACATTTAACACAGACCTTGCCCACCCACTGTGGGCAAGTCATTCCTTATGCTTCTGTTTGCCTTCTTCCTCTAGAATTGATGCAGACAGAGAATTTTGTTTTGTTCATAAAGGTATCTCAAGACCCATGTCAGGGCCTTGCTTATATCAGGTATCCAATAACCATTTGTTAAGTAGAAACCTCGAAACCTGTTAGAGTATAAATAGTGCTATCATTGATGGTTTATAGATCAGGAAACTTAGGCCTAGGTAGATCACTCCTAAAGCTTACCCAGAGCCAGACCACTGCATTATCCTCCCAAGTCCAGCCAGGACTTCCAGGAAGCCCCACACTATTCCAACAGAGAAGAGAAAGGTGCTTGACAAACGTGAGACGGGAGCTTGATGTCTGGAACCCATGTAAAAAAGCTGCACGCAGTAGCATGGGCTTGTAATCCCAGTGCAGTGAGTCAGAGACAGCCTGTCCCCAGGCTCGCTGGTCAGTCTGTCTGATTTGCTTGGTAAGTTGCAGGCCAAAGAGAGACCCTATCTCAAGAAAAACGGTGGACGATCTCCAAGGAATGATACTCAAGGTTGACCTCTGGCCTTCACATTCAAAGGCACATGTGTTTACTTACATGTATGACTACACACACACACACACACACAAAAAAAACAAAAAACAAAAAACAAAAAACAAAGAAAAACAAATCAAAGAGGTTAAAGACCTCTGTCCCTGTGCTGAGTCTGGGAGGAGGAGGGGACTAGTGAGAACATTCCTTGGCTTACAAGCATGTGAGAAGAGGTCTCAGAAGGAGGAGTTGTCTGTCGCCTTTTTCTTTTAACTAATGCTAACAAGCATAGTAAGGGTTGGTGGAGTGGTTTGTTGAGTAAAAGTGTTCTCTGTGCAAGTCTGACAGCCTGAGTTCAATCCTGGACCCCACATAACAGTGGAAGGAGAGAATTGACTCTAAAATTGTCATGCTCACATCATCATCATCATCATCATCATCACCATCCAGTTTTAAACGTAATGATTTTTGCATAACAATGAGGCATTACACTGTGTAATGTCCAAGGTTACTCACTCCTGTCTTCTCTACCATTTATCTCCGCCACGGCAGAATAACACAATATCCTTTCTTTTAGCGATTTGCCACACTCCCCGTCCTTGTCATCTAAGGCTGGCATACAGCAGCACACCAGTCTTGCTTCCCCCTAACTGAAGCTCAGAACCCCTTGATCAGCCGCCCCTCCCCCTCCCCCTCCCCCCACTGTAGCCTTCAGTTCCCTCTCTAGCCATGAGATCAACTTTCACGGGTTGGGAAGATCCTGCAGTGTGGGAAATGGATGACTGTAATAGGGGTGGAGGCAGGGCAATCGGTTAGGGCAGAGATAGTGGTGACCTCAGCCAAGGTGGTGGCCATAAGGATGGAGTGGGCTGGCCTTGGCTGATCAAAGAGATTTCAGACTTGTGATTGATAAGTTTTAAGTGGAGAGAGATGACCCAAAGGCTTGTGGTTTGGATTAGAATAGGCTTTTCAAACTTTTTTTTTTTTTTTTTGACTAACAGTAAGAAACTAGCCATGTGCAACAATAAAAAAAATAGATTAGATGTTGACACACACATTGATACACAAAGACACACATGCACACACTTATGCAAATGTTTGACAACAAAATCTAAATCATTTATGAAATACTCAAGACTGCTCTACCTCTTGTTTCTCTCTCCCTCTCTCTCTCTCTCTCCCTCTCGTCTTTGTTTCAGCATTTCTTTGTTTGGGGTGTTTGTTCTGATTTTGGTTCTGACAGGGTCTCACTGTGTAGCCCAGCCTGGCCTCACACTCACACTCCATACGCTGCAGTCCCCGTGTTCTGGGGTTACAGGCATCACACCTGGCTCTTTCTCCTGCGTGTTGGTTACCATCCCCTACACTAACATTCTATGGGTTCTGTATGCTATACACACCTGGCCTGAAAGAACTTGGAAGTGCCTTGGCTAAAGGTTTGGATGTGAGCCTATCCCAGAGGCTCGTGTATCTGAACACCCAGACTCCAGCCAGCAGTCTATTTTGGAAGGTGGGGAGCTTTTAGGCTTCACTGGAAGAAGTGGATCTCTGGGGTACATGGCCTCTTTCTGCCGGACCCCTCTCTGCTTTCTGCTCTACTGAAATGATGGCAAGCAGCTGGCACACACTCCCCATCCCCAACTACCACAGAGCCTGCGGCAGGCCTCCTCCACCACTGAAGAACTATATCCCCTCAAAGCATAAGCCCAAATAAACCTCTCCTCTCTAAGCTGCTTCTTTTTGGGTGTTTGGTCACAGTCACAAGAACAGTAGCTAGTACACTTGACATTAAAACCTTCTTGCCATCTTTTGAAATGACCAAAGACTATTCATTTTATTCTAATACATGTTTAGACATGAAACACTCCTGTGAATGTTACCCCTGACTTTGACTATCAAAAAAACCCAAAAAAAACCAAAACCCAACCCAAACCAAACCAAAAACAAAATGAAAAACAAACACAAACAAACACAAAAACAGAACCGTGGAGGCCCCAAAATAAAGCTTCTGGACTGAGGACAGAACGGGCTAGGTTGAGAATCTAACTACATATTGCATAGAGAATGGGATTTTTTTCTTTAAATATAAAATTAAAAACAGCAGAGACCCAATCCTTAGGTCTTTTGTGTCTCCCTCAGGTGTCATTGCTCAGGTACCATCCTTTTTGTTTTTGTTTTTTATTTTGAGACAGATATTCTTATTGTCCCAGAGCTTGCTTGCCAAGTAGGCTCAGCTGATGGTCATAGATCTCCCTTTCTCTGCATTTTTGGTGCAAAGATCACAACTGTGTGCATCACATCCAACTTTTTTAGCATGGGTTCGTGGGTTGGACCCAAGGCCTCAATGCACAGTGAACATTCTGCCAACTGAGCCAGCTCCTCAGCCCCCACTGCTCCTCAAACCCCTACTCCTTAGGTCTTAAGGATGGATCAGATCAGTCTTGATCCTGATTCAACAACTGAGTCTGTCTTAGCAGAGCTGTATAAACCTATGTCTCACTTTTTTCCCAAGTGAAAGTCTTAGCAGTGTGGCACAGGCTGGGGCTTTGCCACTCGATAAATATCCATAATGTATGATTTCCTCCTTTGACTCTGGAACCTAAATAAACAGATTATGTTCCAAAAATTCCATAAAACCATAATTTAGTGGCCACGGCACTCCTAAAGAATCTCATTCTAAATATAGAGAGGTATTCCTTTGCAGAAAAATATCCCAGCAACTTGGTTCTAATATATAATTAAATCCTCTAGATACTTTGCAGTTATGTTTTATGGCTTATTTTGAGTGTTCATATTTTATCAGAAAATTATAATTTTCCTCTAAATAGGAGTTTTTACAAGGCGTTTGAGTTATGATGGCTGGCTTCATGCTTCAGCTATAATTAAAACAGTGAAAGAAAATAGTGGAGCCCCATGGCACACATGGTTCTACGGAGTGCTTGGTCCTATAATCCTCCTACATCTGCAGGGCTGAGGCCACATGAGCAACAGTGAGGGCACCATTTGTAACCATCACTGGGAGAGCTGCTTTTAGGATGGGAAAGCATGTTTTGGGGGAAGGAGGGGAGGGAGGAGGTGGCTAGGGACTCCTTTGTATATTTCTTGGCTCCGTTCCTACATGGCTGATCCTTACAGACCTCCTGGCCATGTCATCCTATGACATGCCCCCCCCACACACACAATCTTCCCCTCAAGAAGACTCTCTTTCTCAGAATCTGAAATGATATCCATTACTCTCTGCTTCTCCACTCAGTTGTCAGCCCCATGAAGGCTATGCCAGCTAGTCTTTTGTCAATTTGACACAAGCTAGAATCATCTAGGAAGAGAGAACTTCAATTGAGAAAATGCCCCCATCAGATTTGTCTGTAAGCAAGTCTATGTGGCATTTTTAAAAATTATTATTAGGGACTGATGTGGAGGGCCAGCACACTGTGGGCGGTGCCACCTCTAGGCAGAGAAAGCAAGCAGAGCAAACCATCAGGAGCAAATCAGTAAACAATGTTCCTCTGCCTAGGTTCCTGCCCTGATTTCCCTCCATAATGGACTATGGCCTGTAAGGCAAAATAAACCCTTCCCTCTTCAAGTTGCTTTTGGTCATGGTCTTTGTCATATCAGAAAGCAAACCAATACAAGGGCCAAAGCAAAGTCTTCCTATTCAATACTCTCTATAACCAGCTTGTGAACATTATCTGAGCTTCCTTACATTCACGACAGAAATGCATTTTGTTTCAGTTCTAGAAAGGCTGGAAGTATGAGTGAAGTCAGGGTTGACCATCTGGGACCTATGTCCTTGGCTTAAACGACTGTCTTCTACATCCCCCATGGTCCTCTGTCTGTGTCCTAATCTTAAAAGAACCTGTCGGTTCTGTATAGATACCAAACATACCGGATTCAGGCTCACCATAAAGGCTTTCTTTATTTTAATGACCTTTTAAAAATCTCTATGGTCAAATATGGGGTTCTAGGGATTAGGATTTCAATATATAACATTCTAGGAGATACAATTCAAGCCATAATGCTTGTACTGGACATTTAACAAATCTTTGTTGATTAAGGAAAAAATGACAGTCACAGGCCTACTCCAGACACAGGGCTGTATCCTCTGTACCTGCTGAGTTCCTCCGACTCCCCTCTACCCTGTGTCAAACACACACTCACAGGCCTCCCACTGGATACATGACCTGCAGGTAAATGTAAATGCAGGTTTCACCTTTTGCTTGATGAATGTAGACCTCACTCTTCATCTGAGAGGCTTCTTTTTGTAGCCAACAGAGACCATTACTGAAAGCTATAATTAGTCAAAATGCAAAGAACAAGTGACCATGGGGTACCCATCCCCAATCAATACATCTACAACACAAGCTCCTACACCTTGGGCTCAAGGAACGTCTAAGAGGGGACAGAAATACTGTAAGAGCCAGAGGGCCAGAGCGCTGCCATGTGTTTTACACGACAAGGAAGCTGCACACAGGAACTCTCAACAATGCTGTTGCTTAAACAAGGCTTGAAAAAATGGCAAGACCTAGGGAGGAGTGGGGGTGGGAGCAGAAACTGTAATCAGAACATATTCTATGACAAAATATATATTTTCAATAAAAGAAAAAAGGGTAACAAGGCCTAATAGATGACAATACTAGTTGACAGATCAACATATATAGGGTAGGTCTTGCAACATTCCAGCCCTGGATGAAGAACACCAGACAATTCCTGGCTGCTGAGAGAGGCAGAATTACTCTTCAAGGATGAGCCCTCAGTAGGTTATCCAATCCCAAAGGCTAGCTGTAAACACATATGAGCAGTACTAAATGAACTCAGCAGATTGTACTTATAAATTTATATGTGTGTGTATCTATAATTAAAGAGTAAGAGATCATGAATTTGAGAAGGAGTCAGCAGGGGTGGGCATGGAGAAGAAGGAAGGGTGATGTCATACAGTACTCACATATGAAATTTTCAAAATTAAAGTTGAAAGAAAACCCAGCGAATACCAGAACCCAGAACCACCAGAGCAGACAAGCTCTTTCAAACAGCTCTCCTGAGGTGCTTCTGAAGGACACCTGCTCATAAGCCCTTTCTCTACCCCCCTTCCCAACATCCTAAGAACATGGATACACGACTCTGACATCTCTGAGCCAAACCCAACCAATCCAGACACCCAAAATCTCTTGCCACAAAATTCAGACGTGACCTTCAACCCTTCATTTTGGTCATCCTCGGAGGGCTTCACAGGGGCCTCAGAGTACAGAGGCTACTGAGTTGTTTTGATGATGTTTACATTGTGACAAGGCTAGAAGATCTGTCTAGCAGTCCCTGTTGGCCTCAGCTGTGGGGCTTAGATCCTTGTCCATGAATGTTATAATTCTTTTCTCTGTCTTTGCAAGAGCAACCTAGGTTTGGGTCATTGGTAGACTTTAACAGGAGTGTTTTTTATGTCCTTCAGTTGTCGCCTGTTGCTGTGATAAAGCACTCTGACCAAAAGCAGCTTTGAAGGGAAGAGTTTATTTGGTTTGTCCTTCCAGACAGATCATAGTACATCACTGAAGAAACTCAGGGCCAGAATTCAACCAAGATCTTGAAGCAGAAACCATGGAAGAATGTTTCTGCCCAGGACCACTGGCCAAGGGAATAGTGCTGCCCACAGTGGGCTGGGCCCTCCTTCATCAACTAACAAACAAGATAACCTCCACAAACTTGCCTACAGCCTAGTCTGATCTGTTCAATCCCCCAATTTAGACTCTCTTCTCAGATGACTTGATTGATGGTTAAAGCTAACTAGGACAGCCACTAAGATGGCTTTGGCTCTGAGGGTGCTAACAATCTGCTTGTCACTTTCCATCAGGCCTCAGGTCTGGAACCTAAGCTGGTAGCAGACAGTGTCCTGTTTTTACGTGGCAGAAGATGGGAGGAAGTCAGAGGTGCCCTGATGTCTGCATTCAGTCCTGAAAAGTTGGATGAGGTAAGAGACAGGAAGCACAGATTCTGTTCCTTAAGGATCCCTCTTCTCCTCTAAAGAGCTGGACCAGGTGCAATGCTTTCCTAGGTGGCACATCAGAGTGTCACCTGCTGGGGCCCTCAGCCTAATCATTATACAGAAAACAAAGCAACTTCCATTTCTCTGGCATCTCACACCCAGGTACCATAAATCAGTAGTTCACAGCAAATGCCTGGCTGTCTCGAGACACTGCTTGAGGCACTTTGAGGCACTCAGGAGGAAGGCAGAACAGGGTTTCTCATACTATCAAGGAGAGCAGATCTGCTGGGGAGCCTGTTCAGAGGCAAATTCCTACCCAGGAGGCCCTGACCTGCTCTGAGATTGTGAACTTCAAACTACCCGTTGAGGAGGATGTTTTCTGAATGGTGAGGCACTTTGCAGGGCTGAGTCATGAGTGATGGGGGGGAAGGGGGCTGGGAGGAGAAATGTTCTCCATGCAGAACTCTAGGGAGGCAGCCAGACTAATGTGATCTTTAAGACAAATTTAGAGCTACCATTGAGTTCCATGAGATGCCATGAATTCTTGAAGACTCTAGGCGGTTCTCCCTCCTCAGCCTAATGACCCTCCCTCTCCTACCAACTGTGCACTTAAGAGCTGGTGCCTGCATTGCCTTCCAGCTGGTTTCTCCAACCACTTGTGGAAGGAGATAACAGACAGTGCAGGCTGCCCACATGTGTTCTCACTACCTCCTTCCGCAGCACATGTGACCTTGATGGCTTCTAGATGCTTCCTTGAACCTATCACTTCTAGATCGATCACTGGTTCTCACTATGGAGCCAGAGGCTGATCACAATCCATTGCCTATCATCTCAGCATTCATGAGGTAGAGGCAGGAGAATTACAAATTTGAAGTCAGCGAAAGTCTTGTCTCAGTGAGGCCTTGTCTCAAAAAACCCAAACCAACCAATCAACGAAACCTAATTCTTGCTACTCCAAGTCCCATGGACTCAAACCATCCAAGGTGCCCGAGACCCTGTGGACTTTATGAGTCATTCCACGATTCTACTACAGCCAGGGTAGGGTGGCCCGTGTGTGCTTGCTTGGTCCTCTCTCACTGTACCTCATATCTGCTGCTTTTCCAGACCCTGCCATTTCTCTCTTACTTCTCTCAGTGACTCTGAGGGTCTGTTCAGTTTACATATTTACTGCATTTGTTATGTGTCTCATCCTGCTGCATGGAAGCTTCAGGGGACAAAGGGTTTTTTGTTTGTGGGGTTTTTTTGTGTATGTTATGTTCCTCTTTTAACTTTTAGCTGCATACACAGGGCATCTAACAGGCACACAGTAATGATGACTCAATGGGTGAGTGAAAAACCAAAGAACTAATAAGAAACTTTCTTAGTTAAGTTGTGTGACCAAAACACCAATAAAAGGGAAATCATTTTATCAAGAAAAAAATTAAGGGACAGTGAGAGATGGTCCCATGGTTAAGAGTGCACATTGCTCTCACAGAGGAACCAAGTTTGGTTTCCAGCACCCACGTCAGGTGGCTCACGAACACCGATAACTCCACCTCCAAGGAACCAGATGCTTCTGACCAACTTGGGCAGCCATGCTTGCATGCGCACACCCACCCACAGACACATACGCATAACTGAGAAAGTTAAGAGGACGGAGCAAATTGTTGTCTTTTTCCTTACAAACTCACAAGCGGTACACATGAACGTAGAAAAGACAGGTGATAAAGAGACCAAGGAGAACGAGGCAGTGCAGGGATGCTGAGCCTAAGCACACAGCTACACATCAGCATCGCTAATCCTTCCTCAATATGTGGCTTTTGAACTTTTGCTACCAAATTTCAGAGTTTATCACCTTTCTCTACAATCCCAGTCTGGGGGTTATTCTAAAGAAAAAAAAGAAAAGAAAAGAAAAGGCCTGCTTTTCCTTGAATTGTGAGACTTTTCCTTTGGTTCCTTGGCAGTTATGTTCTTCCCTACCTGTACCCATGTGCCACCTGCTTCCTTCCTAACACACAAACCCTGTTGACCTCTGGAGGCTTTCTTAGACTTTGACTACCCAACCAGTTCATTGTTCTAATGTAAGGCTGCCTCAGTCAACAGGGCTTAGAATTTCTTTAGGATCAACATTTGTATACGTGCACACACATGCATAAGTGTGCACATGCACATTTGTGTGGCTTTTGTTTGTTTGTTTGTAAAAGCTGGGAGTCAAGTAAGGTCACATTTTCATTTACAAATTAATTGCTTTTTGGCTTCAGTCTTCCTGGGGATAATATGCTTAGCCAGAGCCAGAGTGAAGGTGACTGATTCCTCTCTGCTTCAGGTAGAAGAGATCAGCAGACTCATAGTCTGCTGATGACTAGTGATTGGGACTTACAGGTTACTGAGGATTGCTGATAACATAGAAGAAAATTTTGCCTGGTTAACCTGGCAGGTTTTCCACCCATCCTCCAAAAGTGTTTGTGCTTTTAACAGGGCAGCTGTTTCAGTAGATTCCTCACCAAAGACTGTGAGTAAGCCTGGAATCGTGCTTTATATAGTTTTATTGTGAATCAGGAAGTAAATGGACTTAATTTCAGGAAACAAAATTGAAATTAAATCCACACTTCTCCAAGGGGACATATAAATAATGAGATGCCCTTGGTGCTACTTTTATTTTAAAGTCATAACTCGTCAGAAAGGGGAGACACAGTGGAAACTGTCATCTGTGTTTTCCACTGAACTTTCAACCTGAAGGGATAACTTTCACAGACTCTTGTAAGATTGTGTGAGTCAGCAGGAGAGTGGCAGGTGGTCTTCAGGTACACCAGAGGGGAGAGCACTTTGAGGAGGAAGCTGACAACCAACTGATGGATTCTGCTAGGACTGGGATCCTGAATGCCTTCTGAGGACCTATGCTAAAGGCTGGGTCCCCAGTGTGGCTCTCCTGGGAGTTGATAGGAGAAGCATCCGGGGACTGTGGCATCCCAAGCATCTCAGATTCCTTCTCTTGATTCCTGACCATGAAGTCAGAGGTTTTGCCCTGACACGAACCCCAGCAATAACATGATGTCTCACCACAGGTCTGTATGATCACAGACCAAACTGTCCAAAAATGTGAGCCAAGAGAAACATATCCTTGGTTGTCTTAGATGTTTTGTCATAATGGCAGAAATCTGGTTAGTACAACTACCAAGGAGAGGGATTTGAAATCATGGAGGATAAAAAGGCCTCTCAGGTTGAATAACTGGATAAATATTACAAACTATTAGATTCATCACATACTTCAACATGTTAGAAAGATATCTGATTCTCAGTTTAGCTTTGCTTATTCTAGACTCATAATTTTTCAGAGGTAAACACAGGGGAAGTTAATGCCATAGTTTGTTATTGAGTAAAATTGTGCTGTTGAATAGTAGGTCTTTGCAGTTCCCACTGTCTACTTCTAGTGCTTCAAGGATAACAACCCAATATCCATCATATTAGGCAACTTTGCATCGCTACAATAAAATACCTGGGACAGGTAACCCATCAAGATAAAAGGTCTAGTTAGTTGCAATTTAGCAAAGTCAAAGTCTAAAATCAATCATCTCTGCTGGCTTGGCCTCCAGTGAGAACGGCAGATGGCCAAATGTCATTACAGAATGCCTGTTGGGACAAATGGTCACATCTAGAATCAGAGCAGAGACACAGACAGGCCAGAGTCCCACAGTCCCCTTCAAAGTCATGCCCCTGGTAACCTAGCTATTAAAAGTTCACAGCATTTTTTAATAACACAATCCTAAAGAACAAACCTCTATACACAACCCCTTGGTAACACTTAGCAGTCAATCCTTATTAGGCAGCTTACCTGTTCTGTCTTCAGAATCTCCTGTCAGTGGTGGACATGTGCTCATTTACCCAGATAAACAAGGACTGAGAAGATACATGAGACCAGTGAGACCCTGAGGATATGTCACCCAAGAGTGAACAAGCCACTCATACAGCAGGGCACAGGGGCCAGTTTCCACAATGTGGAGCCAACAAAGAAGACTGGCATCTTGCACAGCACCAAGGGCTGCAGCTCTCTGCCTAATTTTTCACTTTCATCCAGATGTTTCCTGTCGGGAAGGCAGAGTCAATAATGTATGAGTCTTATAGACAGAGGCATATGTGCTTATTACTCCCTACGGGCCGCTCCTGCCTGGGAGAAGATGTATTGCTCAAAAAATGGCTACAATTTTTTAAAATTCAAGTTGATACAGACAGCTTATGAGTGAACGCACAGCTCAGATTGTTTCATTGCGAAAGTCTGTGCACGACTACAGCCATCATCGTGGCTTTGGGCTTTGTCTAGCCTTTAAATTCCCAGCACAAACACTTCAGTACAGGGGCTTCTAAGGCAGAAGTGAGTTTTCCAATAATGCTGGAGCAAGCAGCTTTTTCTTGGCAGCATCAGCTGCCGGCGGTTTATTTTTAATATTTGCTTTTATTTCTTAATCCTTCCAAACAATAAAAATAAAAGTCATTATAAACCAGGGTAGCTGTGGTAATAAATACTTCAGAGTCTAAAAATACCTCGTCCCTGTCTGACCAGTTATCCATTTTCCAGAATATCTGAGTATTTATCTAGCAGCATGAGACCATTATCCTGAGACACAGTTGTATCCCACTGACACCTAATCTTCTAATTAAAATCAGAATAATGATGGACTGTTTAAATTCTACTTTTAAGTGTTCATTGTCCATTTGCATTTAAAAGAAAACACACTCCTCATCATCGATACCCCATCCTTGGGTTATAATTTGTCTTTCTTTTGCTGGAATCATAATGTCACTCCAACTTGCCGCTGGTGAAACCCGAGAAGAGCATCAAAATGTGCTTTACAGCTTGGCTGTTGCTAGGCAACCTCGGCAGCCACCTCCTCACTGGAGTAAGTTCTAATTGGCCACACCTCTTGACAGGAGTCTCTGACTTATTGGAAATGACACTTGATTATTCATCTAGGTGGCTGAGCTGATGTGTATCAGCAGGGGATTTTGCATAAAAAATGATTCACGGATGTTTTTAATATCTAGGTGGCTTTCAGCAACGGTGTAGTGGCTGAAGGAAGTGATACGTTTCATTAGCTAGAATTAATTTTTCATTTGTTAGTCAACAGTTAGAGTACATTTCAAGGTATTCATTTTTAAAGCCCCCTTCAGTAGCACATGCATTCAGATATTCCCCTCTAACTTTAATTCTTAGACGTGGCTGCCCTCAGGCCAACTGTGATAGTGCTGAGTTACTAGAGTAAATACCATTGATAATCACTATACTTCCCCCTCCCCCAAAGATATTTTAGCTCAGTGTTCTGGGCATTCCAGTTCTTGACTGATGGACATATTGCTTTTAAATCTCTTCGGAGTAAAGGGGGCAGCAGTGTATCATGGAGTGAGCACAGTCAGGGCACAAGCTCAACGGAAGCCAGGAAGTGGAAGAGAAGAGAAAGAAGAGGCAGAAGCCATGGGATTCCCTTCAAAGGCACACTCCCAATAACCGGCAGATCTCCCCCCAGGTCCCACCTCTTAAAGTCCCACCAGTTCCAATAGCAGGACCAAACCTTTAAGACAAGGACCTTTGGGGAATAGTCCAGATTCAAACTATGGCACCAAACAGGAAGAAAAGTTAACTTCTTACATTTGTTGATTTCTGTCTTTACGAACGTTATAGTGTAGCAGTGCAACAAGATCCATAAATTACTGCATAATGACCAAGTAATGGAGGGCAGTGACAGAGCTCCTGTCTTGTTCTGAAGAATACCCTGAAGCGGATGTTAGGTTTGGACAGGTGACATTTATAAGGCAGGTACACAGGCACCTAGACAGAGCAGTACAGGGCTTGCTTGGAGACTAGGGGAGCTCACTCAGGCTGAAACAGTGTGTGCAAGAAAGGAAGCAGGGGGAAAGATTGCAGAAGTGGGTTGAGGCTCTCAGAGGCCACTGCCCTGTGTCAGAGGCAGCCAACTGTTAAATGCTCAGAAGTGGAGGAGTGCTCAGAACTCTCTGGAGGGAGAGAGTACTCCATTTTGCTATTTAGCCTTCAAGAGGCCAGATGTCCCCAGATACTTGAGGCAAATTCTTCTGGAGCAGATGAGAACTGCAAATATACCTCTGGAGTCTCTATAGTACCAGCCAAAGGGTGTGGGTGGGTACCCAGGGTGTGGTTTTGGGTTCAGGTACAAGTCTCTACTCTTGTTCTTTTCTTCGTCTTTCTTCACACACCAGTAAACAACTCCCTTAGCTGAACACCATCAGCATGCAAGACTCATATAATTTTAGCGAATCATGTAACTCAAGAGACCCTTCCTTTCCTGTTCTCTGAATGGGAAATGCTTTCCCCCCAACACTCAGTGAGACACTGCTCTCCAAACTTCCAGACATCCAAAGGCTTTTAAATGCTGAGTTGTTTGGGGGTTTTCCCCCTTGAGTTCATACCATCAGATCTGCAGACAGTGAGATTGTAACTGAGAGTGGATATATTGAGGGGCAGAGGAACTGTGGCACCTGATTTGGGCAAGATAGCAACAGGAGTCAGATGGTTTGACATTCTTAGTTCTACTTACATGAAATTATTTGAACACAAAAATAGCCAGGTTCCATCATCATGGAATTCTAAAGTCAGTGTGCCAAAGAGATGAAAATACTTTTTTTTAAAATAGATGCGATATGTCACTTCAAGTAAATGGGTTATTGCTATGACCCCCTACTGACCCAAATTTAGAAGATGGCTGCCGTTTCCCATGATCCCAAGCAAATTCTTAACGTAATATTTAGGAATGTATGTTTTGTATTGCTGTGCCAAACCACCATGTGACAGCAACTTAAAAATGGAAAGCTTTCTCCTGGATCACAGTTTAAGAAGGGACCCAGCTCACCATGACATGGAAGACACAGAGCCTGGAACAAGAGACAGCTAGTACAATTAGTAAACAGAGAGAGGAAATGAGGTCAGCCTCCAGCCCCGCCCGCAACGATATATATATGCTAGCTGGGCATGGAGATATACACTTTTAATCCCAGATTTTGGAGACTGAGGCAGACAGATCTCTGTGAATTTCAGGGCATCTTGGTCTACATAGAATATCTAGGAAACTCAAGGCTACAGAATGAGAACTTACTTCACCCCCTTACCCCTACAAAGCCAAAACAACCAAACAAAAGAACACATATAAGCCTCTGAGGAGATATTTTACACTCAAACAACAATAAATGGCTTTTTTGGGATCCTAAAATGTTATGAAATGGGACATTATAGTTCATTACAATTAGAACATGGCCTGCAGTGTAGAACCCAAAGTCAAAAAGATTCAGATACCATGCCCGAAGGAAGTAGACTCAGTGTGAATCTCTGGTGTTTT
The DNA here is from genome assembly GCA_019843965.1 of Rhynchomys soricoides. Taxonomy (NCBI): domain Eukaryota; kingdom Metazoa; phylum Chordata; class Mammalia; order Rodentia; family Muridae; genus Rhynchomys; species Rhynchomys soricoides. The sequence goes on along the minus strand of JADRCH010000064.1, from coordinate 7,770,036 downwards.
GCTCAGAGCCAAATTTCAGAAATCTACCCTGAGCTCATGCTAAGACAAAAAGAGTTTCTCAGTCTATTGATGGGTCCTGAATGCCTTTAACATCAACACAGTAGGTTATCACTTAGTTAAGTGGTTCCCAACATGTGGGTTGTGACTCCTTTGAGGGTCAAATGACCATTTCACAGAGGTCACCTAAGACCATGGAAAACAGATATTTACATTACAACGCATAACAGTAAAATTACAGTTATGAAGCGGCAATAAAAACAACTTTATGGTTGGGGGTCACCACAGCATGAGGAACTGTGTTAAAGGGGGTTCCCAGCATTAGGAAGGGTGGGAACCATTGACTTAGACACTTCTAGAGAATCAACTGGGTAAGGATACAACAGGCACCAAAAAAATATTTTTTTTTACTAAAAAGTAAATAAACTTTCAACAGAGGATGGTAACTTATAAAAGTTACCATAACGAGGGGATATTGGAAACTGTTGCCTGTTACTTTGTCACAACTTTTTACCCAAACCTTGCAGCTTGAAACAACAAACCTTTGTTTCTGTAACCCAAGCTTCCCACACTGCTTAGTTGGGATCCTCTGCTCAGGGCCTCTTGGTACAATGGTCAAGTTTCTATTCTGGTCTGTGGTCTTATCTGAAGGATTGACCAAGGAACACTTGCTTTGAAGATGATTGGTATAGTTATCTGCAGAATTCTGTTTCTTGTGGGCTCTGGGAGACAGCTAAGAAGCTTGTACTGTGTCCTTCAATCAATGAGGATGCTCAGAGCATTTCAGCAAAACGAATATACAAAACACAGTAATTTTAGAAGATCAGTGTCACTACTGGGTTTTGAGATGGACTGAGAAGTAAAAAGACAGCAGGCTCTTGGGTTGGTTGGTTTATAGCGCACCTACAGGTCAGCTTCCGGACTAAGATGTCAATGGTGCTTACCCTTCGTCCTCAAAAAGCAGAATGACAGCACTCTTTCAGTGCTGAACCAGAGTGAGAAGGTAAAGGTGAAGGGATGCAAGCAGCATTGACACAGTGAGACCAAGTATGAGGGTCCAATGGGGAGTTGTCTGGGAGGAAGAAGAGAGGTTCAGAGAACGATTCCTGTTGTCCAAACCACCCTGGGGATGGATTCTCCATAGAACAGGTGCCTTGTTTGGACCATTCCTGACTATTGCTAGGTGCTTTATATATCTTGTTTCTAATTGTGGTTACAGCACTTCAAAGGTGGCACCATTATTCACGTTCTGCTGGAGACAATATAAAGTCACTGCATTTAGGCCACTGGAAATGAATTACAAAGTTCCAGGGAGTGGAATCATAGTCATTGACAATGATTTTGAGTGCTTGCTCTTCTTGGAGCCAGTGTACATTATCCAAGTCATATCCTTCCCCCTTGAAGAAAAATGCCAAAGATGGGATTCTGAAGAGCATCACCAGGCATAGAGGAGTGCTTCTTTGAAAGAGGAATGCCTGACCCTTTCTTGGTCATCTCCCTGTAAGGTGCCTCCTCTGTCTACTCCTACGAATTAGAATTCGCCCACTTACCTTTTGTCGACGATATTCTCCTGAGACAGTTGGCCAAATCCTTGGGAAAACACTGGGCACTGACTGAATTTATATAATAAAGTCCAGGCTAAGCAAGAACTTCCTTCCTTGGGGAATTTTCCTCCCAAATTGAGGACTTTATTCTCAGCAACTATAGTCACCAAATAATCTCCCAGTCCCACTTTCAGACTGTCTTCTCTAGGGACAGCACAGGCTTGGCTGCTGGACTGACACGCTGGCCTTGGCCAACTCAGACTATAGTAGCAAAATACTACAGACTGGTTTAAACAATAGATAACTGTTTTCTCTCAGTTATAGAGACTGCGATTGGAGAGCAGGGTCCTTCCTGGCAATTGTGGATTTTGGTGGCTCCTCTTTGTGGTTTGCAGGTGGTCACGCATCATGCAATGTGCTCACAAGATCCCCCTTTTGAGACAGTTTCTCACTGTGTAGCTCAGGCTGGCCTTAAACGTACTATGTGCCCTAGGCTAGCCTACAAGTCATAATTCTCCTACCTCAGCCTTCTGGATGCTGTAATTACAGGTACACACCATCATTCCCTGGATCAATCTTATGATTTCATTTAATGTGAATGGTTTCCTGAGAGGCCACATCTCTAATCCTGCTACACTGGGAATTAGATCAACAGCATATGGATTTCAGGAGGACACAAACATTCAGTCCACAACAACCCCCAGATGAAATCCATTTTTAAAACCAAATGGTATCAATATTTTATGTGATTAAAAGTACAACATATGTGCATCTTGAAAATGTTGGGTAAAACAAAAATAAAAACCACCCATTGTCCTACAGAGATGAAACACAGCAAAATGAGAGGCAGGCTTGGGATCTAGGTGTAGAGCACTGGATTTCCTCTGGGCTTGTGTCCGTATGTTTATCACATTCACCTGCTGGTCTGAAAACACAGGGAGGAAGCTGCAGGGCCACAAGCCCAACCCACAGAGCCTTTGCTCTGTGGATTCAGCTCACAGAAGAGGAGACATTCTATAACAGTGGTGCATAATGCAAGAGGAAAAACCCGAAATGATGGCAACTGGCCAACATCCGGACCATGCTCCTCTGTCTTGTGATATTTTCTCTGCATTATTTCTTAACATTTTCATCATTCATGCCCCATCTCATCTCACATTAATCCAGATAAAAACGTCATTATCCATTCAGTGTGACAGATAACAGGCATGGCATGGGAGAAAATCACAACCACATCAGCCAGCAACAAAGCAGTTTAGCCAAGTGCACAAGAGAGAAGGGATGGTAGGTAACTGGTCTTCTGCATCACCCAGGTCTGCACTGAGATTCAACATAAGGAGTCTCCTAATACACAGGCCATGCTTTCAGCTTCCGAAAGTTGGTATAAGTCAGATTTTATACTGCACCTCTTTTGCTAATATAAGGACACTAAGGAGACCCTCATTGCAACGTTTTTGTTGTTATTTTTTTTTTAATATTCCTCTGAAATTTATTGAAAAAAATCCTGGTTTGGTTTGGTTTGGTTTGGTTCAAGACATGGTCTCTCTATGTAGTGCAGGCTGTCCTGGAACTCACTCTATAGACCAGGCTGCCCTGGAACTCAGAGATCCACCTGCCTCTGCCTCCCAAGCGCCACCACCCAGTCCTGTTTCCAGAATTTTATTAAAATAAGATTCACTTGAAAACTAAGTTTATCAGGATAATTGAGAGGCTTCGAATGGCTCACTGGGTAAAAGCACCTGTTACCAAGCTGATGGCCTTAGTTTCTTCTCTGGGAACCACAAGATAGAAGGAGAAAACCAATTCCTGCAGGTTGTCTCTGACTCCCACATGTACACTGTGCACATGAACGCTCACACATACATGCTAAGTAGTAAATGATTATACTCAGATAAGAACGGCATCCAGAGAAGCTAGCTAGAGAGACATGCTTAGAAAGCACTGACCTCCAAATATTAAGAAAGTCAGATTTCTTGGGAATCATGTCTGGGAGACATTTTCAGGGACCCACCCACATGTATTCTTATACTAATGGATTATTCGGTGGATGGTTTGTGAGAATTTTAAAAAGTGCCTCAGTCATAAAGAATTGATACAGAGTTGAAAACAAATCAGGTTCACCCTATCCATTTCTTTCCTGGATGGACTTAAGGACAGACAGCTGGGGTCAATACGCTCCTGCTTCAGCCGACCACTGGCAAGGTCGTCTGCCAATTACAGAGAAGGCGGCGGTACCAGGCTGAGTATTTACTAGGTTTATCCTGACTGTCCAGAGGAGGGTCACAGGTCTGTGCTTGAACCAGGCTGCATGAAAACTTAGAAGGCATGTTACTGTAGTCTAAATGGGACCTGGAAGGAATGGCTACTCGTCCACTTTGAGTTATAGAAATGCCCCCGTGCCTCGCAGACCAGTTCCTTCCTGTAAGGCTCCCACACCACTGCAGGTAATGAGAGGCTGGTGCCATATGTGTGTCCCCACCGGGCATGTGGGGCCAGCTGGCAGGGAGCTGTGACAGGGAGGGGTCCAACACAGCCACACAGTCTGTCAGGGAAGTTCAGGGGTTGTTCTTCCCAGGACAGCTGAAGGCAACTTTTTATGGAAATAAAGGGGATAAAAATGCAAAGCCTGGAGCTGGAGAGATGGACCAATGGTCTTAAGCACTGGCTGCTCTTCCAGAGAACCTGGGTTTGGTTCCCAGCACCCACATGGCAGCTCACTACTGTCTGTAACTCCAGTCCCAGGGGATCTGACACCCTCTTCTGGCTTCCACGGGCACTGGATGCCCATGGTGCATAGACATTTCTAGGAAAAACACCCACAGAGATCATTTGTTTTTAACACAGGAAAAAATGTTTAAAAAGATACACAAAACCTTTCTAACAAATGGAGCCTCAAGGGCTAAAGAATCAGCTGCATGCAGCACTAATCTATTGGAAAAGACCTGTGGCTTTCATTGACCTGAACTTTGACATTTGTTTGTGCTGTGTGTCTTGTGCAAAAATCAATAAAAATCTGACCTTGCTACTGGCTTACAGGGTTCAGGTCACAGAATGTGATTAATTTACTATTTACCAGATAGTGCCTGAAATAGGACTGTGTTCCATCTATGGTTTGCTATTTGAGAGTGACTTTTTTTTCCTCCCAAGAGAACAATAAGAATAGAGAAAGGCCCTGTCCCTAGGGGCATTGCAGGTGTGGCTGCTGTATCACAGATGAGTCGTAAGTGACAGAGAGGAGAGAGGCCATGTCTGTGCTCAACGTTCTGACTGTTGAACATCTGAAGCCTAACATCCCTTGAAAAAAAGTGAGCCCAAGAGGACCACCACAGTCTGACGCCATGCTAATGGGCTCTCTAGACAGGAAGCAAGCCAGAGACTAGAAGAACCCTGTCTGGGACCGCAGGCCATGGGGTGGGAGTGAGTCTAAAACAGACAACCCTTGCAAGGGATCACTTGGGCAGGCCAGATGAGGAGCTAGCCAGAAATGACCACCAGACCAGTACCATGGGGTCCGGACAGGAAACTAGGCTAAGATGACTACCAGTCTGGCAGGCATGGGGTGGGGGCAGATCATGCCCAAGATGATCCCTGCCCAATGCCATAATGCACAAGCAGAGCATAGCACTCCTGAGCCCACCCCTGAGATGACCCCAGACACTCAGAGACTCTGGGCGCAACTAAGAGGAGCAAGTAAGTGGTGGAGAAATGGAAGAGAAAGAGAAGCAGAAGAATGTGTGCACAATGAAGAGAGGGGGAACTGGAAACTTGAGGATAGTGTGAAACATCCTGATGTGAGTAGGCAGGGATGCCACCCAAGACCATGGTAAGATCATGGCCTGCACTGCCACTGGGGGCAACATCTGGGTCCATAGTCCTGCTGCAGCAGGGATCTATTATCACCAAAGACGGAGTGGATGTTCCTGGTCTGGGCTGCTGCTGGCGATATGCTTATGTCTAAGGGCTGTGCAGAACTGGCCGTATCCCTCACCTGGGCATCGTGGAACAGTGGACTCTGGGAAATGAGAACTGGAAAGCTGAGCCTGGCCCTAGCTGACTTCAGTACTTGGGAGAGCAGACCACTCACATTACAGAAGTTGCTGGTGAGCTGGCCTCAAGGATACAAGTGTGGGAGAGCTTCTATCCCTACTGTTCACCTCCCTTATGGTGTCATGGACAAGGGAAAGATACTCTTCTCCCCTCACCACCAGTGGCCAGCAGGAGACCTGGCCCTGCCCCTTGTCTGCTGTGGTGATATAACTGAGGGAGAGCCGGGCAGTGGTGGTGCACGCCTTTAATCTTAGCACTTGGGAGGCAGAGGCAGGTGGATTTCTGAGTTCGAGACCAGCCTGGTCTACAGAGTGAGTTCCAGGACAGCCAGGGCTACACAGAGAAACCCTGTCTCGAAAAACCAAAAAAATAAAAAAATAAAACTGAGGGAGAGATGCTTCCTATCTCACGCCTTGTCAAGCCTTGTCACGAAGGCAGGAGAGCTAGCCCAGAGGTCAACAGAGTGGGGAAGCTATCCCTGCCGCTTACCTATTGGAGCTCTTGGGAGAGCAGGCTCAGCACCTCACCTGGGCAACACAGTAGAGCTGCCCCTGAATGTGGAGGTGCCAGTGAGCCAGCCCTGAGGTTGTGAGTTCAGGAGAGCCAGCCCTGCCTCTTGTCTGCTGGGCAAAGGTGCAGATGAGGCAGGGACACCCTCCTCTCTTCCCTCATCCCTCACCATCTATGCCAGGCAGGAGAGCCAGCCCTGGGATCATGAGAATCGGAGAACTGGCCATGTCCTTCACCAGGTGCCACACTGGGGAGAGTGGGCCCGGCACGTTGCCCAGGCAGTAGGGTAGAGATGGCCCTGGTTGTGGGAGTTGCTGGTGATCTGACCCAAAGGGTGTGAGAGCAAGATACCTCTCAGGCCCAGATCCAGGGCTTTGTATTGGCCCACCCCAACATCTACCCCAATGGAAAATTGCTGGAGTGCATGAAGGGGAAGGGGCAGTCCTACAGATCCAAAACCACAGGATCTTCATGACATAGGGCAGCAACAGGACATCCAAGGGGAGTCCCAGTGAGGTTCCAGTACTGATAGAAGCCAGAGGCCTGTACCAGACCAAACACAATGAACATTGCAATGGACATTTGCAAGCAAAGAAGTACAGACAAAGGGATACATTGTGGGACAGACACACTGTGACAGTACAGCTTCCACTATGAGATGTTTTTCCCTCTGTTGAAGGGGAAGCTGGGAGAGTGGATGGCAGGTACAGGAGGGGGAGATGCGTGGGATTGGGGTGCATAATGTGAAATTCACAAAGAATGGATAAGATGATTTAAAAAAGAATGGGGGCTGGCGAGATGGCTCAGTGGTTAAGAGCACAGATTGCTCTGCCAGAGGTCCTGAGTTCAACTCCCAGCAACCACATGCTGGCTCACAACCATCTGTAATGGGATCTGATGCCCTTTTCTGGTGTGTCTGAAGACAGCTACAGTGGACTTGCATACATTAAATAAATAAATAAATAAATCTTTTTATAAAAAGTTTTAAAAAAAACAGAATAGAGGAAGGTGTACAAACTATGAAACCAGAGAGGTTTTTGTAACACATCTTAGTCAGCTTCCCATCATTATAAGAAACACTTGTTACCATCAGCTTAGAAAGAGGCAGGTTGCTATGGTATGTCTCACAGGTTTAGAGGTTTCAGTGTGTGCTTGGTTGGACCCATTGTTATGGGTCTGTGGTGGCCCATGATGCAAGCACATGGCAAAGTAAATCCACATGCCTCCCAGTTAGAAGTGAAGGAGAGAATAAGTAAAAGCTGGGAACCCACAGTCTACTGAAAGAAACATCCCCAATAGCCGAGAGACATTCCAGTAGGCCCAGACTCCTCAGAGCTTGCCACCTCTCAGTCATGCTATCCTAACGGGATACCTAAGATCCAAACTGTAACAGATGGAGCTGGATTTTGCCTCCATCCAATAACATATCTCTGGCAACTAGATTAACATTTTACAAGTTTTCTATTGACTCAAGACTTGAAGAACAAAATGTAGATGTCGCATGCTCACTGAAATTCATCTATCCATCCATCTATCCATCCAACAAATAAGTACACATGCCAGGTTCTGTTGTACATTCTAGAGATTAAAAACAAAACAACAACAACAAAAAAAATGAACAAACAGATGAAACCTCCCCTGACCTCAGACTCCTCATTTTCTACCATCAAAATAATGAAAACCAGATGCTAAAGAGATGGCCCAGTGGTTAAGAGAGTATATTGCTCTTGTAGAGAACCCAACTTCAGTTGCCAGTGTCTGTGTTGTGTGGCTTACAACCATCTATAACACAAGCTTCAGGATTCCCCAAGACCTCTTCTAGTGGGTACCTGAAATGCTCCCTGCCATGAACAAACACACACATAATCTTAAAGTAAAATGGGGGGGGAGGGTCAGAGGTTAAGAACACTTTCACTCCTGCAGAGGACCTAGGTTCAGTTTCAGCATCCACATGGTGGCTCACAACCACCTGTAATCCAGGGGATCTGCTGTGTTCTTCTGACATCTACAAGATGAGGCAGGCATGTGGTACAGATACATGAAGGCAAAACACTCATATACATAAAATAAAGTAAGTCTGAAAAGTTTTAATTTAAATACAGTTTTAAAGTTTCTTTAAAATAATAATAACGAAAACCAAACACCATTTCAAAGTATCATTCCCACAAATGCTCAGAAGAACCTGCAACAGCATTCTGCCTCAGCTATGACACAGTTCTAGAAGGTGTACTCGTTGAATGATCCCCCTCGACAGGTCCAATTTGGCCCTTCAAATGTATAGGAGAGACTAAAAGTTCTTAAAGAGTGCTACCCACCCAGGAGATCCTGTTGGAAGTCAAAGGGATGGGCAGCCAAGCCTGCAACCTAAATGTGTTGGAACCACATAGGTGCGCACAGCGCTGCTCTCTAGACCTTTCTCTTGGCATTAGAAGTTTTCCACAATAAAATATCCTAATATTAAGAAGCCAACAATTCTTCGTGCAGATCAAGTGCTACCCTATCTTGGAAGGCGTAAGCAGCTGAAACACAGATGAAATTTCTCTCTCAGAAATACCATTAAGATAACTTCTGCCTTAATTAAGAAGTTGGAACAGATGACCCTCAGTTCCTCCGGATACTAGATTCTATGTTCTGGTGGGAGATCTGAAAACTTAATTGGAACAAGCATGCATGGACTTGGGATAGTTCCAGGGCCAGGACATATGGAGTGTGGTCTAGTTGCTCGCTAATGCTAACCACATGTCAGGAAGCTAAGTGCTGATTCGAAGTTTTGTCTAAACACTTAATGATGCCTTTCATAATTATTTCACCAGATCTACGTTTGATCCTTTCTTCTTTTGTGCCTCTACCACAGAAAGCTCACTTACGCTTAAAATAGATATTTATGGACACTTTATTTTACAGATATTATGAATACTTCCTTAATCTTAGCCTCATGAAAAGTACCTTTGAAATACAGTCTGTTTCCCCAGAAAGCACTGTGTATAACCCTGTCCAGCAGCAGCAGCCAATTTAGGCACGATGCCGTAATTACACCTCTGCTATCTATTATCAGATGACACCTCTCATCAGCCAAGCCTGTGAACTTCTCCTGGCTCACTTAAAACGCTATGCAGCATCCAGGGACCCATTCGACATCCAGAGGTAAGGCTGCTCCATTCCAGGTGAGAAGTCACAGTTCTGAGTGGACAGCTCTTGGGACGGTACATAATGGCTGGGCAATACCTTGGGAGTAGCAGACTGGAAACGCCAGATGGTCATATCAGTGTGGATGGACTGACTAATGAGAAAAAACCCACCTAAACCATGAAACAAAGTAACTTGAGCCAGGGATGCCAGCCTATTGAGGAAAATCTAAATGTGTAAAGGTTAGTCCCTGAATAGACTTACCTCTGCTCTTGAACATGATGGGCAAGATAGGCCAGGGCAGAATGGACAGGGACTTTAGAGAAAGTACCTAAACTTTCACAAGAAAAAATCTGAGGACAGGTATGGTGGTATAGGCCTTTCATCCCAGCACTTGGGAGGCAGGAGCAGGTAGATCTCTGTGAGTTTGAAGGTAACTAGTCCACATAGAAAGTTCTAGGCCAGAGCTGTACAGTGAGGCCCACCTTAAAACAAACAAACAAACAAACAAACAAACAAAAAAGTGAGTCATGAGGCTGAGGCTGAAGCTTGGTTAGTAAAATGTTTGCTTGGCATGAGCAAAGCCTTGGAGTTGATCACTAACACCAATGCCACGTAAAGACTGGTATGCTAGTATACATCTGTAGATCCATATTCTGGATATTGTTCACATGGGGAATACAAGGCCTGCCTGGAATACCTGAAACTCTGCCTCAAAAAAATTAAAAATTAAAAAAAGATAAGGTAAGTGAGGTGTATTATCTGACCTACTAAGGAAACTAAGGCCAGAAGATCACAAGTTCAAGGCCTGCCTGGGCTAGAGTGAGTTTAAAACCAGTCTGGGCAGTTAGTGAAATTGTGTCTCAAGATAAAAAGTTTAGGGGCTGGAAAGATGGCTCAGCAGTTAAAAGTACTTTTTCACTCTTCTAGAAGACCCCGGTTCAATTCCCATCACTCAGGGCAGGTGGCTCACACCTGTCTGTAACTTTGGTTCCAGGGCATCCAGTGCCTTCCTCTGGACTCTGAGCTGCAGGCACGTGGTAGTATACAAATACACTCAGGCAGGCACTTACACGTAAAATAAATGACTAAATCTCTAAAAAAGACTGTAAGTAAGTAATAAAAATGGTCATTGGCTGGGGTAGGATAGCGTGCTTATACAAGGCCCAAGATTCAAATCTCAGTTCAGCTAAATTATTAAATAAGTAGTGATCATTTGTGCATAACAGCCACAGCTCAGTAGTGAGCAGGAGAGTGATGTTAAGTATATATAGCTGGCAATTTAAGCACCTGACTGACTTTTCTCCAGCAACCTTTAGATGCTTTATGCTAAATCATGGCTGGCAGCAGACTGGGGACAGAATGACTGCAGATCAGCCACAGCTGACTCAGAATCGTCACTGCCAATAAAACCACAGTCTAGTCAACAGCAGCATTTATGTTGTTCCCAGCTGTCGACAAACATCATCCACTCTCCCAGAGTGCACAGAAGGTGGAGGAAGAGAAGGTGGCCTCCTCAGCTATTAAAGCAAAGCAGATCACTCTTTAGTCCTGGAACCATCAAGCATTAGGATCTGGTGGGATCGTGTTCAGGAGCCATGGGCCTGGTGGGATTGCATTCAGGAGCCATGCATACTTTTTGCATCAACAGGGAATCTTCAATATAAAGCATCAACATTTCAGAGTCATCCAGTCAAGTGGTTTACTCTCTAGTGATAAGCTGGTGGCTGCAGGACCGATTGTAGGCAGAAGAAATAACTGTGTCTGTATTAATAACAAGCACAGATGCTATGGTTATAGAAGAGTATCAATAATCCAGGTATTAGACTCCTTAAAAAGTTCTTAAGATGGCAATGCCTGTAAAAAAGCAAAAAGGATTTATGGGCTGGTGAGGTGGCTCAGAGGTCAAAGGTAAGCCTGGAAAGCTTGGCAACCCAAGTTTGATCCTCAAAACCCATACAAAGGTGGAAGGAGAGAACCGATACCACAAAGTCGTCCTATGACCTTCACATGCAATGTGCACTATGACACATGTATACCATGTCCCCGCCATGCACACACTAACACACACACACGCACACTATGCCAATGTGTACAAGAACAATAAACATACATTTTATGAAAGAATAATGCTAGTTTAAAATAGCATTGGGAGGGATAGGCTTCCTCCCAATAGGAATTTAACCTCCCCATAGGGTTGGTTAAATTTTCTGATGCTATTGGAAGACACTTTTCCTTTTGTTCGTTTGGAAAAGGCAAAATGTGTACTTCCAGTAGTAAATTAAATATATCCTGTCAGCCTGCCCCAAAGTTTGTCTGCTATCCATTTGAGTGAGAAGAGCCCCTGTATTTGTTTGTTTTGTTTGTTACATTTATTTATTTATTTATTTATTTATTTATTTAGTGCATATGAATACATTATAGCTGTCTTCAGACCCACCAGAAGAGGGCATCGGATCCCATTACAGATGGTTGTGAGCCACCGTGTGGTTGCTGGGAGTTGAACTCAAGACCTCTGGAAAGTGCTCCTAACTGCTTAGCCATCTCTCCAGCCATTTTTGTACTTTTAAAAAGCGCAAAATCATCAGGTACATGCATTTAGTTCCAGCACAGGAAAGGCAGAGGCTAGTCAGGGCTACTTACATCTCAAAAAAGAAAGAAAGAAAGAAAGAAAGAAAGAAAGAAAGAAAGAAAGAAAGAAAATAAAATAGAAAGAAAAGGAAATAGAAGTAGAAAAAGAAAGAAGCCTGCCAAATCATTAGAAGGAAAAAATGGAGGGGAGTTAATAAAATGAGCTAATTAGATTCATTCATCAATGCCAATTTGACAACTATCAATTAATCTTTAGATTCTGGCCTGAGATGGGCTCCTATTTCTCTCCACAGGAAGGTGTCCCTCCCCTGGAAGGTATATGCCTTAGTGTTCAGCTCTGTCCTAAGGCCTGAGTTAGTGATGACCTGCCCTCGCCTTCTCTTCCGCAAGCTCCTTGTTAAAGCCTCCAATCGCATCCTGCTGTTGCGGCTCATCCAGGAAGCTTCCTTCCACTACCTCGGGAGGGCTGTGCTGTGGGAAGGGCAATCCAGCATCTTTCAAATCCCAGCATTTCTATGTCCACAGGTGTTACTGCTGTTACACCACAGATGTGGTGGCCAGTGTGGCCTTTGGCACCCAGGTGGACTCCCAGAATGCTCCAGAAGATCCCTTTGTGCAACACTGCCGTCGTGTTTTTGCTTTCTGTATCCCCAGGCCTCTCCTGGCTTTAATCTGTAAGTGCAGCCCCTACCCAAGGTGGTGAGAACAGATCAACCACCTATAGGATAGCTTGCAGGGTTGAGTCCCTTCTACCAGGAAAGTTCCCCCAGGGGTCTCAGAGTTGTCTGTCCTGCAGAAACTTTGTCTCCCTGGAGCCACTAGAAATCTCGTGTCACAATCTGGGCTGATTTATCACCAACGCAGGTGACCCTGGCTTCTGTCACACCAGGATTAGAAAACTGATGCATAAAAAGGCAAAGTCAAGATTAGAACCCAAAGTCTCTCATTTCCTAGGGTTGTTTGTTTGTTGTCCCATCACTCAGAATTCTCTTCTGAGGACTTCTCTATCAGAAGCCAACAACTCTTAAACAAGAAATCACCAGATGGGTCACTGGAAGGAGGCTTCATGTTAACAAGACTAGACCATTGAATTGAGTTTACAAGGGAGTCTTTGCCTTCTGGCCAGTACCGGTATCTTCTTGCTTTTATGGAAACATCAGTGTGTTGCTGTGACTGTATTGTTGAGCTCTTCCCTGCTTCTCTGCTGTATTAGCATAGTCTAGTTACTTCTTGGCCAACTTCCTCTTCCTCCTCCTCTTCCTCCTCCTCTTCTTCTTCCTGCTCCTCCTCCTTCCCATTCTTCCTCCTCCTCTTCCTCCTCCTTTTCCTCTTCCTCCTCATTCCTCCTCCTCTCTTCTTCTCTTCCTCCTCCTCCCCCTTTTCTCCCTCCTAGCTCTCTTCATCTTCCTCCGCATCTTTCCTCATTTGCTCCTCTTCCTCCTCTCCTCTTCGTTTTTTGAGACAGGGTCTTGTTTATGCAGCCTTGCCTGATTCCCGATTAACAGCCCTCTTGCCTCACTCTCCTGAGTGTTGGAATCATGGATCATTTGCTAGCTTTTCTTCTCATCTCTGAGCCAGTTTCAGCGGGAAGCCCTGTCACCTCTATCCTCAGCACACTGAAACCTATAGGCATTTGTGTGGAGTCACACAGCCTCTTTGTGTCCAGGAGGTCTGCTGGGGCTAAGCCTGCTCCTTCTATGCACTTTCAATCATAGACAGGCAGGGAGTTACATTAACAAGGCCCCTGCTCTCTGTACTTTTAAACAGGCTGAGGTGTGTGAGCTCTGGGGTCTACTGTCTCCAACCTGACTCAACACAAAAGGTTATGTGCAGCTTGGCAGGCTGAGAGTCTGAGCAGAGTCACATGCTCCTGTGGAAGACCTCATCCCTGAGCCCAGATCTTAGGGAAATATTAAGTGTCCTGATCCAGGGAACCTTCTCCTAAGAACCCAGGCTGCATGCTACATGGCAGGAGAGTAGTCACAGTGGATGAAGCCAGGGTCCTTGTCAGCAGCTGCAACAACATGCCTTAGGAACAATTCAGATGGTTGCTGTGGGGACATTTATCCAGAGAAAGACAAATACAAATGGCCAGAAAGTCAATAAAGTAGATGGTCTTCTATACCCCTGTGAAGGCTTGGCACACAGCCAGTCACCCATTCTGTCCTGATGAACTGCAAAGACACTCCCCCTTCTAAGATGGGAGATAGAAATTTCTAAGTGTAAAATTGGGTTTGTAAGGCCAGGTACACATGAGGACTCATTTTATTGCACAGGCATTTAATGATTGCTTACGATGTACAGGGAATGGAATAGAACGCTAGAGTCAGATCAAGCCCTGCTCTGAGAAGCGCCGAGTCCACAGGGAAGAAGGGCCTCCCAAGTGACTCTGATTATGGGCTGCTTCCCAGTCACAGGAGTCTAATAGCTCTGCTTCCTTAGCCCCACCCCCACCCCCAAACGCTACTTTTGTTTTTCTCTTTCAAGTATCATTTCCATCCATAATGGTCCCATTGGCCCGGATTCTGCCCAATAAGAACCGAGATGAACTGAATGGCTTTTTTAACACACTCATTAGGAATGTGATTGCCTTACGGGACCAGCAAGCAGCAAAAGAGGTAACTATTTTTATAGGACACAGCCTGGAAACAGAATGGAACCTAATTTGGCATCACTCTCTCTTTTCTTTCTCCACCCCCCCCCCAATGCCTCACATCACATGGGTCTCTCCTTTACTAGTCTCCCATTCTGAGCTTTCCAGGGCCAGTAGAAAGCAATAGGAAGGAGGGATGAGAAGAAAAGTAGGAGAAGTCCCCACCGATGTGCCTATCCCTGATGTGAGTTGTTGAATGAACCCCAATCTCTGAACTGCCTCACATCACCTAGCTGTTACTCCCAAGCACAGGTTGCAGTAACCCAATAACCCCCCTGAATTTTCTAAGTCAGCACCTCATGCAATATTCATGAGCATATTCTTTCTACTGAAAAACAGCAAAATGGGGCTTCATAGCATGAATAGCATAAATATTAGCAAGAAGTTTCGGCAACTGTCAATCAATCCCATATTCCCTTTTAACATGGAGACTCTTACTAGAGAATTTGTGATTGAGACTCTTTGCTCTCTTTAGCAGGCTTCCATGTTTCCCTTTTCCCTTACAGACTCACACTCTGCTTGGTACATAGTAGAGATAAGTAAATATTGGCTGAACTTGACTCTGAGTAGAATGCAATTTTTAGTGTGAGATACTCTTTGCCCACATTAAAGTTGTCCATTATAGGTCTCATCGCACTAAAGACAGTTACTAAAATGAAAAAAAAAAAAATGGACTAAAAGGGCTTTCCCTTAACTGCCTTGAGCAAGATGGAGCTTTAAAAGGGTTTTCTCAAAGACTATGGCTCAGACGCATTCATGAGGCCTGAGTGTTAAGGCATTGGCCTAGAATGAAATCCAAGTCAATTAGTAGCTTGATGCAGTTAGCAGCCTTGGGCAGCAGCCTGCCCTACTCAGATGCACACCCTGGAGACTCTGTAGCAACTATGTCTGGGTAGGGAAAGTGTGGGAACGTATATACAAGCTCTCAACCCCTTGGCCTACACCACCATCAGCTCCACTTGAATGCCCTTAGAGGTGGGGGAAAATGGGCCAACTGGTATACCTGGCCCCACTCTAAAGCCAGAAAAGACAGGACAGTTTCATTCAAGTATATGTTTCTAGGCTGTGAGGAGGAAGCCCAAAGGACGAGAGATAACGAACCATTTTCAAACCTCACCATTTGCTGCAAAAGACTGCCTTGTGAGATCTCTCTCTCTCTCTCTCTCTCTCTCTCTCTCTCTCTCTCTCTCACACACACACACACACACACACACACACACACACTAGCCTGAAACCCACTGGCTATAAAACCAAGCTAAAAATTAAAAAACAAACAAACAAACAAAAAAAAAAACTGTTGCTCTGAGTGACTGAGAGGTGAGAGGTTATTAAAGAGCCAGTTACTGGGATTGCCTCAAGCTTTTCCTTCTATAAACTTTACAGCTATTTGTTTCAAACAATGAGTTGATCTGAGAAAAACCTCCCAACCACAAATCCAGGGCTGCCCGTGTGGAGACAGAGCTATACAGTTACTAAGAAAACTCACTTAGAACCCTTCTTGATCTCTGTATACATTCCACCAAACAGATGTGTGTTTGCACAGTGAAAATGCTTCACAGATGTTAAAAGGTAAATATTTTTCTAAGCTTGAGCCAATGGGTGGATTAGATACCTGCATCTATCAGGGCATGTATTTTTCTTGGATCTGACCATAAACCAGCCCTGTTTCCATCCTAAATGGGCAGCTTCATGTGGCCTTCATGATGCTCTGTGAACGAAAGAATCCTGTCCACACTAATGTTCTCTCACTCGTGAGCCCTAGAGAGAGGCCCTTTCCCCTGGCCTCATTAGCTGGCAGTTAAGACAGATTTCTGCAAGACTTCACCAGCCCTTTTAGCAGTCTGGCTGGGCTGGACTAAGAGGAAAGAATGCCAACCACCATGCTGCTTCTGGAAAAATATGTGGTGTAGATATGACTGAGCTGTCTTGTCATCACCGCTACCCCACCCAGGAAGAGCCACAGCCAAGTCTCAGGGACTAAGCTGTGCCATGCAGCCTAAGAGTGTGCTTTGTTTCTCCAACCACATCCTGGCACCCAGGGAGCCTCAGATGTTTGATTTCCCTGGGCCACTGTGACAGGTCAGCAGTGGAACCACAATAGCCACCCAGATGCTGACCAATAGCAGTTAAGAAGTCATTTGGGCAGCATAATAGGCAGGCTTGGGGCACAGTGAGGAAGCCCTGGCTTTCTATAGTGGAAACAGGCTGGTGGGAAATGGGACCTTGCCTCCTCAGCTTCGACGTAAGCCCTTACTGGTGATTCCTATCCTCACTATCCCAGAAGACACCTTTGATGATCACTAAACTGGACATCGGCAAAGGGCTCCCGCTCCAAACAACAGTTGAACAGTTGCAACCAAACCCAATGTGCCCATCCCTGAGAGTACCTATTGCTTTACATGCTGATTTGTAGAAGATTTTGTTGCATGTTTAATATGCACTTAGCACAACACTTGGGACAGGCGGGGGGGGGGGGGGGTCACACCCTGTGGTTGCTTTTCATCTCATGGCACAGAAAAATGCCAACAAACTTAAAAGATGGAATTACATGCCAATGTGAAGGGCCTAGATTATTCATGCAACAGAAATTCAGAAGCCAATGAACTGAGAAAACACCACAACTAGGAAAATACTTTGAAATTATAATATTTTCCTGTTGGAGGTTCTGATACTCCCCTCTTGCCGTTTTAATCCCATAAACTTCAGAAAAGAGCAACATCCTGGTTGTCATTCATCACATTAAAGGGCATTTCAAAGAAAGGATGTGCCTGGAATACACTTTGTGAATGCCTAAACACTCCTATAGTTAGAATTAGTGGTAGTCAAAATGTAAAGGATATGCAAATTACTGATAGGGGAGGTAGAGGGAATGATAAAGCAGCTTCAAGCACTCAAAGGAGATCGGGATTACTGGAGAGAAAAGGGACTCCATAGGAAGCAGCCTGCTAAGTCTGGGGGCTTTGAAGGCAAGCTTCACTCAAGCCAGCTCCCCCATATCCCATATCCCCATCCCATGCTGTTGACTGTCAACTGTGTGGGAAAACTTATACCTATCCACTATGTCCTTGCAGAGTAAACAATAGACATATGCTCTGATTTAAATCTATCAGGTGTTTTCTCATTGGAAATTCAGCCAATAGAACAAATGCATAGAAAGCATTAATCAGAACTAAAAGACCTTGGTTTTCCCACCTCCTCCATCTCTAGGGATCTGCTGAATATAGGTTGACAAATGTTTACTACACATGAACGGATGCACACGGTTCTCTAGATTGTACACTTACTGTTTTTAAAGATGAGATCCCACTATGTCTACGGCTCTAAAACTTGCTTCATTTTGAGCACAGTATTTTGTGGGAGTGGGGAGAGAATCAGCCTATATGGAATGACTTCATCCAGAATATACGAAGGAAGTATGGTAGATAAACAAGAGAGAATATTATTTGGCCCTATAAAAGAATGAAATCTGTTGGTTTTCAGCTACATGGTTAAGACAATAAAGGACAATATGTTAAGTGCAATAAGCGAGGAACAGAAAAACAAACTCAACATGCTTGTTAGATATGTCAAGACTGAAAATCTAATCTCAGAAACAGAGAAAGGTGGTCACTGGAGGCTGGGGAAAGAGAAAGAAAAAGGGGGTTGGGCACCCAAGCCATTATGGGTAAGAGAGCTAAGGCTGGTGTTCTCCCACTCAGCCGGGTAACTATGTGAACAGGTAAGTGTGACTATTCTATAAATAACTGCAAAAGAAGAGTTTGAAGATTCCACACATACACGATGTACATGTGATAGATACGGAAAGACTCTGCTCTCACCATTAAACGTTGCATGTATTAAATAATCCCACAGTTGCTCCGTAAGTCTGTACAACAGCAAAAAAGGGAACAGCCTCATCTCTTCACTGGGGCATCAGTTGGCCTTCACTGCTGTCATTCAGATGGACACCAGCTCTTATCATCTTAGATAACACAGTGACCAGGACCTGTTCCTACTTAGTTGTTCAGAAGCCACACAGGAGCTTTGCCCCCCAACTCTGTCCTCATCGGGTGGCTCTAATGCACCTTTTTCTCTCATCCTCAGAGGCGGAGAGACATCCTGCAGATGGTGCTGGATGCCAGGCACTCTATGAGCTCTATGGGTGTGGAAGGCTTTGACATGGTCACAGAAGCCCTGTCCTCTCCTGAGTGCACGGGGGACCCACCCCACAGGTGCCATCCTACGTCCACATCCAAGCCTTTAACAGTGGATGAAATTGTGGGCCAGGCCTTCCTCTTCCTCATTGCTGGCCATGAGATCATCACAAACACGCTCTCCTTCATCACATACCTGCTGGCTACCCACCCTGACTGCCAGGAGAGGCTTCTGAAAGAGGTGGACCTCTTCATGGAGAAGCATGTGAGTACAGCGGGGTCCAGGTGTCCACGGGCATCCACATTGCAGTGGATTCGGTAGAACTTCCGATTAATAACTTGCCAAAATCACATTCTAAGTTTGTAAGGTAACATAAGGCCACATCCACCTTCTCTAACTCTCTGGGCTAGCAAACAAAATAAGGTGTTCAGAACGACAGGAAAATAAAGCGCTTGTGAGACTGGCTCTAGGGCCCTGCAGAGGCCCAGGAAGGAATTGGGGGTCAAAGGGCAACCGTAGAGAAGGGATCTGGCTATCACATGTTCTGATTGTGGGACAGCCTCCCTGAGGAAAACTGGGGACTCAGCAAAGGGAACTGAGCCTGAAGGCACAGGACACCCAATGAAGCAGGAAGGAGAGAGCAGAGGAGACCCAACCATGTGAACAAGAAGTTAGAATGAATGGGCCGGGTGGCCCCAAGCACAGATGCATTCTGGATATTCCTTGGAGACGAAGTCCCTCTGTAGTAGATCGCAGCTGCTGCCTACCTTGAGCTGGGCTGTTCTCTTACCTCGTGGGTTTTCTCCGGAGGCTACACTGCCCTGAATCACTTTAAAAGTTTATACTTTAAATAAGAAAGCTCCCCACAATAGGATCTTGTTCATTATATTCTGGTATCATTATACAACAGTCATGGTTTTGGAATGTGCTCTATTCTGCTATTGGAAGCATTACAGTTAAATACATGCATAGCCAGAAACTACCTCCTAGAAAATTGTACCAAAGTTAGTCTTCTTCTCCAAGTCACTTGATAAATATTTGAAACCTGAAGAACCACGACTAGTTGCTCCACATGAGCCTATGTGGTCAACTTCAAGTTCTTTGATATTATGACAGCTGCCAAGCCGGGTATCCCCAGTCCCCCACTTATACAGATTGATCTTTTCAGCCTGGGTGCAAGAGTTTGTATTTCTCCTTATTACTTTTCCACGCAGTCAAAATAATTTTGAATCTTGATTCTGCCATCTGTCATATTAGTATTTCTTCCAGCTAGTATCATCTGAGTCTTGCTAACCATGCCTTCCATTTCATCCAAGTCATTGATTAAAATGTTGAACAGGACAGGGTTTCCTCCGGACTGACATTGATCCACTAATCAATATTCTTCAAGCATGGAGTCCCAACAAGCCATGAACCCAGATCACCCTACCACCTGTCTCCGTCTGCTTTATTGGTAGTTGTTTAGCACTTGCTTCCAGTTAAGGAGAAGGGGAGGTCGGAAATGGTGGGGTACATCCCAGTGTGTCTCTTAGAACATATTTAGCAACCAGTAACTAAACCCTGAGTCGAACTGATTTTAGCAAAACAAGCACTTGTGTGGGTACAAAATCTTGCTCAGTTTGAGAGTGAATGAGACTTCAGGAAAATATTTAGTGGCACCGCAAAGATACCCTTATGCCTTAGTTTCTCTGACCTCAGTTTTTGGCTGTTTCCACCTGTTGGCTCCATGCTTAGCCATACTGTCCTTGGGGAGCCATAGGAAGTCTGACAACGGTGCCTGGGACTACAAGTTTCCTCACTGCTCACCATCAAAGGGGATGTATGACTGAAAGTCACAGAGGTCACTGACCAGAATCCCTTGTCCAACCATGGGCCAATTATTGTTGTAAGTGTATGGGGACACCAATACGCCTAAGCAAATTGACTCCAGCCCCAAGATCAGGTGTGCTAAAGTCCCAAGGCTGAGAACTGGGGAAGATGTCTTCCTGAGGAAGGCTGAAGGAAAGCCATCCCTAAGCCTCAAGCCAAAGGGCAAGTCAAATGAAGAAGGGACTGTAGAAGTATCTGAAGGGTGCCTAGTGATGTGATACACATGACAGAGGCACAGGGGAAGTATAAATGGGTGTTATCTTCCATCTGAGGGGGTTAATGGCCAATAGTCTATTAAGCAATTTCCCTTCCAAAAGAAAGGCCCATATAAGGTGTGCACAGTCAGTCCTAAACTGTTTTAATATCTAGGCAGCAACAAAGCCCTGGGAGCTTGCCAGGTTCACCAGCTACAACCTGGACTATCTGGGTATGAAGCTGTGGGCATAGAAATAGTCCCATACAAAATCTGATGCTATGGCCTTACCTCTACCATGGCCTGAACTGGATCTGACCTCAAGGAAGGTGATGTCAACTCACCAAACCCTGGCCTCTTTCAGTCTCTGAGCCTAAGATCAGGCCTTCTTTCCGCAAAAGACCATCTCCTATGGAACTGTGCTCAGTGTCCCCAAGTACTGGGAAGACCCATGGGCATTTGGACTGATTGTACCAGGTGAAAGTTTTCAACCCTCTGAGATGACTGGAAGGCAGATTTTGGGGTCCTGGCCCTAGAAGTTCTAATTCTGTAGATGTAGACTTGGTGGAGGAAGTGCTGGATTTTTGATCATCGATCCTAGAGGTTCTGATGATGTTGGTCCCTGATTCATTTTGAGGATATAGCATTAGACAATTGAGATCCAGAACTATCTCCCAAGAAAGAATGCTCTACTCCACCCAGGCCAGCCTGAGGGCTGTTTTCTTGCTCTGGACAATATTTAGGGTAGTCTTTGACAGATGGGAATGTGTCCAGGTTGTCTTTCTTAATAAATGAGATAATCAGGGAGCATACTGCTCTGTTCAGTCCTGCACATGGTCCCCACTCAATGAATACTTGTAGATTTTCTTTTTTGTCTTTTCTCTCTTTCTCCTTTTATTTATTTATTTATTTTTACTAGACTCAGAACTCTGTTAATATGGGCCATCTGTCAAGACATGGAAATGCAGATTAGCTGTTCACACATTAAGTATTTCCCTGAAAATTTGCATGTAAAGTATGATTTGTTATAACTTTCCTGCTGGTTTCCATTCAACAAATATCTCTTGAGTGCCAGTTAATGCCAGCTTCCATGGCTGCAGACTCTCCCTATGCCCAGGGTGTTCTAGACTAGCTCTGAAGAGCAGGCCTCCTGAGTGACCTGTCATTCAAGTGTCTGGATCCTGGTTCTAGTTCCTTCTCCCCACACCATCTCCCCTCAAGTAATTTCCTTTAGGGAATGTGGTAAGAGCTACCTACCCTCCTCTATAATTAAAAAAAAAAAAACAATAACAATAACAAAAACAACAGCAACAGCAACAAAACCCTGTGTCACATGAGACTGCAGCAGGCAGTGGTAGAAAATGTCACCCAATAGGCAGGTGAGAAAGATCAGGCGGTAAGGGCTACTCCTGCCGAGCTTGATCTCTCTCCAACAACTCATACCTCAGACTGAGAAAAACAGCTCTTACTCCATCACCTGGCTTCCACACTCTAGCAGTGACGTCCCTCCCCCCCACACACACACAAAAGAAGTAAGTATAAACACCAATAATTCACCCAGGTAGACTCCAGGGCACAGCAACCTCCAGAGGTGGGCTTGTCAGGAATTGTTGATGTAAGAGTTCCCACCCTGTACCCAGTAGCTCTCTCTGTCTCTCTGCTTCAGTAGCTCTGGGCAGTCTTATCACACCCCATCTCTCCCATGGCTTCAAAGTAGCTGTTGTCACCTGGATTTTGAACAGTGTGAATTAAATGAGGTGCATGTAGCAGTTTTGTGCTTCCCTCCACTCATAGTTTAAACATCCTCTCTTGTTTTTCTTCATGTGTGTGTTGTGTGGGCATGCATGCATGCATACATGGTCACATGACCAAGGCTGGAGTTTGGAGTCTCTCTCCATTTCTCTCCATCTTCTTCACTGAAGCAGTGTCTCTCAGTTGGACCTGGAGTTTCTGTATGACGAGTCTGTCTAGCCAGCTTACTCTGAGGGCTCCCCATTTCCACCATCTGAGTTTGGCAACTATAGCAAGTGTTACTCCCACTTGGCATTTCACAGCCCTAAAATAAGCTGACACACCTTGCTTATACACAGGTGTCGGACCCAAGGTCAGGGTCATCCCTAGTACAGCAGGTACTTTGCAGAATGAGCCAAGTTTCCAGCCCCTGCCTGAGAGTTTCAATAGAAGGACTCCTGCCTGGGGGAAGTGTGAGGTGGTAAGGTACCCTTCTCTAGTCTGATGACTCCACCCAGTGAGCTAGCATTAAATGCCTCTTTCACAGAGCTTCATCTCCAGCAGTGACCTCTGACCTCCACATTAGGAAGACAGGAGCAGCAGAAAGCAGAGTCAAGTCCATGTGGAGAAGAACAGCTCTTTCTGAAATTCTCACACAAAAGTTTCACTTTTCCTCAAGGATAGATCCCTCAGCTTATGAGAACACAGGGTCCTGATTGTCTTGGGCCTGGGTTACTTGTCTATCTCTGCTTTTTTTTTAAAAAAAAAAAAAAAGTGGGCCTCACCCCTTTCTCTTAGACTTTCAGGGGTGGGAGGGTAGATCCCTCAGACCCTGTTCCTGGAAGTGGGGTGAATGACTTCTGGGAAACCAAAAACAGCTTTCTAGCTTTGGGCATAGAATCCATGGTCCCCAAATTAGAATTTCCCACTTTAAAATTTCCTTTTAGGAGAGCATGCTTTTCTTCCCCCAGAACTTCTCAGATTGGTTTTATGAAGTCAGGACTGTGAATCCAACAGTGCCTGGCTCCTGTGGATTTCTTATAAACAATGTGGTTGCTTCCTGTGACTTCCACAGGGAGACTTGATGCTTCCTACTGCTGACAGTGAAGCCCAGGCTAGCAGGTTGTCATAGTGTAGCCTTCACCAATCAAGAAGTGATGATACATTGGCCATGAAAGCCAAGAGTTCAAAAGTTTCACTTTTAGCAAAAACAACATAATGCATGCCCCATTGTTGGGGAATCACTGCATGTCTTTCAGCCCTTGCCTTCTGCCTAGCTATATTCCAACTCCTGTTGTCTACTCTGACCCGTTTGACTTTGGCTGCCTCTCTCCTTTCAGGGAGTGGGCTTAAATACAACAGTTATATTCTGCCTGACAGTTCGTGTCTCCAGGCGTCTCTCTAGACCACACATAATTTCTGCCAATGTCTTGGGAATTTTGTCTAGCCTATCTTCCTTTCACTTAGGGCCCTCTCTCTTAGCCTGCTGCTATAACAGAAGACTTGAAAATAGACAAGTTATAGAAAGAGAGAGGGAGGGAGGGAAGGAGGGAGGGAGAGAGAGAGAGAGAGAGAGAGAGAGAGAGAGAGAGAGAGGGTGGGGGTCCAGAGTCTGCTGGTCAGGTAGCAGTGGCTTTCTTGTTGCTCCATGACATGTCAGAGAATGTCCCATGATGAGATAGCAAGCATTCTAGCTTTGTCTTTGTTCCTTTCCTTTTGGTTTTATGTATGTTTGTCTGTATGAATGTACAAACACAAACATACACATACACAGACACAAAGACACACACATTCACATTCTCTGTATACACATTCTCTGTATGTGTATACACACACACACACACACACAGAGATAGACACACACAGATAAACACATGGACACACATACACATACACACAGATACACACATACAAAGATACACACACACACACACACACATACACACACACAGAGGCACAGCTATGGAGGCTAAAAGTCAATGGTGTCTTCCTCCATCACTCTCAGTTTTATTTTTTGATACGGAGTCTTTCATTGAACTTTGAGGTCAGTTCAGCTAAACTGTGGCCAGTGAGGCCTGGGGATTTACCTGTCTCATCCTTCCCACTCTGGGATGAAAAGTACATGCCCCTGACCCCAGATTTTCACATGAACGCCAAGTGTCCACACTCAGATCTCCACACTGTGAGCACTTTACCAGCTGAGCCACTTCCTAGCCCTTCAGCTTCTTTTGTCATAAATTCAGTCATTGCTTCTATGACCTTGTCTAAGCCTAATTTTTCAAAGGCTCTACCTTCCAATAGCATTCACATAGAAACTGAGGGACCAAAACCCAACATATAAACTCTGGTAGCTGAATATTTGGATAAGAATGTTGTCCTTCTCAAATCACTGGGACTTTTGGAGAACTCATCTTTCCTCCATGCTGTCTTGGTCAGACAGAAGAGTGAGTGCATCCATTAGGCTAGTCACTAAGGATCAGGGGAAGGCTTATCCCATTTGTGCTACTTAGGAGACTACAAAAAGGAGACAACTTTCTAGTCAGGCCTTTGACATGAGGCTGGGCCATCGTATGCTCCAATATATAATTTTTAAAAGATTAAGAGAAAAAACACAAATTCTTTCCTTCACACTGTTTTTGCTATCGCTTTAGCACTTCCTGTTGAAATTCTTGACTTTTGATCTGGCTAAACCATTTTTCCTGCCTCCTCTTTGGTGCCAGACCGTGCCAGCCAAAATTTATGAGCCATTTTCCTCCTGCTTAATTGTTGATATAAATCTGCTCTGCAGAACCTAGTTATAAATTTATCACAAACTCGGCGACACTGATATACAGCCTCTGCTCAGGGTAGTTGGAACACAGACATGACTTAGAAGGACAATCAACTCCCCAGAGCTCTCCAACAGCCACTTTGTCACATTATAAAGATCTAATTAAAACACATCTTCCTCTTCCTCCTTCTCCTAAAGATCAAAGAACATTCCGCACTGGTTTCTTCAGCTGATTAAACTCATGCTGCTTAATTCCAGAAAGGTTGGGGATTTGCTCCTTGAAGTATCCAGAGGATCTCAAAGAGCCAAACATAGCCCACAGTTATAAAAATAAAACAGCCCTTAGCCGCAAGCAGCTATTTCATAAATACACGCGTCCTTTTGTCGTGGGGGAACACTGGGTTGGAAACTATTTGGATAGCCTATCATAAATTTGTCCTCACTATGGGGGAGTGGGGAGAGTCTCCCAGCTAGGATCACATACAGGGTCACACAGGAAGTAGGATGGAGCTGAAACTGGGAATGAGGCTCTCAATCAGCCAGGGTTCTCCCCCTTGTCCAAGTCTGATGGAATTCTGCATGAGCTTGTGTGCTCACTGTCAGCTCCATGCCAAGCCAACAGTTCCCATGGCTCTTCAGAACTGCCCCCTCTCCTTTAGATCTCACAACAAAGCACCTGAACCAAAGCAACTACCTAGAAGCAGGAACACCCTGATTTCCAAGCGTAAAAGCAAGGGTGGAAGCAGTGTGAAGCAGGCTCAGGCTGCGACAGGAGCCAAAGGCTAAAAATATACGGGGTTGGTGAGATGGCTCAGTTAGTAAAATATCTGTCACAGAGGCATGAGGACCTGGGTTTGGATTCCTAGCACCCATGTAAAAAGGCAGATAGAGTAGTGTATGTCTATAATCCAGCATTGGGGAGGCAAAGACAAAAGACTCTCTGTACCTGCTGGCTGGATAGTCTTACCCAGTCAGTCAGCTCTAAGTTCAATAAGAGACCTTGTCTCAGACAATAAGATAGAACTGGCATGGTGCTGCAGACCTGTAATCCAGCACTTAGGAGGTAGAGATCTCTGTGAGTCTGAGACTACCCTGGTCTACCTGGTAAGTTCCAGGCCAGACAAGAAAGAAAATAGAGAGCAACAGGGGACAGCACAAATGTCAACTTCTGGCCTCTAAATACACACACACACACACACACACACACACACACACACACACAATTTAGCATACATAGGAACTATGGAGCTAAGCTGCAGATCTCTGTTGAGCTAATCCAGAGTGGGGGCCGATCATCTGCATTCCTTGCAGTCTCCAGGGAACTCTAGATTCTGATGTTGTCTGTCAGCCGCTCACATGGTAAGAGCCAGGCCCTTCAACTGTAAATCTCACTCCTGCTGTGATGCACATGGAGTCACTGTGTATTTATTCCTAATGATAACAGAGGCCTCCAAGTTCTACAGTGCCTCACCTCGCCTTTTGTGAATAAATTTCAATGATTTCTAGATCATCCCAATGACGGTGCCAGTCATTTTGTGGATGGGAGATAGAGTATTTTGGGAGTCATTCCATCCTAACACATCACGGAAATCCGTTAGTCCTAAATTTATCCTACAGTCGTCTTGTCTCCTTAAGTAGTTCTCTGATGGGAAGTGAGGGCATGCTTCCTGTTAATTTAAAGCCATGTTCAAAGCAGACAAAGATGGTAAGTGAGATGCAGTATGCTTGTATAAACCGGACACCTGTCACATCCAACATGCACCCACTACACTGTTCTCCTCAGGCTGGGAGCTCTGTCTGGCCTTGAAGCTCTCCTAGGAGTTCACTGATGTACCCAGCAGTCTTGGTTGCCTGCCCAAAGAGTTATTGACAAAGGGAACTTCTATACTCTTTCTCTATTGTCACTTGAGGGAAGGGAGTCTCAGTGAGGGGGTTGCTCAGACATGAACCTCAACTTGCCTAGTCTCCTGTCTTTCTGAAAGTTTCTGACTCAAGGATTTAGCACCCTAACAATGAATGCTGGGCAGGGAGTCTTCACACCTGTGAAGAGGGGCCTCTCTGGTAGTATGTCTGAAGCTCTCAGAAACTGTGATCTGTGGACCTTGCTGCCAACACGATGGTTTCTGGAGGGAAAACCAACAAGGCACTTCTACATGGATCACTTGTGAGTCCCCAGAGCAAAGTGGCCAGTAAACCTGGACCAGGTACCAGAGAAACTAACCCCATGTCTTTTACACAGACAGAAGGGAAGGGCAGATGGCACCTCTCAGGGCTCATCTGAGCTGTAAATGGTCACAGCCTCTCTCTGTTACTATCCAAGGCTCCAAAACCTTTCATATTCACTACAGATGTCCAGTGCCCAACCCCCACATTGATCCCTGAGAAAACTGACCCACTCAGACTGTGATTTTCCTCCAGCTTCACAGAGACAGCTGTACCCCTGGCTATGTGCCTTCCCTGCCCATCTCTTCCACCCTGCTGCAGATCCGTTCCCTTCTCCTTCGACACCATCTGCTCTCCTTCCTTTCCCCCTTCATTCCTGTTCTAGCTCTGGTCCCCAGATCCAGAGACACCCAGTCCCCCCTTCCCCCGCCTCACCTCCAGGCTCACTGTCCACTAAAGGTCTCAGCCATCAAGAGCCCCTGGACAACTGTGAAGTAAGCAAGACCAGCAGGAAGGATTTAGGAGCAGCTTTCCTGAGCTGCCTCACCTCAGCAAGCATCACACTTTTGCTCTTCCGATGTTTAGCAATAAAAGCTCCAGGTTCACCCAACCCCACCCCTGTTGTGTCCCTGCAGAGCACAGAGAGAAGTGACCTGTATAGAGATGGCTCTCCCAGGACTGCAACACACCAGTCAGCCTGGATGTGTGCCTTTCCCATGGCCACTTAGAGTGTTTTATATTCGATATCTTGGGCTCTGGAGGCTCCAGGCTTTGCTGAGCATATAAGATGTAGAGTCAGTTCACAGCAACCCAGAAAAGCAGGAATTACAAATAAACCTGAGCCAGGTAAAGCCACAGGCGGGGCTCAGTGTTCTGCAGTCCACTTGGCCTTGAATTAGACTTGAACCAAGTGGTTCTTTTGTTTAATTATTGTGCAAGACAAAAGAATAGACTTGTTCCTTAAGATTAGCTTTTAAAATAAAAAAGTAAATGGAACCTTTGTGTTTTGGTTTCCCTGGACACCTTTGACAAATGCTGTTTTACACAGATGTTTCCAAATAGCACAGTCTGATGGGAATTTGAAAACTCATGATCCTTAAAAGAACTCCTGTCAACCCACTTCTAAACTCAGATTGCCACCACTAGGACTCAGACTGACCACTCTGTTTCCACATATTGTCCACTATTAACCTGCACTTCTCCGGCAGGAACACCAAAATCAAGCCCAGGAGCACCAAGATGCCAGCCCCATGGGGATAGGAAACCACATCTGCCAGGCCCATTGGCTCAACCAGGTCCCAGAAAAGTACCTGATACATACCTGGCCGATGAGATACAGATGTCTGGATGCAGTGCCCTCCTCCACCTGGAGGCAGATCTGAGATGTGGTCAGCAGGAAGGCACCCTGGGTAAAGCCAGTGGGTTACTGCTTCCTGCAAGGAAGGAGTTGACAAGGGTCACCAGATAGGCTGAAGAGAGTACACAAGGTGGTCCCTACCATCAAACAACTGTGCTCTCATGGGCTTTTGTGGGATATCACACAGATCTACCAGGTGATGGCTAGAACCTTCAGAACAAGAAAAGGAGGGGAACCTGGGTTATATAGAGTAGTCACACACCCAGGAGAATGATGAGAGAATACACCAGGTATATGATGAGAGGCATGATGGCAGAACAAGGGACCTCCTTCTAAGATATGAATGTTCCCTAGAAGCTAGCAAATTTATAACTCTGGCCTGGGGCTCCTCTGGGACTCTGGCCAGTCCTCTAATACCTTAGACCCAGGAGGGGAGGAACTAAGGAATCATCACAGAATGAGAGGCCTTTCCAAAGTGTTTGTGTTACAGACTTTCTGTAAGTCTGTTCCGCCGCAGGACTGTGAGTAGTGTTATGGTTTGTGTTGTGGTGTTGTCTGTCTCAGATGTTTGGTAACTGAACATGGCATGTGTGACAGCAGCGACTAGATGAGCCTGCCGGTCCAGGCCTATGCATATTCCAGATCTGAGGGGATGTGTGGCTCTCCAGTGAAAGGCAGTGTGGACGGTTTATGAAGCTGAGCATTTGGAAATCTGTCTTTTACTTTTAAATATTTAGATTGGGTCTCTAGAACACAAGAGACTTCCTCACTTGCTTAATTTGATTCCCCCTCCCCCTTTTGGGGTAGAACAAGTTGTTTTTCAAAGGCTCATTTCTTGAATGTTCCCTATAGGAAGAATGTAATTAAACTCCACTGGCCTCCTCCTGCTGGGACCAAACTGGGGCAGGAGCTGTGGGGAGCATGCCACAGACCCCCTGCCAAGGGATCCTTGTTATAGAGATGAGAAGGGAACACGTTTCCCCCTGGCTATGAACAAGAATGGGTAGAGAGCCACCCAGACTCTGGTTGTCGAGACTTCCTCTCCGACCACACTGTAATTAGTCAGTTAGGATGAGAAGAGGAACACCAACTCCTCACCTTCTCAGCAGCAGGCAAGGAGTTGAACTAGATGAGTCACTTGACTCCGGTGGCTGACAAAGAGGTGAGCTGGCCCCGGACTGGGGGTGCACACCTGGAACCCTAGTACTCCAGATTTCAAAGCAGGACGATCTTGAATTTGAAGCTACCCTGGAATAAACAGTGAGAACCTGTCTCAAAATACCCCAAAATTGAGCCAAACAGCAGCAACAAAAGAGATGCTCTACAATCATGGTTCTTTCAAAAACAAGCTACTTTTTCCTGAAAATGCACAGCTTGGGATCCTGGCTCTTTCTCCCATCAGGCAGAGGCTTGTGCCCTACTCATCACGGGGCTGGGATGGGGCAGCATTGCATCTCTCTAGGACTCTTGGCTGGTAATAGGGTAAAGAAGCTTGAGTTGAGGACCACAGGCCTCCAGTCACATTTCACCAAACTAGACCAGAGCAAGAGCATGTCTTCTATGCCCCGAGACCCAGGTACTGGTCTCACATTGCCAACGCACATGGAAGACACTGAATGGCCATCACCGATCTGGGGCAGGGGTCACTGACACACTTTCTTTTCCCTTGGTTTTCCTCTCTGTAAAATGGGGATAGGCACATTCGATAGCTCATGGGTTGTTGTACAGACCGAGTTAACACATCATGATATTATACCAGTATCAACAATGTTCACATTAACTGCTACTACCTGTTCTGTGCCTCGGTTTCCTTATCTATTTTTATTGATTGGATTTTATTGACGGATTGGAAAAGATGCCTTCTCCAGTGTCAGTCACAGTGGCATTGAATGTTTTCAGGGAAGACCCAAGCTCCTTCCTTTACAAACAAGCTTTACCCTGGTCCTCACAAGAACTTCATAAAGTCAGAGTTGTCACAGTGCCCATGTCATTGGCAGGGAACGAAGAGCTCCAGAGAGAGAGAGAGAGAGAGAGAGAGAGAACCAAGAAGAGAGCGAGGTTTATTTTAAGGAGCTGGCTCATGCAGTGTGGGGGCTGGCAAGTTTAAAGTCTGTAGGGCAGGCTGGCAGTCAGAAACTCATAAGGAGTTGATGCTGCCGTCTGGAGACAGGGTTGCTTCTCCAGGAAACAGCAATGTTCACTCTTCTGCCCTCAACTGAATGGATTAGGTTCAACTGCCTGATTCAAGGTCATGTTCTTTATTTAATGTTGTGTAGATGCTAACACTACAGGGCCAGATACCTTCCCAGTAGCACAGTGGTCAGCATTTGATTACATGGTTTTCAAAAGACTTTGCATGGCATAGAGGACAGACAGCATCCGAAGATAAGGGTTACATTGGGAAGGACCCCGGCCTCCATTGGCTTTCCCATCTCCTGACTTGTACCAAGCATGCTTATCAGCACAGTGTCTGGTGTTCATGTTGACTGGGTAGGCAGTGGTGGCTTGAAGGGCTGCCTTCTGGGGTGGAGCTTGGAGCTGGGTGTGCCTCAGTTTAATGGAACCGTGGAAATGCCAGTTGTCTGGTCGGGAAGGGCAGCCCTGCCTACGTTCATCTGTAGCAAGGGAGCTGGACCCTCCATCAGCCCCTCCTCCAGCACCATCTCTGACCTGTCATCCTGGTTCTCAGCACCAGGCAATATCCTAGGTTTACTATGACTTTTCCTGTCACCATGATCCACTCTCTGAGTTTCTGGATTGTCTTTTTGAGTGGCTTGTAACAGTATGAAATAAACAGTACATAGGCGGCTTCAGCCTCTTGACCATAAATCCCTTGATATTTCACCCACACCCACAAGAACATTGTGAAAGCTGAGACCTCAGTCCTGGGCTGCTTTCTACTTCAGCAGATACTCTGCCTGAAGCCTTTTTCGGTTATCCTCCATCATCATCATCATCATCATCATCATCATCATCATCATCATCATCATCCTATTATTATTACATCTTTGTAGTGTCTGTCCTACATTTGCGTGGTATAGGCTTGGAGCTGGAGCATCACTGGGTTCATGTAGTATCTTCACCTGCTGATCCATCTTGTGGGCCCCCTTTCTTACTTTCTTTTGTGGATGGTATTGGCTCATTCGTTATAGGAAGTTCTCTGGCTCTCCTCTACCTTCTCTTTGAGATCTGTCCCACAAGGACTTTGCCCTACAGTTGGATTTCCAACAAACTGTGTTTGTTGTTAAGCACATTAAACATATACAAGAGACACTTGACTTGCAGCCACATTGACCTCTAACCCCTGGGACCCACCCTCTGCCCATCATTGCACTGTTCTGCAGGAAGGAGAATGATGATTTTCCTTCCTGGGTACCGGTCAGAGGCCACCTGATGTTCTCACTATCCAGCCTGCCCTTGACTGCTGTTGTGAGCTTTCACTTCATTGTAGAGAAGGTCTGGAAGATGGTTGGGAAGGGAAGAATAGTCCAGAACTATAAGATCGTGTTCCTCATCTTTCTACCTAAAAGGATGCAGGACCTCCAGACCTTACCAAGTCTCTAGATTCTCTGACTAGAACGAACCAAGACCTGGCATTTATCATGGTTTGGCAGTGAAGTGGTCCCAGAGAGGTTTATGTGTTGCGGTTTTGCTTTCCATTTGATAACGCTATTGAATGGTGATTGGACCATGAGGCCTCTGATGGATCTATAATTTGGTGGTATTGCTAGGTGATAGTCAAAAGTGAAGCCTATTTGCAGGAAGCATGTCATTGAGAACGCTCATTTGATCAGTCCCTCCTCCTGTTCTGCTTTCTGGCTACCGTGTCACTACCCTCTGCTATGCCCTACCATGCTCTGCCACCATGTTGCTCCTTACCATATCAGATAGGAAGCCACAGAGCCCAATGATCATGGACCAAAGGCTCTGAAACCATGAGCCAAAATAACTCCTTCCTCATTTAAGTCATTTCTTACTGGAAACTAATACACCTATCTTCACAGCCATTCAACACGGTACAATCTGACTTCAGACAGCTTGCAGCTCCCAGCACTGGGCAGACTTTTCCCCATTCCTGCACCAGTTGGGCCCCATATGCAAATCCAGATGGCAGAACAGCCAGAAACTTCCTCAAGAACTATATCCTAGAGAGTTATAAAAATGGCAGTGGTTGGGAATCTACTTCTGACTTAGTCCTGGGCTTATGAAAGGCTCCACGGGGGAAATCTAAGATACAGCAGCTAAGGCAAAGACCTGTTTCCAAAGTGCTAGACCAATTCCAGGACCATGAAGCCCATTTCTCCCCCTTATCAGCAAAACAAATGAAGCCTTGTCTACCTCAGGTCTCTACCCCAGCTAAGAATGATGACAAAGTGCTTCAGTGTGGGGTGGAGGGGTGAGCTGGCTCTTGGTCTCTCTCCCACTCTCTCAACCTTGTACCTCCTGTTGTAAATCTCATTTGATGAGTCCGTAGCTCAGCTGCAAATGAGAGATTTGTAGACCTGGAAGATGCTAATGATGGTTCTTACCTCCTGCGCAACAGTAAACATTTACGGAGCATTACAATTATTCATAATCACTTTTATGTGCTAAATAAATCTGACCTTGCTCTAAAGAAATCGACCCGGATAGCCAAGAATCCTGGGTAAAATGAAGTCTCCTAGAAGCATCTGATGGAAGTTGTCTCTCATTCCATAGCACAGGAACCAGGTACTTCTAACAACCAATACTATGTTTTTTACTTCATTTTAAAGACTAAGATAAAACAAAGGCTTGGAATGAAGTATCTGAACTAAGTTAGAGACAGAGACTAAATCTGAACCCCAACCAAACATCGCCTAGGTTCCCCGGTGCCGTCTTGGGAATAGCTACTAAGTCTGGGGAGATTGCTCTGTGAGAAGAGATGACAAAAGTGAGGGGCATACAGTCAGGTGCACATATGACTTCTGGTCTGTAACCACTGTGGCAGCCAAGTTCATGATAGGGTATATTGGAGAGTTCCCAGAGTTGATTCCTCCTCCGCCCAGGATGCCCCCTTGCTGCTGCCACCAAGTCTCAAAGGACAATATTAAAAAGAAACAAAACAAAACATTTTTTCCAGGTGGTGAGTGGCACACACCTTTAATCCCAGTACTCAGGAGATAGAGGCAGGTGGATCTTTGTGAGTTCGAGGCCAACCTGGTCTACAGAGTGAGTTCCAGGAAAGCCAGAGCTACACAGAGAAACCTTGTTTCAAAAACAACCAAGACAAAAAACAAACAAACAAAACAAAAACAGAAACAAAAGCAAAAAACAAAAAGAAGAAAAAGAGAAAAGATCACTTTTTACTTGTCAACAATTAAATACCAATAAGTTAAGATGCATTTGTCTTTATCAGTAAAATAATAAATTTAGTTTAAGAATAATTAATAAACTAATCAAACAAGATAAAAAAAAATACCCAGCAAAAGAAAGGAAAGGGGGGCTGGAGAGATGGATCAGCTGTTAGGAGCTCTGTTTCCAACACCTATGACAAGTATCTCACAACTGTGTGCCACAGGGGGTCCAAAACCTCCAAGGCCATCTACATACTTGGTGCCTGTACACTCATGCGCGCGCGCGCACGCACACACACACACAGAAACAATAAATAGATCTTTAAAAACAAGCCTAAACCAAGGGGAAATAGGTTCTTCTTATTGAACATTTGGCAAATTTACATTCTCCTTGTCTGCCCTTGGGTCTCTTAGATTAATCGCTATAGGTACTTCCATGTATTATTAGCTTTTATTCCTATGTAAAAATCTGATCTATCAAGAATTCCGCTATTCATCCTGTCCCAGGGCTTCAGACAGACAGTTTCCTCCCCTGGGGATGATTTATGCATCAAGCCTGTCAGATATCATGGTCTCTGGCTGCATTTTTTTTCCCATCCCTCAAATGTTTTCTTAAAGCCTACTTAATAGGGCCCATAGTGTCTGCCTGGGGTTCGGGGAAGGGCTGGTCTGACACAGACCCTAATTTAGCTCAACAAACCCAATCTGGGTCTGGCCTCTCTACAGTAGTCCCTGACCTTTTCATCCTTGCTTTTCCCCCCAAAGTTCTGAGAAAGGACTGTGACTATCACCCCTGCCCCTACCCTACTCCTGACTGACATCCTACATCAAATTTCAAAGGCTTTGCTGGTCCAGGCCTCCTTCAGATCCCATCATTCATTTGCATGTGGGCCAGCGTGAGTGTAGTCTATCCTTGCTGGGCAGGCACCTTGAGTCTGCATTTCCAGAAACCAGAATCTTCCTCTTGGTCCATGCTGCCTGGTACTGCCTCTTCAACATCACCACTTTCAGTTCCGGATCATTTTAGGCCCTCTTACCTGCCTTCTTCCTTGTAGCTTATTTCTGCCAACGGCCATTTTCCAAGCCAGGCCTGGCTTGGAAATTCTGGACTCTCCTGAAAGCCATCTGGCTTCCTGGCTTCCAAGCATTGTTTGGAGTTTGGAGGTCATGTGCCCTTTGCAAAGTTTGATCTGTGCTTCCAGAACAGAAATGGGCACCTCCTCCACCAGCAGTGCCACAACTTTAAGAAGCCGTTGCCCAAGGGTAGATGCACACCTATAATCCTAGTACCCAGGAAGTAAAGGCATTAGAATTGAAAGTCCTCAGCTACACAGCTAATTCAAATCCAGCCTAGGCTGTCTGAAAAGGGTGTCTGTCTCAAGGAAATAGACAAACAAATAAGCAAATATAGATAAATAAATAGAAAGGAAGGAAAAGAAAAGAAACAGAATAGTCGGTTATTTTCCTTCCTTCCTTCTTTTCTTTCTTTCTTTCTTTCTTTCTTTCTTTCTTTCTTTCTTTCTTATTCAGGAAGGTAACATCTCTAAGTAAGCCAATCAAGTGCATCTGTCTGTCTAAGGAGAGCTAATGACATATACCTATGTCTGCTTGAACATTAAATTAGCTAACTGGTGGGACATCAGACCAGAGACGCTTTTCTCCTCATGAATGACTGCCCCAAGAGACAGAATGACAGATATTATAGATAAAGCCCCTCCTCCTGGTGAGTTCCTTGAGCATAGGTGCCAGGAACCTGCCATTCTTGGGCAAAGGGCAGGGGTACGCATCTCCTGACAGCCACAGAAGCCACCACTCCCAGGATCATTCTCCAGCGTCCTAGACCAGAAGGAATTCTGTGAGTCACTACACTAGGAGGGCAGGCTGCAGTGATCAGGCATAGGCATAGCTGCACCAAAATGCAGAGCAAACCCCTTATCAGGAGATGTCATCTCCCCCTAAATGTCATATATACAATTTTTACTGGGTTGTGATGACAGAGAGTGAATAACTTAACATAAATTTGCATAATGCAATACAGCTGTTAATTTATGATCATATTAAAGCACAAAGTTTTTTAGTTGGAGGCATTTTAAAGTCTTAATCTTCTAAATTTCCCCGTTTGCTCTGTTTATTACTTAAAGCTGCCAAATAAAATACAGGTATCTGGTTAAATTTGAATCCCAGATGAGCAACGACTAATTTTTTTAAATGTATCTCATTCAGCATTTGAGATATACTTTAAAATGTAGGTGTTGTATTCTGATATTTACAGTTAACTGGGTGCTTCTGTTTCTGGTCTAAATAGGGGAAGTATGCATTTAGCTTCAGAGATGGCTTAGCCCCTGGGTCTTTGCTCACACAGCAGAAGGGACTATCGCCAGGGATAATGTCTGCTGCAGGGAACTTGTGCCTTTATGCTGTGAGGGAGGCTGGTCCTCTGAGGACCGCTAGCAGAGTTAAATGAATGAGACTATACAGGGGCCCCAGTGCAAAAGGGGAAACTGAGGCAAGCAACATATGTGAGCATACCTGGGAATACCAGGATATAAAAATGAGGGCATGACCTGCTGGGGTGGGGCTCTGGTTGGTGTGTGTGTGTGTGTGTGTGCGTCTGTGTGTGTGTATATGTGTTGTGTGTATGCATGTGTGTTTATGCATGTATGTGTGTGCATGTTTGTGTATTGTAAATGTGTGTGCATGTTTGTGTATTGTATATGTGTGTGCATGCGTGTGTATGTGAATATGTATGTGTGTGTGTATGTGTATATGTATGTGTGTATATGTGTGCATGTGTGTAAGTGTATATATGTGTAAGTGTGTATGTGTAAATGTATGTGTATATGTATGTGTGAATGTATGTAAGTGTATATACATATGTGTATGTGTATATGAGTGTGTATGTGTGTGTGTGTTTCTGTGCATGTGTATATGCATGTGTATGTGTGTATGTGTGTGCATGTATGTGTGTGTATGTGTGTATATGTATGTGTGTGTATGTGTGTCCTGCATTTATTCACTTACTTATTCATTTATTTAGTTTTTGTATGTTTATGCTGTGGCTCAGCTGTATTTTTTTGTTTGAGGCAGAATATCTCTATACATTCCTGGCTATTCTAGGATTGACTATGTCAGATCAGGATGACCTTAAATTTGAGCGATCCTCCTGACTCTTCTCCACTGTCATCCCCTCGTGACAGGATTACAAATGTGTACCATCATGCCTGGCTATTACAGCATGCTAAATGTTTGTTTTCACCCCTTAAATTGAATTCATAGATTCCCTATAGGATCACAGCCCCTATTTTGAAGATCCCTGAGTCTATAGGGTCACCATCCAGGAAATTAAATGTAGAGATTAAGAAAGACTCCATGAGGTACAGCGATAGCTCAGTGAGTAAGAGGACTCACTGTGTAAGCATGAGGCCATGGGTTTGGATCCCAGGATCCACTTAAAAATGCACCATAACCCCAGTTCTTTGGGCACAGAGATAGAAGGCTCACTGAGACTGGCTTGTTGCCAGCCTCACTCTGGGTTCAGTGAGAGATCCTGCCTCCATGAATTAGGCAAGATATCCGTGCTCCTCTGTTCTCTGTATGGACAGGTGCATGAAGGACACACATACATGCACACACATACACATGCACACTTGTGCATGCATGAGTCTGCTTTACAAATGAGAAAATATGTCAGACCAGTTAAGACTTTTCCCAAATGTGCTTATCTGTGACAAAAACAGGGGCTAAGACTTGAGACTCCCAACTCTTGAGCCTGTGTTTTGAATCTCATTCCCTCCTCTTCCTAGCATGCTCTTTGAGTTGTCATGCACACTCAGGGACAGTCTGCCGCCCCCTTCATCGCTGCTTTACTGGGACAAGACTGGCTTGTCATGTCATCTCAAATGTCATCTC
The DNA here is from genome assembly GCA_019843965.1 of Rhynchomys soricoides. Lineage (NCBI taxonomy): Eukaryota > Metazoa > Chordata > Mammalia > Rodentia > Muridae > Rhynchomys > Rhynchomys soricoides. The sequence goes on along the minus strand of JADRCH010000064.1, from coordinate 7,732,126 downwards.
CTCACATTTCCAAACTTTGCACATTTCTGAGTGATTACTTCATAGCTGTAGCATCTTCTTAATTTCAACAGCATTAAATCTCATTTATCCTGGTTCTGGCCGCTCTGTCTTCAGCATCTTGCTGATAATCCTGTCTCACTGTCTCTGTGCCTCAGCAGAGCTTGACAGTGAGTCTTCCCTGTGCCCCTGCTAGGACTGTCACTGTGGATGACATGAGGCAAATGTAGCATCGTGACTACTACATGGTGGTGCAGTTCACAATCTCCCGTGCAGTAACAGTGATTCCCCTTTAGAGTCCACAGTGTAGAGCCTCGGAGGCTCCAGATGTTTTCCTTGAGGTTGTGATGCAAATCTACAATCTAGCCTTCTGCAACTCTTATGCTGAGTCGAGTCTTGGAGCAACTGACAGGAAAAGCCAGTGTGCTATATATTTTCTTTCTACCCCCACACAGAATTCTCTTAAATCTTACTAGCTCCTCCGGAATGCCCTGGAACCTCGTTATGGGCTCTGTATTCCGTGTGCATTTTCCCTTTGGTTGTGACAGGTGAGTCCCAAGGAAACCCTTGCTTCCCAAGCCTCAGAACTAATTGCCACCTCACCCACAGGATCCAAACCCAGTGTTCCTTCAGACGTTTTTATTAGCTCAGTGACCAATGTACAGAGAGAGGCAGATTGGCACTCTCCTTCCATCCTGTGGGAAACACTTTCCATTCTGTCCCTCTCTTGGCCTTGGCATCTACCTCATGAGCTGCCAGAAAACCCCATGGGGCAGCACAGCAAGGCCAGCAACCTGCACCCAGCAAGCTGACATGGACTCTCAGCCTGCAGTCTCTGAGTCCCCTAGTCTGTCACCACTGTCAACCTCGCCCAGCCTGCAATGCCAAGCTCTGAGTCCTAATGCCCTGCTAAAACACCCCTACTCAGCCACACTACCCCATACTGGGGACAATACAGATCATCCTTGAGCCTATGTCCTCACCTGTTAAAGGGAACAGTAATGTCATCCGCTCTTCAAGGTGCAAGACCAAGGAAATTGGCTAGCATAGGAAATGCTGAGCACAGAGCCTGGTGCCTCCCAGACTTCTGATCTCATTGTCACATCGTGTTATTCCTACCTCACAGCCATCTCAGAAACTTAGGCACATGTCCCTTACATGCATCCCCTGCTGCTCTGTCATTGAGCTTCCCTCCCCTGCCACTGAAAGTCACCACTTCCTTTTTGCTGGAAACTTTTTCCTATTCTTCCGTTAAATTTACCTCTGACACCCTATTTTTCCAGGACATGGTTTTCCTCCAGGGGCCAACAAAGCAATGCTCAAATCAGAGAGCATGGGTGGATGCCAGCTACTGAGGTTCCAGAACCCTCACCTAGGTCTCTATAGGAGATTGCCCTGTCCATTCCTGGCTACTATACCAGAAATAAGAAACTCCCCTCTACCTGGGGATGAAGGATGGGTAGCCTGTGGCTAACTCTTAGTTAAACTCCTCCAAAGAGGGGCAGCCTGTACCTTTCTGGCATTGCTAATCTCTTCCCAAATAGCGAGGCCTCATGTCTACTGCCCATCCCTATCCCAGTGACTGTGTCCCCCTGGGTGTAGAAGATGCAGCAGACTCCATATGGGAAGGTGTGATGTAGAGCTGAAGGCTGCTTTCATGATACTCATTTCCAAATGGGTGGGGTGGCCCCATCACTGACCCATTATCAAGTCACCATTGACTTTATCTAAGTTCATAGCAATCGCTGTGACCCTTTATCATGAGAAGTCCTATACGTTTATGATAGAGTGAGTGAAAACGGCACTTCCCTTTGTCTTCTCCCTGAATTAAGCCTTTCCGGTATTCTTCTACTTCATGACCAATTCTCATGTGTCTCCCTCAAATCCTCTCTTTAAAACATCATATCCTTTACATTTGTTGATGAGATGCAAATCATCCTGCCTGGGCTGGAAGCTCCATGTCGGGAGGCACCTATGCCAGCATCCTCAATGCCCAGCACCGTGTCTGGAGCATCATGGGCATCCTGATGGACCATTCATCATCCATAACCACGCTTCCCCTCATTCAACTTTACCTTTCACTGCATTCAGGGCAACTAAGGGGTGCTCTACTCAAGATGCCAGTTGGCCTACTTTCTAGGAGCCTGTTCCCAAAGTCACCTCATAGAGGCCTCCTCCATGACCAGTGGGAGGCGTGCAGTGAGCATTCGATGAGCCTCTTCAGAAAGAAAGCAAATCCAAGATTGAGTCGGGTCCGTCTACAAAGGACCTGAGGGGAGGGGCCCCCCAGTGGGACAGGGGGAGGCTATAGCGAGTGTCCACCGAGTTTTCTTATGCAGACGCTGTTTTCTGAGCCATCCTTGAATGGAGGTTTGTGCTGACACAGCTCCGTGCAGCAAGCAAGGCCAGCATTTCTCTCTTGCACTAGGTGAGAAACTGCAGCTGCCAGAGTCGGCTCAGGCCGCCCAGCTGGCAAACGGTAAAACAAATTTAAACTCTGTGTATGTTTCTAGTCCTCCGTATGAGTTCCTAGGGTGGAATTTGAAGTCTTGCAGGAAAGCCTGGAAGAATTTACCCAGCACTCTGTAAGGACTAGTCTTGGTCTAATGTTCTAGAAGCTACTAGCTTGAGCTTAGCAGCTTGGATCTACAGTGATGGGCTCCGCCTCTCAAAGGGTTTCTCATCCTTGGCTACACCTTGGACTCCCCATGAGGAGCTTGCTGCCTATGGCTCCCTGCAGCTTCAGTGTCTCTAGAAACTGGTGTCTGTGGCTTAGTCACAAACTCCCCTGGTCGCTCCAGGTATGTTCAAGGATGGCAACCATAACACAAGAGGCAGCTGCCACTTCCTGTCCACCAGAGCTACTCAGTGACACCCTGAGATGAAGTCTTATCTCTACACTCCTCACCAAGACTGAGCCCCCCACACACACACACACACCATGCCAGTCAATGTCTCTACATACTCCCAGTTTCATTCTTACATTTGGGGCCTCTGAGCCTAAAGCAGCCATGCAATTATAAAACACACACCTGATGGGGGTGGAATCCTTTCTATTGAGACTACTCATCAGAGAGAAAGGCAGCTCTGGTATGTAAAGAGTCCACTACTTATGGACCCAAAGGCTTCTGGGCATCCTGAAAATGAGAGCAGGTTGACAAGGTCACCCTTGCCTTGACCTAGAAGACTCTGAGGGTCATGAGAACCTCCCAGACTCCAAAGAGTGGCAATGTGCCTAAGAAGAGATGACACTTTCCTATCAGGTGTGCTTTTCATTTTTTAAGATCCAACTCTCAAACCAGAAATCCACCCACCTGCCAAGTCTAAGTTTGGGGAAAGAACATTATTTTCTTAGCTATGTGGGGAGACAAATATCATAGCATCCTAGGGACTGGGCTAAAAGTGGGCAGACATCAAATCATATGCCCAGGGCTGCCCAGCCCTCAGAGTCCAGTCATAGCTGCATATCGAGGACAGAGGTCAGCACAGGCAGTCTGTAAGCCAGGTACAGCTAGAGAGGTATTGTTTTAGCTTTTAAATATGTACTAGGTTTAAGGAATCATAACTCTACAAAAATCTAGGTCCTAGTTTTTTCTAGAAGCAATGGAAACTTGGGTTACCTTCAGCTCCTCCCTTCCAGCAGCATCAGACAAGGGCAGCTCCTGCCTGCAGTACGCCAGCAGCCCTTCCACATCACACCCATGTCCATGGGCCCCAGCTCACAGAGTCATGGTGCCTCCTGGTGTTCCACAGGCATCTGGGCTATGTGATCTTGCTCCTGTCCTTGCATTCTGAGTCCTTGTCTGATCTACATCCAACCTCCACCTTGCACAGATGGGCCACCTCTGCTTGTCTCAGCCTCTGAAGCTTTCTCTGAGTCTTGACACAGGTGTATTGACTTCTAAAGTGCTTGTGGCACTTGAGTGAGTCACGGGGCATTTAGAGAACTTCAGATGCCAGCTCATGACCTTGCAAACCCAGGGTGCAGGCCACAGGGTAGAGAGGGCTGTATGGTTGTCTGTCTGGCAGACACAGGGATGTCTTTGCTCAGGGGTGTATGCAGACGGCCTTTGGTGGCTGTCCCTGCTTGTCTGGCTGGCAAGGAGAATTGAGTTTGCTCAGCCATCTGCTCTTGGGCCATGTGCCAACCAAAGTAGGACCAGTCATGCTTGGTGACCTATAAGCAGAGAGGGGGCATACAGAGTGAATTGGGGAACCTTTAAAAGAGGCCACTGATGTCCCTCTCCTGCCTTCATTTGGGTCCATTTTTTCTCACCCTGCAGGTCCTTAGCAGAAATAAAGACAGTATGTAGTGTGATATTTTCACTACTTTCCAAATAGATTCACATGTCTGGCTAAACTTCTCAAGGGTGACCCTGTTGGTCCCGGGAAAATTCTTTGAGAAGAAGCTGTGCTCACCGAGGCCAAAGAGAGGATAAACAAAATGGGCTGGGGCACTCCCCAACCACCACAAATTAGACTATGACGACAACAGGGTGGGTAAACTACCACACATGAGCTCCAATGCCAGAGGACTCCTCCAGGACTCAGGGAGGGTTGAAGCTCAAGGCTAAGAAACCCAGCTCTATGTAACAGTGTAGCTAACCACACTGTTAAACCAGGGCTGCAGGATTTCCAACTGCCATCCGGTCCTTTCTAAAAGAACTGCCCAGCCCTGTGCTAACTGGGACCAGCACTCACCAGCCAAAGCAGTCTGTTTCATGCCTTGTGCCAGGTCCCAAGAGAGAAGTCCCATATGGTCTTTGCTGTGGCTTCAGCAGCTGAGGGAGCAGAGTCCACAGCATCTCTCCTTCTCTTGGCCAGAGCTCCACATTCAGGAGCATAGTCCTGGTCTCTCCTACTCATCTCTACCCTCCCTGACTCCCAAGACCCTAGTCCCAAGAGGGCCCCTTACTCTGCCTGCCTGGTTTCTATCCCATCTCATGAAGCATCTGCCATGGATTGCTCCCCTGGCCTCTTCTCTCCTGTGTCTTTTGTCTGTCCCTGACACAGGCCTTAGTCAAAGTTCGGTTTTTATTCACTCAACACCACAATCCCCACTCTCCTTTTTCCAGATGCCACCATCTGTCCTACTGACCTTACTCATAAACCCCCTGGCCTCCATCCCTCATTTATAAACGACGACTCCCTTTATACATGGCACAGGTGACAGTCACCCACAGAACTCTGAGGACCTAGAACTTCCCTTTCTCATAAATGACATCACTGGCTCTGCTCCCACTCCACCTCCGAGCTTGGCAGCTCTCCATCCCAGCTCTATTCCCATTAGATCCATGTCTCCCTACCCCTTATTCAGGACCAAGGTTCTGAAGGGTGATCCTGCAAACACCCATAAGATTTCCCAGCTTGTAGGTGTGTCCGGGGTGCGAGGTGTGCTTGTTTCTACCTGACACTCCTCCTTCATTTACCCTCTTCAGGAGCCCAGACTGAGTTGTTCATCTCAGCTCACCCATGTAGCACTGCATCCTGTCAGTGACTCATGACTGTGTTCTCCCAAAATTCATCCTACATCCTGGTTCTGACACATAAGATCTCCTATCTTGGCCCCTAAAGGGCTCCAGCTCAGCTGTGCCCACCCCTCAGGATTGCTGCTGATGGCTTCCTGGCCCTCCCACCTCCACTTTACACACACACACACACACACACACACACACACACACGATCTTCCTTCCCTACCTTCTTTACCACCCCACCCCACCCCAGTCTGGTTGTGGCTGCCTGGCCCAGTGATCTAGAGGGAGAAAAATCTACACCATGTTGGCCCTTCCCTAGGATCTCCCTGACATGACTTAGAAAGCCACCTCTGATGCCTAGAGGGACTCTAACTAGTTAACCTTCTTACTAAGCTCCTTTGAGCAGCCTTGCCCCTGTGTGGGGTAAGATGGACTGAGCCTGTAGGGTGAAGAGCCAGGCATCCATGTGTTCATGAGGCCCAGAACCAGAGCAGCAGGCATAGAGACAAAAGAAACACAAGACTCTAAGATCCCCAGCCAAAACAAATTGCCCTCATTAACACAGGCCTCCACCACCATCTCTGGGCTGGGACCAGGCTGAAGTGAGGCAGAAACCACAGAAGAGTATGTGCCAATAAAATGGCAATAAACATGCAGCAGCAACGGAACACGGTTCAGCGTTGTTCCAAAACCTTGTTTAACTGCTTTTATTGTTTCTGTGTGAAAGAACACAAATGTGTTTGGAAAATTGCTTCAGCATCAGGCTCCTGTTCTCCAAGGAAGGCTTTCCAATGTCCCCACCCCCACCCAAGGTGGATCCTGACCTTCACAGTGTCCCCATGAAAGCCCAGGGCTCTCATTTTCAGCCATCCACTAGAAAGTCCCTATGCCCTTGGCCCCAGGGACTGTGCATTCGCCATTTCTATCCTTACTCTCCACAGTGCTGGGTGTAGAGCAGATATAGCCAGCACTCAGCCATAGGGAAGGCAGTGCACAGATCTGAAGGGGTCCCATGGGAAGCTAAATGGATCCTTGTGAGGCAGACAACATTCTTATTAGGGAAAAAGGTTTATTTCTGAAAGAATCCATCACTGAAATAAACACATGAACTGAGGATCTCCTGTCATGTGTGACTGAGGGGGTGACTTGTCCTCATGGAGCCATAGTCATCCCTTTGGGGTTATTCCCACACTAGAACAGCCCAATCAACAGAGACAAGAAAGCCAAAAAGTGGTTCCAAGAGCAGGACCCAGAGCTGGGACTGATGGAAGGCCCCAGGGTATCAGGAAGCTCTAAAGAGAACAGGTGGAGTGGCCTTTGTGTGAATCCTTGGGTGCCACAGGCTCAGACAGCCCAGAAAACGAGGTGGGGCTTTTTCTCAGGGCATTGAGAAGTGATGGGAGAGACCCTCCCCACGCCATGAAAGATGCAGACCCCTGGGGCCTCTGTGCTCCTCCTACAGTACTCCGTGGGTGGATCATGAGGAGGAGAAGCAGGAGGATGCACGAAGAACCTGTATCTCCCTCAGAGCCCACTGTGACCTCCACATCTTCTGTGGCCACAGACCCTCTGGAGAGGCCTATAGGAATCTATCTGCAGAGCTGCTGGCTTCACTGAGACTCAGCCAGACATGTAGAGTCTGAATGCATGGAGCAGCTACTTTGAGCAATCACTAAACTATGGTGTATGGAAAATAAGACTCTGAGGCAGGTGCTATCCCTGATTAAATCCCCACCCCAAATTAATTTAAAAACAAAAACAAACAAACAAAAAAAGGGAGAAGGGGCGCGGCACGGGAGGGAAATCATGCCATCCTACTCGCGGGGCCTTTCTGCTCTTAGTTTTGTCATTGCAGAGGCCACTCTTGGTAAGAAGTCCTTCTCAGGAGAGCCACCAGCTGTAGAGAAAGACCAAAAATAGCACCAGGTAGAAAGGAGGCAGGCCAAAGTGTAACAAGAGCTCACAAGCATCATGGAATCTCGGAAACAGCCCCAGGTTCAGCCCCAGCTCTCCCATTGCTACCTAAGCTCTGGAGCCTCCATTTCCTCCTGTGTGACATGAGTAGCCACTGGGAGACTGTATCCATTACTTTTCTGTGTGAAATTTGCTGTGATAAAATACCATAATCAGACACAATTTGCAGTTGTGGCTTACACAGTTCCAGAGGAAGAGTCCAAAATAGCAGAGGAGGCATGGCAGCCGGAAGCTGTGAGATTCCCCTCTCCGTTGCAGTAGACAGAGCAAACTAGAAGGGAGCAAGTGTATGACCCTCAAAGCCCATCCCCAGTGGCGTACTTCCTCCAGCAAGGCTCCATAACATTCCCCAAATACATGACTATCAGAGAACCGAGTATTCAAATACATGAGCCTATGGGAGACATTATTCATTCAAACCAACAGAGTTGTCTTCAGGACAGGGGAGTCATTAGCCTTGCACAAACCCTGCCGTTCATAAAGTACCATGGAAAGAAGGGAGGTCACTATGGTACACCTCTCCTCAGGAAGACAGGATTAGACACAGCAAGGAGTATCACAGGCTGTTTACAGGCACCAGTGAATCCACACAACCAAGCCCCATCCCACCTTAGAAAGAAGAGAGCTGCACCAAGGACAAGATCCCATGTCAGGTGGGGCTGCCCTGGGGAAATGCTGTGAGGAGTTCCTCTCTGGTGGCAATAGAATGGATGGTGTTATTGAGTAAATCCTCCAAGGTGAGGTGGGGTTCCAGCTCAGTGTGCCAGAGAGACCCAGGTTCAACCATTTTCTGGCTCCAGGTCATGGCTATTGGAAGCGAGCTTCCTGGGAACTCCAGTGTTTCTTAGCTCATGACCAGGTTCCGGTCCATTTTCTTGGATATAAATATAATATTGGATATATATTGTCATATAATTATAATGGAGCATGATGGTAGAGGCTATATGTGTGTGTATGTGTATGTTTGTATGTGTGCTTGTGTGTATATATATTTATATATATATATATATACTTGCACAAAGAAATAACAAAGAAACCAAAAACATAAAGTTTGTACTTTATGTACAACTTGTAACTGTTGTAACTGGGGCGGGGTCAATGTTACAGAGCAGGTGACCCATTGCCACTTTCTTCCAGAAAGCAGCAAGTAGACCTGAATGAGCACCCACTCTGACTGCACTAGGGTTCTGGGTACATAAAATGAGTATTGAGCCCACAAGACCTCTGAGTTTCCTTCCTGAGTTCCTTGACTAGTCTCCCAGACCCACACCCCTGAGAGCATTGGTCTAACCACATATCTTTCAACTTAGCATGGTTACAACCATACTCAAGCTGCCAGACTGGCAAGCAAGAATAAGATACCCAGTTAAATCTGTATTTCAGATAAGCAATGCATGATATTCTAACAGTACAAGAATGTCCTGTGCAGTATCTCACACACACACACACACACACACACACACACACACACACCAGAGCTTAAATAAAAAGCATTTTTGGTCTAAATTCAGGTTGCAGCAGCAAAATCACCATAGGCTGGGGGCTGGGACAACAGACAGTAATTTCTCACAGGTCCAAGAAGTTGCAGAAAGTGCTGGCAGATCCAGGTCCTAGGAAGCACTGGCATCAGGGTCTGTGCCTTCTGTCTGTATGCTCTCATGGCTTTCCTCGGTGCTCCCAGGAGAGAGGGAGGACTGCGGGAGCCCTCGCCCACACTGCCTGCTTGTGAACAGGAGTATGAATGCAGGGTGCCAAGGAATGCAAAGTCACACTACTAGAGTTCGCCTCTTATTCTGTTGATCCAGAGCAGACCTGACTTCATCCACAAGTATGCTGTCTTCCTTGGGATTTTCTGTGGTCACCTGAAGAGGATGTACCACTGCACTGTCTCAGACTTGAGCACGGAGAATCGGAAGTTCAGCTCAGACATAGAACACTGGCCCAGCCTGTGTGAAGTCCCAGGAATCTTCATCTCTAACACAGCAAAGTAAAACAGGAAGGACAAGGGGGAAGGAAAACAGAACACAGAGAACACATCCAGCAGTGTATATCTGAGTTTTCTTACCCGGATTTTGTCGTTAAATGCTTCCTTCTCTAGCACTATCGTACAAAGCATGCTGCTGAGCCTCCATCTATTGGCCTGTGCTCTGAAGCTGCCTCTGCCCCTCATTTGCTGAGCACTTTGAGCTATTTCACCTGTCTGACATGTGGTTCCTCATGACAGGGTTACATTTTTGGAAACTGGGGATTTCCTCTCTGTTTTCTTTCAAGTGTCCCAGGACTGATACCCAGTGCCAGCAAGAATACTGGTGTCTAACTCTTTTCTCCTGAGCTGGTGCACAAAAGTACCTGTACGGGCTGGAGGGATTGTGCAGCAGTTAAAAGCGCATACTGTTCTTGTAGGGAACCAGGTTTTAGTTCCCAGCATGCCCAGAGTGGCTTGTTAACTCCAGTCCCAGAGAATCTAGCGCCCTCTTCTGGCCTTCACAGGCACTGCATGCAAATGAATGCACTTGCTGAATAAACAGCCAGGCAGACATATACATACATATAAAATCAAAATAAGTAAATAAAAAGAGTCTCAATTCTCAATGGTTCTTAAAATCTGGTACTAGACACTTCTTGGGCCTCTAGATATTACTGGTGGACAAAGAAGGGTTTATTTTAATGGAGGAGAGCATTTTCCCTGCCTGGCTTGAACTTGGTCCTCCTCCCCACTTATACCCTGATCTTTGAAAATAGACTGAGCTAACAATACAGATCTGAAGACTGTGTGTGTGTGTGTGTGTGTGTGTGTGTGTGTTTATGTGTAGAGGGGATCCGATTATAATAAATCTAATCACGGTGGAGATCTTTTTCTAGAAAATCCTGAGCCCAGACAACGGCTCCTTTGTTTGAAGTCTTATTCAAAGCACCAGAACTCCAGGTCAACAGGAAGGAGGTCTCTGGATCTTCGAGCTGATTGCAAAGGGATTCACGACACATGGGCGGAGAGAGCCACTTAATGATAGATTCTGGGCAGGTAGAAGGTGACCTTGCAAACAAACCTAAGATGGTCGGCTGGAAATGCTGTGACATCCTGTGGGACGAGGCCCACCTACGGCAGTGTGAGACAGAAGCCCAGGAGCCCTGCCTGGGGGGATGTTTGGGTAAATATTTGGGCAGCCTTTGGCTGCTGCGGCTTCACTGGTGAACTGGAGACCAGAGGAAATGGCTCTTGTCTCCCAGGCCCTCCAATGATACATTTTGATAAACATCCAGACAGGCTGACTCTGGCCCAAGTTCTGTGAATATATTACATATTCCACAACCAGCAGAGACCATGCTCTAGGCATGGTGGCAGAGAGGGAGCAGGAAGCAGGAGGGCGGGAGGGGTCTGGAACCGGCTGTCTAAATTTAACAGGCAGTGGCTTTTAGGCCAAGTGGATAAAAAATAAATTCCAGTGCTCAGAGCTCTTATCTTTGTTTACCATTTCTCCAAACAGTGAGTGACCTACTCTGACTCCCAGGGTAGATTATCAACAAAAAACACACAGGAAGTAGGGGTGGGTGGACGGTAAATCGTGGACCACTCCGACTTCCTGTGGCATTTACTTGGTCTGACAGAGTGACTAAAACGTGCTAGGGTCACAGAGCTGTCTTTGAGCAGACGAGGTATGACCCTTGTACATCAGACCAACCCAGAGGTGGAGGCACCTTGGGGTCACCCACCCATTGACAAAGGTACATCTGCTAATAGCCCACAGCATTTCCCTGCCACATGTGACAGACTACAATCTTGTTCCCTGCATTGGGTCTGTTCCCAGTCCTTTCAGGACACAGGACACATGATGTGTGAGTTTCACATTACTCCCTGTTGCTCACTTCTTCTGTTCACCCTTTGTCTGTTCTGGCCCCTCTCCTCCGCTAGCTAGCAGTGCACTAGCCTTCTGTAGTCCTGACCTGGGCCCTTGATAAGGGGTGACCCATGTACTCGTCAGCTTTTTGTCACAATAGCAAATGCTCAAGGTGGTCAACTAGTAAAGAGAAGAAAGGTTGTTTGGGCTCCTGGTTATGAGGATTACAGTCTTGGTTGTAGGCCTTTGTTGCCTAGAACAGGCAGGATTCTGTGGAGTGAAGCCTTCAACTCATGGCTGAGATGCTAACAGAAGAGAAATGGGCTGGGGTCCCGCTATCCCCTTCTAGGTCAACCTTCCAACAACTAGATGACCTCACACTAAGCCCCACTTACTACATTCCCCTGGTTTCCAGAAAACACAGGGCTGCTGCTTTCCTGGATGAGCCTCTAACACATGGACTGTCGGGATGGTTTAGAGCCAGTTTACAGCAATCCGACATGTTCAGAGTCCCTTAACTTTGTAGTGACCCAGCCACCTCCACTGGGCAGTAGTGAAGGCTCAGTCCCTCTGTGCTTTTCTTTCTCTTAATCCCCAAGATAACAGACACTTTGTGTGACTGGGTTTCATCTTCCCATTTCTAGTCACAAGCTGCTGTCCCTAAGGGGTGGGGGGCCCTAGCACAGATCTTCAGCTACCAAGTGCCTCCTCTACCCTGTGGATCCTGTTACCATCTTTCTGTCACCAGCAGTGGACCCTTCCCTGTGGACCTTTCTATCTCAAGCCTCTCTCCCTCTACTCTTCCCGTCTAACAGTGATTGTGACACCCAGGCTACACATGAGAATCCCTTGGGGAGCTTGGAAAACACCACCAATTGAATCTGAAGGCCTTGGGGTGACTCCACCCCATCCTAGCACCAGCAGACAGCACCAAGATGGAGGTGCCTAGCTTACATTCTCTGGCTGTGCCTGGAGCCCACTGTTTCCTCAATAACCCCCTGCCTTGTTTCCTCAGTTCCATCTATTCTTCCTGTCCTTGTCAGATCACAAAAATACCATTTTCGCCGTGTTCCCTCCGCTCTTCCGAAGCCATCAGTGGCCCCACCAGAACAATAAATCTTTGCATGAACGAATGAATGGCTTCCACGACACACAATGAGTTCCATATGGAGATTGCATCTTATCTCCTCGTCTCCACCCTCCCCTCCTCCCACGGGCTGCTAGGCTATGTCTATCTGCAGAATGAGTGAATAAATACATTTTCCCTGCAAATTAAATGCAGTCCACTCTTCCTCCACACCCAGAGAGCAGGCTGGGTGATTTAACGATCATTTACAAAAGGGCTTATTTCTCTAAGCATCGAATACAATCAGCCCTGAATGATTCATGCTAATGGAGAGGATGGAATGCTAAATTCAAACAGCAGCTAATTCAAAAACGTAAATTTGCTTGAAGTCAGAATGCACTTTTGCTTATGCATATTTGCAGTACATTTGATAATTGGGACAATTTTTTTAAAATATAATTTTTTTTTTTTGGATCTGCCTCATTTGTTCCCATCTCCCCCTTCGCCAACCCAAGGCACACACTATTTGAATAAACAATTCAACTCCCAAAACAGCACCCAAGTTTGTTCCCTAACCCTTTCCCAGGATAGTTCAAACTGCTAGACTTCAGATTATCAGAATGGATGGGGGGGGGGGGGAGACTGGGAAGAAAACATGCAGTTGGAATAAACAGGGAAAACTTAAGATGTCAACTTGCTAGGTTTTGATGGGTTCATCCCCCAAAATTTCAGGCATCACAAACCATTTGTAAACTGTTTGAAATATCTGTTGCAGCTGAGCCCATACATATTTAGGACCCTGCAGTTTATTTCTGGACACACACCCCAGGAACTTGTGTACAAGCTCACCCAAAACCATAGGTAAGAATATTCACATCAGCTTTGTTCATGATGGTCTCCAAACTGGAAGCCACCCACAAGGAAAGGATGGACCCATGATTATGTGTCCATGGTAATGGCGGCTGCACATGTGAGAGTGTGCTTAGTGGCAGCATCCCTGACTAGAATGTACAAAGCCCTGGGTTCCATCCTGAGCACAAAAGAAACCACAAGAGGCAGAGGGGGTGTTACAACTACAGCTACACTCAACATGGATAGATCACAGACAATTCTGAGCAAAAGGGGGCAAAGAGCCTGCTTACTAAACATGACATTGATAAAAGCTTAACAGGGGTTTGGGGGAAGGCAAAGCCATTTCCGTGTTCTATGTCAGGTACTTCTGAAATGCCTGGGACAGGAGCAGGGCACAGAGCACTACAGAGTTCTGGAATGTTCTGTGTCTTGGGCTAGAAGAGGGGAAGAAGGCCGAGGTGGATAGTCAAAAGGAAAAGGCTTGGCATCAAAGACCTGGACTCAGTCTCAAGTCTGCTTTTTACTTTAGCCATGTGGCCTAGAACGGGACACTTAACCTCTGGGAGTCTGGGGGAAGAGGGAGGTCCATTACAAGATGGACAGCAAAGGTTGCCCTGCCTCTCTCAGGGGACCTCTGAGGACTGAATGGTATACAAATTGGGATCTCTGGTGAGCAGAACAGAACCTCACAGGATGAAATCTGTGGTTTTTATTCTCTAAAGGCAAGATCCTACAGAGAGTGAGATAGCTGATGACCTGGGGCCTTAGGTGGAGAGGGATGATGGTGGAGGTGGTGATGGTAATGACGATGACAATGAATGTATTCATATGTGCATGTGCACACATGCATGTGGTGTGTGTGTGTGGTATGTGGTGTATGCGTGTGGTATGTGGTGTGTGTCTGTGTGTGTATGTGGTGTGTGTGGTATGTGGTATGTGTGTGTGGTGTGTGTGTGACATGTGGTGTGTGTGTATGTGTGTGGTATGTGGTGTGTGTGTGTATGTGTGTGGTGTGTGTGTATGTGTGTGTGTATGTGTGTGTGTGTGGTGTGTGTGTGGTGTGTGTGTGTGGTGTGTGTAGTGTGTGTGGTGTGTGTGTGTGTGTGTGTGTGTGTATGTGGTATGTGGTAGGGGGGTATGTGGTATGTGTGTGTGTGGTGTATGTGTATGTGTGTGTGGTATGTGGTGTGTATGGTGTGTGTGTGTGTATGTGTGGTATGCAGATAGGTGTGAGTGTGCCTGTGCAAGTGTTATATCTTCTTTCGCTTGCCCCCTCAGCTCATCCCTTAATGGCCTGGGTCTCTGAGCCAGGGACACCTGAAATAATCCCTTTGTTTGTGTGAAATGAATTCTGGCTCTTTTCTTTTAATGTGGATATAAATAGATGCCATGTACACGCTCCTCGTGGCTTCCCCTAAGCTATGAATGTATTTCTGCCTCTAACTGCCAAATTCTCTAAAACTAGCACACAGTACTTTCAGGGCATTGCTACACAAGCCAGGAAACTTAAGAGAAGAGTGTGTGCATGAATGAGCGCCTGCGCGCGCGCACACACACACACACACACACACACACCCTGTATCCAGGTCCTAGTGGCTTCTCATTCAAAGTCTGAAACAGCTGACAGGAACCCCATGAACAAACTCCTATGAAATCGGAGATGAACCCTCAGTTGGGAGAAGTTACAGGAAGTCAATGAGACCACAGGCCAGACAGGGAAAACCCAGGCCAGGCAGGGAAAACCTAGGACAGGTAGAGAAAACCCAGGCCAGGCAAGGAGACCGCAGGACTGGCAGTATCTCAGTCAGAGTTTCTATCTCTGTGATGAAACACCATGACCAAGAAGCAAGCTGGGGAGGAAAGGGCTTACTCAGCTTACACTTCCACTTTGCTGTTCATCACTAAAGGAAGTCAGGACAGGAACTCAAGCAGGGCAGGAACCTGGAGGCAGGAGCTGATGCAGAGGCCATAGAGGGGTGCTGCTTACTGGCTTGCTTCCCCTGGCTTGCTCAGCCATCCTTCTTATAGAACCCAGGACCACCAGCCAAGGGATGGCCCCACCCACAATGGGCTGAACCCTCCCCCCTTGTTCACTAATTGAGAAAATGCCTTACAGCTGGAGCTCAGGGAGGCATTTCCTCAACCGAGGCTTCTTCCTCTCTGGTGACTCTTAACTTGTATCAAGTGGACACACAAAACCAGCCAGTACAGACAGGGAGTAGCCTGGCCATGGGCCTCAAGGGGGGGGGGGGTGTTGCTCCTCAGTTTGTGGTCAAAGGGACAGAGCTGAGGTCACCACATTTTCCACAGATCCATTTCATGCTTCTGTGCTCCCTGGAGAATCCAGGTGCATGGGACCTTTTTCATCCTGTGCCTTTATTTCCCTCAACTGTCCCTACACTTAAAAGATTTCAAATTCCCTGCTTCTAGAGAGAAAGGAGGCCATTTGTACCACACAGGAGTAGCCATGGCAGGTGAGGGATTATCAATATCACGTGATGCGGCTTCAGAGGAGTAATCGGAGCCAGCCATCTTTATTTCCATTGACAATACAAGAAAGTGTTAATGTCTCCATTAGGTCCTTGAATCTACCGGAGAAAATTTTTGTAAATCAATGTCCTTATTTTTCATTTACACTCCAGGTCACATCTGTGCACACAGCTAGTGTGTGGCCATGTGTCGGTCTATGAGTGTGTGTGTCTAGCTTCCAAAGAACAGAATATACACATACACACACAAAAAAAACTAAATGTGGTGGGGGAGGGGTAAAAAATCTAAATGTAGAAACATAAGGCTACCAGGAAAGGGAAATATTGTTTCCCACTTAAAAGATGTGTCAATAACCTTGGTGTGGTGACACACACCCATAATCCCAGCACTTGGGAAACTGAGACAGGAGGATCACAAATTCATGGCCACCTAGGGCTATAAGGCAAAAGACCCTATCTCAAAAAAAAGCAAAAATAGAAGTGTTTAATTAGTCCAATATAGGGCTGAAGAAATGCTTCAGTTCCTGGGGGTATGACACCTTTTCCTGAGCTCAAAGGGCATCAGGCACATACAAGGTACACACACACATGCAGGCAAAATATACACACAAAAAAGCAATTAAAAAAAAAGACTAAAAGGCCAAAAATCGGGGCTCAGTGGTTAAGAGCACTGGCTGCTCTTCCAGAGGAACCAGGTTCAATTCCCAGGACCCACGTGACAGTTTACACTATCTGTAACTCCAGCTCCAGGAACTCTGTTGCCCTCACATAGACTCAGTCAAAACCCCAATGAACATAAAGTAAAAATAAATTAATTTTTAAAAAGAGGCCCAAAACCAAAGAAATAAAACTAGAATTTACTGTCCTGTGACGACCAAACATAAATGAAAATCGAGGGATCCTCCCATGCTAATTCAAGTGTAAACACAGGGGGGGAGGGAGGAAACACTTTTTAAATTTCCATTTTCCTGATATTTAATTTTCTCCTTTCTAGGAGCACAGAAATTCATTTTCTAAAGCAAATCCCAGTTGATATGACTTTAATAAGCCTTGGGAATCATTTTCTTACTAACACTCCTTACAGAAGACGGATATCTCTTTTCAAAACGAGTCTTGCCAGTGGGTGTATCCCATCAGAAACACTAATCAGTTTGTTACAGTTTCCAGGAGCTGCCATTTACATCATGCAGTTGCCCTTCCTGTGAATTGGGATGGGACATCTGAGGAGACCTACCGATGGTGCCCTGGCAGATGGGCCAAGGCCGGAGCTGTTGTATAGTCCATTCATAACTGTGTCCTTCACTTGTGGACCATAGTGGCTCCCCAAGGACTGGCCAGGGAGAGGGACCGATGGGGCTTCCTCACAGGTGAGAGGTGGGTTTCAGGCTCCTTACTTCTAAGTCTGGAGGCTGCAGAATCCAGAATGACTTCATAATATCTTTCAGAAACTTAGATGTTTGACATGTTGCCTGGCTGGAAGTAAGAGGGTATTTCTACTCAGCTCTCAAAGTTATCCTGGTCCTCAGGCCAAGCAGACCCCACCCCACTGTTCCCTCATTCTCATTCTACCCTCTGTCCCCCACTTCCTGGACATCCTAATGAATATTAAGCAACTGTTAGAAACTGGGACAACAGGCTGGGGTAGGCCAGTCATAGCTCAGTGTAGTCCCTCTGTCTCTTCCTACTATGTAGACGAGTGTGTGTGTGTGTGTGTGTGTGTGTGTGTGTGTGTGTGTGTGTGAGATATCAGCATGTTTATTCATGTTTGCACATTTGGAGGTCAGAGGTCAACATGAGGTAGCTGTCATTCTCTACCCAGCCCCCCCCACACCCTTTTTTCCCCCAGAGACAGGGTTTGTCATCAGATCTAGATCATGTCATATCAGCTAGACTGGCTTGTCAGTGAGCTCTGAGATCCTCCATTTCTGTCCCTAGTCCTGGGGACAGAGCAGGCTGCCATGCCTGGTTTTTATATGGGTGCTAGGGGATTTGAACTTGAATCCTTGAGCTTGTTCAGCAAGTAGTTACCCAATGAGCCATCTCCCCATCTCTAACAGAAACTATTTCTATTTTAAACATGTTGTGTGAGCCTCCAGCCTTTTCTTCAAAGGAAACTTTGGGGGGGGGGATGTATTTTATCTCTTTAAAATGGATCTCTCACTGAACCTAGAGCTTGTTAATTTGGCTAGACCAGCTGGCCATCAAGACCGGTTTACCCAGGTTTCCTCCTATCTCTTCCTCACTAGTGTAGATATGACAGAAGTGGTCCTCAACCTGTGGGTTGTGACCTCTTTGGGGACTGAATGACCCTTTCCTAGGGGTCGCCTAAGATCATCTACATATCAGATATTTACAATTCATAACATGTCATCACTGTTCTAAAAATAAAATGAGCCATGATTCTTTAAAAGCAATCAAGTCCCCTGATGGAGCTACAGTATTTGTCTCATCCTAGTTTGAAGTATCATCCACACACCTTTCTTTATGAAGGCCAGCATGGACATGGCTCCCGCCAGGCCACTGCCAGTGATGTGTGTCCCTCTCCTCTCTCATCTCACCCTCATCCATTTGCTTACGCCATGGTTGACTGGGAAGTCCAGGAAAGCGATGAGCCTGTGTGTGATCATGCACCTCTTGTGCCTGGCACAGGGCTTACAGCCTGGGTAAAGGAATGAATGGTTTCCCAAGCTGAATGAGAAGCTCTGTTCCTCCCAAGCCTCTCCTCTACATCACCAGTGACATAGAAGTGTGGTTTCCCAAAGGACAGAGCCATTGTCACTCTGGATCTCTGGCACCAAGCCCACCAGCTGCCCAAGGTGTTTACTGTGAGAGTGATGGGTGGGAAGTACTCAGAACACACTCTCAGCAAGACTCTGGGCTCACAGGTTTTCTCCCTGGCTCTCATTTTTTTTCTCCCCTGTATCGTGAAGAAGTCAGATACAATGATTTCTATGGTCCCTTTCAGGAACTGGGGAATCCCCATTTACCATCCACTTGCTGCCCTCTGCTGGCAGGCTCAGCTCAGGCCCTTTGTGTCCCTGAGATCTTGGACTTTTGTTGCCTGGCCTGGATTTAACTCAACTGAAGGATGTGCTTCTCTTTATCTTGTATGCTTACACTTCCTGTGTTGCAGTCACTCGAGGTTCCTGGAAGGCTCTCAAGAGCCCCACCACAGGCCACCAAATCCCCAGAGAGTGGGCCCAAGTGCCTACAAAATCAGAATACTGGACCATCGTGCTGTTCATAGGTCACTTGAGTCAAAGTTTAGGGGCAGTGAAAGTCAGTGTAGAGAAAAAAAGAGATGAAGGTGTTGACTTTATAATGAAGGTGTCAGCCCAGCAATGAGCTTCTTTCTCACTCTTAACAAACCTGGAGAGTTTATAATCATGCAAGTTTAGTTGAGAGCCAGCACTATTTAACACACACACACACACACACACAAAGAGAGAGAATGTTCTATATTGTGGTATTGTCACCATGTCCCTCCCATCCGTTTTCTTCTTTTCTCTCACATTCTTGCATTCGTTAGGACTCCTGTGGTTGCAGATAGCAGGGTTTGAAATGTCACTGACTTGGTCCACAAGTGGGCACCTGCCTGGAGCAGACAGCAGACGGGACCAAGAACTCTGAGGCACCAGGAAATGATCTCTGCCCTTTGCCTCTGCTTCTCTCTTTACATCTAATCTGTTTCTTTCTTCAACCAACTAGTGTTTTATGCTCGTTAACCCATGAAGCAGATGGTGGCCACCAACAGCTCATGACTTACCCACTCTCAACTCCAGGCTCCTTTTTCTTTGTCCCAATTCAGATTTCTACACTGGTCACTTGGACTAACTAGTCATGTCTTGCAGAGCTGACTATACAATTTGGGAGGTCTAAAGCAAAATGCAAACATGGGACTTTTTACTTAAAAGGCAGGACTGCTGAGCACTCGGGTGGAGCACAGCTCCCTTTCCTCCAAGGTCTCTTGTTTGTCATAGTGCTGTTTCATTTCTACTCAGTGTCATCCTTAGTAAAGAAAAAATCGGCTACACTTTCAATTATTTACTTGAAATTTTCCACTCATCTTTATATCATACAAAGCCAGTTTCCAAAGTCGAATGCAGAACCACAGAAGTAGCACAATTCATGTTTTGTGAACTCAAGAGCCAGAGGACACAAACACAAGCCAAACCACTGAAGATAGAAAGCAGAAGTGAAAGTATCCCCCGAACCCCCAAGCTTCTTCAGGCTTGGGCTAGGCTGAGGGAGTCCAGACCTTCACAGGTATTCTGAACCCCAGTCCCAAGCCTGGCTGAGGGTAGGGTCTGGGAAAGTCAGTTCAGGTGCCTCCCCTTACCAGAGTCCCCACAGCAGACCACTACTTACAGGAGTCTTGGATCTGAGCGCCCTCTGGCCAGTCCCACCACATATCCATGCTCTTCCAGCTTGAAGCTAAGATGACCACCATGGTCACCCCAAGATGCTGCAATACATGTGAACCCCATTCACATTATCTCATGTCTATGTCTAAGGGTCAGGACAGAGAAGGCAATTGAGAACTCCTCCAGGAGAGGTAGCTCAGGGGGGCAGGGAATAGCCATCTGAGCCCCAGAACAAGCATCCAAGTTCTTTCCCACTTCACCCCAGAGCACAAATCTAACAGTGAAGTTATTAGGAGCCTCAAGACAACAATCACAGAGCATCAGCCACACACACAAGATGGAGATGGAAATGTGACGCCAAGAGCCCCCAGTGAGGGTGAGCAAGCATTGGGAAAGCCAGGCGATGGCTGACATTTTATCTTACAAAGAGCAAATATCTCCTTTGCCTTCCAAACTCATGAGCGTTCAAGGACAGGGGGTTCAACTGCATACATTTGCTGCAACCTGGCCCATGAGGACCCATCACTAATGGCTGTGTTTCATTGAGTACCTGAACCACCATAGATTAGCTAAAGTATTCCTTATAGGCTTTAAAACTCCAGGTGTCCTGACCCTGCTTCCTCTCTTGCCACTAGCTTTTCTACATTTATAGCAGTTTCCCAGGTTAACACTGTAGCTGCCCCAGGATGCTCATCAGGGGACTAGCGGTGCCACATCTGGCAGTATGGCCTTGTGGTCTCCTGGTTGTGGGCCTCTTTCCTGCAAGTAAAGCCACCTGAGGCTGGTCTGTGGAGACTTTTCTCCCATGCTATGGCAGAACACCTGACATGAACAACACTTAAGAGAATAAAGGATTGCTCTCACCGGTGGTCTCAGTTGAGTTGGTCCACTGCAGTAGTGATGCCACAGTGGAGTGACAGGAGCTTCGGAGGCATTTGCTCATAAGACCAGGAAACAGATCAGGATCTAGGCTTTAACAGCCAAGGCCTGCCTCTAGGTACCAACTTCCAGAAGCTAGGCTTCACCTCTTAAAGGGTCCTGACTGCTCTAATTAATGCTACCATCTGGAAAAACAAGCATTCAAAACATGAGCCTGTGGGAACATTTCAGAGATGAACAGTAATATCTGTCAAACAGAAAACACCACACACACACACACACACACACACACACACACACACACACACACGGAGTGCAGTGGCAGGCTGGGGGTGACTGGGTCAGACCCTGCCCCACCCACAGGGTACCACTCTGGTGACTACACACACTAATCTGTCCTCCCCTTGAGAGTCACCAGATGTTAGGAACCCTGACAACTACACCCCCAAAATTTAACCAGTCTCTTCCGACTTTCAATCTGATGTGCGAGAAACAGACTATTACTATTTTTGCAAATTTTTTCATTGTGACTTGTATTTCTCCTCTTGGGCTTTGCCTTTTCATACCCTTTGACAGCTTTTTGTCTGAGCTGTCTTTTCTTGCTGGTATATAATAGCTTTGGAGGGTTATGTCAACTGTTCATCCTTGCTAACTGTTGCAAGCTTTTATTCTTTGCTGCATCGCTGTGCGTCTCTTAGCTTTACTGCTGTTCCAATTACCATCCAGGTGACAGCCTCTCAGAGTCACGGCTTCCTCATTTAAGAGATGGGGGAAAGCTGCCACCTTGCTTTGCTGGGAGGATTAAACAAGAGCACCGCTCACCATGCTTAGCCATGCCATCAGCCCCCAATAAATGGGACTGTGACTACAGTCTTAGGGTCTGCCTTTGTTGCTTTTCCTGTTGCTGTGATCAAAATACTGACAAAGCCTAAAGGAAAAATGGTTTATTTTAAGGTTTCAGTTCCAAGTTATAGCCCATCGTGGTGTTCTCCAAGGAGTCAGGAGCTTAAAGCAGCTGGTCACATGTTCACAGTCCGAGAGAGCAATGAAAGCATGCATGCCAATGCTCAACTTGCTTCCTCTGCTCCACAGCCCAGGATCCCAGGGAATGGTGTCACCCACAGTGGGTGGGTCTTCTCCCTCAATTAGCCCTATCAAGATAATATACTCAAGCCCATCTCCCAGCTGACTCTCCCTTCTGTCAAGTTGACAACCAAACCCTCACACCAGATCGTGGTACAGCCAAAGACCCCAAATCCAAGGCTGCATTTGTTAGTCTTCAGTAATATAAAACACCAAGAAATGAAACACACAGAGCATGCTGGGGGCTACCGTGAGGCCATCTGGATAGAATCTACTTCTTGTCGTGTGGGACTTTCACAGAAATGCTTGTTGAAGTTGGAATCAGAGCTTATGAAAAAAGACCAAGAGCCGTGAGATTCCTTCTAACACAACCTCTTTTTGTCTGCTTCCTGCCTCAGCTAGCCCCTGAGTACCGCAACCTGCAGGAGGGTCTGCCCTATCTGGACATGGTGATTGCAGAGACCCTGAGGATGTACCCTCCAGCTTTCAGGTATGTCCGTGGCCCCTTGAGCATCACTGTTTAGGGCCTTCACTGACATCGGTTATCACACGTTCCCAAAGGGCTGGGTTGGTTGGGTTCCTGGGTTTCTCTGTATCCCTGGGGCACCAGACACAAGGCCTGAAAGTCTGGCCTATTCTCCTGTATGTTAACTACCTTTACCAAACATCACTGGCCTTTGCATGGCTTTTCTTCTCAGCTTAATCCTGTCTCTTTGGCCTCCTAGCCTTTGATGGAATCTGCCATCACCCATGCCCATTGATGCCCATGGACGATCCATCCATCCATCCATCCATCCTTTACTCATTCATCACCTGTACATTCTGTACTAGAAAATTAGCCTACACACAAAACAGGCCAAAGCTCCTGCCCTTGGAGGACGGATTTAGCAGAGGACTATCTAGGGCTAGAATGTTCCTTCTCTGGTGTTGAGGCACTCCTTGATGGAGCTCTTACATAAGAGTTCTTGCAAAAGACTTCATAGCAAGGATTTTTTTCAAAGATATATTTATTTTTATGTGTATGTGTGTGTGTGGGCATGTGCTCATAAGCTTACGTGAACCACTAGCAAGGACTTCTGTTTAAAAAAAAAAAAAAGTTTATTTTAATGTGCATGTGTGCCTGCGTGGGTTTATGTGCACCACTTGCTTGCAGGTACCAGCAGAGGCTGAAGGGCATCAGAGCCCCTGGAACTGGAGTTTCAGGAAGTTGTGAGCCACCTGATATTGATGCTGGGAACTGAACCTGGAGAATGATAAGCGCTCTTAACAGCTGAGCCTTTTCTCCAGCCCCTCAGTGAGGGCTTCTGCCTGGCATGCCAGCACTCTGAGCTGTAACTGTCCTACATATTGCATTCTTGGACACAATTCAGCACTCATAACAGGTCACTAACACATCATCACACCAACTTGCAAATCAGATTAGTAACCAGATCTACTTCTTTCAAACTCTCCCAAATCAAGTGCCCCAGGGGGAAAGGTATCTTAGCCAGCGTCCCTTGAAGGTAATGAGATGGTGAGCAGGCTTCACAGAAACAGCACAAACCACTGAACCATGCTGTACAAACTTCACTCAGCACTTCTTCCAATGCCACACAGACCACATGTCATTTTTGAGAGAAACTTGTGATTTAAGGGGGGGTGGATGTTTCAAACCATAAACATGACAGGTAAGAGGTACAGATATAATCCAAAATGTGCAGGCCCAGAAGCAAATATATGAAGCTGCTGCTGAGAAGTTGAGGGTCTCTTGATACAGATCAGCTCAGTAATTCAAAGGCTTCCTTCTTGGCTCTTCTGATGCAGAAGTGAAGACCCAAGTCTATGGCCCTCCTATGGCTTTCTGAGGAGCCACAGGAAACCTGATGTCCAATCCTTCCTTCTTTTTCATGATTTATATCCAGCTTTCCTCCCATGGGACTTGCAGGCAGCTGATATGCACTGCAAAATGCAAATTCAAAATGAAATTCAAAACAAATCATTCAGTAGTAAAAGAGAGCAAGGCTGCTTCAAGGACCATCTCCGTATCCTGGGAATGACTGACAGTAGGGTCGGGTCTTGCCATAGTTGCTGAATTCCTGGAAAAGAGGGAACTGGCTAAGCTCAACAGCTATATCTCCGCAGCAGGAGGAAAATTGTATAAATTCGTCAAAACTACATCATTTCAGGCTGGGTGTGGTGGTGCATACCTTTAACCCCAGCAATCAGGGTGCTGGGGAGATGGCTCAGGGGTTAAGAACACTGGCTGCTCTGCTAGAGGTCATGAGTTCAATTCCCAGCAACCACATGGTGGCTCACGACTATCTGTAATTGGATCCAATGCCCTCTTCATATAAAACAAACAAACAAACAAACAAACAAATAAATCTTAAAAAAAAAAACAAAAAAAAAAAACCCCTATCACTTAGAAGCAGAGGCAGGTAGACCTCTGTGAGTTCCAGGTCAGCTAGACAACATAATGAGAACCTATCTCAAATTTAAAAAAAAAAAAAGAAAAAAGGAAAAAAAATTGTTTCCCAGATCTAAACCCAATCAAGAATTCATCTCATGGCCAGACATGGTGGTGCACCCCTATAATCCTAGATAACACTTTAGCAGCTGAGCCAGAAGAATCATGAAAATCCTATGTTTAAAAATAAATCCCCCCTCCCCCGGTCTCATCTATGTGATGCATTAAGGAATGAAGGGAACAGGCTCTAAAATAAAGCCCACAGGGACAGACACTTCAGCATGTGGACACAGCCCCAAAGCCTCCTGATTGTAACTTAACTGAATATTTCTATTCCCTGAATATTTGAAATGAATATTCTATTCATTTCAAATGAATGAGACTCAGACTATGATTAATTTATTTAGCTTTTGTGCAATTACTGGTTAAATTACCTCAGTCTAGTTTTCTAATAGCTAGACTGGCTACTTCCCCAACTGTGCTCCCCAAATACTTGCTGTTTGAGTCTTCCCAAGTCGTCTGTCCTGGGAGGTGGGGAGTGGGCATTCCATTCTGGCACGTGTTCCTGTCCATCACGTCTTCTTGTTCCCTCTGTCTTCTTCCTTCTCTTTTCTCCTCTCGTCTCTACCTGGACCCCCAGTCAGGTAACTCAAAGGCTGTCTCCTTCTGTCCTCCCTAGTAATTGGCTGTTGCTAGTTTTATTTAAACAATAGTTTTAAATTGGGGAGCAAGGTTTACACAACAAAGGCTGGCATACTTGGGCATTTGTTCATCTTGGGGCAGCCAAATCTTGAGGTACAGAACTTAGCATGTGAATACAGCATTTGAATGGCAGAACCAGACCAACCCCCAACACACTATAAATTGCCAATGGGTGCAGGAATGGTTCTGGGAACCAGATGCCAAGATCTCCTTTGTTGATGGGAGAGGAAGTAGGGAATCTGAATGAATGGTGAAGCTTCCTTCATCCAGTGGCGTCCAGTGCCTGGGCTGCTCCACACAGGGCTGGTTTAGTGTGGGACAGCCTGAGCCCTGGCCTGGTCAGCTGAATCATCCTGGCTCGGATCCATTCTGTCCCGAGCTTCTCTCTTCCAATGGAAGTGGGAACTAGATGTCTGTTCTGCTTCTCTCACACACGAGCAGAGCATGGGGGACTCAGGGTGACAGAGGAGGAAGTACCTCTAAGCAGCTGCAGGATGAAATCTCAGGGCAGGAGCACTGGGTACCGAGCATTGCAACCACCACCAGCTTGGGCACAGCTCCATGAGCTTCCCTCATTTGTTTCCACAGCTGCTCCACAGGCATAGCCAACCTCACCAACCCCTGGCTGCCCCATGAAGCAATGGAGTAGAGGGACAGGGCTGCCACTGGTGCTGCTAGGCACAGGGCTGGGAATGAATACACAGAGTGAGCATTTCCTTTGCCTGCAGTTTCTTAGGAAAGCATGCTGACTTCCACATGCCAGCGTGGCTTACCTGTAAGAAGCTTACTACAGGTAGCACTGGCCGTTGTTTCTAAGCCTTATGCAGCATAGCTCAGCACATTTTCATGAGTCACGAAGGAGATCCAGCAACATCAAAGAGGGCAGGCCCTATTCCCAGCCTGCAGGGAGTCCTGCATGCTGGTCCTAGTAGATTTTAGAAAGAACAGAAAGGTGGAGTCACTAAGGGCATGGCCATGTGTCTTCTGGAACTGAAGTTGGGAATTTCATATTCCATGTACTAGCTAAGTTTTAAGTTCTGGGTTTTGGAGTCAGCTCCAAGTCTCCTTCTGAGTGTGTTGGAAACTCTGAGACATTTAGAGTCTCTAACCTTGTTTCTTACTGTTTCTGAGACATCCAAAGCAGAAAGATTAAACAAACAAACGAATCCATAGTTATGCGTAATTCCTTTCATGAGCAAAACCAATATATCATTGCACTTCGTCTGATAATTGTATTTCCTGTAAGGAATTTAGGTATGCTTAAGCCTATCACTGGACATAACAGCAGCATCAGATTATCTTTAATATGTGTGTGAGGGGAGTGCACTGTGCAGGTGCACATGCACACATGTAGAAGTGATCAGACAATCACAGCCTCAGGAAGGCCACCCCATCACCTTTGAGACAAGGTCTCTTTGGCCTGAAGTCCATCAGTTATGAAAGATTGCTGGCTAGTGATGCCCACTGACATTATCTCTGCTTCCCCAACAGTGAGATTACACACCTACCACACATCCATCATCAAACTCAGGGGTGTGTGCTGGCAAGGCCCGAGTTTACCAACTGAGCCACTGCCCCAAACACAGGACTATTTACATTTTTATAGCAATTACAAAAATAATATGCTTCTACTTAAAAACACAAAACAAACCCTAAACAATACAGAAGGAGCTAAAGAAACGGATGTCCAGCCCTGCTCAGTGACATCACCCGGAAGAGACCATGGTAGTTTGGGCATTGAATTGGCCAGTTTTCTGTTGCTAGCACAAACACCTGAGAGAGACAACTTTAAGGAGGAAGGATTTATACTGGCTGGTGGTTGCAGGGGTTCCACCCAAGGTTAGCTTGCTCCATTGCATTCAGGCTTGAAACTCCCCCGTGGAAGGGCATCAGGGAGGAAGGCTGCTTACTTCATTAAAGCCAAGAAACAGAAAAGGAGGAGAGAGAACAAGAAAAGAGGGGTAAGGGA
Organism: Rhynchomys soricoides; assembly: GCA_019843965.1. Taxonomy (NCBI): domain Eukaryota; kingdom Metazoa; phylum Chordata; class Mammalia; order Rodentia; family Muridae; genus Rhynchomys; species Rhynchomys soricoides. The sequence continues at coordinate 7,704,995 of JADRCH010000064.1, read as the reverse complement.
AGAGTGTGGGATGAGAGGGAAAGGTAGAAAAGGAGGGGGAAGGAAGGAGGGAAACAGAAGGAGGAGAATAAGAGAGGAAAATGGAGTAGGGGCAAGATAGATCCTTCTATGGCGGCCCCAACCTGCATCCTCCAATTTGACCCACTGCCTAGTTTCCAATGGCACTAAATTATGAATTCCATCAGTGGATCAATCCCCTGATAAGTTCAGAGGCCCCATGATCCAATGACTTCCCCTAAGACCAGCCGGTAAACAGCGCATTGGGAACCATTGCTTTAAACACCTGACCCTTATTGGGGAAAATTTCATATTGACCATACCTAGCAGGTATTCTTCCAGAAATGTTATGTCCACATGCAAGCACATATAGTCTACTTCTGAAAAATAAAACACATTTAGACAAAACAAACAATCGGGCTGGATGTCTTCTACCAGATGAGGAAGATGCCCAGAGTCTAGGGTAGTGGTTCTCAACCTGTGAGTCATGACCCCTTTGGAGGTTAAATGACCCTTTCACAGGAGTCACCTAAGACCATCGGAAAACACAGATACTTATATTATGATTCATAACAGTAGTTAAATTAGAGTTATGAAGTAGGAATAAAAATAATTTTATGGTTGGGGTGACAACATGAGGAACTGTATTAAAGGGTCACAGCATTAGGAAGGATGAGAACCACTGCCCTAGGATGATAGTTGATCAACAACAGTAAGGTTTTATTGCTGTGAAGAGATACCATGACCAAGCCAACTCTTACAAAAGGACATTTAATTGGGGCTGGCTTACAATTTCAGAGGTTTAGTCCATTATCATCATGGCAAGAAGCATGGCAGCATCCAAACAGACATGGTGCTGGAGAAGGAGCTTAAAGTTCTACATCTTGATCTGAAGGCAGCCAGAAGGAGGCTGTCTTCTGTAAGCAGCCAGGAGGAGGCTCTCTTCGGACTAGGCAGAGATTGAGCACTAGAAGACCTCAAAGCCCGCCTACACATTGGCTCACTTCCTCCAACAAGGCCACACCTCCTAATAGTGCCACATCCCATGAGCCAAGCATATTCAAACACCACACTAGGTATACTTTTACTACAGAACTGCTCCCTTGAAAACGGTTCAAATGATTGTTATATGTGTCTCTTCGCAACAAAGTAATAAATACACAAACCTTACCAAGACCAGTTCTAGCATTAGAATACTTCAGAGTTATTACAGCTAATAGGACAGACACCCTCATTCTAGTTGTCCTTATATACTATTTTAACTAGTTAGAGCATAGGTTTTCCACTAATTCTAGGCCCTTGCTAAGGGAAGTACAGAAGTGAGAAGGTATTGGAGCTAGGAACGGGCAGATGGGAAGAGTGCACATCTTCCAGTATCCTGGCCATGTACCAGGTCTTTTCTACACAGGGAAGGTGTCTCTGAGACCGACCTTTGACCCTGGCTGGTCTTCCTGATTTCTCTCCTCCCTCCCTCTCTCTCTCACTCTCTCTCTCTCTCTCTCTCTTTTCCTCCCTCCCTCCCTCTCTGCTTTTGGTTTGTTTGGGAATCTGAGGGTTTTGTTGTTTTTGTTTTGTTTTTTTTTTAAGATTTATTTATTTTATGTGTGTGTGTGTGTGTGTGTGTGTGTGTGTGTGTGTGTGTGTGCGGTATCTGTCTTCAGACACACCAGAAGAGGGCATCAGATTCCATTACAGATGGTTGTGAGCCACCATGTGGTTGCTGGAAATTGAACTCAGGACCTCTGGAAGAACAGTCAATGCTCTTAACCACTGAGCCATCTCTCCAGCCCCTATTTCCTTCTCTTAATCACAGCTTCATTAATGATCAGTGACCCAAGAGGGACAAAAAGGAAAAAACAAAAGCCCATGGGGTGGGCTGCCCAATACCTTTGAGGATCTTGATGAGGACCGTCCATGGGAGGGTGGAGACAGAAGCCAGACAGCAGGGATGGACCACCAGATTCGAGGGAGAAAGATGGGGGTAACTCAGGGTACCTGAGAGAGGCTTATGAATGACAGGGTGAGAAGGCTGACAAAGCTGGCTTGAAAGGTACCTCTGCACCTCAGTGCAAGGCACACAGAGGGTCACACAGCCTCTCTTCACCTGCAAATGAGCAATGTCTGAAAGTGAGGAGGGTGAGGAGGGGCTTTCCTTTACTGAGACAGGAAGGTGAGGTTTGAAAGAATCCCATAGAGTACCACAGCTGCAGGTGGAGAGGAGAGAGAAGTAGAGGGGGTGCTGATGAAGAAAAACCAGTACCTGTAACTCCACCCTTGACTAAAACAAGGCTTTATCGCGTCCTTTAAAATCTCTATAAACGCTAACCAGAACGCCAAGAGGCTGCTCTCAAGATTGAAGAGCTAAAGATTAGACATGTGCCCCCTAAAAGAAGCAAAGAACCACTCTCTACCTCCAGCTCAATTTCTAGAAACTTATTTCTAGTCCCAAAGCAGAACAGCACCCTGAGGAGAAGCTCAGGTTGGGGAAGTCAGGTAAGGACATCACAGGGTTTGGAGTCTGGGCTCCAGTAGCGGCACAACTGGAGAAGAGGCTGGGATTCAGTGAATACAGATAAGCAAAGGGCTTGAAAGGATTCCATAGTTGAAATGTGTCTGTTCTATCTCAAGCTTGGACAAATTAATCAGTTCTGTCTGTTACTGAAAGCAAGCAGTAGCTTAACTTCTGCTTGGCAGAAGTTGCATCTAGAGTCCTACCTTATTGGACAAGAACTCAAAGGAAGAGGCAATAAGTTGTATTTGACCCATGTGGTTTCCATGCTTAGGCCCAAGGGTGGAATACTAAGTGTCTTAGGGTTTTACTGCTGTGGACAGACACCATGACCAAGGCAACTCTTATAAGGACAATATTTAATTGGGGCTGGCTTACAGGTTCAGAGGTTCAGTCCATTATCATCAAGGTGGGAGCATGGCAGCATCCAGGCAGGCATGGGGCAGGAGAAGCTGAGAGTTCTACATCTTCATCTGAAGCAGAATACTGGCTTCCAGGCAGTTAGGATGAATGTCTTAAAGCCCACACCCACAGTGACACACCTGCTCCAACAAGGCCACACCTACTCCAACAGGGCTACCTCTTCTAATAGTGCCACTCCCTGGGTTAGGCATATACAAACCATAACACTAAGGTTATAGAATTGTAGAGCCAGCTGTTAGGTTAGATGCCTGGCCCATGGCAATAAGGCAAAACTCAAGAGAACTATGTTGGGTTTGCAAGTTTTAAGGAATGGAGTTCACGCACTCTTTAAGTAATGACTGTTGTGAGAAGCTATGATAAGACAAGACACAGAACTCCAGGAACCAAGAACAGTCATCACAGACAGGCCATGGAGGAGAGCCAGCAAAGGTGGCTCAGAAGACTCAGCTCTTGTCCTGGCTCCACACTCCTTGCAGCCTGAGCAGGCAAACATCTCATGCTGTAAGAGCAGCTGCTAATCCCTCACATGCTCATGATCTTAGTCCAGGTTCCTGTCTCAAGCTTGTTCTCCCTGAGCACCGCAAAATGCCCCCAGATTCCTGGTTTCTGATCTGCTTTCTCCGAGCCACAGCTTTATTCCACGAAAAAATATATATATTATATATTATATATATATATATGAGTGGCTTACAGCTGTGGTCTTAGTAGTCTAACAATGGCTGTCTCCTGAGAGAAAGGCTAAGAATCTAGGAGACGTTCAGTCCATGAGACTAGAAGACTCAGCTGTCCCAATCTGATGCTGGAGTCCTAGGGAAGTCTTAGAGAGCTTAAGGTTTTTAATCTACACAGCAATCCTGAAGAAGCAGGGGTTTTTTTAAAAATTTATTTAATGTATATGAGAACATGGTTGCTGTCTTCAGACACAGCAGAAGAGGGCATTAGATCCCATGACAGGTGGTTGCGAGCCACCATGTGGTTGCTGGGAATTGAACTCAGGACCTCTGGAAGAGCAGTCAGAGCTCTCAACCACTGAGCTATTTCTCCAGCCCCCAGAAGAAGCAGGTTCGAACACCGGTGAAGGAATGGTTCAATAGCAGGGTAGATGAGCTTGCCAGTGAGCAGGAGAACAAGCAGGCAAAAAAACCGAAGCTTCCTTCTTCCCTGTCCTTTTATGTTGACTGAGACCAGAAGGTATGGCCCAGATTTAGCTTTAGGGTGGGTTTCCCATCTCAAATAATTAGACCAAGAAAGTCCCTCACAAGTGTACCCTGCTGCTTTGGTTTTAGTTGATTCCAGATGTCAAGTTGACAACTGAGATTATCCACTAATGGCTGATCCGACATTAGTCAATGGCACATAAGGGCTAAGTGAAGATATAGGTTGCATGTCCACAGAATGGGCCACCCATTATTTTCATGATCTTATCATGAGAACCAATCATAGCATTAGGGGCAGAGGTCAGAAGCCAGACAACAGGGCTATAGTATCAAATGAGGGGAGATGAAGCAAAAGGGAGAGAGGAGGCTTAACTGTGAGTGGGGAGCTGAGAGAAGTAGATTGGCCTGAATGCAGCCCCTGGAAGACACCACTGCAATCCACGGTCCATGGAGGGATCCACAGTGCTCAGCCCATGGATGTGCCGTTATCGACAAGGGCCTTAGGACTGGAGGCTCCTTGGGAGTAAGGGGTTTACGGGACAAAAATTTGTTTTCTGAACGGTTCACCTTGGGAAGAGGGCTGGGTCCTGTGTCTCCAACAGCACTCCATACCCCATCTTGGGTCCTATAACACCCTGAGGCCCCTACCTGCTTGCTCACTGACAAGGGTTCCTGCCTCTGTCTCCCACAGGTTTACACGGGAGGCAGCACAGGACTGTGAGGTGCTAGGACAGCACATCCCTGCAGGTACAGTGCTGGAGATAGCTGTGGGTGCCCTACACCATGACCCAGAGCACTGGCCATACCCTGAGATCTTTGACCCTGAAAGGTAAGTGAATTCTGTCTAGAACAGGGGTCCCTGAGGGATGTGAGTATATGGGATAGAAATATTGCCATAGAAACAACAGCAAGGAGACATGGGCATAGCCATCCTCAAACAAAGATCACACCAATTCAGACAGACTGTGGGGCTTCACTTCCAAAGGAAACACCGAATCCAAAGATCTAGCATGACAGCAATAATGCACACAAGGATCAATACCTTTAGTTTTTCCAAGCCAAGGCACAGGAGGCAGAGTGGTGGTTGTTTTAGGTTTTTAGATTTCATTTCTAATTATATGTATCATGTGTGTGTGTATCCAAGTATGTGCATGGGTACCATGAGTATAGGTACCCATGAGGCCAGAAGAACATCAAGTCTCATGGACCTGCAGCGTAGGCAGGTGTGAGCTGCCCAGCATAAGCACTGGGAACCAAACTCCAGTCCACTACAAGAGTGGAATACGATCTTAACCACAGAACCATCTCTCCACCTTGCAGAGATATGTGTGTGTGTGTGTGTGTGTGTGTGTGTGGTGGTGGTGGTGGTGGTTGTGCAAGAAAGCAACAAAACATCACCTCCATTCAGTGCATTCACATCAGCATAGCTACCCTTTAACTCTAAACTCATGAGATCCAAAAGACCTGGATCTGCTTCCTTTCAAGGACATGGATCTGGTCCATTATCAACTCCATCTCTAGGCTCTGTGGTATAAATACCTGGGCAGCCCTCACACCCTGCTCCTTGTCAGAATCAGTCACTTTTCCTTTCGCTGTGACCCACTGGGGGATGCAGGTAAGGTACCGCTGTAGCTCTCCCTTTCCTGACTCCATCTGAACCCACCCCACCTCTACAACATCCTCAGGGACTGAGACCTAGATAACTAGCCTCCCGAATCTCAGTGAGTCCTGCAAACATGGTGAAGCAGCATGGATAGCCAGAAACAGCAGCTGTGGGGCTCAGAGCATCTTAAGAAAGCCTAGAAGTGGTAAGAAACTAGCTGGCCATCACATATTGTTAACTGTCACTTAGCTCCAAGGAACTAGGGATGAGGTTTGATAGCAAGCCTAGCCATTCTACCTTTGTCCAAAACTTGAAGCTCCCAGGTATAAAAGTATTTTTTATTCTCCTGATATAACTGTTTTCTTAGAGGCTTGCTGCTGAACAAGCTCACCCTTTCTACTTCTTTCTGAACTCTGACTGGCTGGTTGAACTCAGCTGTTCTGGCTCAAAACTCCTCTCCAAGCTGACTGATTTAAATTGGCTTCTCTCAGCTTCTAAGTAAATAGCTCTGCTTGTCCTCAAACTAACTCTGGCACTTTGTTCTAATCTGGCTCCTTACTCTCTGGCTTCAACTGCCTTTGCTGACCTGCAATGGACTGCATGAACTCATGAACAAACTCAACTCTACTGCACTACACTGACTCCCAACTGACTTGACTCCACTGCACTGAACCAATGAGCATTCTCTCAGCTGACTGAACTAAAGTGACTCCCAACTCCCCCTCTCTCCCTGCACTGCTCTTGAGTAACCTCCCTTTCCTGCCTATTCTGCTGAGAGTTGGGTGTATCCCATCTCTGATTCATTCTGTCCAATCTTTCTCTGACTCATCACTTTGCCCCTCAACTAGAGGTCACTTTCAAACATGGCTGCTTCCTTCTACAAACTAAACTTACTTCCATTGTTTAGGATTAAAGATGTGTAACTAAGGGGGTGTCTGTATTCCAGCCAGAGCAGCCATGTTGCTGGATTAAAATTCCTCTCCACCCAGGGCCTCAAGCTTCCTACATCCTGACCAACGAAGTCAGGGAGGTGGGAAGGCAACTACCAGTCTTCAATAAGATGACAGGTTGGACCCCTGGGAAGGCTTCAAGGATGTGGTCAAAGTACCTAAAAACTTTGCTGAGAGGAAATGAGAGGAGCTGTGTGGTCCAATGTAAGGGGGAGGTGAAGCATGATACAGTCAGGATATGCTGGTCAAGCCTTGAAATTCTGGATTATGTCCTGGTTTCACACATCCTTGGAGAATAGCTTCCCAGGTGAGGTGAGAAGGTACACTCAGCTGACTGTCTGAATGGAACAGTGCTTCTAAGATGTTGGTGATCAGAAGCTACCAGTTACCCAGAGCCTTAAGGACAGTCCTGGCCACAGGATCTTGTTGGCCCTGACGAGGGAAGGGATTGCATATGAAGGGGTCACTCAGCCGGAAATGGGACTTTAGCTCAGCGGTTCTCAACCTGTCTCAACCCCTTTGGGGGTCATATATCAGATATTTACAATTCATAACAGTAGCAAAATTACAGTTACAAAATAGCTATGAATAATTTTATGATCACCACAACATGATGAACTGTATTAAAGAGTCACAGCATTAAGGTTGAGAACCACTGCTTTAGATGGAGCAGTGTTTCAGGCCAACTATAACCTTCACCTGACCCTTAGGTTCACTGCCGAGGCCCGGCTTCAGCAGAGGCCGTTCACATACTTGCCCTTTGGAGCTGGCCCCAGGAGCTGCCTCGGGGTGTGGCTGGGGCTGCTGGTGGTCAAGCTGACACTACTCCAGGTCCTACACAAGTTCCGCTTGGAAGCCAGCCCTGAGACTCAGGTGAGGGTCTGATATTCCAGAGTGGGGCCAACCCTGCTTCTCTGCCCCACAGTGCATCAGCTTCTGCTAGGGCCAGTCTAGTCCCTCTCCTCTCAGGGATGCCCATTTCTTGATGAAAACAGCAGCCTCCATCTCACCCTCCAGGAGAAGGGAGCTGAACAAACGCTTTGTGCTCGGAGAAGTGCTGCCCACAATTCCATGTTGTTTTCTTATCAGCATCACCCTCAGTACAACGGCATATGTCCTAACGGCCACTGACAGCTTTGGAGTGTGTTTAGCTTTTCCTACAGAAGCCAGGGACCCTCCCTCTGGCTCCTTCTCACCCCAAAAGTCTTGTCTCCCAGCCCACAGAAAAATTTTCACAAGCCATGCTTCAGGCTAGGTTCTAAGAAAGTTTTATTGTAGATATGGTTAACTTTGTCAAATATTTTAATTTACTCTATTTTAGGTTCCGCTTCAGCTAGAATCCAAATCTGCCTTAGGCCCCAAAAATGGAGTCTACATCAAGATCGTGTCACGCAGATAGAAAAGGGATGAAGGAAAGAGGAAGCACTTTGTAATGGTGATGTCTGCATATCACTGTTAGGAGGGTGCCCAGGATTCAAACGAAAGCCATGTGTGGAGATGGAAAGTGTACAGGAGTATATATAAATTTACACACACATATATGCACATATATGTGTGTGATTAAAGGGTACATGGCATGTGAGCATAAGTTACTTATGTCATAGTTCCTAACTGATGAATAAATATTTGTCATGCTTCATTACCAGTGGGGTTCAAACCATGGTTTTCTTGGGACTGAGATTAAATAAGGGAAAGATCATTTTGATTAAACTGAGAGTATGGTGTCAAAGGAAGTCCTGGCCTCAGGACAGGTATTAAACAGTGCAGGGGACACAGGGACACACAGGTGAACAGTCATGATAGCACTGGCATAGGCTTTTTTAGCTTCTCATTCATGGGTTTCAGAGAAATAATCTATATATAGATATTCAGCCTCCAAAGTAGCTCCAAAGCTTCATTATACTTTGGTTTTTTAAATAAGGATGGAGAAATTTACTGGAAGCTTCCACAGATAGAATAACACAGGTATGGGTTCTTTAGAAAGTGATTGGGTCCAAAACAGGGATCCCTCATCAGTGAGATTAATACCCTTATACAGTAAAGGGCCTGGGATAGTCACCTCTACCACCAAGGTTGAGAAGATGGCCAGCTATAAGGAATCATCATGACCAGACCCTGAATCTACAGGTGCCTTGATCTTGAACTTCCTAGCCTCTAAAACCTTGAACAACAGATGCCTAGTGTTCATTAAAACCACTCAGTTTATAATATTTTGTTATATCAGCCTACAGGACCAAGATAATCCCAACATGTAGCAAAGGGCCTGGTACCTACCTGGTACTCTTTATAAACAGACAATGAAAAATGAACTCCAGTCTTCATCTACTTCAGATAGTTTTTTATTTCCAAACTCTCATGTGACATCTGAAGCACAGGTATTCAATCTCATTGAGACATAAAACCCACACCTGGAAGGTGTCCAGTGTGCTTAAGGGATTTGGGTACAGGCACTTATGGGCCGAGCCTAGGACTTAGGGGGACACCAATGTATGTATCCTACCAGGGAAAGTTATGCTTCATTTACATCAAGAACTGCCTGGGTTAGTGCCAAAGCAGTGGGCAAAAGTGACAGTAATACCAAGGCCTTCCCTATAGTCCCCATCCATAAAGGCCACTATGCTACTCTGACAAAAGCAAAATGGACCACAAGAACCTCCAAACCAAAATTGTTATAGAGACATAAACTCTTCACAGTTAAAATAAATCCATAAAACAGTATGTATAAATTCTGTGCTTGGTCTTAATAAACATCAAAGTCAGCAAAGAGTTAAAAATACAATACTAACATTATTATACATCAAACTTGGGCTCACAATCACTACTGCTAAGATCATAAGCCAACCTAAAAGGACCTAAAACCTAAAACTGTTACCAGCCAAAGATTAAGATGGTGGCTTCAAGTCAGGCCTTGTAATAGAGGCTTTTAATCCCAGCTGCTCAGGAGACTAAGGCAGAACATAATTTAGCAAAACCCTGCCTCATAATAAAAACATTTTAAAAGGGCTGGGGGTATAGCTCAGTGGTAGAGTGCTTTTCTAGCAAGCACAAGGCCCTGTGTTCCATCCTCAGAACTAGGGGAGAAAAAAATGTAATTTCACTGAGAAGCCAATATTAAACAAGAGTTCATTAAAAGTTTTGTTTAAAAATAAAAAAGGAAAAGAAAAGAAATAAAAAAAGAAAGAAAGAAAGAAAGATTTTCCAATTAGCTCCACTAGACAGATGTGGCAGAAAGGCCTAATGCATTCTGGCCATGCTTACTGTCGGCTGGTGAACAAGTTGCCTAGGGCAACAAAGATGGAGGGGCCAGCTGGGGTCTTAGAGGAGGTAGAGTATTGGATGAGGTACTCAGGGTAGACCTGGTGCTTCTCAAAAACTACAAAGATGGTTGGGTCGGACATGCTGTTCACACAGCTGTCATAGAAGGCATTGTTCTGGCCTTCCTTGGCCGGAGGGCGGACGTAGGAAGTGCTGCCCCTGACGAAGTCTCCAACCAGCACCCGGGCCAGGAACATCGTGTGGGAGTGTGTGTCCGATTTACTGTAGTGGTGTGAATAGGCAGCATCTCTTGCAAAGTAGCTCCCTGAAATGATACAGACACCACAGGGAAGAGCACATCCTGGCAATGGGTGATGCCAGCAGTCTCTGCCCTTTCAACACCACATCTCCTCTTCCACTCCACTTCTCTGCCCTTTTCCTCACTCGTGGAGGGCATCACCTAGTTCACTCTATTCTCAGCTCCAAATCCAGAGAAAATCTAGAGTCTGTTGATAATTAGTTTTAGACTTCAGTTTCCCATCTATAGAATGGCGCTGCCCCATCCAGTCCTAGTTGAGTGATATGGAAAATGAGTAGCATTCCTCTTACTGAACCATTCTATAGATGCCAGTAGCCCAACATATGGAAAAATGATTCTTCTCAAATGGGAACCTGAACTAGAAGCTGCTCTCTCTACATGGGATTCCCAAATCTATTACCAGCTTTTTGATCCCACAAACATCACCACATCAGACTGAAACTAATGAATAGGTAGTCCATGGAGTTAAGAGTAAGACGAACAGATTCTTTTTGGTGGTGGTGGTGTTGGGGGCGGGGGGGATTGCTTTGTTGGGTTTTTTGTTTTGGTTTGGTTTGGTTTTGGTTTTTTTTTGAGACTTGAGGTCTCTCTACATAGTCCTTGCTTTCCTGGAACTCATTATGTAGACCAGGACAGCCTCACACTCACAGAGATCCACCTGCTTCTGAATCCTGAGTGTCAGGATTAAAGGTGTATGCCACCATGCCTGGCCAGCAAACAGACCCTTGAGTTTTCTAAGTTTGGTTATCACTATGTGGCTACAGGAGAAACCTTCTTAGTGGGTGCTGAAGGGTGAAAAGGTACCACAGAGGCCAGATACTTGAAAATGGTTCAGAAGGGCCGGGCAGTGGTGGCGCATGCCTTTAATCCCAGCACTTGGGAGGCAAAGGCAGGCAGATTTCTGAGTTCAAGGCCAGTGAGTTCCAGGACAGCCAGGCTTACACAGAGAAACCCTGTCTAGAAAAAACAACAACAACAACAACAACAACAAAAACAAAAACAAAAAAACAAAAAAAAAGAAAATGTTTCAGAAGTAAAAAGATGAAAAGGCCAACATGGCAACGACATCTTAAACATCGAGGGATATGGATACAATACATATAAGAACCATACAGACTATGTACGTAAGTATACAAACACACAGCCTGCAACTTCCCTGTGAGTTTGAAATTACTACCAAATACTGTCTCAAAATAACCAAGAGAAAAGGACGCTAGAACTCATGCACTAGATGAAAGGTTTCTGTTCTAAGGATATCAGGAAAGCACAGCCTAGGGTGCTCAGCAAGGTTAAAAAGGTGTTCTCTCCTTTTCCAGCTCTCACTATCCCTCAGAGCCTCCGTTCTACAGGAAACAAGTCCCAGTGAGGCAGGACTGCCCTGCCATAAGTTGACTGAGCTCTTGATCACACATAGCAGAGCAATAGCCAAAGTACTGCAAGCTCAGGGTGGGCTGTTCCAGAGGCCAGAAGGTCATTTCTCATTGGCAGCATGGCCTGGCTGGCTCCAACTGTAGCCTCTGTAAGGCTGTCTTCAAATAATTCCCCAACTACTGTTGGAAGCCCCCCTCCCCTGCCTTACCTTTGCCATAGGACGTGCCGTGCAGACCACAGACCCGCCAGTCAAAGTTCTGCTGGCAGATGGCATCCACAAAGTTGGTGCTAGTACCATGAAACAGCTGCCTCTCATCTACTTCCTTCCCCCCATTTTGCTTCTGCATCTGGCCTTTTTGCCTAGACAGGTAGAAATATACATGTTGAGGGAAGAAGGTGCTGACCTCCAAAGAACAGCCTCCTGAACCCATTCTCTAAAGCAACATCATGTGATGAGAAGAGGGCTGTGGCTGCCCTGGCCAACTCCTGGAGGTTCAAACCACAGAGCACAGGTGGACCAGGCTAAAAAGCAAAAGCAAAGCTTCCCCTTCATAACAAAAGGCTCCAAAAGCAGACAGCTCTTATAAGCAGGCATGGGCCCTTCTATCCTGCCCCTGAGTGAAGCTGAACCTGGGAAGCTGGAAAGTAAAGTTGTAAGGCTGCAGGTCTGGCTGGGGAGAGCCTTGAACCCTCAGAGCCCATCCTCCCTTCTCTACTATGACTGTCTCCATCACTGCAGAATGCGATCATCCAGACCCATGTGAAAACAAGCCAGCAGGTCGCAGGCCACCATTTAGAGCCATTATGAATTTCTATCCTACTGTATGTGGAAAAATGCTGGATGACCATGATCATGCTGTCCTCATGTGACAGACAGACAGATGGACAGACGGACAGACGGATGATGCCCCTGCTCTCTGGCTTGAGGCTGATGGTGTGAGTGAACTGTCTTGCTCTGGTCCCACAGATCTTCAGAAAGTCAAGAGTGGACAAGAGGGCTTGAAAGATGCCTCAGCATTTAAGAGCACTGACTGCTCTCAACCATCTGTAATGGGATCTGATGCCCAATTCTGGTGTGTCTGAAGACAGTAACAGTGTACTCACATACATGAAATATATAAATCTTTAAAAAAAAAAAGAGTGGACAAGAGTGGAGTCTGGCTTGCTAGTCACAGTGAGAACAGGACCTGTGCTAGGGAACCTTTAGTCCCCTCACCTTTGCAAGGGGCCACTTCATCATACAGCCTTAGGATAAGAAAGTAAGAGAACAGAGACAGTTCATGGCACACAGCAGCACTGGGTAAGCATGGTGCTGCTTCAGATTGTCCTGAAGAGGCAGAGAACATTGGTAAATAAGCAGCAAGCAGGACAAGAAAGAGAGCTCTCAGTCACACATACCACTGGTAGACTTCCCACAGGCCTAGGTTCTGAATCCGCTCGATCTTCTGAACAAAGTAGAAAGGTAGTGTACGGTTGAAGAGGTTCCACACCTTCTGATACTCTTCTGAGGATGAACTCAGAGTGATCTTCTATAAGGGAAAAATATTTTTCATATGTTACTGTCATATGACTCAAATACATGAACTGTTCCTGAGACCACTAGGGACCTCTATAACTTCAGGATAAAGCCAAAAAAATAAAAATAAAAAATAAAAATAAAAAAAAAAATTAAAAATGATGGCTTGGTCTCTCTTCTCTGGGATGCAGTCTTTCCAGATATGAAATGTTTACAGGGTACAGAAATTTCCCTCTTGTTCATTTTGAAAATGGCTCATAAGTCAGGCAGGTGGTGTCTAAGCCACTATCCTAAGTGTCTCTAGGATGTCAGTCACTGTTCCTCTTTTACATCCCACACAGGCCAAAGACAAAAAACTAAAGAACACATGGCCTGTGAGAACTGGAATTAACAAAGGTGTGTGAGCTCCTCCAGCCCTCCACATGCTGCCCTGTTACAGTTTGAATGTGCTTTGTGCTCTGTGAGCAAAGTCCTCTCAGGATGGGCTTCATAATGGAAGAATGTCTGCAATGTCTGGCATGTTCCCCACACTGGATATCAGCCACATGCCTCATACTGATGGAGCAGTAGGGGACATTTGTCAAGACAGTGTTCTGCTGCACAGCACTGATTCCAGAAAGCAGACCTCAGATGAGCTACTGAGTTACCCTCCTGTCCACTGCTGTCTAGTGCCTTCCCCTCTAAATGTCCTCCTCACATTCACACATTCCCCTTGTTCTCTTCATTTCTTGGTAAACAGACTGGTTGGTCCATCCCTGCTCGGAAGGTCCTTACTTCTGCTCTCCCCGGCAAGTCTCACAGCTCATCTTTTCCTCTCATATCAACCACCTCCCTCCTCTGGGAGCTACAGTCAACCCTAACAAAGTCACCCCACCTTAAAATCCCCAACATCGACAAAACAAAGCAGAAACACACATGTATCTCTCCCCTCTGGTGTCATGAGACACACTGCATAAAGCATTCTTTTCACACTCATCCATCTCTACAGAACCCCCTCTGTCCAGCTCCAGGGTATGAATCCCATACCTTAAATCCCAGGTCCGGCAGGGCTGCAGGGTCCCAGTAGTCTGGAATGCTCTTTGGGCCTTGTAATTTAGTACTGCTAAAAGGTAAACAAAACTTAGACTCTCAATCTTTACACACATGGAAGTCTATCACAGGCGAACTCTACTTACCAGTATCACCAGCCCTGAGTCTCAGTGTACTGTATTTAAAAGCCAGAGGACACACAGCACAATGTGTCCAACAAAAGAGCACTTTCATTTACCTACCAGCCAAAGCAAAAGGCTATCAGTCCTGAGAGATGCACTTCTCACCTGCACACCACCAACCACACAGAAGGGACAAAGCACTTGATTAAAGCAGTATACACAGGCCCCAGCCTTTATCCAACTCTTAAAATTCAACAAGCGCCAAATGCTTTTTTGAAGCCATAATGATATGCACTTGACATACAGAAAGTATTTCCAAAGCTGTAAAATTGGTCCCCAAACCCACTTAGTAACAGAAATTTGAACTACGTTGATAAGAAGCTACTTGTGGCCTGTTATTTGTCCTTTGTAAATGTGCATTCTTTTTTGCAATACATACATACACACTACTGTGCTAAATTAAAGGATGTCATATAACAGAGGTACTGCATTACCTTCTAAAAATATAAACAAATAAAAGCCATAGTAAAAGACGATATGACTCTAAAGGCTTAGGAACATTACTGTCAAAACTACAACCCAATTATTTTCCCTCTCATTGAAACTCCTGCTGTCTTTCCTATAGCAGATCTACCTTCTGTTTCTGCTGGCATGGGACATGTCCCTTCACCCTAAGCTTCCAGGACATCCCAGAAATAATTTTCCTAGGAAAATGTCACAGTTTAGAAATAACTAAGCAAGGATCCATTGGAATAACCAGCCTCACGGTTCTTTTTTCACCTATTTCATCCATTAAGATGGTGAAATTATCAAACATTATAAATCAGCAGTTATTCTTCCTATGCTTAAAGAAAACACTTGGAACACACATGTAGGAAAACCATAAAAAGACCTACAAGAACAAAGCAGAACTTCAAGAAAAGCAGAGTAGATCCTTGACAGCAGAAACTCAGTGGACAGGCTAACTCACAGACTCAGCCATCTATCAGGGTGAAGTAAGTTGGAAGATATGTGGAACGAAAGAATCCAGAAATTAGTTCAAAGAGCATGGAGACAGGGAATGTGGGGGAAAGCCCTAGGGGGATCCAGTCAAGAACCTAAGAAAGCCCAAGACAGAACAGAACAGAGGAGACATCAAACACAGCTTTAAGAAGCCCACAGAATCTCAATAAATAGAGAAGAATAAATATAAACACAAGCCTACACACAGCAGAGAGGTACAGAACTCCAAGACCAAGACCTTTAAAATGAGCTGGGGGGGGGGAGTGTGATAGCATCGAAAAGTGCTAGTTAGACCAACAGCCAATTTCTCAAAAGCTACAGTGGAAAGCAGAAGACAGTGAGTGGGGTAGCAGCTCGGGTGCTCTACAAGTCTGTATCCAGTGAAAAAGTGTCTTTCAAACACAAAATAAAGACGCTCACACAAACTAGAAACAGCCACATCTCCCTTCCCCCATAAGATCTTACCTAAGGAATTTGAAAAGACAAACCAAGGTTAAAATGTGAGTAATTTAATGGATCTTCACAGTATAAAACAACAGTGTCTCTTAAAGTTAAAACAACAACAACAAAAAAAAAAAAATCAAGAGGAAAGTATGAAGGTCCTTACAGTAGGAAAGCAAAAACACTCATGTATTTGTGCCTAAGTGAAGATCCCACATAGTTTCTTACATTGTCTTTAACATACTGAACAACTTCCAAACTAGTAGAGAGAAAAATAAAATGTTTTTTAAAAATAAAAAAATTAATTTTTATTATACTTAATTGTGTGTATGAATATGTGCACGTGTGTGTGTGTGTGCGCGTGCACAAGCACATGTACCATTGTGGGTATGTGGAGGTCACAGGAAACTCTGTAGTTGTTTCTCTTCTACCACTACTGTGGGTCCGGGGAATTGAATTTGGATGTGTCAAGCTTGGTAGCAAATGCCTTTACCCACTGAGCCATCTTACCAGCACTGAATCATGTTTATCGAAAATGGAACTAAACTCAATGCATACAAATGCAGTTTCAAATTTTACATTAGATGGTGCTCCCTGAGACTAAGGAATAGCTTATGTGTACACAAGCAGCCACTGTTGCTAGAGTTACTGACAACTTAGCTATGGTTCAAGGGCTGAGGAAGAAACCGGACACCTCACCTGCATGAGCAGGATGTGGTATAGCATTCAGCTCACAGCCCACAGAAGAGCAGGTCTTGAATCACTTGTACTTTATTTTGTATTTGATCAAAATAACTACTTTTGGGGGTTGATAGGAACCAAACCCGGGTCTTGCACTGAACATGCTAAGTATATGTCTGTTTATCATTCCCTAAAAGCAAGCTTAGAATGATGACACAAGAAATCTAGTCTCAGAAAAGAAACAAACAAAAAGACTTTTCCAAATTTTGCTTAGGGCGAGCTCTGCATAAGGAAAGAATAAAAAAATTACTTCAAATTACAGGACCATCATAATCAACCACAATTAAACCTAGAAGCAATACCAAAAAAGTTGGCATTGAACCAATACAGTAAAAAACAAAACAAAACAAAAAAACAGCTCTAATGAAAAATACCTTGCAAGGTACTACAGCAGATAACAAGCCAAGAGAATATATTTGAAGCTTAGAGCAGCAGCCAAGGGCTAAAAGGCCCTAACAGATTAAAAAGCTCTCAGCTGGAAAGTGCTTGCTGCAGAAGTATGAGGACCCGAGTTTGAATCTCAGGCACCCACAGTGGAAGGAGGGAAGCAACTCCCAAAAGTTTTTACCCAACCTTCTATGCATGGTCCATGCTTACACAAGTCTGTTTTCACACACATTCATCATATAAGCACATAACCATGATAAATAAAAATCAAATTTAACAACTGTCCACAGCAGAAAAACGAAGAGGGAGAATTGACCCTTATGTTTTTAAAATCTATATACTCAATCTCATTCATAAAAGAAAGCAAACTAAAGTACACTGTGAGAATGGTAGAAGCCCAAGGGCTTGATGAGTACTAGAGGCAAGACCAAGAAAAATCAGCAAAATCATGACTTTGCTAGGTGACATAGTGGTCCAAGTTCATGGAAAGGAATTCAGTTTGCCTTCAGACTCTGACCTGACAACCTCCAAGTCCACCGAAGAGTTCTTTGTAGCATTGTATTTTATAATAGCAAAAGACTAAAACACAAACACCATGAAAGAGGGACAAATTAATAAACTATACTATATACAATTGCTAAAGAGCCACACAAGCAGGAGCAGATTAAAGAAGTCTTCAATGGTTCGAACAGAGCAATTACCAGGATATTTTAAAGATATTTAAAAGACACAGAATTGTGTATATAAAGTAATCAAAGAAAGGAAGCAAGCAGATAGCTTTATGTGTACCTGTGCATATATACATTTTTGCAAGATAAACACAGAAAAGAGCAATCAGAAGCAAACAAACATGGTTACCTCAAAGGGAACAGGGTAAACAGACACAAACTATTGAGTATACTGTATTATACAGAGTTCTGACTTTTAAACAAGTATATGTTTTACATTTCATCAAAAGTAAACTTTAAGAAAAGTAAAAAAAGAGGGCATATTCTCAAGAAATTATGTCGTATTTGAGTCACAAGGCATTGTTTCTTGGACAGATAATATACTTTTCCTCTTACTTATACCAAATCTTTTTTAAATGGCCTCCCTGTTTTACAAACACAATCAATAAACTTTACCTCTAAAGTTTTCAGAGAACCAACAAAACCCAAGCAATCTTGGCTTCTCAGGTTAATAAAGCTATGGGCAGCTAACAACATTGTTGGCTTAAAGTCCCAGCTTTGGCCAAGGCAAACTTAGACTGTAAGGGAAATTGGTACATCTTCACTATCCAGGCCATCTTCTCCTAGTACATATGTAGTCTGGCTAGTACCTGCCCAAGACTAAACCAGGACATCTGATCAATAGAGATATGTCAAGAATTCCCCTTCTGCTGCAGAAAGTCTCTCTCCCCCCTTATGTTCTGTCTATGGGTTCAATTAGAGGCCCAAGCAGCCACCCTGTGACACAAAGAAACCCACCGTGAAAGTGAGCTGGCTTGTTAATGACTACTATACCACTTTCTTTATTTTGGTATTCCATGATATTCAAGAATGAAATACAAGAACCTTTATTATTTCATTACTTCAACATTTGTAAAGATTTAGGCTTATAATTTAGTTGTTACATTCAAAGACAAACTGATGGTCTGGGTTTGCACATCCCAACAAACAGCCTTGTAACTCTGTGATGAAACCCACAATGCTAATTCTCACTATGGTTTAAAAACTTTCCCAACTAGTAGGTTTGAATGATAGTAGTATGCTAGTCACACATGCTAGTCAGCAGCCTTCCATGTAGTCTGAGAAGCTTCCTGTTACTGACAGCAAAGCATTCCACTACTAAAACCACACACCAAGCAAGCTCACAAATGTTACTTACCAGGACTGCTTCATCTGCACATCCTGGGGAGACACATACTTGGGTCTGCGACAAACCTTCCTGACAGTTTCATACACTAGGTTTTTCTGCAGAAAGGCTGAAAACACATTCCAATGAAAAAATACACATGTACACACACACACACACACACACACTGGAGGTGCATGCACAGCAGTAATGTTCTATAAACATAAATTAAATGGGTTGGACAGATAATATAACATGTAAAACCCAAGATCAGTCTTAAAAATAAGGCAATTTTATACATTTCAAATATTCATCAAGAAAATAGGTATCCTTAGGAGACTGAGTTTAATGAATAGAGAAATGATTAGTAACTGATGTTATCAATTATACATGAGTGCTTTTGAATTGTTCCTTCCAATCATATTTAAATTAATATTTTGCTCAGCAATTTTTTCCAGCTTGGATGTAAAGAAGTACCAGCCAAGCCTGAAGCCAAATTACTATATCTTGAGTTAATGTAATTTATATGTAATAATTTTGTCCTTTTAACTTTTTAAAAGTTAGAGTAAACTGACTCTAAAGCAGTTGTAATCAACCCTTTCAAACCTATGTGCTCTTTAATAAACTAAACATTTGACTCAGCCTCAATATCAGATTCACTCCAAGAACTGAGGGTATACATCATCCACCCTTTGCACTGAAAATGACAAATGTCTAGAAGTCGTGCCTCCTAGCAGGTGCTACTTTTACATTTAAATATATAAAGCCAACTTTGATTTTCAGTTTAGGAACATTTTAATATTAAAAATTATAGATGTCTGGAACCCACCTCTCTTTGCATATAGACTGTATGAACCCACCTGTCTTTGCATATAGACTGTATAGTAACTAGAGGGTGCGTCCCTTACAATCAGCTAAACTCACTGTTTCTGGAGCCCACTGTTCACATAGCAGCTTCCCTAACCCTTCTGTCAGCCACCATTCAGCCTTCCACTGATACTCTGCTTACTAACACACTTGAGTGATTATCTATAATGAATCTCAGACAATCTCTCCCTAGTAAAAATAGGCTATTCAGGATATATGGACTGGTTACATATTTGTTAGACATCTTCTCTAACCTTCCATGGAGAAAAAGAGCCCCTTTCCCTAATAACCTTGTTGTTTCCTTAATTACACTGTGATATATCCCTAAAGGAGCTAGCTTTGGAGGACTCTGCCTGTTGATAGTCAGTGACTAGACTGTCATTACTCTGCTTCTAGAAACTTGGCTGTTGCCTTGAGTTGCTCCTTCATGACAAAGATCTTTACCAGAGCTGGTGTCCCAAACATAGAATAAGTCATTTGCGCTGCTGTGCATATACATTTTGAAAGTATTTGCTTCCTAATAATCAGTAAGTGTACATGGTAGTTTGGTTTGAGATTCTATTTTGTTATATGTAGTAAGGACTGTGTAGGTGAAGCCAATGAATTCCATCCTTTTCTTTCAAAGATACTATTATGTACCAAAAAATAAAAGCAACAGGCAAAAACAGACCACCTAATGACCTTAGGTCAGGCCACTGTGAGCATGACTTTTCTTGCTACATGCCTATAGATACAGCTGTATCCTTGTCCTAAAAGTCTGCTCTATTTCCAGAGACTGAAGTCCAAGTGGAGAACTAGAAAGGTGTGTCTGATATTTTGTGTATCTGTTTTATGTTTTCCAGATGTTTAAAAGAACTACTCTAAACTTTGGTTAGCATCAGCTAGAGGAGTGACTGCTGCATAAACTGCTCTGCAAGGCAGTCCTGCCTTTCCTATCTCCCTGTGATCTTCTACACACTATCATCAATTACAGTGACTGTCATTTGTGACACTCATGCCTTGGTTGGTATCCTCCAGTAGAAGTCATTTCCCTGGAGAACAGAAGAAATTTCTCTGAGAGGCAAGACAAGCTGTAGGGAGTCTTCCTTAAACAAACCCACAAGTGCAGCAAAAGCACAAGCCAAAAATAACTGGCCCAAAGCAACCAACCAAGTTGTTTTAGGAGAATGTACTAATGGCACTTTATTGCTTTCCACAGAGAACAAAATATACAAAATAGTAAGGGTAGCCAGCACACTGCACCAAAATCAAGCCCTTTGATTTCCTTTAACATGCTGGATTTGCAAGATGCCAAATATAAAATATTATATGTAATCAAAACTGAGCAGAGCAGACAGGTATGTTTGCATGGAGATGGCATGAGAAACTACAGCAAAACTGAAAAACATTCTCACAAATCAGCTACGGAAGAACTAGCCAATGGGTGATTGGTCTGCTTTTGTCTGTTAAAATTCATCTCAGCTCCAGCTTCTGGACACTACACATACAGAACTTTTAATTAGTGTATCCTATAACATGCTAAACCTGACTTTGTCCCATCAAGGCTGAAAGAAAGGTGGCAGCTTCAGTGCCATACCAGGACTAATAAGGTAACATTATATACAGAGCCATTTGGGCCTTGTCGGAGAACAAGGTTAACCTTCAGAAACACAACAGCCATACTACCCACTGACCCTGTCTTTCCATCTGTCAGAAAAGCTCCTTATCCTCATAGCTCAGGTCCTCAAAGCACATCTTGACAGCGAAGGACAGTACCATCTGTTGATGGGTCTCTGCCTTTTGGGACAGATATACCCTCTCTCCTTTCTTATGGCAGCTGAGGCCCCAGGCTAATACGGGAAGGCTAGACTCTATTCCACAAGTAAGAGGTACCTTTGAAGTCTAACTCATAGCTGTGTTTTCCAGCCTGGAATTTCAAGGTGGCTGCCTGGGCATCAGCCCCTGGAACACAGAATGCCAGGTAAGCCTTTTCCACATCACTGCTGCTGATGGTGGTCACAGGGTGCACTGTGCCCTGTAAGGGGAAATCCAGAGTGTGTCATGGAGGCACAAGACTATTGAAAATGAATTATTTTTAATACAAATGTAAACAATTAAATGAGTTAATCCAGCAGCTGAATTTCTTTACCTTGTGTTAGTCTCCAACAACTGCACAAAGAAACCAAGATCTATTTAAAATTGCACCTCAATAGCTGACCCATTAAATGATCTTTCCATGCTAGTCTGGCTACCTCCAGCCTCATTCCATGATTCTTGCATATTAATATTGACCTGGTGTCAATTCCTCCATCCTATCAGCATGTCTGCCCTCCCTCTCTCCTTCCTCTAGTTAGCAGATGTCCTGCCCTATTCTCCCTTCTGCCCAGCCATTGGGCAATCAGCATTTATTGACAAGGCAGAGAATCAATGGTAAGAACTATTTACACAATTCTTGAGACAGTAAATTCATGGTATAAGCATTACAATGCTGTGTTGGGATTGAAACAAGATGTGAGGGCAGAGAAATCAGCACTTGAATAACTCAAGAACCTTATGTCTACAGTCTATGGTGATGAGCAAAGATGCTGGTCAATCCAGCCTCTGTTTTAGACCTTATTATAGGAAAAGAGGAAGGTATCAGAGAGCATTGTGAGGGGATAAGGAGGGGGTATGGAAGGGAAAGACATGACTCTCCCGAAGCTACTCTTATAAACAGAAGATAGTAACTACAGGACCTGCTAAACAGAGTAACTGGGATATGAGCAACGAGAAAGCATAGAACAGCAGGCAAAAGCATTAACTCAGCAGGAAAAAGGTACTTGTCATCAAGGCAGATAACCTGAGTTCAATCCTCAGAAAACATGATAGAAGAAGAGAACCAACTGTCATGATTTGCCCTTTGACCCCCATTCAGTGACATGAGCATACCCAACACACACACACACACACACAAACATTTTTTTATAAGTCTTCAGAATAGATGACACAATCATTCAAATGATGGTAAAATATCAACAGCAAATTCACACAGGCTACTTAACTCATCAATTTAAAAAAAAAATGCTACCTCTTATAAAATGGCTATTTATAACAGTGACTCTTAACTCCCTGCCAGCCCTCCTCCAAGTTTCCAGCCCAAGCCCTTCAAATTTCTTCCAACTGTTCCTCCCTCAGCTCACCAACAGTCTGCTTAAACTGGGAGATAGTCCCTTCTCCCAGTTTTCCCAATACCGGCAGCTCCAAACTATAACGGCTGTGTAGCCTATCTGCTCAGCTCAGCTTCTCTGGCTCAACTGTCTCCTAGCAATATCTTCTCCACCAACTTCCTTCTCTTCTTGCTGTGATAACCCCTCCACCCCCACATCCCCAGCTGGCTTTTTTTATAAACCAGAAATCCAAGAGGCGACCAACATTTTGCCTCTTTCTATTCGAAGGAAACTCCCTCTGTTTCAGTCACTGGGAATGAACCTATTTATTGTCCCTTTTCTTGATATTTTCTTCAGTTTTTTTGTATTCCCAAGCTTCTCTATTTCCACCCATATTTTTTTCCAGCTGCTTTTACCCATTTTATAAACAAAACAGCCTAAAATGAATAAAAGGAGAAAATACTAGTGTTGAAAACCATGGAAAGCATGTCCCAACAACAGCCTCAGCATATACCCTTGCCAGCTTTTAAAACAAAGAACCATCCTTCCTTTTCCTGCCTTTCGCTCTATGGTACTTGAACTCAAACCTGCCATTCTGACTAGCCCTGTTGTAAAATATGTGGGCTCTTTCTCCTTTCCTCCCCCCTCTTTTCTTTTAATGTTTTTTTTTTCCCCTACAAACAGCCCCACACTAGGCGCCACTTGTAGCTGGTCTCTGCAGGTTCATTTTCAAATGCAGTAAGCCTTTGAACACATGAATACCAAGTATAGACATGTCATTAGACCATTAGAGGTGAGAACAGCATCTATGGAAGAATGGATCAGGTAGATGACCAATACTGGTTCTAAAGTGTGTAATGCCATGACAACTGTGCAAGCCACAGCTAAATATTTTAGATCTCAAAATGCACAGTGCTTTAACTGTGGAAGATATGGTCATTTGTAGACTGTGACCAAGCCACCAAAGGTCTCAGATCTCAGAATGACTGGTGCTTTAATTGTGGGAAATATGGTCATTTGCAATAAAATTGTGAACAAGGCATCTCTAAAAGCAATGGTTTTTCTAAATATAAACCACAAAGCAGGCCTAGGTTTCAAGGGTGTTCAGGCAATATGGCAAAGGGTTACAACTAGACCAATGAGTATAAGTCCAAGAGAGATATCCAAGGCAATTTCTTGCCATCAGAAATAAAATTGGGGGCCTAGTTCTAGACCCTGCAGCAAAAGTAGAAGTTTTTTGCCTCTATCAGCCAGGAAATAACAAACAAGCTGAAAAATCCCAACTAAGTGTTGAAAATCTAATGCATGCTACTGCAGGTAGTGCTGCTCTAGACTTGCCACAGATAAACATCTTACACTGTCCCCCAAAATAGAATGTTATAAAATATCTAGTGGAGTTTATGGTCCTTTGCCATCAAGGACAGTAGAAATGGTCTTGGGAAAGAGTAGACTGACTTCCCAAGAATTCATTGTGCATCCAAGAATTATAGATAAAGATTTCAAAGGAGAAATTAAGGTAAAGGCCCATGTAAAAAGAGATATGCAAGTGAACATAGGTGACAGGATTGCTCAGCTGTAACTGTTTCCCTATATCAAAGACAAAGCTGTTTCAGTAGAAAGATAAGGAGGCTTTGGAAATACAGGAAAACATGTATTTTGGCAAACAGTTATTAATGATTGGAATCCAAAATTGAAGTTGCAAGTGAACAACACTGAAATAGAAGATTTGGATACAGGAGTTGATAGAACTATCATCTCACAAAAATCTTAGAATTAATACTGGCCAGTTCAAAAGGTTTATACCTAGTTTCTAAGAATTTGCACAGCTTGGGTACGGCTCTCACCACCTCATTTGAGGAAATAAAAGCGACATTTACTAAGAACAAGAAACCCATGACTTGGTACAACCTTCAACAAGCCAGGCAGCACAAGTACCCATTAGGCCCCTCAGATAATTTTCACTATGGAAGAGGATCTTTACATAAATGGCTTTCTTTATATACTACATCTCTGTAAGTCTCCAGAGACTCCTTTTGATCTCAGCCATTGTGGACATCTTTACATAACTGACAATGAGATATCTGGTTTGGGCTCCAAATCAATGGTATTATATCTCACACAATCCTATTTTCTAAAATTGTGGAAACAGGCAAGAAAGGCAATTTGAGAGCCTTCAACATTATACTACAGTTATACCAAGCATGAAACTCCAGAATTTTCTATTAACTAATAAAAATCAATGAAAAAAAGCTGACATCATGACAGCTATTTAATATTAAATAACAGTCATGAGTTATTTAACATTAATTAATGAACACAGATGTCTAATCATTCAAAGATAGGCTTATAAAGATATACTATCTTCCAGGTATCTGGAGATTCCGGTGTCTACCAAATCCGCTCCCGGATTTTTGTGCTTTCTGTTTAGAATGGCTCCTTACCCACATAAACAGTTATCCTTTTTCACCACACTTACTTGTCGTCCATATTCCTGCCAAGAACCAAACTCATCCATCCAGTACCAAATCCAGTCAGTAGTGAGGATGAAATGTGGGGGCTTGGTGACTGAAGAAGCTGTGGAGAGTCGGCGAGCCAGAGTATTACCAAACTTCATGGAATTAAAGTCCAAATTATCAAAGTGAATGCCAGTGGTTGACTCTTTGTATGCAATCCTGCAAACAAAGTGAAGAGCAGATGAAAGCTTCACTAATCAAATGACACAGCCATTGTGCTTCCACCTATGAGAATTATGATGGGTAGATACAAATAGCAAATACGTTATGCTCAGTTTTAGAAATGTTTCTAAAGGTGAGGAAAGCTGCTATTTAGGATCATCAGTTCTCCTTTGTGAAAAAAAAAATAAAAGTGATACAGAAGACTGGATATTATGAAAATTCTGACTGTAAATTATAGAAATGTTGGTTAAAATATTCTTTAAAATAACTAGGGGTGGAAATAGAAGGAGAACAGAGCACTGGCCTGGCAATAACAGCACCCTGGGTTTGATCTCCAAAGCTACAAAAACAAAATGCATTACTAAGCTGTAAAAAAATGAACAGAAATCCTTAGAAAACAAAATTAACAATAGTTAGCATGTAGTGAGCATTTGCTAGCACCTGCATAAAATAATTTATGTTTAGAAGATTCAATCTTGCTGGGCAGTGGTGGCGCACTCGCCTTTAATCCCAGCAGTCGGGAGGCAGAGGCAGGCGGATTTCTGAGTTCGAGGCCAGTCTGGTCTACAGAGTGAGTTCCAGGACAGCCAGGGCTATACAGAGAAACCCTGTCTCGAAAAAAAAAAAAAAAAAAAGAAGATTCAATCTTTACAACCCTATGGAATAAGACTATTATTTTCATGTAACAAATGGGAAAATGAAAGCCCATGAATGCTAAGAAACACATCTGAGCAAATACAGCCAGTAAACAAGGTATAAAGGGGACAGCCTAGCTACTCAGTCTACATTGCTAGCCACCATTCCAGGCTCCTTTCAAACTGTGGTAATGCTCAAAGACCAAAGAGAATCACAAAACCAGAAAGGAAAGTGAAGACAGTGCCAATGAGGAAGACAGAGTTGTAGTTTTAGCAGCCAAGACAGCAGGGTAGGGGACACAAGCAAATGCAGTTATCTGAGAGAAATGGAGGCCCAATCTAAGGAGAGATTTTTTTCCCCTCTAGATAATGAACCAAGAACTTACACTTACACACACACACACACACACACACACTCACACACTCACACACTCACACGCGCACACACACCATATACACACACACACCATACACACACACTCACACACACTCACACACACTCACACACACCATACACACACACACACACGCACTCACACACACACACACACACACTCTCTCACACACGGAAACTGCTCCTCAATTGAGCTATATCCCAACTCTCTCTTCATTTTGAAGCAGCCATTAAGTTGCGCAGGCAGGTCCTGAACTTGTGATCCTCCTGCCTCACCTTCCCAACTAGATGGTCTATACCCCTAGACCCAGCTCAGGAAAGCTACTTCTCGCCAGGCCTAGTAGCACACACCTGTAATCCCAGTACTTGGGAGGTCTAGGCAGGATCAGAAGTTCAAGGTCATTCTCAGCTACACAGTATGCTTGAGGACAGTCAGGGTTACTTGAGACTCCATCTGGACAAAAGAGAGGGAAAGGGAGAGAGAAGGAAAGGAAGGAGAAAACAGAACAGAGACAGAGTTCTGTATAGATAGATCCCAGGAACATGCCAAGGCAGTCAGAAGGAAATTCACCTGCATATACACTGGCTCTGGAGGGAAGAGGAAAAACTCCCCCACGACTTTCAACCAGTCAAGCCTCCTACGAGTTCTAGGATGTCTCACACTTCTACGTGAGAATTAGCTATAAAGATAGTGGTTCCCCAAAAAAGCAAACACAAACTCAAAATCAAATCACACAACACATGTGGAAACAGCTCCATGAGAAAACAGTTGACAACAACAAACAGAGTCAGATGTCTGAGGCACAAACTAGCATCTAAGGATACAAACAGTGCCAGGACAGCCAGGGCTACACAGAGAAACCCTGTCTCGAAAAACCATAAAAAAAAAAAAAAAAAAAGGATGCAAACAGTGTAAAATGGTTCTTCTTAATTATCAAAGTCTATATTGGGATTAGAAACTTTAAAAAGTGAGCAGGAAAACTGGAAAAAAACAAGAACATTTATGATAAAGTAATATATCATAAATTTTAAAGTTACAGATGGTCGCACTAGATCTCAGATGAGGCTGAACTAGTGGCCTGAGACTCTGAGAAGAATTCCCCTAAATGCAGCAGAAAAAGGAAAGGGAACGGACAAGAAGTCAGGAAGATGAAAGGTAAAGTGAAGAATATTCAGCACACACAACACTTTCTCAAAATCCCAGTGGCAGTTAGTTCTAAAGGAGAACAAGCCCAAGGGCTCAGAAGGTGAGCCTGTGTGTTCATAAAAATTATAAAGACATAATTCTCCTCAAACTCACAACAGTCATTGTAATTTCACAACAAGAATACAACAGAGTAATTTGTAAGCTGATAAGATTTTTAAATTCCTAAAGAGCAAAATGGCAAGAAGCAGGAGGAGTAAGGGGGAGGAGCCTTTGCCTTACCAGATCCCAGAACTTAGTATTAAGCTTCCATGGGTCAAACAGTGTGGGATTGATAGACAGGCATTGATCAGAGACCAGAAATAGACAAACACAGACAGCACTGAAGAGGGGTGCAAAAAGATGGTATCTGACAACTAAAATGAAAATGAAGTGTGTTAACATTTTACCTGATTTGGCTCTCTTTAGGTGGTTTTAAAAGTAAACATCTAGAAATGAGAAGTCATGGAGCTCGTATAATATGAGTGTGCTTAATAGTTTAAATTTTATGGCAGGTATTTTAGTCATGAGCAAATTAATTAAAACTTTTCAAAGTAGTTATTGGAGAAACTGGTGAATCACCTAAAAATGAAATTGGGCTCAAATTTAATCACATAAAAAAGAGAATTTAAATATAGCATTATACTTAAAATGTTCACTTTTAGAAGAAAACTCTGGAGAATTCTTTTGTTATTGCAATAAAGGAAGATTTCTTAAGACATATAAAGTATAAACCATAAAGGAAAAGATGGACAAATATTTCTCTTTATTAAAGGCACTGTTAGCTGGCTGAGTATTTTACCTCACATTTAATATCCAGAAATGTAGAAAATGCCTCAAAATAAATGGATAAATAAAAACGCAGTTCTCCTCATGCCCAAAATATGTTTAAGGACAGACATTGCTTAGGAAATGAACCAAAAACAGCGGACATTTAAAAATTTTTTCCTCATTGGAAATCATGGCTATGCAAACTAAGAAAACATTTTACACTCTAGACTGGTTAGTATGCAAATATTCAACAATGCCAACATTGAGGGCACATCATTAAACACTACTAACAAGGCTGGAAAGTACTACAATCACCTGAAAAACAATCCCTTATCTCCTGTCAGGGGGACAAACACAGCCTACATCTCAGAAGACCCCTCTGGAAATCTCTCCATATAAACACATGTATGGTACATAGAAGATTAACCCGACACAGACCTGGGCCTGATGTACATCCTATCATCCAAGTCCTTGGGAGGCATGGGCCAGATTGACAGTTTATGGATAGCCTGTGCCACATAATGAGACCCTGTCTCAAAAACCAAAACTGAAATTTTTTTTTAAAGTACAAGAAAAGAAACCACAATGCTGTTAGACTCCAGGCCTATCAGTACACAGCAAATGGTTCAACTTATAGGTCCATAATGAGCAAAGCTAATGTGATGTGAGAGAAGTCAGTGAAGACAGGGTTAGAAAGTGGGCTGAATGAAGAACCTTCTAGGGTGATGAGGTAATCTGTATTCTGGCTACACACACAAATATATTTACTAAAAGTAACTGAGCAGTATACTTAATGTTTGTGTATAACACTGTCTAAAATTAGCTTTAAAGAGAAAGATTATGGATGGTGTGTGGACTATTTAATCTTGCTAAGGGAAATAATCTGTTTTACATTCTTAGCCAATACCAATTTGCACATGTGCACCTTTTATTTGAGATATTCAAATTCTCTTTTTAGGGAACTCAGCAGTTAAGAGCACTTGCTGCTTTATAGAGGATCAGATTCTGGTTCCCAGAACCCACTGTGGGTAGCTCAAAACTGCCTATAACTCTAGCTTCAGGGGATCCAAAACTAGTTTGTGGCCTCTGCAGGCACCTTCAATCGCACACACAAACACACACACACACACACACACACACGCACACGCACACGCAGAGAGAGAGAGACAGAGACAGATAGACATGCACATAAACATAACCAAAAATTAAACCCAAACTTTTTATTTTAATAAAGATATATTTATTTTTATTTTATGTGTATAGGTATTTTGTCTGCACATATTTACCGCACGAGTGCAGTACCTGAAGCGGCCAGAAGAGGGCCTAAGATCCTCTATGATGCGAAGGAATTGCAGACAGCTACCATGTCGATGCCAGAACCAGTCACAGGGCTTCTGGCAGAGAGTTCCCTACCTACTATGATACCTCTCCAGTCCATGCCCAAAATAAAAAAATAAAATAAATAAAAATAAAAATTAATTTATCTTTTTAGCAATACATCATAGCATTTTTAAAAATAAGTAATGGTGAAATACTTAAAAGAAGTCTACCTGGGTCTTCCTTGTTTGCATGAATTGGCTGAGTGAAAATGCTAGAAAAAAGTGAAAAAATAAGAACACAGTTTGGCTGTGTGACTTTGTGGGGAAGACTAGAAGTTTACAAACTCTTAGTTTGTAAAGACAATCTCTGGATTGTCTACAATAATGATTAACTATGAATGATCAATTCCAAGTAACTGAGGTTACTTGGTCTTGGTACCACCTTCTTTTCTCACAGTTCCTCCCTGAATGGAGGAAAGCAGGAAACAAGTAACTAGTATAAACCATAGTCAGTCTAAACATAGACTTCCACCTCCACATCAAGCTTTGTGTGTGTGTGTGTGTGTACATACATGTGCGTGCACTCATGCACATACTACTGTTTATACTAAAAATCCCTTATACTGCACATAAAGGGCTGGCACAAAGCCAGGATGAGGAGCCCGTTTTCATTCTCCTACCTGTCTTTACTGGGATTGCTATATGCCTCTTCAATAAGCTCCATGTTATTCAAATCCTTCCATGTGCCTCCATCCAAGAATTGCCATCGATATGGCAAATGAAAATGAACTCGATGGCACTTGTCTAAAATAGAAACATAAAGTAGTAAGACACCCTAGCAGTAAGCAGTGTGACCCCACCCTACAACTGTCAGTGGGGATGGTCCTAATTACTGACCTGAGAACATTCTGAGAAGTTATGAGGAAGTTATGCTTCGTTAGTGCAGTTACACCAGGGATTTACATAATGAAGTACTATAGGTTTTACTATGTGAGTCTTCCCTTTAAATGGGACATTAAACAGTGAGTTTTAAAAAAATATGTGTTAGTCTAGAATGTCATTTCATGACCTAAAGAAGCTGATCTAAGAAGGCCCCAGTCCTGCAAAGAGCAGTCAAGCTGTTCCTTGTCTCTATGCATACAGAGATGTGGATGGGCAGAGGTCAGATTCCAGATTTAACTCCAAAAGGAATCCATCCCAAAGTCTAGATTGATGGCTGAGGCAGATGAATCACAAGTTCAAAATAAAAATAGGATTGGAAATAGAGTTCAGTGACAGAGCACTTGCCTAGCATAGATAAAAGCCTTAGGTTCAATCCATAATGGAAGAAAGGAAGGAAGGAAGGTAGGTATGGAGGGAAGCAGGAATCCATGTAACTTTAACACATCCCACTGAAGGTGGCTTGGTTTCCATTAGTATCCATAACTCCCCTCTACTTTCTCTGTCTTCTAGGTGTCACGAGGCTCACCACTGCCCTCCCCCTTCAAGCCCTTGCGCCCTGCCCCATCTTTGCTTATGCTGTCTCTGACACTTTCTTTCAAAAGTCCTGAGTTTCTGGTACATTTGTACAGAGATGGTGAGGAGGAGAGAAAGGGAAAAAGGCCTAGAAAGTTCACTGAAATAGAGATACAAGCCAAGATGTAAACTATTAGAAAGATGCTCAACCAGGTGCAGAATGTTCCTACATACAAAATAGAAGATGGAGGGGTTAGTAGTATTCTAATTAAATACACACACACATGCAGATATTTCTTGTAGTGGCCTAAGGAAAGACTTCCATCAATTTGCATGTTTTGAATTGAGTCTTAAGACTTTACTGTGTAGTTTCCAAAAGTAAGCAACTGGTATAGCAAAACAAGGAAGGTACAAGTGTGCTAGTGCTATATAAGAACAAAACTAAATATCCATATACACTTAGTATAAAGAGACATATATACTAGTACACATAGCACATGTTTCTAGACAGAATCCAAGGGGCAGGAAATCATTGTTTTTGTTTTTAAAGGACCTACCTGGATGCTAAGAAAAAGGAGGTTGATAAAGATTAATTTCTTATTAACTGTAGTTAACCCATTTTAATTCACATTTTTAAAAAGTAATTTAAGCTAATAGTTGAACATTAAAATTTCCTAAAATCTGTACATTCTTTCTCAATGTCAGACCTTTTCCAGACTCTTCTAAAGGTACTGTGGTTAAGGAGTATCAGAGGAGCCTGTTGACACTGTAGGGCTTGGCAAAGAACAGGCCAGGAGCTGTGCAGACACAGCAAAAAGGGGTACAAGGTCAAGAGGCCTTGGGTAACAAGCTGGGGTATCCAGGCAAGGAAAGCTCTTAAATTCAACAAGGCAGGACACAGCCATCTTAAGGACTTGCAACTCCTTCATTTTCACAGAGTTTGCACTTACATGACTAACACTGGAACTGAGACCTATTGGATTCTTGACAAGGAATGAGCCTAACAAATAATAAAGCACTCGGCCAGGCTGTAGTTATGGTCCAGAGGTTGTGACCAAGCCAAGAGTTCCTGTTCCCTGCCTGAAGGACACTAAAGGAAATGACCAGAGGTGAGCAGAGAGCACCCAGTGTTGAATAGCTATGTTGACAAACTCTAAGTACAAGCAAATCCTGGGTAGCCTGAGGAAAATCTCCATGGAAGAAGTCAGTTCCC
This sequence comes from Rhynchomys soricoides, assembly GCA_019843965.1. NCBI lineage: Eukaryota > Metazoa > Chordata > Mammalia > Rodentia > Muridae > Rhynchomys > Rhynchomys soricoides. Next base: position 7,672,703 of record JADRCH010000064.1, on the reverse strand, counting down.
AAGAAAGAGTATCTCCCCCATGCCCACCAGATAAGGCCTCAGAAAGGACCCAGGGACCCAAGGCTGTGGCTAACAGTAGACTTGGGACTGAATGTGGTGGCTAGGCCAATCATAGCTGGAGGCCTCTAGGAGAAGCCACTGCATCCACAGCAACTGGTGAGAATTTTGACAACAGTAGATGCAGGAAGCAGCCCTTCCTCCCTGATACCCTGCCCTCTTTACCTGCTTCCTTGCTCCTCCTAGAGCCCCTACCTCAATACAATCCAGGCTCTAGGCTTCCCGGCTGAGTTACATAAGTGTAATCTCAACTGGGAAGATGAAGCACCATCCACACCCCCTTCCTTCTTATATTCCTTGAAATGACAGGCTAGAGAGAACAGCAAATGTAGAAAGTACTCGGCAGCAATGAAAAGTGCTCCAAAGAAAACAGAATCATTTAAGATCCCTAAACTACAAAGCAGGCAAAATAACACTGAAACAAAAAGAGATTTTAAAAATTTAAGAAAACAAATCTTTAAAAACAAGAATTCAGGGGCGAGAAAGATGGCTCAGTAGTTAAGAGCACTGGATGCTCTTCCAGAGGACCCAGGTTTGCTTCCCAGCACTGACATGGTGGTTCCTGTAAGTCCAGTTCCAAGGGATCAGACACCCTCCCTTCTTGGCACCAGGCACAAGCATGGTGTACAGGCATACATGTAAGCAAACCACCATACACAAAAGATAAAGTTTAATGTGAAATAAAATACAAGTGTGGCACAGCATACAGCAAGTGTTTACTACTGGAGAAGGATGAAGGAGATGGAGAACTTTCTGCTCTGCTCTGTACTAACTCCCTCACAAAGTGAAAACATTCATGAACTGTTTGTATGACATCTAAACACTAAGAATGGAACACAACATTTTGGTGGCTGCAGTCACAGGACCCGAGAAAGAATCTTTAGTCAAAGATAAGTTGTCAGGGAAGAACACAAAGCTTTTGTAAAAATACTGACCCACAGAAGAACTAGTTTGGTAAGACCCCTGCTTTCCCTAGGGGCTGCCTTAAAGCAGTTCTAGTAATGAGAAGCAGTTTCCCCTCCTGTGAGAGGGAAGAGCATCTAACTTACCTTGGAAGCTGCAACTCTTCCGAATATGGTACAAGCAAATCTGCTCACTTTCCTCCTGGCTAGGAGTGCTTGGTGACACAGGACCTGAACTGTCTTTTCTTTCTACAAAGAAACAGTACACATTATGCTAGCTGTCGTGGACACTTTTCATGTAGGATTACAGCACTTCACGGCTAAAAAGGAGGCAAGAATTTATCCATCTCTGTGCAAAAGTGGCCTAGGCAAACTGACAGAACCTATCCTTTGAGGGATAAAAGTACCCCAGTCACACAGTTGGGCACCTGACTTTTAGGGAGACTCCTAGAATACCCAGCACATCGGTTTTTTTGACTAAGTCCGAGACACCACAGAGGGGTATTTTTCAACTCTGACTATCCATCCAAGTCACTAGGAAAGAAAAATAGAAAGGTATTTAAAAAAAATCTCATTTAATTTCTATATGACTATATTTGTCAATGAAGTCTTTAGAACTGGGTATTAACAAAAAAAAGGTAATATATGGAAAGTTTTTATTTTCTTTTTTTAAAGATTTATTTATGTATATGACACTGTTCTGTCTTCAGACATACCAGAAGAGGGCATCAGATCCCATTACAGATGGTTGTGAGCCACCATGTGGTTGCTGGGAATTGAACTCAGGACTTCTAGAAGAGCAGTCAGTGCTCTTAACCACTGAGCCATCTCTCCAGCCCCAAATAAAATATTCTTAATTTTAGTTTCCTTGTAGGGCTCTTAAAACAAGACAAGTATATTAAGTTCTTTGGAGGTGTACCTGTCTTATTACCATTCCAATGTGTCTTTACCTATTATATTTACCCCATTCACTTAACCCTAAATAAGAATAAGAACTCATTTATAACCTCTCCTCATTTACTATCCTATCACCTGCCACTCTGTTATCTGCATCTTCCCTTTTCATTTTATAAACTCCTGGATATTCCATAGGCTGGGTCTCCAAATCCACACCTGGGAGACCCTGAAGTTCTCTATCTCCAGGGTAGGGACTGTTGAGACCTGAGCCACTCAGCAGTGGATCCGTCCCTCGGTTTTCAATAGTCATAATCTAGATGATGCTCTAAACATAATTGAAAGCAAAACCTCTGCATATCTTAGAGTTAACAAAAATATCTGAAGAGTCTGGGAGGATGGCTCAGTAAGTGCTTGCCTTGCAAGCTTGAGGATCACAGTTCAATCCCCCAGAACCCACATTTTCAAAAATCCAAGTGAGGCTAGAGAGATGGTTAAGAGCACTGGCTGCTCCTCCAGAGGATACATGTTCACTTTCTAGTACTCACATGGTCTCTCACAACTATCTATAACTCCAGAGGACACATGTTCACTTTCTAGTACTCACATGGTCTCTCACAACTATCTATAACTCCAGTCCCAAGGGATCTGACACCATCTTCTGGTCTGTGGGCACCAAGCAGGCAAAACAGATATTTACATATAATAAAATAAAAATTTAAGCCGGGTATGATGATGCATGCCTTTAGTCAAAGCCCTTAGTAGAGAAAGGCAGGTGGATCTCTGTTGAGTTCAAGGTTAGCCTAGTCTACATACATCAAGAGATCTTGCCTCAAAAAACACAAAATTTATTTATATATATATATATGTATATATATATACATATATATATATATATATATATACACACACACATACATACACACACATATATATATTTAAGCTGGGCATGACTGGGCATACTTGGAGTTCCAGGGCTGGTGTGGCAGAGACAGACAGACAGATCCCATGTGACTCACTGGCTGGTCAGCCTAGCCTATCTGGTAAGGCCCAGGACAATAAGAGATTCTGTCTCAAAAACAAAACAAAATAAACCCAAGGTGGACAGCACTAGAGGAACAGCCTCTATTCATATTAGTACACATAATCTATTTACATATGAACATATCTATATGTACATATGTACACAAGTGCACACATGTACACACACACACACACACACACACACACACGCTCGCACGCACTCAAATTGAAAAAAATACAAAGAAAAACTAGAGATAGCAAGAACTATTTTTAACTTATGATAATAAAATCAGATTAGAAAGGTGAATATGTTTGCTGGCAGTCTTGATGCTCACCTGATATTTTAGAAAAAGATCTATTAAAAATATTTTCTATCTCAATGGCTGTATAAGTCGATGGGCATGATGAGGTGCCTGGAGGTGGAGGCCTGTTCTCATGTTTGCTAAAGTCTAATTCAGACCAGTACAAAGACTAGCACATGGCAAATTCTCAAAGCTGCTGAAATCAAAGAGCAAAGAACCTAGTGGCCAGCCAAAAGCCTCTACCATGAAATCCAAATGAACCAAGTTTTCAAACGCTCCCTCAAAGGTCATATACAGCAGTTAGTTAAGAAATGATTGTTAAATAAAATCTCTAAGCAGGCACAAAGGCATACACTTAAATGTCTGGCTACTAGGGAGACTGAGGCAAAAGATCATTTCATCAAATTTGTGGCCAGTATTTAGAACAGAGCTAGATGTCATCTCAAAAAAGAAATTCTTGTGTGCATTCTAGCTTCAAATTTTTAGATTTGTATATTTACTAAGAGTGTCTACAGAGATCAGGCAGCTAGAAAAGGAGCACCTGAGGAAGAGAACAGGCCATAAGGCAGGGAGGGTTAGAATGCAAGTCCATGGGAAACACTGGGGGTTAAAAGTTTAAGCACGGACAAGGTCTGGAGTTGGTGGGGAGAAAGGGATAAGGGCACATTAACTGAAACCAGGGCTCCATGAGAAAATATGGAAACACTGTTCTATATGCTAATTTAAATTAAACAATTTTAAAAAGAAATTTGAATAGAGGTATATACTGCGTGGATGGACAATTCTTCCCCCAGAATGCATGGGTTACAAAAAACAAAAAAAAAAACAAAAAAAAAACAAAAAAAAAACCTCAGTTCCAGGCATGGGATACCTCTCTCTGAGTCATTGGTCAGGAAGCCCCAGAGGCACCTCCCATAAAAATAACACAGGCATTGCTATTGCTTGTTTGCTCAGCATAAGTAGATGGTTGCTGAAGATACAACATACTTTGATTAAAAAACATAGAGACAGCAAACTGAAATCATCCTTCCTGTTGGCTAATTTTCACAGTGCTAGAAGGCACAAAGCAGGTCCCTGGAGGAGAAGAGTCATCAATGGCATACCCATGGTGGGTTGTTCAAGCTACAGTATCAGCCTGTCAGGTAAAATAAGCCTGCTGGTACAGTAACAGCACAACTTGGGTACAACTGGTCATTGGTAATCAACTGCTTCCTGATTGGACTTTGGCTTGCTCTATGAGAGAATTCATGCCTCGTACTGTAAACCCAAGCGAAAGTCCATAGCAGGAGAGGTCATAGGCATTAGAGGGTAACTTAACTACTATGGTTTTTGCTAAATGGACATGTTGTCAAACCACCTTTTAAATATGTATTTTATACCCATATATTAGTGGTGCTCTCAAACTTGGTTTACAAAGCTTCTTTTTGCAGTGAGCAGCTGCCAGTGCAGAATTATAGCTGATCAAAGTGCTGAAAATAAGTGACTGTTAAGTGCTTAGCCCTACATAAGACATTTGTCTCAAGGCTCCTCAAGGCTCAGGGGATAAGGAGGGGAGAGGAATAGAAGAGCTGGAAGATGGGAAGAGCGCTATGAAATGCTGTATTCCACACATAACGTAGCCATTGCACTCTCACACTCCCAACGGCTACAGCTTAACCTACAGATGATTAACAGCCGACATTCCATTATGGATGTGAGAAGGGCTCAGGGGCACCTATCCTAGCTGAGGAGCTACTGGCAAGTGATTACAGCTGGGGAGAGGAAGAGTCGTTTTTCTTCGGTGGTGCAACCTCTGGTCATTGGTAGGTTGTTCATCCCCAGGTGGACACACATCATACAGGTAACATTAATTGGATTCAGTGGTAAAGGTGCTTGCTGCCAAGTCTAACAACCTGGGTTTGATCCCTGAGATCCACATAGTAAAAGGAGAGAACAGATTTCCCCAAACTGTCCTCTGACCTACACACGTGCTATGATACATACATGCATGCATGTATACATATACATACATATGCACACAAATAAACATAAATAATAATTTTTAAAATGATAGCATGAGGGAGCTAAAGAAACAGGTCCGTGGTTAAGAATATTTGTTGCTCTTCCAAAGGACCTGAGTCCAGCACCCAAATGAAGATCAAAACCATCTGTAACTCCAGTTTCAGAAGACTGGATGCCCTCTTCTGACTTCTGAGGGTACTTGCATACATGTGGCATACATTCACAAATGCAACATATACACATAAATAAAAGTTTAAAAAATCTCTTTAAAAATTACATAAAAGTTGATGGAGAAAGTACTGAAAGACACTGAAAGAGTGGGGGGTGTTTGGGCTAGAAATGATTAAGAATATTGTACACATTTATGAAATCATCAAAGAATAACTAAAAATTCTTCTTTAAAAAATTTCTACTAGGGGCTAGAGATGGCTCTGCCATTGAGAGCACCAGCTCCTCTTCCAGAGGACCTGGGTACAATCCTCAGCATCTATATAGCCGCTCACAACCATCTGTAACTCCAGTTCCAGAGGATCTAACACATTCTCCTGGCCTGTGAAAGCATGGGGCATGTATAGTGCACAGACAGACAGACAAGAAAAACACTTATCAACATAAAATCTCAAATGGAAAGTCCTCTCTGTCACTAAGCTGGACAGACACTTAGGAAAACCCCACCATACTCACTCGTGTTGATGGGTTACTAACTCACTCGTGTTGATGGGTTA
>JADRCH010000064.1:7520930-7666789 GCA_019843965.1 Rhynchomys soricoides | reverse complement strand
TACTAACTCACTCGTGTTGATGGGTTACTAACTCACTCGTGTTGATGAGTTACTATGGGCCAGGCACTGTCCAGGTGCTAAAAAGCAGCAGAGAATAAGGCCAAAAAAAAAACTTAGGAGGGGGAAAACTTGTGCTTGCTCATGGCAGGATGGCCAAAGCCACAGCTTTACAAATGCCTTCTTGTATTTGTTTGTAATATCATAAAAAAATGCTACCTAACGGATGTCCCTATAGCTATATAACTAACAGCCCAACTCGAGATCCCTCACTGAAAAAAAAAAAAATTCCCCAGGGAGTGGAAAGCAATTACACAGGGGAAGCTGAGCTTATTTCAGTGCTGACCCAGCTCCTCCACAATTAAAAATGCACCGACCCCAACTTGCATCATCTAGAATGCCTTGTTTGTGTCTAGCTTGCAATCACCTTTACAACCTCCTAGCTAGAAAAGGATCAATGAATCTTAATAAAAGAGATCCACACTTCTACAAAGTCATATTCTATTTACTAACCAACAAAAATCCAAGCCCCAAGCCCAAAGCCTGCAGTACTTTCCATGAGCCTTACCAGAAGTCCCCTGTGGACCTGCAGGAGAAGGGGACACTTTGCTGAGGGCTGAGCCCTTATTCTTGATGTCATATGCATTCCGGTAAGTAGAGAGTAGCCTGCTCACCAGGTCAGAACTTAATCCCAACCTTTCCAATTTCTCCAGATTCTCAGAGTTAGTGAGCTCATGGGACCTCTTACAGTTAGTGCCAAACTTGCACTCTCCCTGTAGGAAGTACTGGCAGATATGGAGTTTAATACACTGCATTTGGAAGGAGCAAGAGCCGAAGGGTCCATCACCTTTGTTGTAGTGTAGGCAGATCTGTTGACAAAGAGGCAAAAAGACATCATCACATGAACACTGTATACAGCACACCTCAACAGTCATGCCATGGGGGAAAGGGGCCGCATGGTCATTGAATCATTCCACCATTTGCATGGACTATATCTCTTACTCAAGATATAGATACCAAAATATTTTCTAAGCTAAAATAAACTCCAAACAAGACCTTCTCCTGGAAAGATTCACAGAACTTCAAAGAGGCCAGAGCAGTAGCAGCCTATCTACCTCAATATACCTACCCTTACCTACCTATGCACACAACCTCACCAAACCAAATATATTTTACTAGTTCATTTTCCCAATTTTCCTTTCAAAATTCAAAGTCAGAGAGGTTCTTAGGGCTAAGGTATCTCACCAAACACCACCCTTCATTTCTCAAAGGAACTAGCAGACACCAAAGCTAAACAGCTAGGGCCAAAAAGATGGCTCAGCAGGTAAAGGAGCCTGGCTCAAATACCAGAGCGCACATAATGATAAGAGAGAAGAACAACTCCCTGGAGTTGTCATCTGACATCTACACTGTGGACAAGCCTGCTCATACCCACCCTTGTACCTAGTATATCCGTGCCCCTAATAAATTTAATAAATGTTATTAAAATTTCATCAGCTAGTCCCAGTCTCACAGCTAGTCACTGTATCTGTTGTTTGCTCAACTGGGTTGTTGGCAAACCTGTAAATTTTTTTCTGGTTTATTAATACAAGGTGTTCCACAGCCCAGGCTGTCCTCAACCTACATAGGAAAAGGCAGGATGAGTCCATGTCCTCTGCCTCCACCATCCAAGTGTTCAGATCACAAACACACACCACAAGGCACAACTACAAACTTGCACCTTGAACCTCAATCAACTGCTCCTTCTTGACACTCCAATTACTTCAACATGGAAAGTGGACCATCTACTCAATTTCTAGATATTACATTCCACAAGCTGTAGGAAATTCCCTTGAGGGATCAGAGGCAGAACCCAGTTTTCTTTCAAAGCTTCCACTCTACAGATGGTCTACCCAAGGGAAAAAGCCAGATAGCAACTCTGATGACTGCCTTAGACAGGCCATTCACCAGCTTTGAGACTCCATTTTTTCAATCTCTAAAATGGGTAGAATGCCATCAATGTCACAAAGTTGTTGTGATTACTGAATTGGGAACCATGAATATACCAACCAACACTGACATATGAGAGATGCCAGTCTGTCCTCTTCCTCGCTTACCTGCCAGCACCCTGGACAGGCCTCATCTTTCCCACAGAGAGGAATGTCAACTTTGACAGTGTCTTAAACATTACCCCAAAATCATCCTCTGACCTTCCTGTCCCATCATTTGATTTGCCTCCCTTAAGGGCAAAGCAGGGTGTGTTATCCCCTGGTCATCAATGTCTAGCTGACAATGGATATTCCAAAAAGCTTAGCTGAAGTGAACCAATATGAATTTTCAAAGGACAAATATAAAAAGTTAATATTTATTATGTGCAGTCATGATGCTGTGCTACTATTCCTCAAATGGGTGACATTAACTGTCTAATATGGAAATATCTGCATTAAAATATGCCAATCTGATCTGTTGGCTCAAACCAGTAACCGTGCCAAAGCATCCCACATAGCCTGCTCCATACATGGAAAACACCCTGCTCAGATCCTACAGAGCCAGGGTCCTGTTCACACGAAGGCCTTGCCCAGCACAATGGAAAACAGCAATGATCCTAAAGCAGGTCAAATCTGATGAGTCACTGTGCCCTCCAGCAGCACCTGAGCCTGGTAGAGCTGTTCTCAGAATCATGCTTCAGTCAGTCTCTTACTCAACCCCTGCCTTCCTTTCCCCTGCCATGAATGTCATCCTGACCCTGCTGCTGTCTAAAATCTTCTCTATACTTTCTCCTTCTCCTTACCCAATCAACCTTTGGTGCTGCTAATCTTCCCCCACCAAATGATACAGAGATAATGCAATAAACTTACACAAGCTGAGATTTCATGTCAGCTAATGTACATACTCTTCTGGGTACAAGGCAGTGAGTAGAGAGAGTACTGGGTTTCTGTCAAGCAGCTCTGGAAGGCCTCTCCATAGACTAAAACAACACTCCAAACATGCAGTTCTACTTCCTACTATCCAGGATGGGCTAGCTGGGGTCTCTCATTCTGCTTAGTTCTAAATAACACTTGCTTCAGGGGCTGGTCAACCTCACTAAATCATTACAGGGATTGTGCCAGCCCAACTGATAGGGAAGGAAATTTTTTAAGAAATGCAAAGGCTGGTCCAACATCAACAGAGCTGGATATTAAATCCAAGTCTCCTCTGTGCAATAGTTCTTGATCAAAATGGGGTTCTCAGCACTAAGAGTTATCTATCTTCCAACCATCTGGCTTCTCCACTATTACTTGCAAAGACCCCCACCCCCACCCCCCTTCTAAACACTCACATCTGGTAAAAGCAAAGGGTCATTCTGAAGCAAGAGTTGGCAAAGCTCAGTATACGTGAGGTGGTCAACACCATGAGTCCTCAGCACACTCAGGTTGTGATCAGTCTTTAAGTTGTGACCATTCCTACAGTTCTTCCTGCAAAGAAGCAAAGATGTTGTTATAGGCTAGATCTTACCGCCCTAAAATCCCTATTAGAGTTCAACTTCCAGATCCTTAGGATGTAAAACTTCTTTTAAAGATAGGATCATGAGAAAGGTAATTAAGTTAAAATGAAGTCCTTAGAATAGCCCCAATCCAACATGAACCTACCTCAGAATTCCATCCTCCGGAATAGTGAGAAATAAATTTTTGTTGTTTAAGCCTCCCAGCCTGCCAACTATTTATAACATACACCTGGAATCCCAGTACTTAGAAGCTGAGGCAGGGGATCATGAGTTGTAGACTAGCTGGACAAGAGAGCAAGCCTCTGTGAAGGAAGAGAGGAAGGAAAGAGAAGGAATGGCAAAGAGAAGAGAAAAGGGGAGAGGGAGGGAAAAAGAAAGGTTGGGTCGTCCAATCTATGGTATTCTGTTATGGCAGCCCTGGCAAACTTACAGAGCTGGTGAAATCATTCTTCATGGCATTTTTTCAGACACTTCCTGACCTCCCTTATAAACAGCAGAGAAAAAGAAAACAGCTATGCATGAAAACATATGCTTATTTACCAGGAAGAGATGAGACTGGACAATGTCTAGGGCTCAGGACCACACTTCTCAGCAGGTATGTAAAGAGAAGGGCAGGGTCATCAGGCAAAAAAGTGTCACAGCACACTGGCCACTCAGTAAGCACTTGGATGAAAAACCTGAGCAGGGGTGAGTCTAGGTAGCACATACCTCCAATCTCAGCACTTGGGAGGCAAAGGCAAAGGCAGACAGATTTCTGAGGCCAGTCTGGGCTACATAGTAAGTTCCAGGACAGCCAGGGTTATGTAGACACCCTGTCTCAACCCAACCCATCCCCTCTCCCCCTCGAAAATTTAGCAGAGGGTAGAGGGAAGGCTCAGTAGTTAGGGGCACTATTCTACTCTTCCAGAGGACCTGCATTCAATTCCCAGCACCTGTATTGGGTATCTCACTAACACTCTCTTCTGGCCTTTGTAAGCACCTGCACTATGTGCACCATTCCCTCCTCTCTACCCCACATACAGACTTATAATTTAAGTAACAAAAATAAATCCTTTTAAAAATGCTAAGCAGAATGACTCATGCTTCCAGGTATGGGTACACATAGACAGACACTTCTGGGTCCACCCCTTTCACAGCTTCCTCCTCCGTACTTTCAACCCACAAGCATCAGGTAAGCACTTATCAACCGGGCACTGGTACTCCACCCTAAAGACTCAGGAACAAATCTTTAATAAGTCTCAGTCACCTCGAAAGCCACGCAAGCAGTATCTGCTTGATGCAGACACTACCATGCCTTAACATCTGTAATAAACATCTTGAAAGAATGCCAAATTCCTGATCCATCCCCAAACCCTTTTCTCCTACTAGCTCTGATCTCTGTCAAAAGTTAACTTCCTTCCTCCCCTACAGATCAAAAACCATCAAGTCATCCTTGGCTCCGCTCCCCCAACTGATGAATGCAACAGAAAAGAACTCACACATGGAGTGGAAAGTCTGAGGTCAGCTGTGGTAAGAATACAGTAGCACCAAAGGAAAAAGGCGCTGCAGAGCCTGGACTGGGGAGAGAACTGAGGAACGGCCACTGGAAGGTATAAAACAAGAAAGCCACATCCTCGGAGGTTAGGAAAAAGCTGCCAGGCAGTGGTGGCCCATGCCTTTAATCCCAGCACTCGGGAGGCAGAGGCAGGCAGATTTCTGGGTTCGAGGCCAGTCTGGTCTACAGAGTGAGTTCCAGGACAGCCAGGTCTACACAGAGAAACCCTGTCTCGAAAAACCAAAAAAAGAAAAGAAAAGCTGACAAAATGAGAAGAGAAGAAGGAAAGATAAGTTGGTGCTGCCAAAGCCAAGTATACAAATAACTGCAATAACGGCAACTAAAACGTAGTGAGCATTTACTATGCAGCACAGGTTGCCTAAACGTGTCATGAGTTAATTCATTCAGTCCTCAACAATCCTGTGAGGTAAGAAATCTTATCATCACTGAGGGGACAGAGTCAGCCATAAAGCTACTTGCCCAGGATTCAGCAGGCACACTGCCTCCTGAGCACAGGTCTGGAAGTCAGGGACTGAAGACTCCTTCTCAGGCTTGTTTCTTAGAGAGCTCTAACCTTGTGATCAAGAAGACAAGTAAAGTCACAGGAAAGTACACTTAATCACACTCACTTTCCATTACCCATTGGAAAAAATATGTAGGAAATTACCTAGTATAAATCATGGGGAAGACTAAGGTGAAGAATGAGGAAGAAAAACCTCAGTTATGGAGGCCAGTAAATATCAAATGTCCAGATTTCCAGTACAAAATTTTAACCCAAAATCTTGAGAATTGGCATAAGAACAGAGCTTCCTGCCATGATTATTTTGCTAATTAAAATGAAGCACATTATAAAGATTCACCAGGCAGACACAGTAGTGCATGGCTTTAGTCCCAAAAGCAGGAAGACTCTGTGAACTGAAGGCCAGCCTGGTCTACATAGCAAGTTTCAGGTCAACACATCAAGTCACTTGGCTCAATATATATTCACTCATTCATTCACCAGCCATTCCTGTCACTGCATGGAGCCAGCCACCACTTGCTATGTAGCCAGCGATGTCTCGTTCTAGCATGGCAGCGTTCCTAGAGTCCTACCCTCTGTGGCCCACCTTCTACTTCTGTGACTGGGGCCACATTATTCACCACCTAGCGGCTTCCAAATCAGCGCGAAAGGGTTTAGCCTTCCTTTTAAGTAAAGAACTCAAACCCTATTCAGCTTTCAGTCCACAGGAGGAGGAGAAACAAGAGTCACCATCTCTCCCTCAGCCTCTCTTCACACTGTCACCCTCTCCTTTAATTCCCCCACATCTCTCACATATACATTGTTTGGAAAGTTCTAATCTGTATTATTTCCAAATAAAATGAGTCCTAGAGACCACATTTCCCAGATCATACCCCTTCGGTAGGGGTGGGAGACAGCTTCTGGTAAACGGGATATGTATCACTTCTAGACCTGGCCCACACAAACTTCCCACCAGACCCTCTCCTGCCCTATTTTCCTTCAACCCCAGAACCTGATGCTTAGAACTGTCTTAAAAGTGTTGAGGGTGCAGCTGTATTGTCAGCCTGAATCCCTGATTGACTGCATAGGTCAAGGTTACTAACCCAAGGTGACTATTAACCTGACATCATACAAAATGATGACTACAGTGTTACAGCGAAAGGAAGCAGGGAGGGAAGAAACCAAACCTCCTAGATAACTGGACTCGCTCTGAAGCATGAAGTCTCAACATCCTCTCCTAACCCAGCTTCCCATTACCCAAGACATCTTCCTAAAATACAAACCTCACGGCTGACATTCAACAGACCTTATCACCTTTAAGGTGAGGCCCAAATTCTTCAGTATAAACAAATTTCACTAATCACCTTGCAGGTGCAAGCAGAGCGCAGCCCAGACTAATGACATGAAATGTGATATAGAAGAGTTAAGAGAAAGAGCTCAAAAGAGTGGATAATCTTTCAGCTCCTGCCTGAGGCACTAAAGAGCAAACCAGGAAGGGCATTCCAGACAGGCCTCTGCCACCAAATGAACCATAAGAAGGGGTAGGGTGTGTAGAAAGGCACCTAGGAAGGTCTGTGCCTAGAGGAGAGCGGGGACCCCCTACGAATCTTGAAAATCTGACTTTTGGCTTCTAAGCAGGCAGGCAGACGTTGAGTGGCACTTCCAAAGCTTCCTTACAGATGTGACTGCAAGTCTTGCAGCCTGCTCCTCAATGCGACCTTTCCAACCAGCACTGAGGACCAGCTTCCCTCCCGGGGAGCCATACTGCCATACTCAGGTGTCCCTCCTGGCACCACATTCTATCTGGGCCACTCCACCACACACTGCCAGTCACAAAGTGGGTGATCAATGAACATTCTTGAGCATGACGGACAGGCGAGGCTGAACTGTCACCTGGCTGTCTGCCCCAATCTCAGGACGAGAGTGGAGGCCCAGGAGTGGAGGGCCAGGAGCATCCGCCCATGCCCATCGTTGGCGTCCTTACCCGGTCCTCAGGAACTTGCAGTTGCCATAGATGAGAAACTTGCAGAGATGCAGCTGCGCGCAGAGACCGGTGCAGCCCTGCTTGGGGCCCTGGTGCGCGCGGCACAGACGCAGCGAAGACACGGCCAGCACCACGCGCTCCGAGGCCGCCGCCGTCGCCTGGCCCGCGGCCGCCCGGCCCGCGCCCACCCGCGAGGCCACCACGAAGCGCCCGCGGTCCCGCAGCAGCCGATCCAGCGCGTCGGCGCCCAGGCTTGTTCGCAAGCGGCGCCGCAGCTCTGCCAACTCCAAGGCGCCTCCCGCCGCGCACAGCAGCTGGGTCACCTCAGCCACCGCCACCGCGGCCTGGGCCATGGCTGTCCGACCGAGGCTTAGCACGGACGACGGCGTTGTTCACGGGCCCGGCCCCACTGTTGGGCTGGAAGGAAACGAAACCGAAAGGCGGCCCCAGCCGGGAAAACAGGAGCAGTGGGGCCTTGCCACGCCCCCGGACCGCAGCTGAGGAGCCGGCGCCCTCGTCTTAGGGCCCGCAGCTGGGGACCGCACGGCTCGACGGCAGCTCGCGCGCGCGGGCGCGCGAACTGAGCGACTCGGCGTGCCTTCGAGGCGTCGCGCGTCGCGGGTCCTCACAGGGCCAGACCCGCGTCTGAGGGAGCAGTGGCCGCTTCCTTCGAGGCAGCGCCCTGTGAGGCGAGTGGCTTGTTCAGCTAGGCCCCAGGGACGCCGGGGTTCAGTCAGCAACCTCGATCTCGAGACGCTGAGCGAAGTTTCCAGACGGCGCCGACCGGTTGCGGCCGGTTGGCGCGTCTGCCGGCGCAGCGGCGCGTTCAGGGGTCTGAGAAGTCGCCGGAGCAAAAGTGGGCTTAGCGGGCGGACCACGGAAGCGGGACGACGGACCTGGTCCCACCCCACCCCGGAACAAACGGAAACAGTCTCTCGGAATTGCAAGACCGGCCTAAATGGTACTCTAGATTCAGCTTTTGTAGCGAGTTTCCAAAAGGAAAGGTTAGATACGTCCTTTCACAGGGCCAATCCTTCTTTCCTTACCCCCTCTGAATAAAGATTATGCACATATTTCAAGATTCTTCACCGGAAAGGACTCTCCTATATGTTACCCTGGGAGTTAAACGTTCTCCGGGTAAGTAAATGGGGAATACCTATTAATATAAGTATGGCTTTTGGCATCCCCATTCCTTCCTTCAGAAATCTCCCAGAGATAAAAGCATTAGTAAGTCATGCTCACAAGAGAGAACAGAATTCCGAGAAGAATAAGATTGTTATTCAGACTATAAGAATTTAACAGGCATGTTAATTCTCTGGTTTTGACCTAGAAGGACATTCATATGTTGTGAGAAAAGATCGTTATATAGCAATATTCCATGGGGCTGATCAGGGGTCAAGAGTCCTTACTGCAGTTGTAGAGGACCCTGGCTCAGTTCCCAGTACCCACATGGCAGCTCACAACTCACAACTGCCTGGAGCTCTAGTTCCAGGAGGGATCTGACACCCTCTTCTGGACGCTTCAGACACCAGGCACACATTAGTGAACAAACAGGCAAAACCGTTGTGAAGAGGCACGCCTTTAACTCCCAGCTCTTGGGAGGCAGAGGCAGGCAATCTCTGAGTTCTAGAGCAGCCTGTATTTGAAAGTGTAGGATGTTTTTGAATGAGCATGAGGGAAGCTCAACACTGGTTACAGTGGAGCAGAGGAGGTACTAGGAAAGCGGAAAAAAGGAACGGTGAAGGGTGAGAATTGGGAGGTGAGTGCTTATAAAATTAATTTAAAACGAAGATAAAATTCTACGTATAAAATACTACAAAAAATTGGGGAGGGAACAGAGGGTATAGCCCCTGGGCTCAATCCTTAGAAGCGGGGAGTATTACCACAAAAATGTAAGAAAGTGGGATTAGACTAGACCAGTTGGTAAACCCCGGGACCCAGTGTCTCAAAAAAAGTAAGGTGGGAACTGGAGAGCTGGCTTAGCACAGAAAAATGCTTGCTGTACAGGCCTGCCAACCTGAGGTAGAGCCCCTAAACCCAGGTAAAAGTGGAGGGAGAAAGGAACCAAATCCCAAAAATTGTCTTCTGACCTTCACATGTGTGCTTTGGCAAACACATACATCAAATATGTACACACACAATAAAATTAAAAAACAAACAAAACAAAACAAAACGCCGGGCAGTGGTGGCTCAGCCTTTAATCCCAGCACTTGGGAGGCAGAGGTAGGTAGATTTCTGAGTTCGAGGCCAGCCTGGTCTACAGAGTGCGTTCCAGGACAGCCAGGACTACACAGAGAAACCCTGTCTCTATAAAACCAAAAAAAAAAAAAAGGATGGGAAGCTCCTGAGAAATGACATCCAGCCACACACACATACATGCACACACTACAAAAAAGACAGCATGCTGGGGCTGTAATGCAGTGGTAGACTATATGAAGCATGCAACACCAGGCTCAATTCCCCAGCAGCAACCCTCTCCAAAAAAAGAAAATGATAATATGTATAAAGACTAGATTGTGGGGGCTCAATGGTTAAGAGCACTGACTGCTTTTCTAGAGGTCGAGTTTAAATTCCCAGCAACTACACAGTGACTCACAACCATCTGTAATAGGATCCGATGCCCTCTCCTGGTGTGTCTGAAGACAGCTACCGTGTACTCACATACATTAAATAAATAGATAAATCTTTTTTAAAAAAAAAGTAAGATCGTTAACAAGAACAAATGAGAATGGATTAGGGAGTGAGGTAGAGGGCAATTTATTTTCCTGGACTATTTTTCATGGTTTTTATATTTTGATAAATATTTTTATTTGGTTTAGACATTTAACTGTTTACTTGTACTTTTGATACTGTTTTGAAGTAATACCTTATTGTTTTCATTCTTGCATGTCAAACAAGTGCTCTTCCATAAACATTCCCCCATTTTTATACCATGACTGGCTGGAAAGGCAACGTCAGTAAAAATGGTGAGAGGTGGCTCAGCAGCCCAGAGCACCGGCTACTCTTCCAGAGAACTCAGGTTGGATTCCTGGCAACCACACAGCAGCTCATAACTAACTATAACTCTAGCACTGAGAGATCAAATGCCCTCTTCTAACTTCCTTAGGTACCAGGTGCTCACAGTGCACAGATGGAAAGGCGGACATATAAAATAAACATCTCCTGACAAAGCCAGACATTGGACTTTAAGCTGTCAGAGAAATGTTCAGAGGGCTCACACTCTGTAAAACATGAAAGCAGGAGAAGAGTGTCTAATTGAACAGAAAATATCAGTAAAGAAATTATAAAAAGAATCGAGTAGCAATTTTGTACAATAACTGAACAGAGAAAGAGAAGCTCATTGATATCTAGCAGTAGATTTAAACAGACCAAAAAAAAAAAAAAGGATTAGAATATTTGAAGATAGGTCAGTTAAGGTTATCTGGCTATTGGGACAATTTTAAAGAACCAAGAAAAATGAACAAACACCATCAGTTGTACATACCATCCAGTTCCAAGAGATCCAATGCCTTCCGGCCTCTGTGGACACTGGTTGCAGGGTACACAGACTTAAATGTAAGCAAAACGCCCATACATACAAAATAATTATAAGTAAATACTTGAAAAAAAGAATAAAAAAACAAACTTGGGAGGTGTAATGAAAACAATGTTAGGGGAAATAAATAGCTGTCAATGTCTAACTGAAAAGATCTCAAATCAATAACCTAGTATCCTAGAAAAATAATATCCAAAAAAGGAAGTAACATAGAGTAGAAATACAATAGGGACTAGGGAAATAATATAATGAATTATTAAAGCCAAAATGTTGTTCTTCGACATTTTTAAAAAACATTACCAAATTTTCACCTAGAGTAACAAAAAAAAAAAAAAAAAAGACTAAAATCATTAATAACCAAGAATAAAAGGGGTCATTATTACTGAGCTCACGGAAATAAGGGTTATAAAAGATAAGTTATATTTCTAGTTCTGTATTTGATGCTTTGACCTCTTGACTCTGGATGGGCTGACCCCCTTTCCCTGGGCTAAAGCCTAAGGAAACTCACTGGTAGGTGTGCCTTTCGCTTGCAAAGGATTGGTCTGAGCCCACACTTAGAACCACCTCTATCCTTGCCACAGTTTATCTTGGGTTCTCACACCTTGAGCAGGTAGTTCTCTTTAATTGCTCCAGCTCCAGATTTCTGACATCAGGAAAGAGCCAGTCCTTGTATTCCCCCACAGCTGATGAAATTATTCAGATTAGCCTATGCTAACTCATCCTTCATCACCTGTTCTTTCTCAAGGCTTCTCTCACAAGAAAGGAT
This sequence comes from Rhynchomys soricoides, assembly GCA_019843965.1. NCBI lineage: Eukaryota > Metazoa > Chordata > Mammalia > Rodentia > Muridae > Rhynchomys > Rhynchomys soricoides. Next base: position 7,655,011 of record JADRCH010000064.1, on the reverse strand, counting down.
CTTGCCCATGTTTCCCCTGCTCTTTGTCTCCAGACTTGTACTGCTGTTTACCTGTGTACTTCTGAGTGGCATGATGAGCTTATCTCTAGAGTTCTCTCTCAAAGTTCTATCTCTAAAAACTTCATTCATGACAGTTTTGTCTTAACCATATTAAAAGTTACATTTAGTATGTGTGAGTCTGCACACATCATGGCACATGTGGAGGTCAGAAGGCAACTTTTTTTTTTCTTTTCCTGTGTAGCCCTGGCTGTCCCAGAACTCACTCTGTAGACCAGGCTGGCCTTGAAGTCAGAAATCTGCCTGCTTCTGCCTCCCAAGTGCTGGGATTAAAACCATGTGCCACCACTGCTGGCCAAAGGACAATTTATGAGAGTAAGTTCACTCCTTTCATCATGTGGGACCCATGATTAAGCTCAGGTCCTGAAGCTTGGCAGCAAACACTCTTACAAGGTAAACCATCTTTGTTATCCATGAGTAATCGTTTAACAGTTTATGAAAGATTTGGGTTTTTAAATTTTTTTTATATTATATCATTTCACCCATCACTTTCTTCCCTTCAGCCCCTGTATGTACCCCCTTGCTTTCTCTCAAATTTATAGACTCTTGTGTGTGTGTGTGTGTGTGTGTGTGTGTGTGTCTTGCAAAGCTGGGTCAAGGGAATAATATGCTTTTTATATATTCCTGAATATATTCCTAAATATATAAATTTATGTATTCTTAATATAAATTTATGTATTTCTAAATTTATAAACACAACCTGCTCAGTCTATATAGTGTTACTTGAATGTCTATGATTTCACAGCTGACCACTTTTTATTGGATAAATGGTGAGAGAGTGTTCTTCCCTGAAGAAGACCATTTCTCCTGTTTATAGCATTTCTTAGTTGACTATAGTGATTATTCAAGGTTTTAAGATAAACAAAAGAATCACTATACAAAGTCCAAGTGGAAATGTCTAGCAGACACTGGGATCTGTAAGTCTAGCATCTATAGAAAAGATAATACTAGAATTTTGACAATAACAGATGACATTTGAATCCACGGGGCTGAATGAGGTCATCTCAGAAAAGAATATAAATTGAGAAGAAAAGGATTCCAAGAAGCTTCCCCGTTTGTGGAGAAAGAAGAGACTGATAGAGCTATGAAGGCTTAGGAGACGCCAGTGAGGTAAGAGGATAATGGAGAATATGGGGTCATGAAAGCCAAATATTTTAATAAGAGATAACCAGCTGCATTGAATGCTACCAAGAGGTTAAAGAGGAGAGAAATACCTATTACTGCATGACAATAACCCCAAAACTTTGTAGCTAATACTAGAGATTCTTTTTTTTCTTCAGAGGTCTGAGTTAACACAGCTTGGCTTCATAGGTCTTCTCTTGCTACGTTAAAAATCCTGTGGCTGCATTCAGCTGGGACCTTAGCTTTGTTAGATGATCCACAGTGGCCCCTCCTCCTTCAGCATCAGTCTTTCATCTCACTACTTAGAAGCCTAGCCTGAGCTTCTTTAGAGTTTGCTGGTGGCTGACAAAAGAACAAGCCCCATGTGCATGTTTGTCAAGTCTCTAGTTTTTCATAGTAGTTCCTGGGTCAACCTTCCATTTTCCTTTACAAGAAATGGCTCAGAAGGCTGGAGAGATGGCTCAGCAGTCAAGATCAGTTCTTCCAGAGTACCCAAGCTCCATTCCCAGCCTATAGCTGCCTGTAGCTACATGTAGCACACACCAAATACACACACAGCACAAAATTTAAAATAGTAGCAATAAAAATATATCTAAATAATGGCTCATATTAGCAGCTTTCTCAGTCTGCTTTCTATAGGACACTGAGAGTGGAGGAGACTGAATTCTAGAAGTATATCCTTTCGTTTTGAGCTGGTACAGTTTAGGTGTTTTGGGGGGGGGTATAATCCATGTGACTAAACAAAAGCTCTTGAGACAAATCTTTATTTTGACCTTTATGTCAAAATATCCTTCAGATTCTATACCACCATCTACTTTGATTTCAAATGTGAGGCCACATTTACCAACAGATCCTGTATATTGATTGGTTAAGGCCTGAGGGAGGAGGTATAGAGACAGAGTAAAGTCCCCAGCTGCTCTTGCTCTCCTGACCTGCAAATGGGTAAAGAAGCTGCACAGAGAAAGGACAGCCCTCTGAAGAGTTTTGATTCAGGCCTTGGAGGCAAAGCCCACAGACTGTCACAAGACAGTGTTAAAAGAACCCAAGTGGTATCTTACAAGAAGTATCTTATTTGCTGCCCTGTGGAACATTACTGACAATGGAGAAAATCCTGTAGTGGGGAGTGTAAGTCTTGAGCTACTGTCCAGGGCTTCATGCCAATCATAAGAGCAAATTATTGCCTTGACCCAGCTTTGGTACTACTGTAGCAAAATGCATTGTATATTTCCTCAGCTCTGCCAGAAGAGAACATACCTTGTTCCCGTCACTCACCCAGAGCCTCCCTAGCACAGTACCCAATATTCAGTAAATATTTGAGGAAGGAGTAAAGGCAATATATAACTCGTAATCTCACCACGCAGGAAAAGCCCAGAGATTTTCCCTGAAAATGTATGAGCTGGAATCTCTTTCAAATTTCACTTTATTTAAAGGAAAATGGCCATCCCAGGAATCATACACAGGTCAGTGGATCTGTAAACAGTCCCATCCTTCAGTATTCACTACTACAGTCAGAAGAATCGATACTGATAATGTACTGGTAAGAAAAATGTATTTTATGTGGACTTATTAACAATACTAAGAATTGTCTGGGGGGCATGTGTGTAAGGCTATGTTGTGTATGGGTTTCCTTATAAAGAGAACATTTAAACACAGACATGAACAGAAGACAGACGATATGGGAACACACAAAGATGACCATCTGTAAACAAAGCAGAAAGGTTGGAAATAGAGCTTTACCTCAAGGTTATCCAAGGCACCAGTCCTGCTGTGATGGTTAATTTGGGGGAGGGGGGAGGTTGATGGGATTTAGAATTACCATGGAGGGATGGAGGGATGGAGAGATGGCTCAGTGGTTAAGAGCACTGGCTGCTCTTCCAGAGGTCCTGAGTTCAATTCCCAGCAACCACATGGTAGCTCACAACCATCTGTAATGGGATCTGATGCCCTCTTCTGGTGTGTCTGAAGAAAGTGACAGTGTACTCACAAACATAAAATAAATAATAAAATAAATCTTAAAAAATAAAAATTACCATGGAAACAAACCCTGGGCATGTCTTTGAGAGACTCTAGATTTAGGTTAACTAAAGATGGAAGACCCACCCCAAATGTGCTCAGTTGCATCCTATGGGCTGGGGTTCTAGACTGCATAAAAAAGAGAAAGTGAGCTCTATGGCTCGATTCTTGCTGCAGCTGCAATGTACCCAGCAGCATCAAGAATCTGTCCTGTCCTGGGCTGGAGGGATGACTCAGAGGTTAAGAGCATTGACTGCCCTTTCAGAGGTCCTGAGTTCAAGTCCTAGCAACTACACGCTGGCTCACAACCATCTGTAATGGGATCTGGTGCCCTCTTCTGGCCTGCAGGCAGAGTGCTGTATGCATAATAAAGTCTTTTAAAAAAAGAATCTGTCCTGATAACTTCCCACTGTGATTGACTGTAACTGCAAATGGTGTGCCAAAATTAAACCCTTCTTTCAGATTGTTTCCCAGGTATTTTGTTAAAGCAACAAATAACTAATACACATGCAGATATTTTGATCTCATGCTTTTGACCTCCAAAACTGTTAGAAATAAATTCCTCTTGTTGAAACCATTACAATCCCCTGTCTGGACAAATCCATCCAAGTAGTAGATGCACCCCCCTGCAAAAAAAAAAAAACAGGAAAGGCACATTCATATGTTGGCCTCACATTAACAAGAACTGAGAAAGCCAGTCTTTGGAATGTCAAACCTCCCTCTTGTTTACAGGTTGGACAAAAGCACTTGTACCCCCTAACTCACACATCCAGTGTTGCTTAGATGGCTTAGATTTGGTAATTGCTACACAGTATTTATTGAAGGATGTACCTTGAGGTAAATTATCTCTGTACAAGAACTAATTTTCCAAGGTTATCATGGAGATTTTTTTTTAAAAAAGGTTTGTTTATTATTTATATGAGTACACTGCAGCTGTCTTCAGACACACCAGAAGAGGGCATCGGATCCCATTATAGATGGTTGTGAACCACCATGTGGTTGCTAGGAATTGAACTTAGGACCTTTGGAAGAGTAGTCACTGCTCTTAACCGCTGAACCATCTCTCCAGCCCTATCATGGAGATTTTTTTAAAGAGTAGAGGTTTGTGCTGAATAATTTCAGTGTGGCTCCATGGGTCTTTTCTCTTCTCCTAGAGCCTTTCTGTGCTTTTAAGGACACTCATCCATAGTCACTGAATGTCCAGCTTCCAAATAGTGAGCCTGGCAGAGTACTACTGAAGGTTCAAAGAACCTAAAGGGACAACCTGCTGTTGACATTCTGTGTAGTCACACCATGCTGGAAGCTAAAGTGCCTGTGAATTTTGGTAACTCCTTCCTTCTCTAGCAGTAATAGCTCCTCTTCGCCCCGCCCCACCCCCATCCCCAGGATGCCTTCAGATCCCTTTTTGGTATTATAAATAATTCATTTATTAAACTCTGTAACTGTTCAATTTGAGAGTGCCAAGTACATCTTCAAGGAACTTGCATGGATACTAGGCTGAACAGAAATGCCAGTAGAGAGGCCCTGAAATAGAAGCAAGACTAGGGAATGGAATATCTCTGAAATGGTTTATTTTCCCCTGACCTGTGAAGAATTGTCATATTGAATGGGAAAATTAGTTTCTCTAATTCTTTTCAGTGCCTAAACCTTTGGTTAACACCTGTTGATATGCTTAGCTTTGTGTGGTGATAGGGGAGAGCTTAGGTGATGAACAAATGGACAGTGTGGCCATTCTCACCTCATCACTCTCCTCTGTGAAACCACTCAGGGCAGGGCATGGTGGCCTCATAAAGATCCAGGTGAAGATCTGATGTATGTGCTAAGTGGTTACCACTATGAGATAACCAGCCACTGTTAACAACTGGTACACTTTATTCCAGGAATTGAAGCAACAGGAAACAGCTGCCAAAGGTTGGATCCACTTGGGAGAAGACATAAGGCAAACATCTGTATCCCAGATAAACCATAGCCCAATGAGGTGTTAGGGGAAGTTGATTTCGTAGTGATAATGCATGTATGTGTGAGACTGAGAAATATGTTGCTAAAGAACAAACTGAGGCCCAAGAAGAAATATAACTTATCCAAGGCCAGATAGACGTAACAGAGCTAGTATTTAACTCTGGCCTTAGCCAGAGTTAACTCTGTGCTCTTAGCCCTGGAGGCCACAATTAGAATACAGGGTCTCACAGGGTCAAAAGGATAGCTTCAAACAAGTCATGCTGTCACCTGACCCGTGTTCAAAAAGTATGCAAAGGCTCAAGACCTTGGGAGGTTTGGGATAATTCAGAGTACCCAGTAAGAGCAGGGTTTCTGGCCTCAGACTAGATGCTGGTCTTTTATCAGTCTCTCGGGGCCTGTGCAGAAGAGGCGTGGGTTGGCTGATGCCAAAGGGTTAACAGTAAAATTTGTGTATTTGCAATTGGCTAGGAAAACTCAAACTGGAGGTCTTGCTAAGTGCTTGGGCCACTGGATTCCAGTGGAATGTCTTATGTGACACCTGGACTACTACAAAGTGTGCAAGGAACAATCAGTAGGGAACTTCTAGAATAAGTCAGTTAAATACTATTTTTTTACTATTATAAATCATTTGCAATTTGCTTTAAAACCATCACTACAAAAAAGAAAAACAACCTTTTGGGACTTAGATATATTACTATTTGTAAGAAAATTCTTTTTCTGCCTAGGCAGTGGTGGTGCATGCCTGAGTGTTAATCTCACCACTCAGGAGGCAGAGGCAAATGGAGCTCTGTGAGTTCCCAACCAGTCTGGTCTACAGACTAAGTTCCAGGACAGCCTGAGCTACAGAGAACACATGTCTCAAAATAAAAAATTAAAAAATAAACCTTTTCAAATTCTAGTATAAAATGAGCTTTAAGTGGGCTAGAGAGATGGCTCAGTGGTTAAGAGCACTGTCTTCTACTCTTCCAAGAGTGGTTAACTCACTCTTCCAGTGGTCGTGAGTTCAATTCCCAGCAACCACATGGTGGCTCACAACCATCTGTAATGGGATCTGACGCCTCTTCTGGTGTGTCAGCGACAGGATGCACATATACATTAAATAAATAAATCTTAAAAAAAAAAAAAAGCTTGAAGTTACAACATATCAAAATTAGCACTTTTAAAAAACATAAAGATGTTTTTTATGACTGGAGAAATGTCTCTGTGCTTAAGTGTACTTTTCTTGAAGAGGACTGGAGTTTGATTCTCGGTCACCATATCAGCCATTTCACGACTGTAGAGCCAGCTTACTTAGGCTCTTATGCCTTAGTCTAGCCTCCATGAGCACTGCACTCACATGTAGTCCCCCATCATGTAAAAGGTATTTTGGGGACAAACTGGAAATAACCTGGACAACGGGAGCTCAGAAGTTACAGGAAGAGTTGAGGGGCAAGGGAGTCCCAGCATTGAGATAGGCTATGGGACAAGCCACAAACATTGAATTTACTAGTTAGGAAAAATTGTGTCCCTGTGTTCTTTCTCAATTGTTAATTGCTGGGCCAGCTTTGGAAAAGTTAGCAGGATATGTAAATGTTTCTTGAAATCTCACCAGCCCCAAAAGAAAGGCAAGGTACCTAGGAGAAGGTCACATAGCCAAAGGCAACTGGGCAAGTAAGGAGTGTAGCTTTTACATAAAAAAAGAGTTGATGGCTGGAGCTGGGGCAGAAGGGCGGGGGTCAGACTGGAACAGAAGCATGGACTAGGACAAGCAGAGGGAGCCATGTAGAAGGACGCAATGGCAAAGAAGTCAGGTTATGTTAGAAGCTAGCTAAGATACTGTCCCATCAAAAAGGCCAAGGCCAAAGGTCTTTATTATTGAACCATAAGCAGAACCCCAAAATCCCCAAAATAATATGCCTTTGGTCTCTTTCTTCCTTATGTGGAATGACCCACTTTTGGAGGCGAGAAACAGAAAATGATAAAGGAGCAGGCTTCCATGTAGGAGAGGCTATCCTATCAGCCACCAGGGCATGGGCTTTCTGGTGGAGAGATGCATCAGGCAAAGCCTCTATTCATCCTCTAGTTCTCAACTTTGGAAGCACTTTCTGGGTTCATGTTTTTACAGTAGTTCCACCCATTCACTGCCTGTTTACAAGGTGAGATCAGTCCTGAGAGTACCACTATGAAAAGAGGCACAAAACAAAACTTTGACAAGAAATTCTATTACTCTACGAAAGAATGTTTGGAACACAAACCATTTCTCCATCAAGTACCATCTAACTCCTCCTTCATAATTCAAAATACAGAATAAAAACAACTCAGAAAGCAAGAAGTTAGACAAACTTCTTGTTCAAACCTTAAGTTTTGATGTGTGTGTAGGCACGTGTAGGGGTTCACATTAGGTATTCCTTGATCACTCTCTACCTTGTATGTTGAGGCTGAAACAAATTCACTGATTTAGGAAGTATAGCCAGCCAGTGTGCCCCAGGGATCCAGTCTCTATATCACAACTTGTGATGTTACATGTGGATTACCACATCTGCCTGGCATTTATTATGGTTGCTAAGAATCCTAACACAGCTTCCTCCATTGAGCCATCTCCCTAGTCCTGAGTTCTACTTAATAGTAGGTGACTTTGGACATAATACTCACCTTCTCTGTACCTCGGTGTGGTGTGTATATGCTCCACCCAGGGGGAGGCACTATAGAAGGTGTGGCCATGTTGGAGCAGGTGTGTCACTGTGGGTTTGGACTTTAAGACCCTCATCCTAGCTGCCTGGAAGCCAGTCTTCCACTAGCAGTCTTCAGAAGATGTAGAACTCTCAGCTCCTCCTGCACTATGCCTGCCTGGATGCTGCCACGCTCCCGCCTTGATGATAATGGACTGAACCTCTAAACCTGTAAGCCAGCCCCATTTTAATGTTGTCCTTTATAAGACTTGCCATGTCATGGTGTCTGTTCACAGCAGTAAAACCCTAAGATACTGGTTTCACCTGTACAGGGGAAAAAGTAGTTCCTACCTCACCAGGATACTGTGAGGAAGAATAAAAATATTCCCTGTACATTGTGAGTGCTCATGATGAAGTAATGGAGACTTGTGATCCAAATCCTGTCTGTATCAAAGCGTTTGGTTCTTCCCTTTAAATCTGAAGGAATGCAACACTAACAGCCAATGGGACTTATTTCCCAGTCCCACAAAATCAGGCTGAGTTTGTGGAGATGTGTTCATTATTTCATTGTAATAAATAGGTGACCATTAAAATACCTCCTAGATGTACAAAGAATTTCTCAACACAGGTTCCTACAGTTGAGGTTTCTGTCTGCCTGAAAGATGGCATTGCACTGGAGATGCAAAGGCAGCTGCAGTGCTCCAGCCCCCTTCTGTTCTGAAGAGTAGGAAGAGGCACCAAGGATCCCAGGTCTTTTGTCTGTTTCCATGAGCTGCACTTATCCTGCCTCTCTGAGGCTTCCCTTCTTGACTCCACTCCCTCCCTCCAGTCCAAGAATTTTCCTTTTTTTATATCAACCCTGACCTGTCTCATAGGCCCTAAGTCCAAAAACAAGCCCAACTTCCCTCCTAGGCTCTGCACTTAAGTACATTCCTTAGTAGTAGTTGAGCCTTGTCTCCACCCCACCCCACCCCCACACACAGAGAAGACCGCTGAGGCCTAGGCTTGGTTTTGCTATTTCTGTAACACTGTTGCTACCAACACTAGGTTGATGCCCACTGGGTGATACAACACTTCTGAGATGCCCAGAACAGTGCATGCTCTTAAGAACCCATCCATTGAAGAAATAAAGTCTTAACACCCCCCCCCAAAAAAGACCTAGAGAAACCCCCACTATTTCTCCCTGCATCTCATCTCGCCACTCAGTCTTCCCTCTTGGCCATCACTCTTACCCAGCAGTACCTCTAATGAAATAAGATGTTACTTTTCACATTTAAATCCTCAGAAATAGTAAGAACACAATACAGTTTTCTACATTCTAGTGTCTTGAAATTCAGAAAAAGGGAACAGCAACTCAGAATTTTATATAGAATTCAGATTTTTTCTTTCAGACATTTTTATACAACTTTCAACATTTATACTTTTAGACAAAATGAGCAAAAAGTACACTGAGTGCTAAAAAAATCAGAACAAAAGTAATACAATTTTAATTTCAATATTTTAAAATACAGAAATTAGGAAGAATACTAAATACAACTTTAAGCAAGTCACTTATCTTCCCTATAATAATAATAATATAAGCTACTTAAGAGACTTACAAATTCAGAGTAAAACAGAAACAAAATAAATACTGTACACTTTCCCTGCCTGCAGGCAAAAGATGGGAAATACTGTTCTGAATAAAAACAAATGCTCTTAAAGCTTCGGCATCCCACTCCCAGCCACACCCCATTCCATTGTCACACAGTGTGCTTCTGTAGTCAAAGGACACGTGTGCATACACTGACTGCCTACACACAGATGAGACACTACTCTGCACACACCCCAAATAAGAAGAGTAACAGTCACTGGGGACCATGGACATAAAAACCAGTAAGGAAAGTCAGGCTAGCAAAACATTACTACAAAACTAGTAAGTACCATAGCCAACAACTGTCCTGTTTTCAAATTTCACAGAGTTAAAACCCCTAAAACCAACACTTACCCCTCCCCATTACCACCCTCCAACACCCCAAAAGAAAACTTGCTGAACACTGGCAAAGTTAGATGTTTCACAATAAATGTGAAAGTTCATACTATATAATCTCTTAAAATGAACCTTTTCATCCTTTCCACAGCGTGAAACTGTTATGGCTTAATTATATTTAAAGTAGAAAAGTCTTTTCCAAAGGAAATACAGTCTGCAAAGATGCACATGCATTTCCTATCAGTGCGATTTCATACTTAACAACTGCATGACTTGCTTGTGCAGTCAGGAGCTGTTTTTGAAAAAACTGAGGTTACAGCATTTGATTCAGTCTAACCATAAACTGTAAGGCCCTTAGTTTGGTTTAGGTTTCTTTTGCAAGATAAAATAACCTTGGGGTTCACTTAGCAAGTTACACCTCAGGTCCCTGACTATATTGTGTAAGTTATATGCATGCTTTGTGAAAATAAAATGTTACTACTTATGACTCTTAAAAGGGAAAAAAATTATTATAGGCAAAGAATCAACTCAATATAGTTAGTGCTGGCATTTCATACAAAACAAAATCCACCAAAGAAATGTGTCTTGGTTATTTTATTCCTGCAAAATAGTAAATATTCTAGCTCTTATGATGATTGTTTTGGTAAAAAATATGGAGGGAAAATAGATATTTTGAAAAAAATAGAAAAAAACCTTGAAGACAAATCTTTTATGATTAAATCACATTTATGACTGCTTTCTGTAATGAAAAGTGAATCCAGAGTGTCACAGATCTTGCATAGGTAAACTACTTGGAGGTCAAGGGCTACGTGGTAGCCAGGGTTCCATTAATGAATAGTGCAGACCAGATACATTGGTTGGAAGAATCATCGAATACATCCTTTATGAGGTTTTAAACATAAGTGTAATGTCACAGTTAAGACAAAGCCTTAAGAAACTAGAAGGGCACCAGAGGTGACGGGGAACCTAAGGGTTTCTCCAGTGAGAATTATTTGCTTCTCCCCAGTAAAGAGGGGAGACTTACTGTAGAAGAATAAAGCTGTGGTAGTGATGATATGCCAGCTGCTTTGGAAATAGACATTTGCCTCTTAAAAACCTTTAAAAAAAAATTTATAGAAAGGGTATCAAATTTTTTTCACTTATGGCATGAAAGCAAAATAAGGAAAGGGTTAGTGGTGCGGCTACGGTGTGAAGGGCAGCTATGTGCAACAGCGATTCAGGGAGTAGACTCCTCCTTTTTGTCTAGCTTCAGGAACATATATGGACAGTATCGACTAGACAAGCAGAGGCTGCAGTGTCAAAGAATGGTGTCCGTGTACGAAAACAAGGTACCAGAGATCCCAAAACCAGCGGGTGTCTCTAGGCAAATCTGTCCTATCTGGGTTACACTGGTCACCCTTATTGACTAGGTAGCTCTCCCTAGACAAGTTATAATGTGTAATTTTTTGAGATTGCATTAGATAAACATCTAGGATACCCGTAACAGTCTAAAAGCCTTAGCTCCTCTTGATCTCTCTGTGGTGCTAGGGATCAAGTCCCAGGGCCTTGCACATATGAAAGGCAAGACCTTCTCTTTTACATAGGGATCAATTAGTTTAATATATAATGGGAAGAATGAATTTTTGAGAGATACTTAGATTTGCATTATGAAGTTTCATGTCTCTCCATGTGAATACTAAAAATGCACATCTGCTGTGATATCTCTCTAGCAGCAGTATACTAGTCCATACCATGATTCCCACCAACTCTCAGGGACTATCTCACACTGTAGAACATCTTCTGAAGCAAGCGGACACTCATTTTTGAACACATCCAGCTGAGTCTCCTTTGTACACTACTTCTGACTTTCCTCTCTCCCTGGGCTGTCACAGTACCTAACCCACAACTGCCTTTGAAAAATTATTTCCTAATCACCTTATTTTTCCCCTAGTCCCATGGGTAGCTGCTAAATCATTTTAAATTTACCACCTCTTTTATCTTTAGTACCTGAAGAGTATGCCAGATATGGAGACGGGTTCCTCTTTGAGAAAAACCTAAAGCGAGCTCCTCTGTTGTGCTAAATAACCATCACTGACTTGATGGTGGATGTTCTCACTCTTCTTGTCCACAAACAAGCTCATTTCTTTTTCTTTCACTTCAAGCATAAAACCTGATTCTAATTCAGCACCTTGTTAGGAATTTGTCAGGATTTTAGGTAGCATGCCCTGGGTGTATATTTTCACTTGAAATTTTTCTCTAATAAAAGTTTTCACTTACAATATGCTCGGAAGGTGCACTCATCATCAGTTGTAACTTAATAATTAACCAAATATGTATGACATTACATAATGCTGTTCTTCATTGAGTAGTTTTTATCCATACTCACAAACAAGAAAACTAGGACTTAAAAATAAGACTCAGAATAATTTACTGACTCAGCGTTGCTCTGCTGAGAAATGCTTCCTTACAAGCTGTACCCTACCCTTATATTACCAACAGAAATGACTGACTTACAGAATTTATCTTAAATGTTAAAGAACATGGGTATTTTATTTTTAAATACTTCCACTTCTACAGTGGTACATCATTGAAACTAATGAAGTTGGACTTTGTTTTGTTTGTTCTGTTTATAAATGGGCCACCTTCTGCTCAACTTTGTTTAAAAGTCAAAACAACACTAACCTGGAGAAGATACCTTCACAGGCAGACGAAACTGAACCTGAGGTTCCTTACAGTACTCACTACTTCTGAGCACTCAGTGTCTGGTAATACCTGCTTATCTCTTATGAATAAGTACAGTAAAATAGAAAAGGAATTAATTAGGATTAGTAAAATACAGAATAGTATTCAAGCTAAGTATTTAGCCATATAGATGAACTTGTCTCCTCTGAGTTTATGATTTCAGTAGATGGTTCAATTGTGTGCTTCAAAAATGAACTGTATTTATGCTTTTCAATGTATTCCAAAGATCCTGAACTACTAAGCTGCCAGTTTTGTATTATTAATCATTCACCAATGCTGGGGAGCATAATATTATATAATGTTGTGAATTACAGTACAGTAGATCCCAGGTTAAGGGTCACTTAGTTAAGACATGATCAGTACTACATTAAAGCTGCATGTGCTAAATCATTACTTCTCAATTTTACACATTTTATTTGCTTATAGCTAACTACATGCTATCACCATTGTCTTCTGACGTAAGCTGCGATATTCTACTTGTGAGACTATGGGAATGACAAAGACTACTATTACTGTTGAGCCCAGATCCTAGCAGTTGTCAAACCTCAAAGTCCAGCCATTTCTGTGAGATACAAGGACACACCACAGACAGGGAACTTTATAAGAAGTTTGACTAGAAAAATCATTGGCTGTGTAGCTGAATTTTTATCAATTCAGAAAGATACATGGGTTCTTTCATAGTGGCTATATTGACTAGCTAAAGTTTTGTAATTTAGTCCATTAATAGGCTAAAATGATTAAAAAAAAAAAATGAATCCACAGAGCTGTCATTTAAAACACTACATATGTGGCAACCCAAAATTAGTGTTTATCAGCCTAAGGGCACAGGGAAGATACTGGCCATAATTTTAATACATAAGAATAAATTTTAATTTTTATGGCCAAAGAATGAAATAATTAAAAGTATTTTGAGTTGTTTAAAACAAATCCAAATCATAACTGGAAAAAGAAGTCATCACTCTTATTTCTTAACCTAAATAAAAATGTGCATTCTAACAATAAAACAGAAAACTAAGACATCACAGTGATATACTGTGGAAAGGTGAGCGATCAGTCAAATTCAGATTTTTGCATATTGAAATACACCAACCAGCTGACTGCATCCCTCTCTCTCTCCACTAGTTATGGCATAGTGTGGGCAGGGGTTAGGGATACTGTCTATAGATACTAAGAATTCCATAAAAATCCTTCTTCCTGACACCCAAAATACAACTGAAACTTTGGTCCAGACAATCTGGACCAGAAGTGAATTTGTAACTTCCTTATCCTATTGAATATTGTGAAAGACAGAATAAGAAATATTTCTCTTTGGAAATACATACTTTGAATGCAACTGTGAAAGATAATGGTACATAATTATTTTCTTTCAACTTAATGCTTACTACAGAAGAAAAAGTCTAGCTACCTTGCTGAGTTGAAAAGGACAAAATTCATTATATAGCCATATTTCTCCATAAAAATAAATTTCATGTTATTTGCCTATATTGTCTTTGTAGGAATTTGTAAAATGTGATACCATCAGACCCCCCAATATCAATTTATTTCTATGCATGAGGGGAAAATGAAGAGACTAAAAACTATTATAAGCTACTGAAAAATTGCATTTAAGTACAAATTGTACATGGAGATAATTATCTTAATTAAGGTTCAACCAGACACTTAACCTCCATATCCTACTAGCTAAGACAGATGGAAGAAACTGCAAAAAGCACCCATTTTACTCCAAATCTGTATTAATTATTCAGAAAATTAAAAAAAAAGTAGCGCACGCGCACACACACATACACACACACAGAGATCTATCATGCTTGCTATTGTACAACTTAATATGGTATATATTACGGTTTTTATGCAGATTTGAACATCCTAAATCAAATTGTATTTCTAAAAAAAAAAAAAAAAAAGATGTCTAGATAATGAAAGCATGGTAAGATATAGCCTGTGATAAATGTTGGCTCTTCCAACACCAGCAGTATTGAAGAAGGCCCGCTGTAATTATAGAGGTTTTTGGAAAAACGGCAAACGTGACATTTTTACCAAACTTATACTTTCCCCAGAAGCAGGAAAAAGACATTAAAGCTGTTCTCTTTGGGACCCAGATATCATCAGGAAAAATGAAATGAAACAAGCCTGATTCTTTACTTGTAGAAGAAAACCACAATGTCAAGAGAAATGAGAAATGAGGATTCTTTTATGTGGTTCTTAAACATTGGCTATGAAGGTGTTTCCCTGCAAAGAGAAGACTCTTGGGTTGTCTCAAAACATTGGGGGCTGGGCTGCAGAGGGAAGGTGGGGTGTAAGGGAATCAACCTGGATTATAGTATGCACCTTGGATGTTAGCAAAAGCGAAGCTAATAGCTTATAAAAAACACATGAAATATATAAAATAAAATGATTTCATATACATCTTAATTTAAAATAATTAATGCATCAAATCCCTGTTTAAGACTTTAACCTGAATATCAAATTTAAGAGTCCAGACTAGCTACTGTTACTGTGGCTCTTCCCCACATGTAACACACACACTATCAAAAATAATTTAAAAACCTTCACATTCTTAAATCTAAATTAGTGAGATATTTCTCCAGAAATCTTCCAAATAAATAGCTTTAAAAAAAGAAAGAATTTAAAAGCAGTTAACTTTAAAAAAAAAAAAAATCTGTTAAATAAATTACTGATAATTCTTTATCCTACTACTGAAAAATAAAATCAAAATACTACCAACAACAAAATTAAATTCAAGCCCTGACAAGAGACCTCTTTCCAGTTCAAGGTCTCTTTTTAAGGTTCTACCCTCCTCCTTCCTCTCCCCCACCAGGTCCAAGGGTTATTGCTGAGTGGGTGTGGCACAGTGAAAATGCAGCATCAGGTTCATTCTGTTCTTCGGGCAGTATTCTTACTGTACACACAAACTGCTCCAGGCAGGGGATGGTGGAAACTCCAGGCTTCCACACCCCAAGACTGGTATCCAAAGGGAAGAAAGAGTGACTTCAATAGAAGCTCTGTCACACGAAGAAACGAGCATGGCCATTTCTGTTCAATTTAAGAATCTTCCCAAGACGTTGTTTGGCTGTTGCCATTCCTTTTTTTGGACGTTTACCTATAAAACACCAACAACACTGTTAATACTCATAAAAAGTATATTTGTCATATAATACTTGGAAGACTTAAGACTGAAAATAGAGAGCTTTGTAGTAAACAAGCTTGTTGGGTGTTCCAAAAGCAGTCACATCTATCTCTGAACTTCATGCTTTAAAACCCTTCCACTTCATCACACACAAAAAGAGAAGGCCATTGTCCTTCCAAACTGTGTTTCAGCAATCAAGTAGATTGCATCTTGATTCATTCCCAGGAACCATTTCCCTTCTGTGTCTCAGGATATGTTCTCTCCTGTTTTCATTGTTTCTTCTGCAACTTCCCTTAACCCAAGCCTGGCAAACTCCTCATCCTCTTTAAGGATCTACTTCCTCCTGCGCCTCAGAAAGGCAATCTTTCCCTTGAGATTTGCTCAAGTACCCTCTCTCTCATCATGACCATACTCATATGTGGCTCGTACCCATTGCTGTCATGCTGTTGGTAGAGTACTGGTTCTCAACCTCTAGGTTGCAACCCCTTTGGGGGGTCAAATGACACTTTCACAGGGGTCTCCTGAGACTATCAGAAAACAAATATTTACATTACAATTCATAACATTAGAAAAATTACAGTTTTAAAATGGCAATAAAAATGACTTTATGGTTGAAGGTCCCCATAAGGTGAGGAACTGTGTTAATTGGTCACAACAACAGGACCAATGTTCTCTAGAGTCCTACCTGTTACCACTGCCTTCACACACAGTTATAAACACACTTAACCTTTGTTTTAACTGTATTTTTAAACTGTATTTAACCAAATACAGTTACCTTTTGTTGCCTGATTGCTGATAGGTGGTGGGTTTGATGCAGGTCTCTTGGTAGGGTGAAGGGGCACTGAAAAAGAAGTTTCACCAATAGGCCTTTCTGGGCTTAGACTGCCATTTCTTATCTGGCATGAAACCAAGCTGGGATTCAGCATGTACTTTCCATTCTGAATGCTTGAGTTATTGCTGTCCACACAATGCCTGCTTTGTGCCTTCTGGCTGATTTCTGAAGAGGTTTCCTTTTTGATGTATTTCTGGCTTCTACTTAAGTCCTAAATAAGGAAAGAAAGAAATGTAGCTAAATTCTTCAGATAAACGAGTTATCTAAAGCTTTCTCTGCATTAGCAAAATAAACTACTCAATTTTGGTTTTCTTTTTCTCTTTCGTGTGTGTGTGTGTGTGTGTGTGTGTGTGTGTGCGCGCGCGCGCGCGCGCGCGCGCGAGCACATCAGGATGCATGTGTGGAGGCCAGAGGGTAACTTATGGGAGTTGGTTCTCTTCTCCTACCGTGTAAGTCCCAAGTAACAAACTCGGGCCACCAGCCTCAATGGCAGGTGCTCTAACCAGCGCTACACCCTTCGCAATGGCCAGGTTATGTCTATAAAAGACATAAAGGTTTGGAAGATTAGTTCCTAAGTAAAGATGGAATAAGCAGAGATGCTGCCTACTCTCCTGTAATAGGGGGTAAAACTAAATAGGAGCAGAGGATCCAGTTTCCTTGTCTCATCATAGGTTCTCAATGTAATGTACTACACCTCTTCAGAAAAGTTATTCTCAACTTCAGAAATGAGTGCTCTCCTCCTACTGTGTGAGTCCCAGGAATACCTAGGCAACTAGAGTACATAGCAGGCACCTTTACCAGCTGGCCCCCCTATTTCTTTTTTTTTTTTTAAAACTTAGCTTGTATAAGGTTCACCTCTACTATATTTGCTAGAAAAAATACCAAGAGCCAGGGCACACTCCTGGTTTTTCTTTTAATTAGAAGACTTCTTTCAGACTCTTTTGATAATCAAGTCAATTTGTAAGGAAACAAATGTTACTGATAAGTCTTGAAATTAACTGAGTGGTCATAACCAACATCAAAAGAGAAAGGAATTAAACGATTACAAGAAGTTTTTCTTTTTTTGTTTTTGTTTTTGTTTTTTTCTTTAAATAATTTTTTGAATATTCTAGATCTCTTCTTCAAATTTCCACTTTGGAATATACCTGAGCATTAAATCTTGAAGTTCGATCAAACTGTTTATTCCAGGAAGAAGTCATCAAATCCTGATCTTCCGTCTTGGCATGGTATCCTAGAAAGAAGTTTTCATTAAATTATCTTTGCAAAAACTTATTTTAAACAAAACTAGCCTAATGCTTACAAGTGAAAGCAAATATATGCTGACATTTTGTTTCTACATTAACTATTTATTCACATACCTTTTATTTCACTAAACTCCTTAAAACAAACAAAAACCCACAGTTAGCAACTCACAACCAAACTTGCTAATTTCTTTCAATTTTCTTAAATCTGTCTTTATATGACAAGTTTTGTGCTAGATGCTAGAAGACCTACAGTCAAGTACTATAGCCATGTGCTATGATGTAAAGCAAATGCAATATACACGTCTCTAAAATGACATTTTCCTCTAGGACAAAAGTATGTGTTTCCCTGCATTAAGGGACCAAACAGAGTATAGGAAGGCAAAATGGAGCAGAGAAAGACAGGCAAACACAGATTTAAATTTGAGATCGCCCAAGTACCAATGCAACTTTAGACAAGCTATTAAACCTCTCCACGCTTCACTTTGCTCTTACACAATATACAAAGATTTGGGGATCAAGTGGTCCTGGGTTCACATTCCAACAAATCTGAATAGCTATGTAAAGTGTGTGCAAAATAAATTAACCTCATCAAATCATATTTCCTTTTCATATAAAATGGAGGTCAAGGTCCTGGTACATAGATGACCCCAATTATGTGGGACTGAACACAGTTGCTACTTGTCTTGTTTTCAATCCTAAGGTTTTGGGGAAATAATGTTTTTCCTCTGAAAGCACATGCTGTGTCTGCTCTTCCTAATATTTCCTTTCCAAAGAGCACTGACTCAAAAACTACCCAAAACGTGTTTCTTCTCTCCTAAAAGGAAAATGAATGGACTGCAAACCATTTAGAGCACCAAACATTCCTTCCACTGTGGGAACTCTTAAAACTGGTAACAGGAGAACAAGACTGTCTTTGCAACAGCAATGGTAGAATTAGGCCTGCAAACACGAAACTCAGCCCCAAGTCATTTACATTTTGAGTTTTAACATTTAAGTTACATTTTAGCTAACAGTTGTATGTAGGTGCATGTATACCACAGCATGTGTGTGGAGACAACTTGTGGGAGTTGGTCTTTTTCTCCCACCATGTGGGTTCTGGGGATCAAACTCAGGTTGTCAGGGGCTTGGTAACAAGCCCACTAAGCCACCTTGCTGACCCTAATTTTGAGTTATGCTTACACCTCACATGACTATATAAAGTACTTCTTACAGCAGACAGTCCTTAATCCATATAATCTCTAACCTCAACAATATCACAGCACTACTAAATGTGGAGTCATATATTACTTTTCAGAGACTGATATTTGTGTTTCTTACCAAATTCCACTGGTTTACTGCAGCGATACAACTGCCTAAACTCAGGGTTACTGCTGTGGTAGCTGCTGGGATCCTGGAGAGAGTTCTTCTCAGCACTGCAGTCTGTGCTTTGTATCTGCCTTTGTAAACACGTGGAATAGTGCAACCCTGCCATGGACAGCATGCCCTGAATAGCTTCTTCCTCTGTGCTCGTCGAGGTAGGACATTCCCTAAGGAGCAGGTGATCCAAAACACAATAGTGTATTTTTTCTGATGAAATAATTCAGTACACTTGAAAACTAAACAGTGTTTTCATAGCAGTTACATCACAATTATGACTGGCATCAGCAAGCCTACCTTTTAACTGGAATTTCATTTCTAGATGGCTTCTGGCTCTTTTGAAGGAGGTTCCTCACTATATCAGATTCCTCTTTAAAGTTTGATGTTATTTCATGTTTCTTTTCATCACCTGAACTTTCAGAATCTTCAGTGGCAAAATTAATTTTCTGAAATAATAAATAGAAAAAAGCTAAAAAGAAACTGACCAAGGCTGTTCACACTAACCAGTTTATCTGTTTAAAAGTCAGAATCTTAATTATCATAAAATTACTTCTGTATTTCATATCAAAATTTGAAAATCTCTAGCAATAGTAACCTGCTACCTGAATCCAGGGCACACAGTTACATACTTAAAGGTAAAATATAACCTGTCAGAAACATAAGCAGCAGTATTTCTCCCTTCACCCTTACCACAAGCCACAAAAAAAGGCTTATGAACATGACCGGTCACAGGATGGTGTGCACATACAGAGCAGAGACAAGCTGTGGGAAAAGCTGTCATCAACATTCCTCCTCCACATGAAACTACATGGGTAGTCATCCTCCCACCTAATGACACATAAACCTTGGGGTTCCAAGCATACCAGTGCAGTGCAATCAAGTCCAGAGTCTTCTGAATCAGAAACATCAGAATATTCTGATGGTCTACTCCTGAGTTCCGATTTCACACTTGTAAAGATTCCTGGTGAAAATGAGAGGGGATAAGAAACAGTCACGACCTCTAATGTGTACCCAGTTTCAAGATAACTTTCTAGCTCCACACCTCTCCTTTCTTACTGATTTTATTTTCTTATCTTCTTCTAATTGACCAAGATACAAACTGACTGATGTATGTGCTTAGAATATTTGTGGTATTTCTCTTTCCAGAAAAACAAAACAAAACAAAAAATAATTTTTAAAAAGTAAAATGAACTACAAGCTGCTTCTGACTTTCCCTTTCCCTTGGTTTTCTCACTAGAGGAAAAAAAAGGGGGGGGCCACTTTCAAAGCTCAAGAGTATTTATGGGCCGTGGTTTCAAGCAGTTTATAATCTGGGCTCTTAGAACACTGCCTTTCTCTTCCACAAGCACCACTGCACAGCAGTTGTTCTATCAGCTCTCAGTGATGGACTACCTTGCCCTGACATAATAACTACCAACTACAGAGCACCAGACTTACTGGGAATTAGTGGAAACTGAGATATTAAAAATGAATTCAATAATATTCATTATGCAAACCACTTTCATCACAAAAATAAAATATCGGTTTTAATTATGTTTTAAATGGAAAGCTATATACTGTTCTTAAAAACTGTTTGGGAATTAAGACTTTATTCAAAGAACAAAGACTTCAGGAGAAGGTGATATTACTACAGCGTTTGATATTCCTATTATTACTTTATTTGTCAATAACCAATTAATGGACCAGTAGAAACCTGTCAACAGGTATCATATAGCATCACACTACCTGGATTCCCACTAGATACAGGTCAGCCAACCAGATGTCTCTTAGTTATGAGAATGAAAGACATGTTACCATATGTGAAGTTAAGTTAAACTTGAAACTCATTTGGGACAGTAGAGGCCATAAAGCATTATAAGCTTTTAAATGACTTTAAAAACAGTGAACCTATCTTAAGTCTTGCTAACCATCACATACCTACCCATTTACTGATGATCAGTCCCTAACTACTATACTTGACATTCACACCCAGCACCTTCCTCATCAATGAACTATTCAAACATACTTGAGATTTCCCAACAGCATTATAAAATGCAAATATTTTCAAGCTTACAACAATTCAAAAACTAGCAAGTTACCTATTGCCATATTAGCTAACGAATCAAAACATACTGTTAAGTGGTTTTGGAGATCCTTCACTTTCTGCCTCCTCTCTTCCTGAGCTCTGTTCTGTCTTCATGTTTGCTTTCTTTGTTGGTTTCTTGTCTTCTTCATTTTCACTATCTGCTGTATAAAGACTCCGATCTGCAAACAGCTGTCTCTCATCTCTGTGCCACAGAGGAAAAATAACTGCATCAGAAATAGAGCAAGGCTCTGTATTCCCTTCCCCTCCATTAGACATAGTAGAGAATTGAGACCCTTTCCTCTAAGACAGTTGTCTACGCAATAATGTTGGGATTAAATGGACAAAAGGGGATTCATCGAAAATTAATCTGATCCTTTGATCTACTTTACATACTTAATTATTCTTCCATTTGTCAGCAGTAATCGTAGATCATTATCTTTTGCTCTCCATTCAGGTACCGTGGAAGATGGCTGGAGATGTTTGTTGAATTTTCCATTCAGTTTAGAGCTCAATATGTCCTTAAAGTACAAAGCACAACTGACTTAATCTCCACCTTCAGGTAGGCCTACTCAACTAAAAAAGACTGTTTCCTGTCCCTCCTCCTTCCATGGTCCTGCCTGCCTTGTAGAGGGATGGGTAGCCATCTAGGGTTTGGGGATATCTCAGTGCCCCATAATCCAGAGCTCCTCATTCCAACACATGCAGAATGGTTCATCTTTCAGCAGGGCAATTTAGCAATAAAACATATTTTCTAATATAAAATGCAAAATCTGCACAAAGCAAATCCAAACACGGGCCCTTTTTGCAGGTACTAAAGGGTTGGAGTCATACAGCCTTAGGCAATGTCATGTTCCTTGGCTGTTTCTACTGAATAAAGAACAGCAGTAGACCTTCCCACTCCCCCTAACCTTGACCTCATTCCTTCCCACCAAGACTGCATCCACACTGCCACCACTAGGCCCAAGAGCCACTACAGATAAAAAGAGATAATAGGAGCTGGCTTTTCAATGTATAAAAGATTGCTTCCTCTTTGAGATCTTTCATAGTAAGTTCCCAAAATAACTATATGGGTTAAGTAGGTTCAGAACCATTTCATCCTAAAGCAACATAAAGATATCTAAGGTTGTAATGACTTATAAGTAACTCAGCAACACCTCTATGATACTTTCAATTAACTGTCAATCCTCTGCTTATGATGTAAAATTATGAATGACGCAAATCCTATCACAAACGCAGTAGCATGGTTCAAAAAGGTCCCACTGCTCTACACTCTCCTGCCTCTGTCTAGTAGACCAAAACTTCTCCAACTTAAGCAGATTTATTCTAAAAGTCTCCCACTCTGATTGTTGGACTGGTTGCTGTTGGCTCAAGGACAGGCTTTCTGTATGTATCTTTCTTGGCTAGCAATACCATGTGCTTATTTGATATCTTCTGTTAGTTAGTTCAAATATGAACCCCTGAAAGGTATTATGAGCACTTCAGCAAAGCAGCCAGCCACTACGGTTTTGGGGATCCCTCAAACACTCAGCATTGGAAACATACTTTGTTACTGCTGTTTGTTTGAGAAACGATTTCACCTTGTAGCCCAGGCTGGCCTTAACTTGCAGCAGCCCTCTTACCTCAAACTCCCAAGAGCTAGGACTACAGGCATGTACCATCATGCCCATCTTGACATGCTATTATTTTAATCTATGTCCTATCTTCCAACTTAAAACTTTGACAAAACCTACATGAGGGCAGGGCTCAAGTTTGCTTGCTCTACCATCTTCTTCAGAGTCCAGATGAGCACATGATTGATAATAACTTGGATAAACACGTATTAATTTTATTTACTGAGTTCTAAACAACATGTTAGCAAATGAATGGAATCTAGGCACCTTAATACCACACTGTTGGCTAGAAAGACTAGATCTCATGGTCTCCCACAGACAAAAATACTAGTATCTATAAATCTACAGTAGAAACCAGCTAAATTATTACATGTACTATCTGAGTGCTTTTTTGATCCTGATGGATACTTGCCTCCTCCCATGGACACATCTCTAATCTTTTGAGGACTTCCCTTGTATGGAGCTCAAGGATGTCGAGGTTAGAAGGAGTTCGGACATTATGGTCTCGAAGTTTCCTCATCTTTCTCCGAGAATGATATGTTGGAGATGCTTCATTTGATGGCCGTGAAACTGGACACACAGAAGGAATTCCCTGAGATTTAACTGGTTTGCCATTTTCCTCCTATAAGAATCAAATTCAAAGCATGTTTTATGAAAAGGCTTCTATACATATACCTAGCTAAACAATCAACCATAAAAATACTTTAAAAAACAAAGCACATTCTTAAGACACCGTTAAAGCCTCAGCTTTCCGGAGGGCTTTATTCCCCTTTCATCCACACACTTTGTAAACAGTACATTTCCTTGTTGGCTTAGCTTCCCAAGTGCTAGGATTACAAGCAGGCACCACCACACTGAGCTTCCATCTTAGATCTATAATATTAAACTGGAGTTGACAACTCCTGTTTACTCAACTATTAATTTTGAGTTTATTCTGTTTGGTTTTACTGTGCATGCGACACATATATATGTACATATAGTTACAGATAATATTCTATATATTTTATAAACATGTTTATATATTTTATATCTGATAATTTTTTTATAGGGAACCCATTTACATGCCATTAGTTTAATTACATCTGAAAATACACAAACTATTCTACCCATGATAGTAAACCTGTCATTGTGGCATTTCTTAAGGACTGGAGATATAGCTCAGTGGTACAGAGTACATGCTTGACAACAAAGGCCCTGGGTTCAGTCCCCAGCACCAAGGAACAAAAAGAGATGGTTAACGTTTCTTAGATGTGTCATGCTTTCCATCCTTGACAGTGGTTGTCAGCCGACCTGTAACTGCTGAACAGTAACTGTAACAGTTAACTCCTGTAACCTGTCTCCTCACCTCCCATTCGACAGACAGAGTCCTAATGTAAGATGTTAAATTACAAGATGGCTTCCAATGAACGTCCTCTTATTTCAAACTACATGCTAAACAAGCTACTTTCCTGAAGAACTGCTTGAATGAAAAACCCTTTTTTCAGTAGCAACAAAAGCGCTCATGTTTATGAGCTTTTATCAAAGCCATTCGCCTCTCAGTTGCCCCAGTATTTTTGGCCAAGGGATTCCCTAATTATTATTTCCAAGCCAGCTTCTCTCAGCCACTGTTTTACCCCTTCCTGTCGTTACTCCGTAGACATCCATCTCGGGGTAACTGAAACTAAATAGATCTAAACATTACACTATAACTTTTCTTGGAACTTTTGTAGGAAAGTAAAAGAATTTACAGTAACTGGAACTACCTCTGTTGTTTTACAGTAACGCAATGCTCTAATTTCTCTCAGACGTCAGAAACCTAAAATCTGTAAAGCTAATTTTGGCTCATTCTGTTTCTTTACATGTCAGTGGTTAAATATTCATAGCACAGTGGCAGATCTATTTGGTTCTCAAGGCAGATAGCAAGCAGACACAGGATCATTTCTATTCTTACCTCTATTGCTCGAATTACTTTAGAAAGTTCTTTAATAAGATGCCCAGGTCTAACATTGTCTGGAATTTCAAAGGCATGCTCAGATACAAGCTGTATTTGAGGTAATAAAGATAAGAAAAGTCAATTAAATAGACAAAGCTCAATCTATAAAGTTCTCTGTATTTTAAAGGTACTACTAGATAATATTAATCCATTCTCAAGAGTTTATATACTTGGTGGAATGTCACCTAAGGAGATCCACACCATCCCCATCCCCCCCCCCCCCCCAAAAAAAATCCTCTTAAAAGTTTAAAACGGTAAGCCGGGCAGTGATGGCATGCGCCTTTAATCCCAGCACCTCGGAGGCAGGGGCAGAGAGATCTCTGTGAGTTCAAGGCCAGCCTGATCTACAGAGTGAGTTCCAGGACAGCCACCCCGTCTCAAAAACTGAAAACCAAAAACCAGAACCAAAAAGAAAAAAGTTTAAAATGGATTTGTCTCACAGTGAATCCTATTTAGAATGCACTCTACACCTCAAATCCTGCTGTGATTCTAACTACAACTAACTAGTAATAAAGAAATTAATCCTAATATTTAATTCAAAATACATAAGGATTTTTATAGGGAGGGAATACTGGTACTAAGTAATCCTTGTTTTCAATGGAAAGTATAATTTGGATAAATTTGAGTTAAAAGTTTTAAGAGTCAAAAGCAAATGAGAAAAAGACCATTAACAGAAACAAGAAATGAATTAGTAAGTGAGCATATTTACTAACTATAAGCTAATATTATTTTTATGTCTATTTACAAATATTAATCTCTGTATCTAAGAACATTTTACTTTTAGATACATACTAGTTTCTTTCTCTTTTTGTTTGTTTATAGCAGACTTTTTTATTTTTCGAAAGAGGGTTTCACTATGTAGCCTTGGCTGTCTTGGAACTCAGTCTCCAGACCAGGCTAGCCTTGAACTCAGAGATCCTCCTGCCTGTGCCTCCTGGGTGCTGGGTTTAAAGGCATGCAACTTTCATGCTTGTTTTTAAGTAGGATAACTTGTTGGAACAAATTAGTTAATGACAGTAATACAGAATAGTGCTAACTCTGTGTTTTGATACTGTTAAGTACACTTAGTAAGCATGAGCTCATTTAATCCCCTCAATATCAGAGTGACACAGAGACTGCAGGTTGGATATCCCTCATCTAAGATACTTGGGACCAGACATATTTTACATCTGGGGGTACTTCAGATTTCCGACTGGAGGTGTTCAACTTTTTACAGGTTATGATGACTATTGCCACATTACAACTGAAAGAACTGAGACACTGAGTTAGGGAATTAAAAAAGGGATGCAACTTACTACCAAGAGACACGGTACACACACATTTCCACAGCTTACACGTCATCACATTACATAGCTGTTAGAGTGCTTGTGTTTCTCCTCCTCAAATACATGATAAAACCTGACAGTGGTGGGCATGGTTTTACTCTCCTGGATGTTTCTACAGGAGAGTAGAAACATCCTAATTAGCGCCTTGTCCTAATGTTGTAGCAATAATCCTAAAGTAAAAGGAACATGAAGCTGCAAGGACGACAGCCTTTACTCATTGTTCCCCAAAAAACATCCTTTTTAATATTTATTATGATGATGATGATGGTGTGTGTGTGTGCGCGTGCGAGTGCCTGTTGTGTATATGCCAAGGCACATGTGTGGAGGTCAGAGCACAAGTTTGTGGCGTTTACTTCAGCCTCCCCATTGGTCCCTGGGATTGAGCTGTTTGCATGCTTGCACAGCAGATGCTTCACAGACCCCAAGATCTTGTTCCCTCTCTTCGTTTCCTTTAATAGCAAGATTTTGTTTTTAGTTGATATCAAATCTGGAAATCATCAGCACACACAATTATCATCTATATTATTTAGTATTATTACGTGTGAAGTTCCATGGGGTTGAAGTAAGAGTTGCAAAGCTTAGTGAAGGAGATATGGAAACATTATACACATTAATCTTTCGTCAAAGTATGTAAGAATTTGCTACAGAAGCATAAGGGAAGTAAAAGTAAACACTAACTTCAAATTCAGATACGGATGAACTCTTAGAAGAAGGCTAGGATAACTGCAGATAACTGAACCATAAATAGGCCTTGCCCCTTCCTTTCCCTCATTTTTATATAAATCTACCATAGTGGTACAGAGCAGGGACTTGCAATTTCAGAGTACAGCTTTACATGCTGGCCATGCCAGTTCTCTTGGGAAAGTTACTTAAATGGGTACAGCAGCAGCACCCAGGCCCCATACAGCTTGCCTGAGACTAAATGAGATCACACATGGAAAGACAAAGCCCAGTGCCTGGCATGCTAAGAGCTCAACATGACTTCTTTTTACTCTATTTGTATGTTTGTTTCTTAGTATCTTAAATATACTTGCATTCGGTTTTTAAAGAATAAAGAAAAGGTTGGGGCTGTGGTGGCGCACACCTTTAATCCCAGCACTTGGGAGGCAGAGGCAGGTAGATTTCTGAGTTCAAGGCCAGCCTGGTCTACAGAGTGAGTTCCAGGACAGCCAGGGCTACACAGAGAAACCCTGTCTTGAAAAACCAAAAAAAAAAGAATAAAGAAAAGCTAAGGCTCTTTATCGTCTGACCAGAATCAGTGCATCTGTCATAGAGTTCAAACCGCATATAAAGTACAATTTCCATTCCTTTTACAATGGGCACACAAATGCTGCCCACACAACCAAAGCTCTGTTGCCTTAATCTTATACCAAAGCAAAACAAACACCATAAAACTAAAACTAAAACCACAACACTAATAACTTACTTCTTTTTTCATCCATAATTTTAAAGCAGTATGCAGTGCTTTTACCCCCTGTACTAAGTAAGTTTGAGGCTGGAAACCATCTTCTTTCAGTTCTGTTGGGATGAAGTGAGACAGGAAAGAAAGTTAAAAATGTTCTAAAGTTTATAAAAGAATATTTCAAGTATCAAACTTAACAACTTTCAAAACAGGACAGGAGATAATCCAAAAGACAAGAAAGAAAAAGAAACAGAACGACATGATACTAAATGCTTATGTTAAGCATATAAAAAAAATACAGAAAAGTTTAAAACAGTAAGATTCCATAAGTCACTAGGCAGGTGGATCTCTGTGAGTTATAGGCTACCCTGATCTACAGAGCAAATCCCCAGGCAGCCAAGGCTATACGGAGAAATCCTGTCTGAAACCTACCCACAAAAAAAGTGTGGAAAAAATGCCAAGCTTTCAAAATAAAGTTGAGAGGGCCATAGTAATACACTGTCACTAATAAAGTTGAGAGGGCCATAGTATATCATCTCAACACACTCAACATTCAACTCACTCGACATACAGTTAAAATAACAAGCCTGAAATATAGAAAACAAGACAAAACCACAAAATGCCATATAAGCAACTTCACAATCACAGTGGAATATTTCTAGCAAAAATAGTAAGCAATAAAGTGGACTGAAAAAAAAAAACCAACAGATAATTCAAGCAATATAACATTTGACTCAACAATCATTAATAGGATACTGCACCTAGGAATTGCAAAATGCACATTTTTTCAGACACACTCAGCACATTTACAAAATCATCCACACTTCAGGATCATAAAAGGACTTCAACAAATATCCAATGATCTAAATCACTTATATGCCCAAAATACAATTAAGCTAGAAATCAATGTAGATAACAGTAACAGATAACTACAGAAAACCCAAAATGTTTAAATTTAGAGGTGTTAAGAAACATATAAATTATGAGATTTTTAAAAAGCACTGGGGCCAGAGAGATGGCCTAACAGTTAAGAGCACTTGCTGCTCTTGCAGGAGACTAGGGTTTAGTTCTCAGCACCACATCAGATGGCTCAGAACACCTCTAACTCCAGCTCCAAGGGATCCGATGCCCTCTTCTAGCCTCTGAGGACACTTGGATGCATGCACACACATGAAGATACACTAAATAAGATATAATTAAACACTCGATGTGTGGCATATGTACCCTCTAACTTATTTCTTAAACATTTTTTTGAGGGAAAGAAGTGCATGCCTACCACTGTGATTGTGTATGAGGTTAGAGGACAGTTTTTCTCCTTCTACCGTGTGGGTCCAGGACACTGAAGTCAGGTCCTTGGGCTTGGTGGCAGTACTTTCTGTATCCACTGAGCAACCTCACTGGCTTGCCACCTTACTTTTATCCTGGTTTCTCACGGAACCTGGACAAAACTACCTCACCAGCTAGTGAGCACCAGGGACTGTCCATCTGCACCCCTCCGTCACCACTGCACTTGACCTTTATATGGGTTCTAGAATTCGATAATCATCTATTTATGTTTGTGCAGTAAGGCATCTCCTCCAAACCTTCCATTACTTTAAAGAAAACAAACAAACAAAACCACACAACCCAGAATCCTTTAGCTAATTTAAAAATAAGGACTTCTTAAACCTGTTAGAGGTGTCCAAAATAATAAATAAAAATAAAAGCAACCATAACACTTTAAATTATAAGGCTAAAAGTTTTCCTTTCTTAACTATCAAGAAATATATACGTGCCCACCTTTCCTGTTCTTAGTTATGCTCTCAAGGCCTTTTGCCATAGAGGGATAAAAATGAAAGAGATACAAATATTGGAAAAAAGGAAACAAAACTGTCATTATTCACAGATGTAACATTAGCACCTGAGTCAGTTCTCTAGACTAACTCATGTACTAGGTGATACTAACAAGGACTTGTCAAAAACCATTTTCTGTAACTGCCAAACACTAAAAAACAATCCCAAAATATTCAATAATTAATTATAGACAAGGTATATTAAAATTAACATGTTTATTTTACAGATTACTACTACAATGAAAAGGTGAAAACCATGGGTACAGAGAATAGTTGGATAACGCAGATGTGGTCATGCACATCTGTAATGCTAGCAATAAGTGGCAGCTTCATCAAGAGAGACCCTATCTCAAATCAGCAAAACAATGCCAAGTAAAAGGTCACAGGAGGACTGGCAGGATGGCTTAGTGTGCAGAAGTGCTTGACACAGAGCCCAATGACCTGAGTTTGATTCCTGGGACCCACATGGTGAAAGCGAGAACCAACTCCCAAAAGTTATCTTCTGCCTCCATATACAGTGGCAGACTCACACCTCTCCCACACCAAAATAAATAGATAAAATATAATTTTTAAAAGCCACAGGATAGTATCAGTTTGAAATTTTTACATGAAATTTACAAATGGAAAAAATTTTTTCATTTAAAACATGGATAATGAAGCCAAAGAAAAGTATGATTGCCAAAAGTAATGACAGTGAAGAAGAAGTAAAGAAGAGGAGGAAGATGTAACCTAATTACACTGTAGGATAGTACCAAGTTTTTCTTTTTTCGGACTTACAAAAATCCAAACTGGCTAACTGTTATTATCATGGCATGAAATACAGGTTGGAGGTTCATCTATCTACTCTCACTTAATCTATATCATATAAGTGTGATAACAATCAGGGTTGGCAGACAGTCCACATCAGGAAGTAAAAGGGTTAGTGATGAAGAATGTACTGTGAGGTAACAACTAACCATTCCTATTTCCAGGATGAATGCCTATAATGATAGCAAACACACATACTTGTGTACACAAGAAGACTGTCACAGCCGGGGAGTGGTGGCGCACACCTTTAATCCCAGCACTCGAGAGGCAGAGACAGGCGGATTTCTGAGTTCGAGGCCAGCCTGGTCTACAGAGTGAGTTCCAGGACAGCCAGGGCTACACAGAGAAACCCTGTCTCAAAAAAAAAACAAAAAACAAAAAACAAAAAAAAAAGAAGACTGTCACACAGTTAATCTTTATTCAAGTAAACAAAAACAAAACAATTGATGTTTTAAAAAATGCTTGTTTCAGGGATAGGATTATAGCTAAGTGGTAGAAGACTTGCCTAATATGCACAAGGTCCTGGGTTAGACCCTTGTAATTAGGCTGAACCATATGGAGTTGCCAGTATTTGGGCCATTTTGAAATATGAAAATAGCAATTTTACATGGATCTACCATGGGAATAATTATATACAACAGTATGTTATTTTCATAATAGCACTATACTGCAAAGTACCTAAGAATAAATTTATCAAGATATTTAAGTGCAAGGTTTAACAACATTGTAAAAGATACTAAAGATATAGACAGATGCTCCATGATCATTCTTCAAAAATTTAGTGTTGGGCCAAGTGTGATGTAAATGCTTTTAATCCCAGGACTTGGAAGCAGAGGCTAGCCAATCCCTGTGAGTTTGAGGCCAGCCTAGTCTACACAATGAGTTCCATACACAGTGAGACCCTGTTTAAAAAATAAGAAAAACAAAAAACAAAAAAGCCTTGAATAATAAATGAGATAGACCTCACTCAGGATTTCTGAACTTTTTTATGTGAGGTGAAAAAATACTAGTTATTTCTAAGACTAAATTGTTGCTATAGTTTACTGAGTAACAATAATATTTCATCTCTCAGATAAACGCCTATTTTATTCTCAAAGGTTAGTGGACCTCTCAGAAGCAGAGATCTGTGGAGAGGGAATAGACAGACAGAATGAATATGTATTAGTAGAGCTTCCTCTGGCTAACCAAATGATAGGCTCTTGAGGTCCCTGAGCCAGAATAAGAGAAAAGATTCAAGGAAAAATACTATCAACCAAGTCTAGACCTTTCAATCTCTTACCTAGAAAGTTCAGGACTTAGACTTTTACTTCAAAAACAAAGACATTTAAAAATATTTTTACAAATGTATAATACATGTTCTTGCTTTTCAAGACTTAAACTTGGAGAGTATGTTCAAGGGAAGAAAACAAAGACAAAACAAAAATCCTTGTCACTGAGAAATGAATACAACTCTACAGTCTACTTCCATTCTTTTAGCCAAGAACAATACTTGACAGAGTCTGGTACTCACACTGATGTCTCATTTCTAGAGCATAGGTTGCTGTTGTGTGGTCTTCCTCATCTGGGGGCCCTACCCATCATACACATACCCCCAAAACTGTCACAGCCTCTATCTTAACACTGTACTGCAGGAACCCATTGTTCTCACCTTCTATTCAAAACAAGGCAGAATCTTTTGTAAAAGGTTTTTTTTTGTTGTTTTGTTTTTTTTTTTTTTAAATAATTTTGTATGTGTGTGAGCTCATAGGACAAATGCAGAATTGGTTCTTTCCTTTCACTCCTATATGGGTCCAGAGTTCAAACTCAGGAGGTCAGGCTTGTATTTCAAGCACCTTACCACTGAGCACTTTTACCAGCCCCCTTTTATTCTTTTGAGAGAAATGACCCCAGAGTTTTATCGTGTGTTTATGTGTGTGTGTATGTACACATGTACATGCTATACTAAAAATAAACTTTTGGTTGTTACTTTTTTTTCATTTCATCTTTTCTTTATACAATTATTAACTGAGTAAAGAAATAAATGTCTAGACTCTAGATCATTATATCACCTGTTCTCCTGAAAGTTAACACTATAATAGAATCATCATTTGGGGCTAGAGAGATGGAAAAACAGTTTAACAGCACTCACATACAGAGGGCCCAGGTTCAGTTCCCATCACCCATATGGTGGCTGTGGGAGTTTGAATGAAAATGGCTCCCAAAGACTCATAGGAAGTGATATCATTAGGAGGTGTGACCTTGTTGGAGTAGGTGTGGCTTTGTTGGAGGAAGTGTGTTTGGGGGTAGGCTTTGAGGTTTCAGAAGCCCAAGTCAGGCCCAGTGTCTCTCTTTCTTCCACGCCTGCAGATCCAGGTGTAGAACTCAGCTACCTCTTCTAGTGCCATGCCTACCTACAAGCTATCAAGCTTCCTAGCATGATGACAATGAACTAACCTTTGAACTGTAAGCCAGCCCCGGTTAAATGTTTTCCTTATAAGAAAAGTGTTGCTGTAGTCATGGCATCTCTTCCTACCCACAGAAACCGTAACTAAGACAGTGTGGCCCATAACTGCCTATAACCCCAGTTCTGTGCAATCTCACGCCCTCTTCTTGTATCAGGTGCACATGGTTCACAAACATACATACATGCAAACATCTATACACATAAAATAATAAAAAAAAAATTTAAAGGTATCACCATCTGCAAATTAACTAGTAAAACAAATTATATTCCCACTAACACAGAGAATGAAAAAAAAACCTAAATGAAGTTACAATCTCCAATTTGACTGCTCAACATTAAATCAAAATACAAATATATCAAAATCTGAAGTTGTACCCTGTTTAAAAAAAAAACAAAACTTCAAGTCTAAATATAAAAGGATTCTTTAAAATTGCTTTGTGTGTATGTGTGCGTGCGTGTGTGTGTGGGGGGGGGTGTGTTAGTGGGGATTGAGCCTCAGTCCTGCTTACTAACGGACTATAACATATCCCCAGCCCTCTTTTTCCTTTGAGACAAAGTTGCCCAGGCTGGTCTTGATCTTGTCATCCTTCTGTTCTAGTCTCTCAAATGGCTGAATAGAATTACAGATTTGTACCATCATGCCCAGCTAAAAACATTCTCCTTCAGTTGGTTTGTATGCTAACAGGTGAATTAAACTATCTAGCATAACAGTCATAATGGTGATTGATAGCACAAACATTCAGAATACACAAATCCCCACACAAATCCCAGCAACCACATGATGGCTCACAACCATCTATAATGAGATCTGATGCCCTCTTCTGGGGTATCTGAAAACAGCTACAGTGAGCAGAGCCAAGGAGTGAGCAGGGCAGGGGGTGGAGAGAGAAGAAAAAGTGGCCGGGCAGTGGTGGTGCACGCCTTTAATCCCAGCACTTGGGAGGCAGAGGCAGGTGGATTTCTGAGTTCGAGGCCAGCCTGGTCTACAGGGGAGTTCCAGGACAGCCAAGAAAAAACAGAAAAACCCTAACTCGAAAAAACAAACAAAAAAAAAAAAAAAAAAAGAACAAGTGTCTGAAGACAGCTATAGTGTACTTACATATAATAAATAAATAAACCTTTAAAAAAATTTAAAATGGAGGGTGACATCTAGAAAAGGGTATCCCTCATGGATTCTGCAATTGTGCATCTTATCACAGAACAGTGTGTGCCAATTACTCATTACCTTTCAGGGTTTCCAGCAAACTTTTGGCTACAAACCAGCATATGGCTTCAAAGAAAGGAAATTTGAAAAGATCTGGTGTTTTTAGTCTTTTCTCCATCTCATAACACCTGAATGAATGAAATTTGAAGAATAGTTGGTATTGATGTCAGCATTTCGAAGTTAAACAAAGGTAGTCGGCTGAGAGTAGGAAGGCCGTGATAACAATGTCACGTATGGAAGTGGTGATGGATTAAAAGCCTTGTCCTCTGTACGAGGCACCATCTCTTTTGCTACAGTTGCAGGAGTCACCATATTCAGGAAATCCCAATAATCCATGGCCTCCCAAAGGGTATTTCCCCTTTTCTGAGTCATCACTCAGTGTTATTGTTACTATATGTAATGTGGCTAACAGTACATCCTTTCTAGGTACAGTGAAGGGACAAAGTTAGCACAAAGGTCGGATCTCATCAAAAGGTGAAATAACTGTTCATCCTTTACCAGCATCAAAATATAAAGGTATTTTGATAGCAGTCCTGACTTACGGGTTATACCTGAATCTGACTAATTTAATCAATTCTCACAATACTAGCTTATAGACAAAGTATATTTTATAAAATTTGGAATGTGGGAGTTATCATATTAAACAAGTTATTAATTTTATTTTATATCTGAAAAGATCCTCTAAAAGTCCCCATTCCTAATTATTCCTCAAGCCCTATCTCCACAGAATCTCAAAATGCATTCTGCTTTTTAGAACAAACATAAATGTTCTAATTAGGAACAAAAGATCCCGTGTGGACTGATGATACAAACCTGAGCTGCATGCCAATGTTGAGGTTGTGCAGAAAGTTACCTCCAAAAGCCATACAGTCCTGAGAAGTGAGCACAGCATGAATCCACCCTGAAACACACAAATCGCTGATGTTTCAATCTCTAAATAAACAGATGATATCTACCTGTGAAATAAATAACTTAAATACCAATATCAATTTACTTCATATCCTGAACTAAAGAAGTCGGTAATTACTATAACTGATTGACTCATTCATTTATGTATTTATTAAAGACCAATAATATGCTAGGTTTTGTGCTAAGTCTACTTTTTTTTTCTAATTTAAAAGTAATCACCTTTACAATGAAAGATTTTACTCTGAGGCTAGTCAAGTCTGGTTTGAATTAAGAAAGCACATTTTCCATTTGAGGAACTACCAAACTTCTCTGTACTTTATGGCTCAAGTCTTGATAATGTTGGTTGGCAGTGTGAATACATATGCAGGCTATAGACTTTCTGGGCCAGCGTTTTTGAGAACAGTGTTCTTCTGGCTTGGATGACCTAATGGTTCTAGGGTTCTAGGTGTTTTAATAGCAATCCTGACTTAAGGATTGTTCTAGCTCCACAGGTTATACCGAAATCTGACTAATTTAATCATTCTCACAATACTAGTTTACAGACAAAGAAAAGTATATTTTATAAAATTTGAAATATGAAATTAGAAATTATAAAATTTGAAATGTGAAATTTGAAATTATAAGATCAGTGTAAGTAGTAGCTGTGCAATATGATTCCCAAGTATCACCATGAAGTAAGTCTCCTAAAAGGAATAAGCAGGGGAAGATCAGGAAACACAATGTGACAGGCTGCTCCAGAAGAAGGAAAGACAGATCACTTGCATATAAATGGGTGAACATTGGGCCTATAAACATTAAATGCTGACAATCAAATGTTTTATTTCCCATTAGAGTGTCTCAAAATGAGAGCTATTTCCTACAGATTATGCCTAACTTTTTAAATGTTGGCAGACTGAACATAAAGACATAAAAGTATAAGTTCTGCTGGGCATTCATATAGGTAATAAATCATGTCTAATAATAATCAGGACTAGAAACTGAAATTCCATTATTTAAACAATGTACTTATACATGGTTTTTGCACTCTTTTCAGGAATACAACTTCACTGGACATTAAGGAAAACTATAGCAGTATTGTTTGTAGAAAGTTTATTAGTTCCCAATCATTATGCTGGAGAAACCCCTTTGCTTAGCGCAGTGACTAAATATCCCAATGCAGTCTTCAAACCAGCACCATCAGTTAGCAACTTCTTAGAGATCCAAACCATAAGGCCCATCCTGTGTCTACTGAATCAAACCCTTAAGAGAAAAGCCCAGAAGTCTGTCATTTACCAAGCTTTCCTGGTGGTCTCGATGTGCCATGAAGCTAGAGACTCTAAGCTACACCAATGCTGATGAATTTCAGCTGTTGCTGGCTCACATATACTGATTTGCACTCATGCCTCTAACATTGCTGTGAGTACATGCACATTTCTTCATAAATTAGCTTTGAACTTCTTCCTTCTATACTACAGTAGGTCACTAAATTAACTTTGTAAGAAGCTTATTTATGTATTATGTAGGATGCTCTATAATTTATGAACCTCAAGATTTTAAAAAGGGTACAGTGGAAAAATTATAAATGGCAGCACTAGGAGAGGACTTAAAGGTAGCCTTTCAAAGCTAGACATAAATCTCAATACTTCTAAATAATGATTCATCCATTTACTCAAGTTTACATTTATTATTCTACACCAGAGGCAAGGTAGAAAGCAAGGCATGTGGTAACAGCCCTGTGAACCCTAGAACCATTAGGTCATCCAAGCCAGAAGAACACTGTTCTCAAAAACGCTGGCCCAGAAAGTCTATAGCCTGCATATTCATCCACACTGCCAACCAACAATATCAATGTTTGAGGAATAAAGTACAGCGAAGTTTGGTAGTTCCTCAAAGAATTAAGCACAGATAAATAATACAACAAAACAATTCTATTTGGTATACACTCCAAAGAATTGAAACAAAAACATGTCTATACATAAAAGTTTGCACAACTGTTCAAAAACAAAAGTCACAGAAGTGGAAACAACCCAAATGTTCACCAGCTAATGAATGGGACACACTAAGGATACCCTGCAAAGGAATACTGTTATGCCAAAAAAGATTGCTGTTCTAAGGCGGGTGAGCCTAGGTCACGTTATAGTAAGTAAAAGGAGTTACTCACAGCTGAGCATGAAGGCACATGCCTATAATCTCAGCATTCAGGAGAGGCAAGGCATTTTCAGCTACACAGTAAGTTCCAGGCCAGCCTGGGTTATATGAGACCCTGTCTCTAAAAACCAACCAACCGAACAAACAAACCAACAAAAAAAAAAAAAAAAAAAAAAAAAAAAAAACAGAATAGAAGAGATAGAAAAGTAGTCAGAGGGAAAAGACTAGACACAGAGGAAACTATTAACTGTCAAAATAGGCAAATGCATGCAAAGTAGATTAATAGTTGCCAGTGGGTCAAGGAAGTAGGGAATGGCACTGTCTGTTAAAAGGTATGGGGTTTCTTTTGAACACAATGAAACTGTTCTCCACTTAGATGGCATTGATGGTTGTGTGATCATACTAATCAATTAAAAATCATTAAATTGTACTATTTAATAGGATAGTGATCAAGTCCTCAAATGAACAAACAAGTAAAAAGTTCATAGTCTTTCTTATATAAGGACATAAAAACTACATTCTGAATATATCAAAGCCAAAGTTGGTTTTAATTACAAGTTGACTCCATGTGACTATGAACTTGATCTGGACCAGAGGTGATTCTTTAGTAACAGGGTCCTAAGTGGGAGGTGGCCAGAAGATGAGAAGGTAAGGAAGACAGGGTATTGCACAAGCTGTCTTATGCCAAGTAAGCTTATTAAGAAGTATAACATCTTATATATACTATTTCCAGAGCAGAAATAGGACAAAGTCAGCAACAACTATCATACAATGGAACTAAGTTAGCACTAATAAAATAAGAAGCTAATCAAACAATGTTGCAAAAGGGGAACATAAGGTATCTCAAGAGCTTTATAGACAGAGCACACAGTGGCCTTGGGACTGATAACTATAGCCCTATAAGGTAGGAAGAGTCGGGTTCTCAGGATCCAAAGCAGCACTCCCAAAGTCCCAGCCCCAGGCCATTACTGGCTCTGCCAAGCATGTTCCTAGTTTTAGACAAACAAGGAACTATGTTCATTCTCCTTGCATCAAGGCTTCAGGGAAAGCCTTGGATTAGCTCAGCCCTCAACAATCAACCATGGGAAGTAGGAGATGAGAGTAAAACCTTACCTGTAGGAACAAATAAGGTATGTCCCTGCTTTACCACACATTTGTAGCATTTATCTACTTTATCTCCAAAGAACACCTCACTCTGGGTCACAGATGAACTCCAAGATTCATAGAGTGCCAAATTTTCATTTGTTGGCTTTATCAAATAAAAAATCTTCTCACCCTAGAAGGAAGTAATCATACTACTTTGAAAAAGAAAAGCCAGTCTTAGGATGGCCTACATTGGTACAATTTCCCAATAAAAGGATCTAAATTAAATTTAATAAGGTTTTGTTTTAAGTTCAAGAAAATATCACATATCTGATCAGCAGCTAATTCCCTAAGCAGCAAGTTCAGAGCCAACTAAAACACCTCCCACCTCCAACTGGCAAAGTCAATAATCCTACCAAGAAAGCAATTCAAGAGAGGAAGATAAAGATTAGATAAAGAACCACAAACAGAATTATGTTCACAAGCTCCAGGCTGAGCATTATCAACTCTCAAAATTCACCCTCAGCAGCATAAGATTTTATAGATAACTTATAGGTAATTCAATGGTGATGGAATGTTGATGTTTTTTAAGTGTGTTATCTCCAGTATGTAAGTCATTAGCTACATGTAATGTAACTAGTGAGAATGAACAACTCAATTTTTAATTATATTAAATTTTAATAATTTAAATCTAGCTACATAAGCCTAATGTTTATTAGGCAATGTAGTCCTAGATAAAGAGAACAAATAAAACCCAAAGAATTATTAATTCTATAGACATTTGTGGTTTACCCAACTTAGCTCATCTTCATCCTAAGGCCAGAAGCAATTTCACTGTAATTCTGCTCCTTCCTTCTCATTAGGTTCAGAGATTAATGCAAAAGAAGGAAGGGGAGGGAGGAGGGAGAAGGCTAACAGAAACCAACTTAAAATATAGAGGCAAAAAAGGTGTGTAAGTGAAGAACTCAGTGGCTTTTCTGTTACCTGAAACTTTTAAAAAAAGAAAAGAGCACCAAGGCAGACAATGACAGCGTGTCCCACCTGTTACTAAGAAGATAAGAAATCCCTACTCTTACCCAAAGGACATGGTACCAGACTGACGTCCCACCAAAGTCAATGTGGAAATCCGTATAGCTATCTTGAACTCCCATTAAGCAGTATTTCTGGACAAAGGGCTTGGGGAAGACTGAATCATCTGGCCAGTAATTTTCCACCCACGAAAGTTTTCTGGCTATATCAGGAACCTCCACCAATTCAGACATCCTTAAAAAAGAAAAAGACATATATACATAGGCACATGATACAAATTAAAGGCTTCTTAAAACAATTCTTCCCATGTCACCTAAACCAAGCAATTACATGAAACTCAAGATTAATAAAACTTAAGCATTCAAGATGAATTTTATGTCGTTGTTCATTGTCATCATCATCATCGTCATGAAGCCATGGTTTCACTATGTAGCTCTGTCCTGGAACCAGGCTGGCCTTGAACTCACAGAAATCCACCTGCCTCTGTATCTTGAGTGCTAGGATTAAAGATGTGTGCCAGTATACCCAGCTATATCTTGTTTCTAAATATTCCGTTAGCCTGGGAAAGCAAAATTTAGAATACTGCTTCCAAAGGATAACTATAAACGTCACAATTATGCTTCTTACTAAAATATCATTAAATTACATTCAGCTAAAATTAAGACTGCTCAGGAAAACTGTCCAGAGATACTCACTTTGTATCTGAAAATTCAAGGCTGATCACATTTAACACTTTTGGCCTGTTAGGACTCATGAAGTAGTTAACGTAACTGTGAAGTGTCATTTTGCTGTCCGCCTGCCTTGCTACATCGATAACGTCTATCACTTTGTCACCACCTGCAGAAAAAAATACTAAAAATCATATTTGCTTAGTATTCCAATTAAGTCAACTATAACTACACAGAAGTAACACTGACTGTAAAAACAATGTACTATATATATATAAGCCGAAGGGTCAATGATTTCTTGTGGGTAGCTTAAAATGTCAAAAACAAACAAACAAAACAATAAATTGGGGGATGACAATTGTCCACTGTTTCCTGGGTTTCAGTTTCCTCATGCATAAAAAAGAAGACTGGCTTTTGCCTTTGATCTCTGTAATGCTAAAGAGTCTAAGTTTTTAAAATGAGGGCACTGGGGGATCAGTAAACAAGTTCATCAGAGCAAATAATTTTTGCTTCCCTGGTTGTGTCTTCTAATATTCCCCCTGAAGAGTTGGTGGTTATCAAGCAAATGACAATTCATATTAGTGTAGTCTGGATGCTGACATTCTGAGTTGTGATCACCTTACAGTGTTCCCTATAAAACCACAAGATGACGCTTGCAGACCTCTGAGGCACCATCCTAGGAAACAAAACCCCTTTACAAGGGATTACAGAATGAGTTCAGATGCAAAATATGGCAAGAATTAACCAATCTGAAATAGAAAAAAAGTGTTCCTTTCTTATGTCAATGTAACTTCATATAGACTGGTAATACTGCCACAGATTTCTTTATCTTCATATAAAATCTAATAATTGTACTACTGTTATTTTAACTGTGCTACAAGTTAGTGGATAAAGTGGCTTGAACAACTTTTCCTATAATTAAATTAACTAACAACTTACTTATACAGAGTTAGGTTTCAATTAAATCTAAGCCTTATTTCCTAGTTAATCAAATATTTAAATTTAGATAAATGCTGAAGTCAGGGCATTTAGCTGGATTTTTCTAAATGAAATCATTATTAGTGAAAATGAATAAAGGGACGGGTTCTTCAGTAAGACATGCTGAGGAGACAATAGTGAACACACAACTTTGAGACAAGGTGGTGTTGGGTTCTGGTTCTCAACACCTATCTTTTGTTACCAAATGGCGTGTACATATAGTCAACTCTAGTTATAAACCTTACGGTGAGCATAGATGAAAGGAACAAAAATTTCAAGAATATGGCCATCAGTCATTTTTGCCTTGTTTCTTACTTTCTTGAGTCTCAAAATTACAAGTCAGTTCAGATACCATTAAATGGCAGTACTCACCAGTCATTAACATAAATACATGTTTGAATTCAATCTTCTTTTTTTATAGCCTCTCCTCTAAAAGAAGAAGCAGGATCCAGAAGACTAGCAAGCTCAGAATTTATACCCCGATTCTGCAGATACCTAGAACCTATCCAGTTTATCATGTCTTGGAATCTATGGCTGCCCTTCAGTAACAGTTTTCTCTACAGAAATATCAATTTAACAACTAAGAGAGCAGTAGGGTAAGGCTAACAAAGTAAGAATAGATCAAATAACTTCATCTTTTCTAACCATTGTAGGTCTGTGCACTTGCTTTCGACAGAAGCACTTCTGACTTTACTCTTCCTGACCCTTATGATGCACCCAGTATGCAGCGTATGCAGCGTATGCAGAGTATGCAGCGTATGCAGAGCTGGTCCTTTCCATTCCACAACAAAACTGTTAAGACTAACAGTTTTACCATGCTTTTGCAAGTACTTAAAGGAACCAAGTTCGTACCTACATAACGTTCCACATCCATCACTGAAAAAGCAGGTGAAGGGAGCCTGAGTCCAAGGTCATCTAATTTAGGGACCATAATAGGGACATCGAATCCATGTTTCTCCAGATATCTTTGTGTCAGCTGACTGCCATGCATCTTTACAATGATTTCATCGGCACTAAGAAAGATGTTAAGAATAAAATGTCATTTTTGTTGGTAAGCTGTTTATAAAAGTCCTATTAGGTAATGAGTTAACTCAGAGAAAAGAATGTGGAAGCATTCGTTTCAGTGGTTCTCAACCTAATTCTCCTCTTTAAGCCTTTCACAGAACTCTTAAAGTAAAATTCATGTTTAACTAATAAAATAATAGATCATATAAAGTGTAAAGTGTTAGATGTAATATAACAGTTACAGAGTGGGGCAAAGTATGTATTTGTATGAAAAGGTACCTATGATAGATATCACAAAAGCAAACTGTATAATACCATTCATAACACAACCACATTTCTTAAAGAATTACACACACACATATACACATAGATGTTTTGAAGTAGAAAAATATCTTCAAAGACTTACATTATACCTTACATATAGAATTACAACAACTACGTTTAATTCAATAATTATTTTGCTATAGTTTAAATAATCAAAAGCTTATGGAGTTAGTTAAAAGGAGCCCTTTAATTAACAGGAATAATAGTTTAGATATTTGTGGTCCTATTTGTAACCTATTCTCATCTGACCTTGGCAGAAGAGCATATGAATTACTAAGGATCTTAATGTTACTTTTTGAGGGTCACAAATCTTTGAAATAAGTAAAAGCCGTATTTCCTCTCCCTGAAAAATGTCTACTCACACAGACACTAATTTGCA
The DNA here is from genome assembly GCA_019843965.1 of Rhynchomys soricoides. Classification (NCBI taxonomy): domain Eukaryota; kingdom Metazoa; phylum Chordata; class Mammalia; order Rodentia; family Muridae; genus Rhynchomys; species Rhynchomys soricoides. Next base: position 7,612,804 of record JADRCH010000064.1, on the reverse strand, counting down.
TAGATGTTTTTTGAGAAAACACAAAACATCTGAGACCTGTAAATAGGCCCAGACTAAAAATCTATGGCTGTGTGAAATAAAAAGATATAAAATAAAATCAAGCATTGTCCAGTAAAAAGGAAAACAAGCAAACTGGTAACTGATAGCTTGAAAACAAAAATCCCACCACCAACCACCACCACCCCAAGAGAGGGTTTCTCTGTGTAGCACCTGTGATTGTCCTACAACTTTGTAGACCAGGCTGGCCTCAAACTCGCCTGCATCTACCTCCCAGGTGCTGAAATTAAAGGCATGAGCCACCAATCCTGGCCCAAGACAAGACTCTTAATTCAACAAAAATCACCTGGAAACACTATTTCATGTTTTTTCTGTCTCACCCAACCTGAGGGAGGCAAATGTGGATGGTGGATGGTTTTTCATCATGATTCCGTTTAAGGACTAAAAAGTGGTGAACAGAGCAGAGAAACTGTAAAGACAGAGGGAAAATAGCAGGATTTTTATTGCAAAACCTGAAAGAAAATTCTGTAATTGGCTGAATGTGATACTGTGATTTAAATTTAAAGTGTGCTTCCTCTCTTTAACAAGCTGAGAGATGATCTTGTGTAAAAGCCTATTAAGCATTATCTCTTTGAATTGATGTCAGGCAGTGAGTAGGAAATGATCTGAATTAGCATGATTAAATGCTCTATAATGCTTTTTGACTCTCTTTTAGCTTAGACAACTCAGATATACTCCATTATTTTCAGAATCAAAAAGCTCAGTCCTAATGCCATCAGAGGCTAAGCAGTGACCACACATGCCTCTAAGTGGGCCCAGGGCCCACTACAAATACAAAGATTTGAGAAAAACAGAGATGCAAAACAGGAAAAGGTCAGAAGAAAAACAGCAGTTGCATAACCAGAAGGAATCAGAAACTTAGAACTGCTTCAAATCAGTATGTTTCCAGTTCTGGGGATGAGTATTTTTACAGTGTGCATGCACACAGCAGAAGTTCCGTGAACCTAAGCGTAGTTACTCCTATGCCCTGGAATGTCCTGATACTTTTTATTTCTGTTACAGAAAAAAAGTGAAAAGCCAGCTGACTCCAATGGCGTGGTGCCACCAAAATTTGAAAAGACCACTTTAGATAATGCCACCTTATCAGCCAATGCTGTTAAATCTTTAAGCCAGAACAAGGTTCCATACCTTGGGAAGACTCGAGAACGTAGTTCTTTAACAAAGGCCCTAGTTCCAGCTTGCACAGGTTTGGAGCCGTCATCCACTTCTGTGTAGTCATGCCTGTGCCAGTTCCTCCTCTTCTTCACTGAAGTTACAGAAAGTCAGAAAAAAAGAAACATGTTTGGTAACTGGCAATATTATGTACTGTCTAATTGTTATGGTCTACATAATCAGAAGTTAACAACTGTAGGCACAATGAAAACACTCGAGTGTTTTAATGCATTCCCAGCCCTTAAGTTAATGCTATAATTATAATTAACTGAGGGTTTTTCAAAGCCTGATCATTTCATTCAAAATAACTTAAAAATTAAATCAAAGACTTTAAAGCAGCAAATTAAGTCTTTTATTTACTCACATTTAACCATACTATAGTATTTCCTAATTTTATTAAAACATCAAGTCATACTACGGTTAACCACATCATCCAAATTATCTACTCAGGATAGAGCATTTGCTCACACATCCAAAACCTACTCTAACAGCACAGCACCGCTCTCTTCTATGTGAAGATTTAGTCTCCATATACACATCTATACTGACACACAGGACAGAGGAGAGTTCACCAAGACATAATTAAAGCAAGGCATGGTGAGCACATAACCTCATCTCATTTAGGAAGTGCTGCAAATCACACTCTAGATTTCTGGCATGCTCTAAGTTATTTCAAATGCTTCCCTTACCAAGATCCTAACATTGAATCCACATCTAGTAACAGTCACAGACATAACCAACAGATGTAGAAATCAGGGTTATTTATATGTAAGATTCTAAAGATTCCCAAGTAACTATGACTAGATCTTCAATACAGAAAAGTTAAGTCCTACTCCACCCCACTTAAAATCTAAAGAAAACTCCTGAAATTACAGTTGAATCTTCGTAAGACATTTCACTAAGGTATCCTTTGTGTGTTACTTTTTCTTATTTGAAATCATTCATACAGTGGCTAGAGAGAAGGCTCAGCAGTTAAGAAAACTTTACTGTTCTTACAGAGCATTAGAATTCATCTCCCACCACTAACACCAGGTGGGTCTCTGATGCCCTCTCCTGGCCTCCTCAGGCACCCATACATGTGCACATATGAATACAGACACACACAAAATACACATAGAAGGAAAAACAAATCTTTAAAGCCGTTCCTACAAATCAAGGGCATCTTATTGTAGGCTTTCCTCTACTATACACAGACATAAAGCTTTTCATCTGGTATCACATGGTTTTATGCTGATTATTTTCTGGATTTATGAACATTTTCTCCCTATTGCATATTCAAAAGCAAATTAGAAACAGCCAACAACTTTAATAGGTAGACATGCTATGTTTTAATTATTTTTTTATTCTTAAGCACAATGGTAGTCTGAATGAGAATGATTCCCACAGGTTAATGTATTTAAATACTTAGTCCCTAGTTAGTGGACTGTTTGCCTTTGGCCTCACCCCTCCTGGCTACAGCATTTGGGAGAGCAAGTCACACCTCACCTGGCCCTTGTGGCATACAGCATGGGCTGAGTGAAGGAGAGCTGTTCTTGCCCGTTACCTGGGCAAAGTGGGAAAGCTGGCCCTGGTAGCATGGGCACATGAGAGCTGGCAGACTGATCAACTCAGCTTCCACCCAGATCTAGGGCTCTGAGTTCTCCCACCCCATATATACCTCATCTATGAACTGCTGTAGTGTATGAAGGGGCCAGTCCTGCAGATCCAAAGCTGTAGGATCTCTATGACACAGGACAACAACAGAATATCCAAGAAGAGTCTCAGTGAGGATCCAATACTGATAGTGTAGCAAAAGCCAGAAGCCTCAAACCAGACCAATGATCCACAGCAATGAATATCTGCAAGTAAAGCTGTTTGGACAAAAGGGAATATACTATGTGACACACTGCAGCTTCCACAGCAAGATGGTTTTGTTTTTTATTTTTGTTTTCATTGAGGGGGGGAAGTTGTAGGGGTGGAGGGATGGGGGAGATGAGTGGGATTGAGGTGAATGATGTAAAATTCACAAAGAATCAATAAAATATTTAAAAAAAAAAAATGGGGGAAAAAAGTATGGCCTTGTCGGATGAGCTGTGCCACTGAGGGCAAGCTCTGAGGTTCCAAAAGAGTCTGCAGTTCCCACTGCATACTCGCTCTGCTTCATGGTTGTTTGTCAAGATGTGAGCTGTTCCTTTGCTCTGCCATTATGAGCTCTAACACCTTTGAATCTATAAGCCAAATTAAATACTTAAGTTTAAAATTAAAATTAAAAACTTAAGTTGCCTTGGTCAGCGTTTCATCACAGCAACAGAACAGTAATTAAGGCAAGCACATCATTTGTTCTTAGTCTTTTCTCACAGAACATTGTGGTTAAGAGTCAAGTACATAAATCTGTTTCTGTGATTAATTCCTCAAGATAAATTTCCAGACATGCTAGAAGAAACTGGTGATTTGGCTGAGACCAGCCCCCAGAGGCTCATATATTTCAATAGTTGGTCCCCAGTTGGTGGCTGTCTGGGGTGGATTAGAAGGTATGGTCCTGTTGGAGCAGGTGTGTTACTGGTGACCAGCTTGAGGTTTCAAGCCTCCTACCATTCCCAGCACACTAGCTCTGCCTCTCCTTGTAAACAGAAATGAGCTCAGCTGCTGTTCCAGGCACCTGCCGCCATGGCCGTGCCTTCTCTCTGCCATAATAAACTCTGGCCCTCTGGATCCATAAACCCAATTAAACTCCTTTTTTTATAAGTTGCCTTGGTCATAGAATTTCATCACAGCAACAGAAAAACTAACAAACAGTATTCTTTTTAAGGATATTTATATATTGTAAAAACTGCCTAAAGGAAAGTGGGTATAATATTAGAAATCCTAGCACACTTGCTAAACTGATTACACAGACCATAATGGATCACAACTTGTACTTTGAATAAAGCTGTTCCAGAGAAATGCTTCCCATTCCTATCATACAGGTAGTAGCCTAGCTCAAGGCTTTGTGCTCCTCAGACATCATCGTTTAGAAAACAAAACAACAAAAAGCTGTCTGTTTGCTAAGTGAACTATGATATTGCCTTTTCCCTTCGAGGCAGGGTCTCTCTAACATACTATTGGCATTCCTTGAACTCACTATGCAGACCAGGATGCTCTTGAACTCCCAGAGATCCACCTGCCTCTGCCTCCCAAGTGCTGGGGTTAAAGACCAGGACACCATGCCCAGCTAGATGTTTCTTTTAATTTTTGCAGAGCACATTAATCAGTGAGGTGTACTCACTATGGTCCAAACTACACCTCTGACAAGTAATTACACAAGATTTAATTGGTAATTTACCTCGTATCTCATAAAATATTGTTGCACATATTGAAGGAGGTAACATAGATCAAGTACTTACTCCCTGTAGCACCCAGCATATATATAACAGCCTGCTAAAATACTATTAACTTCCTTTAATGTGCTGACCTATAGGTTAAGAGAAGCATGCAACTATCGTATTTAGCCAACAAGCTTGAGATATAAACTCACCATACAACAGCTGACTGAATTTTATTTTAGAGGACACCAGTGAAGGAATAGTAAACTATTGTCACAGTAAAGCAGTAGTCACGGGGAAAGGGGAGAAGATGTCTGCCTTGGTTACATGTGCCTGAGGAGCACACAGACTATATATTCGTATGCTGGTTAACAACTGGAAAGTATAGTCTAGTTCACCTTGTTGTATATTATAATGTCTCGATTGTATCTATAACAAAGACATCTGGGATATTCTGAACATCTGGGAACAAGAAACCCTGGATATCAAGAAACATTTCATAGCAAAGGGAAAGGAATTGAAAGAAATTACCCAAGTTGAAGTAGAGGGAGAAGTGGAGGAGGGAGTGAACCTTAAATCAAGACAAAACAAATTACTGCATCTTGGGCATCTTCCCTCTGAGTACTCAAAGTTGGATGTTTGCCCAGAAGATGGCCAGTGTCTGGTATGCAGGTCTTCAAAGAGAAGAGGGACTTTAAGGGTCAAGTAATAGGCAAGCACCTCTCTGAAAAATCTTTATTCAGAGTGCAAGTTGTGATCCATTATGGTCTATGTAATCAATTTAGCAAGTGTGCTAGGATTTCTAAAAGATGGCATCATATAGGAAAAATAGAGTGTATCCCTTGAAGTAGTACTGCCTCTTAGTAACTCAGTACTTCATATAAATAAAATTCAAATCATTTCATTTGGGGAATAATTGAATTCTACACCAAAACTGATATAAAATTTAGTTCTGTTCCACATGAAATACTGTGTTATTTACTTCTTCCCAACTTATTCTTGACCAAAACTTATATATAACATACATCAGTGCTACAAGCAAGATTCATGTAACAATTCTACAAGGTGCATTAAATTAAAGATTTATACTGTATATTACAAAACAGGTCACTTGTATTTGACATAAACTATTCTTATGTATTTCTACAGCTTAAATTCCTAGGTCTCTTATAAAGAGATTAAGAAACTTGTTAATATTTCTTACAAATAATCAGTCTAATTGTTACTAAATCTCTTTTCATATAACAAAATTTCTTCTTAGAAAAGTATAATGAGGCAAAACTGCATATTCCAAATGAAGAGGCTGTGGGTTACCTACATCCTACCCACAGTTCATCTCAGTTCCTCAGTCAAAGACTCCTTCTTGTTTTGTTTTGTATGTTTTTGAGACAGAGTCTCACTATGCAGCCCTGGCTGGCCTGTAACTCACTATGTAAGAGCAGGCTGTCCTTGAACTCACACAGATGTATCTGCCTCTGCCTTCCAAGTCCTGGAAGCTGGAGAGACAGGCTTTGAGGATTTGGGTGCTGGAAATTAAAGTCTAAGCTTTAGCCTTTAATGGTTGCGCTATTTCTAGCCCTCCTAGTTTTAAAATAACAAAGTCTACAGTTTTCCTTTAATTATGTGAACACAAAAATTACATTTTGCAGTCAAAAATTTGTAAAGAAATAACTATACTCCAAAACCTTTTAAATATTTTCTCTCATGTCTGTACAATGACATCTCAAGATAGTCTTTGGAACTATCTGTAAAAGACTAAATAAAAATATTGTTTTGTTTCTAATGCTGCTATACTCTAGACTGGTGGATAAAAAGCATTCTGGCCTTTACCCTGTACTCTCCAAAAGGACTGTCATCAGAGACCTGTTCTGGCCCTATTCTCCATACCTATCTTTCCATGGGCACTAGGAGTGCAGAAGGGAGAAATTTTAAGCACATAATCTTTGACATCCAAATTCAGTAAATGCATGCAAAATTTTACCTATCAATACCTTGATTTTCTCCTAAATATTCAATGTGCATCTGCCCATTTGAGTCAAACCTTAACTGTATGCTGCTCCAGTACAACATCAGTCATGGTAAGTTCCCAGAGTCAGGTAAGCTTTTCTTTGAGATGCTTTGTAAATTGAAAAGATGTACTTAAGTTTGGAAGCTCTACACAAGCAATTAAAAATGTTAGTATTTTTCTCCCTTATTCTTGTGGCATATTTAACTATTAAAAGGCTTCCCTAGCACTGGGGAGTATCAAGAGTTTGAGGCTGCTGGCACACGCTTTTAATCCCAGCACTTGGGAGGCAGAGACAGGTGGATCTCTCTGAATTTGAGGCCAGCCTGGTCTAGAGTAAGTTCCAGGACAGCGAAAGCTACACAAAGAAACTGTCTTGAAAAATCACACACACACACACACACACACACACACACACACATACACACACACAAGTTTAGGGCCAGTATGGGCTATATAAACAGATTGCCTCAAATTATTAATATTTTTTCAGAAAAGAAATATATTCTAAGTATTTTTTAATCTTTCCTAAAGTTCTTAGGAGGTATTATGATATTATAAGATTATCATAAAAGTACCGTCTTACACATGCTAAGTTTCAAATATTTAAGCATTTAGTACTTACTTAAGGAAGAACCATGTAGAACTGCACAGTTGGGGCAGTGATACAAGTCAATGTCAACAGCATGATGTTCTTCTACACCAACACAGCTATGATTAAGACAAATAAAAACAAAACATGAATAGAAAAACCTTAATTATAATTGGCCTTGAGCTGAGAAATGAACAATAACTCAAACAGCAAATCTGAAACACAAGAATAGATGTTATTGTCTTTTTCCTCTACATTCTTGCTAATAATTATGGGGGAGAATACATCCAAATGTACAGGAAGCAATTCACTTTCAGGAGTAGTAGAGACATCACAAGTAATGCAATTATAAGAATAAAATTCTCAAGCACTATGTAAATGTCGTTGTTCTGAAATTACTGCCAATAAGATGAGTCAAAAGATACGTCACAATGAGATTCTGAACATTGTTTTCATCTTAACAATGAATGTACTACATAATGTAATTTGTAGATTGCAGAATTAGCAAATAGAAGTGTTTGAAAGAGGAAGACTGGCATTACTGACTTATGATAGCATTCTGTCTAAACTCCATCCCACAGTTACCTGGCAACAGCCAGGTATGCTCCTCCCCACAGTTGCCTGGCAACAGCCAGGTGGGCCTGGCCCACCATTAAAGGGGCTGCTTGCCCCTCCCCTCTCTTACATCTCTTATCTCTCCCCATCCCCCACCACCCACCACCACCACCCCCACCTCCACCTCTCCACTTCTCTACTCTCTCCCTCTCTCTGCCTTTCTCTGCCTCTACTACCCTCTTAGCTCTCCTCCCCATGCCCTGAATAGACTCTATTCTATACTATACCACAGTGTGGCTGGTCCCTCAGGGGGAAGGGATGCCTGGGCTTGGGTCTGCTGAGACACACCCTTCCCCCACACCTACCTCCCCATAACCCCATATAACATATATATCTATACATTTTTATAAACACATCAACCTAAGCATATGCATTCAAAAACGTTACCATGAATATCAAAATTAACTCCAAGTACACAACAGGTTCCATCAAATTTTCGGTTACATTCTACACACAACTAGAAAAGGCAATCCTAAAATAATATGAAAACATAAAAACAATTCAAACCAGAAAAGAGTAATGCTGCAAATATTCTAATACCTAATCTCAACTCATACTACAGAGCCACTGTACCAGAAACAGCATGGTATTCCCACAAAAACAAATGGAGCTGGGAAAAGTGGACATTCCAATAGAGACTAAAACTAGAGTCCCACCCAGCACTTATCCAGCATTGGTTATCCAGCATAAAATTCACTTCCAAACGGACTAAAGATCTTATTTTAAGAATTTAAGGCTGGGCAGTGGTGGTGCACGCCTTTAATCCCAGCATTCGGGAGGCAAAGGCAGGCAGATTTCTGAGTTCGAGGCCAGCCTGGTCTACAGAGTGAGTTCCAGGACAGCCAGGGCTATACAGAGAAACCCTGTTTTGAAAAACCAAAAAAAAAAAAGAAAAGAAAATTTGACACTGTTGGAGAAAAAGATATATATATAAAGAACATAATGTATATAATACATTTATATATATGCAGGCAAAAACTAATACACCTAAAATAAATAAAAATATTTTTTAAAACAGTACATTTAATAAGTAAATAAACCTGAAGAGACCATTTAGATGAGTCGAAATATAATTTTAAATAAATTTAACATTAAAATTGAATGCTTCTCAACCAATACACTTCAGTTCTATCAAGCCCATTCATTTCACCATCCTTACAGCTCATTAAAAGAACCTGTAAGCTCTAGCTCAGAGGTAGCAAGCAGTACTCACACAACGCGAAAAACAACATTTGTGACTTTTTAAATCTGGCACAAACCTTTAGCCTCTTCTCCATTTATTTCTCTTTTTAAACCTTCCTTCCTACACAAACTGTCACAGTTTTCCTAACAGCAGAGAACTCAGTTTACTACACCACTGTGTGTATCTATGGGTGGGGGTCCTGTAGGGTGACAATATGACCTTTGCTGAATAGTCTCCTTCAATGAACAATCTCACTGCAGTTTGGTGAGTGCGGTGGTGACAACTTTAGCCCTTTCTATTGTCTTCTCTTCTGAAATTGTTGCTTAGTTGGCTGGAAGGGGGTGGACTCTTGATGAGAACAGAACTGAATTAATAACTAACCAGGATTCACCAGGATCTGCCAAACATTTTTTCCTACCTCTTGGATAATGTACCCATTTATAGTCTCTACTCTTGGAGCTCTAAGAGTGGGTGGTCGAATTCTTTTAAGAGTCTATCGTAGTGGATTCCATTGGATTAATTAAACTTTCTTCAAATCACCTTTACATTTAGCACCAAGTAGCCATACCCTACCTCATCTTCAAAACCCAGAGCAAACTCTTCCTCCTGGATAGCATAATCTTATTTTCTTTCACTTTTACATCTAGAATCAGGTTAGGTCTTGGGACAGTTACGGGCATAACACAAGCTAAATTCTACTGCTTCACAATTTCTCATAATGTGACACACCTTTCCTGTGTCTAACAGCCGGGTTCATGTTCCCAACTGTCCCCTGGCTTCCCAACCAGCTAAGAACATCTTCACTAATAAGGATTAAAAAGAACAGATGACGGTGTAAAAGGAAACAGCAAAGTGAGGGGAAAATAGGTGGTAAAAAAATAAAATAAATGAATTGTGATATAAAACACTCTCTTAAAAGCTGAAAATATGGGACCCAATCCTACGGATATTATTTCATGGGGAGCATGTGAAAATAGGATGATTATTTCATGGGGAGCATGTGAAAATAGGATGATTATTTCATGGGGAGCATGTGAAAATAGGATGGTTCACATGTTGATACCTTAACTGTTTGCTTGTTGAGCATAAAGAACGTGCTTGTTGCCTTGGCTGTTCCTGTATGACACTGAGCATACAGACCGACCAATACAACCAGCAGTGGGACTTGTGAATAAACTATTCTCTACGGAGGTATGATATCCGTGAGAATGTCCCAAAGAAGGGGACCGCTCCAAAGTACCACAAAGTTCTACTGTTTTTCAGTGCCCTGTGGTCATTCCACTAGCCTTTCTACCTCTCAGGCTACCTCTCCTTACTACCATCTACCAATCTATACCCTGACTCCGGTGGCTTCTTGTCAAGTATATATTCAGTCACAGTGAATAGGAAAGACATTAACAGAGACATGAATATGCGTATCTCTTACATACAGGTATTACAGTGAAAGATGTGTAGTAAGAAATGTTTTGTAGAGCAGGTTTTTGGTATAATTTGCCACCTGCTCTCTGCCTTCTTCTGTGTAACCACCCCTCCCCACACACACCCCTCTTGTAATAACAGAAAATAAAACAGCAACAGAGCCTGAAGATGGAAAAATCCTTGTTTATAGCTGATTCTACCACATGACACCTTCTTCATGCTGTCATATACTTTAGTGTGGTTTGGTTTTTAGTTTTTAGTTTTATGTAGCTGAGGATATGCCCTGAACTCCTGATCCTCCATTTATCAAACTCTACCTAGGATTGTGGGCAGGTAATAAAAGCTCCATTCCCTCATGTATTTTCTTTTTAGGAATGTATTTATTTATTTTAGAAGTATGGTATCAAATCCCCTGGAGCTGGAGTTACCAGTGGTTGTAGCCACCAAACCTTAAGTGCTAGAAACCAAACTCTGGCCATCTTAACCACTGAGCCATCTTTCCAACTCCTCCATCATGTATTTTTTACTGACCCAATCACATCAGTGGAAAAAAACATGTAAAAATTTGTATATATCGAGAAATCCATAAAATGTTTGGTGAGTACAGCTCCTTGTAAAATTCAAGATTTAGGGAATTAACATTCAAAAAGAAGTGTTTCTAACCCTGTAACAATCAGACTGTGCCTCCTAATGCCCATAACTCGTTAGAACTCCCTGTGGATCTTTTCCAATTGCTACTAAGCAGCCTTTCCAAAGAAGGAAGTTATGAAGAACTTAACAAAAATGGAGACATTAGAAGATCCCTGAAAAGCAACAAATTCAGAAGGAGATAGTTAGCATATCATGTTCCTGTGTGCGCGCGCGCGCGCGTGTGTGCGTGGGCTGCAATAAACTGGAAACAACAGCTCTGAGGCATCTAGGAAAGAAAACACAATGGATGTAGAATGGAGGAGAGGAATAACTGCAACCCTCCGCTCAGCCCTCAGCTCAGCCTTCTGCAGCTGAAATCTGCACTGTGCACTGCTTATTTCAAAAAAGGGGGTGGGTAGGAAGATGGCTCAATCTGTAAAGTACTTAACATGCAAGCATAAGGACCAAGATTCAGACCCCCCAGAACCAACATTTACAAAAAAAGGTAAGCACCATGGCATGCACGTATAATCCCAGTGCTGAGGGGTGGAGACAGTTACCCGGGGACTCAATGGTCAGTCTAGTTGGATTGGCAAGCTCCAGGTTCAGTGAGAGACTCTGTCTTAAAAAATAGGGTAAAGAATGGTTGAGGATGACACTCAACATCAATCTCAGGCCTCCACACAAACACATGTGCATGTGCATGCACACACAAACACCACACACCAAGAAAACACATTCCTAAACCCCACTGTCAATCTACAGGGGAAAGTTAATGGGTAGCCCAATAGTCTTTATTTTTAACAAGTTCCCCAGGTGATTCTTTTCAGGCAGCTAGGCAAAGAATGGCACTGGGGAACTATTAATCTAAAACCCTACCAGAGAGGCTAGTACAATGTTGATTCACAAGCACTTTCTATGAAAACTGTACTGCCATTAGGCTTTAGGCTCCATACAGGTAATAGTCATACAGAATTCAGCATTTCCTATTCAGATCCATCTACACAGGTCTGTCTCAAAGTCAATCCATACAAAATATTTATCATCTGACACAAAGCAGGAATGCTGGACAGAGTAGAAGATGCTAATCTGGACTACTATCCTAGACCAAGTTTAAATATGCATTGAGCTAGGTGTGGTGGCACACACCTTTAATCTCAGCGCTCCAGGAGGCAGAGGCGGAAAGACCTCCCAGTCTAGAGATCAGCCTGGTCTGTTTATCAATTTCCAGGCCAGCCAGAGTTTCATAGCCTGCCTCTTAAAAAAAAAAAAAAACAAAAACAGAAGATAAACCGGGCAGTGTTGGTGCTCGCCTTTAATCACCTTTAATCCCAGCACTTGGGAGGCAGAGGCAGGCGGATTTCTGAGTTCTGCGTTCGAGGCCAGCCTGGTCTACAGAGTGAGTTCCAGGACAGCCAGGGCTACACAGAGAAACCCTGTCTCTATAAAACCAAACAAACAAACAAACAAAAAAAATTAGATATATTTTGCAAATATATAAAGGGAAGTGAAGTAAAATGAGTATAAAGGGAAATAAACTGATAGAACTTAACTTAGAGATCTTTTTTCTGAAATGCTCATACTTTTGCTGAGGAAATGAGATCTAACATTTTTTAATTTTTTTGAGACAGGGTCTCAGGGTGAAGCCTGGGTCTCACTATGTAGACCAAGCTGGCCTTAAACCACAGATCTGCCTGCCTCTGGAATTAAAGGTGTGAGCTCCCACCTAATTTTTTTTCAGGTTTGGCTACAAGTTTAGAAACAAAATGTTCCTACTCATTACATATTTATGTAAAAATTCATTTATTATATGTTTCCTTTTGTGTACCTCCAATTGTCAATAATATATAATCTTGGTTTTCCAAACATATTGTTAATAAAAAGGATACTGGTAAATAGATTATAAATAGAAAGAAATAAGATGATTGATTTTTTGGCACTTATTTATTTATTTATTGGTTTTGATTTGAAACAATGTCGTACTACATAGCCCTGGCTGGCTTGAATTTTCTTTGTCTCAAGTGCTAAGAGACCCAACTACCTTTGCCTCACATGTACTATAATTGAAAGGTGAACGCCACCACTCTCACCTTTTCTCTCACCTCTGAGACAATGTCTTACACTGTGGACCAGGCTGGGCTCAAACTTGTGACAATCCTCCTAGTTCAACCTCTTAAATGCTGGGGATTACAGGCATGAACCACCACATCTGGCCATAAACAGATTTTTAACAAATAAACCACAACCATTACAACGTTTCAGTCCAATTGCAGTTCTATTTCCATTGAGTATAGAGTAGGTTACTATTGAGTACAGAAAGAACAGCTATATTTTTTTAGAATTAACTGATACCTTCATAAAGTTTAATATACACAAAGCTAAGAGACAACACCCTGAAATAAAAGATAACAAGTAAAAGACTTTTCTAAGACAATCTGTGATTCAGTCAGCTACAGAGGATAGGAGTCAACGAACGATCAATGAGCCTTTCTGCTAACCTTTCTGATGATTTATAAGGAATAGTCCCAGGGTATGTTTCCTAAAAGAAATGGCTGAGCCAAGCAGAAGCACTCATGAGTGAATTTTCTGTTAGGACAGCAACTAAGGTAGCATTTTACCTTGAGTAAGAAAACAATACCTGTAGCATGCTTTTTCATTCTGGAAGAAGGATAAATCAAAGGAGGGTTTAGAACACAGAAATCTTGACATAATTCATAATAAATACTCCTACATGGAATTTCACATATGACCCAGAAAATAAAAGAACTTAAGTAAAAATGCAAGCCATAAGTGTTCATCAATAGCAGAAAGAGTGGTACTTACTGTCCAGCAAACATTAGAATGTTCTATTTCAAAGCACAAAAGTCAACACAAGATATAAAGCATACAATGTGTACAAAAGGAGAACTCTTTTATTTGGTTATATATTGAAGCCACTCATAGCTTTCTCAAAGTCCACTGGGTAATTGTTAATTTCCACTAGAGGGTCAAATGATCCATAACCGGCAAATGTAAGAATATGGGCAGTCCATGTTCTGCATGGAGGCTGTGGTGGTTAATCTTCATTGTCTACTTGACAGGATGTGGAATCACCCAGGATACATGTATCTGGGTGTGTGTGAGGGCATTTCTAGAGACTATTAACAAGGAGAGAAAGATACTGAGTGGCCTCTTCCAATAGGTGCCCTGATCTAAATAAAGAGGGCCAAAGAGAATGCAGTGACACTGGCCTGTCTTCACTTTTTCCAAGTTCCTATCATCACTACTGTCATCAGACTCTAGCTTTCTTGGTCTTCCAAAGTGCTCAAATACTAAACTCTCTAGGGAAAGAACTTGTGGGCCTCCAGCACCAGAAAGGGTCTGCTGAGAGATCTAGTTTTGTGAACTGAATAACTACTCGGTTCTCTGTGCCTCCAGCATGCAGACAGTTGTTGCTGGACACCCCAGCCTCTATTGTGTTAGCCAATCAAGTAAGTCTCCTTTAATAACATATTTACATTCTGTTGGTTCTGGTCCCTCTAGAGAACTCTGACTAATACAGTAGAGCAAGATCATAAAAATAACCATGTTAGACCAGCAAGATAGCTCAGGAGGTAAAAGGTGCTGGTTGCACAAGCCTGGGCAACTCAAGTCTGATCCCCAGAACCCATGAGTGACTAGTTAAACTTCAGTAACATGCATCTACAATGCCAGCACCCTACAGTAAAATGGAAGGTAAAGACAGGAGAATTGTCCAATAGCTCAAGTCTCCACAAGACGGAAGCCAAGAACCAAGTCCCAAAATTTGTCCTCTGACTCCTCCCACATGCTGCTAAAATGGGGGGCTCACATGCCCACATAACCACATAAGCAGAACTATGTAAAGCTATCTTAATCCTCAATGGTGGAAATTACAATTACTCCATGACCTTTATAAATGTATCAAAACATTAAAGATGCATGAGTGCATGGTGCTACTCTCCAACTCAGGTCCCACTGGCTCTGAAAGCTACCACCTCTAAGCCTGCCTGCAAGAATGGCAAGGTTTGGGGGTCCTCCTTTCTCAAAATAACTTAACATTTTTTAAAATGCTCATATTGTTGTTTATATAGAACAACAATAAAACTAATATATCTTTCATATACTAAGAGTTAAAACCCTAGTTTAGTGTGCCTTCACTAAATCACTCTTGCTTCATCTGGAGTCCTTCCATGGTAAGCAGCATCAAGGTGATTTTTATTTTGTTACTCCAGTTAACACCTAACTTGACTTCACTTCCATGGGCATGGCTCCCCCCCACCCACAGCCATCCCTGCTCCACCTCTGCTGTACTATCATCTTAACTGAGTGCTTTTCTCTATTATCTAAGTTAGCCATATCTCACTGGGAGACATATTGACACTTGCTACCCATGTGAACTGAAGAACAGATGTATGTCTCTTGCTTATGAAGTGACTGCAGATGTGCACACTAAAAAGCTGGCAGCAAAGTCTGTACTCATAGGAAACATATCATGGTGACTGAAATTTGAATCCTAGGGGACAAGTGTTATTTAACTGAACCATCCAACAGAACCTTGCACACATCCGAAGATTGCACACTGAGGACTGTCTGAGTTCCTGTTCTGATTTCCTTCAATGAATATTGCAGGATATTTGATCACATTGTGAACCCCAAGATTATAAACTGGAAAAACCTTGTGGTATGGCTCAGCCCTAGCACACACCTTTAATACGAGAGCTTTCTGTAAACAAGAGCTAAATAAAGTCGATGGTAGGTCAGGAGGCAGAGCAAGCAACCAGTTGACAGGGAGCGAACACAAGGAAGTAGAAAGGAGGGACACTGAGTTTAAGGATATTTAAGACTGAGGAGACAGGGCTGTATCTTCCGGGATGTGGGTGGAGAATGGAGGTCAGCAGGGTGCTTTCTCTGCTAGCAGGTTTTCACACCCCAGCATCTAGCTCCTGGTCTTCATTGGTAAAATTGAACAGCTGGGATATTTGTTTTTTAAAACAACAAATGAGCAGTAATGTGAACACATAAGCGTTTAAATAAGCTCTTTCCTCCCCAAGTTGCTTTGGTTGTGGCCTTTCATCACAGTGAAAGTAACCTAACTAGAAGAGGAGTTGGGGGTGGGGGGAGGTGTTTTGTTTTTATTTTTGTTTTTTTGCTTGCTTCTTGCTTTTTGTGTTGAGACAGGGTCAAATTTATCACAAGTTGGCCTCAATCTCACTATGAAGCAACGAATGGCCTTGAATATCTGATGACTCTGCCTATCAGAATGCCATGATTATAGGTATGTACCAGCACTCCTAGGTTTTGTGGCACGGGAAAATCAAACTCAGGAAATCCACATGCAAGGCAAGCACTCTAGCAACTGAGTGAGTTACATAGTCCTTAAAATTCAACTCTTCAGTAAGATAGCAAGTATAAATGTAACCAAAATATCCAATCTTCATATATACAAACAATAACCAAACAAATAAGAGAAAGCCCCATTTCAAACAGGAATAAAAAAAATTAAATACTTAGGAATAATCTTAGCAAATGAAAAAAATCTATACAAAGAAAGATTTAACACACACCTAACAGAAAAAAAAGGGTTATGTTATAGTGTTTTACTTAGAATGACTCAACATTATAAAATATCAGCTTACTGTTAAATTTATAAATTAAATGTAATCTCAATAAAAATAGCATAAAGGGTTTTTTGAATAAAATTAAGCAAGTTATCAGACTGAAGAGATGGCTTAATGGGAGCACTTGCTGCTCTTCCCATGGTCGGTTCTCAGGCTCCGCACTGGACTATTTACAACTCCCTGTAACTCCAAATGCAGTGGAATTCCACATACTCTCTTGGCCTCCTCGGGCATACACACATGTAACATAGACACAGAAACACACATATATGTATTTTTAAAATATATTTTTTAAAAAAAAAGTAAAATTTAGGCCAGAAGAAGGTGTCAGACCTCCTGTAGTTGCAGGCAGTTGTAAGGTGCCACATGGGGGCTGGGAACCAAGCCCTAGTCCTCTGAAAGAGCAGCAGCCAGTGCTCTTAACCACTGAGCCATCTCTCCAGCCCCAATATGGATTTCTTAAAG
Source organism: Rhynchomys soricoides (assembly GCA_019843965.1). Lineage (NCBI taxonomy): Eukaryota > Metazoa > Chordata > Mammalia > Rodentia > Muridae > Rhynchomys > Rhynchomys soricoides. The sequence continues at coordinate 7,595,787 of JADRCH010000064.1, read as the reverse complement.
TTTTGTTTTTATTATTTTTTAATAATTATTTGTAGATGTGGATATGTGCATGTGAATACAAGGGCCTGTGGAGGCCAGAGGTGTTAAAATTCCTGAAGCCAAAGTTATGGTTGTAAGCCACTTGACATGGGGGCTTGGAATAGAGCTTGGGTCCTCTGGAGCACAGCCAGCTGAGCTATCTCCCTAGCCTACCAATATGAAGTTTTAACAGTGCCATTTAGAAAAAACACAACATTATAATTTTATGCTGCTGATACCAAAGCTGCTTGAGACAGACTTTTTTATTTAAAAAGGAAAAGAAAGAAAATCTGAATGCTTAAAAATAAAACTATATAAGTACTAGAAGAAAACAGGTAAAAATTCTCTTTAACCTTGAATAAAAAAAGGATTATAACTCAAAGTCCAGAGCTAATTAAAAGAAAAGATTGATAAATGTGACTATATAACTTAAAACTTTGTTTTCATGGTTCAAAAATTGCCACAACAAACCAAAAGACAACTGAAGAGTGGAAGAAACTATTCATAATCGCCATAAAGGGCTAATATTCCTAATATACCAAAAGATCTTTAAAACAGACAAAAGCCAGACATGGAGGCACAGGCCTGTCCTCTGGTAGAGTCAGGATGATCTCAGTTCAAAGTCACTCTGGGCTAAATAATTTCAAACTAGTCTGGGCTACACTGTGAGACCCACACAATGTTGGTGATAATTCAAACTGATCCAATTACTACAAAGAAATATAGTAACACTAAAAAAAACCAGTGTATGTGTCATTCTCTTGGGAGTAGGGGTGATGCCTGTGATGGCGACTGGGGCAGGATCCAGGGCCTCCTTAGCTCTCTAACTCAGTTACCCAGACTGGTCTTGAACTTGCAGTCCTTCTGCTTCTGCCAAGTAGACAGTATTATAGCTGTTGGCTCCATTTACCATTACTGACAATTTAAAGGTGTCTCTCCAGCAATATGAAGATACATATATACACAAGGTAGTTACCTATATATAAATATAGAAGTGTTATTAGCAACTAAAAAACACCGTAAGCAACTTAAATGCCCACATATATCTGAGAAGTACAGTAAGACCCAAAAGACCCACATAAGGATTATATGGTCACAGAGACTTAAAAATAAGAAAGAAAACTTCAAACTAAACATGGAAAGTTATACAGCAAAGTTTGAAAAAAGAAAGAACATCCATAGCATGTGTAAGACTCTGAGTTTGATTCCAAGCCTGGGAAAATAATGTGCAAAGGACTGCCTAAAAGCCTGACCACCTGGGCTTAATCCCTGGAGCCCGCCTAGTGGGGGAGAGGAGAGCCTAAGTCATCAGACCTCCACAGGTACATACACCACAGCACATGCACGCTCACACACGTGCACATACACACAAAATAAAAAAAAAAAAATGTAATTTAAGGGGTTTTTTGGTGGTGGTGGTGGTTGGGGGGGGGGGTTCGGAATTGGTTGGTTTGGTTTTTTCGAGACATAATTTCACTGTGTAGCCCTGATTGTCCTGGAATTCCATCTGTAGACCAGGCTGGCCTCAAACTCATAGACATCTCCACCAGCCTCTGCCTCCTGAGTGCTGGGATTAAAGGTGTGTGCCATCACCACCCATATATAATTAAGTTTTAAAAAAAAAAAGAAAAGAAAAAAACAAAGACAACACAAGAGCTGGAGATGCTATTCATTAGTAGACAATGGGTTTTGAATTTGTGACAATGGGTTCAATCCTCAGCACACCCATGCATGCATGCAAGAAAGATAAACCAGGGTTAGGTTAGTGATACAGCTCAGTTAGTAGAATGCTTGCCTAGCACTCTCAAAGTCCTGGGTACAAACCCCGACACCACCTAAACCAACTGTAGTAGTGAAAATCTCAGTGGGAAGGTCAGAAATTCAAGGCCATTTTTAGCTACACAGCAAGTTTCAGACCAATCTAGGACACATGAAACTTTGTCATTAAAAAACAAAAAACAAACTCTGGAGTTGTGACTCATCAGTTAAGAGCACTGCTACTCTTACCGAGGTCAGTTCCCAACACACATATAGTAGCTAACAGGGGAGACAACAATGTCCCTGCTAGCCTCCAAGGGACCAAGCACACAAATACATAAATGAAGGCAAAACACTAATACATGTGATGCATATAAACTACTTTTTTAAAAAAATCTTTAAAACAAATTTTAAAATCTTAGGACTGGGGAGGGTGATATGCACACACGGTGGGGGATGGGGGAGCTTTCACTATGTAGCCTTAACTGGCATTGAACTCAGAGATCCACCTGCCTCAGCTTCCCAAGTGCAGAGATCACAGAAATGGATCTCTATGATTTCAAGGCCATCCTGGACTAATAAGACCATCTCAAGGAAAAACAAAAACCAACGTGACTTCTTACAAGGCGTAGATAGAAAGGATTAGAAGGGAGAGAAAATGAGAGCCTGTAGAAGGGGTAGGGAGGCAGTGAGTTTATCTCTCAAATAACTGACTTCTCAGGACCATTTAATAATGTTTTACATACCTGAAAAAAATAAAGACAATGCTATACAATAATTTTTACTAAAGATTGTAAAGCCAAAAGCAACTATATAAAAAATGTAATCTATCTAGCAAATTTGTTTCTCGTGAGGGGATAGGTTCGTAATTCTAAGACTCCATTATACAGGCGCTAAGATTCAACAAATAAGAATGTTTTAGATAAGGGCTAAGCTTCCCACTACTAGACAAAAAAAAAGTAAGAATGAGAAAAGAGAAAAACTAGAAAAACTACAAGGAGCCCTGTTAGGTGCCACTATGAAAGCTTATGGTTTGTATGGTATTTGGACAAGAAGGTCTAGAAATGAAGGTGAACTATGTAGATGATATTGCATTTCCTAGCTCCGTCCACTGAAAAAGCCTAGACATAATGTCAAGTATACAACTAACCAGACCTTGATTTCTAAACACTACTCTCTATTAAATAAAATAAATAAATAAACAGGCAGGCCCAGGGCTCACACAGAAATAGAAAAATCATCAATTAGAATTCAACCACACTATAGTGGATAGGAAATGTGAGCTGTCTTAAAAGGAAAACTCAAGGATGAACACAGAAATAAAATGCAGTGCCTATAAGTAACAAAACACACCCTATCCCCAGTGCTGAGGAAGCAGAGGTAGGTGGATCTCTATGAGTTCGAGGCCGGCCTTCTACAAAGTGAGTCCAGGCCAACTAGGGCTACAAAGAGAACCCAGTCTTTAAAACAACAACAAAGAACAAAGCCTTAGTACCCAGCAGTTTTAAGAACAGCACCCACCAGCTATTCAAAAGTTGTGCAAATGATCTTGAGTTTCTGTGCCTAAAACCACTAAAGCTCCTGTCACAGACTGTTACACCTATTCTGTTCTTATTTCAAGTCCTCCACCTCACTTCAAAAAGAGAAAGAGCAGAAAACTCATTTAATTACCTTAGAACACTGGTGACAAAGAAGTAAACAAGCAGGAATCAGCTCCAAACTTAGAGTTAAGAGTTTAGTGGGGGGCTGGAGAGATGGCTCAGTGGTTAAAAGCACTGACTGCTCTTCCAGAGGTCCTGAGTTCAATTCCCAGCAACCACATGGTGGCTCCCAACCATCTGTAACGGGATCTGATGCCCTCTTCTGGTGTGTCTCATGTGTCTGAAGTAAACAACAGTGTATGCACATATATAACTAAACCTTTAAAAAAAATTTAAATGTATATTTTTTATTGTTTAAGTTTTATTTTTATTTGTGTGTGTGTGTGTGGGAGATGCCCAGAAGCCAGAAGAGGGCATCCAATCCCATGGAGCTAGAGTTATAGAGAGCTGTGAGCCACCCAACATTGGTGCTGGGAACCAAATGTGTGTCTCCTGTAAGGACATGCACAAAAGAGCTATCTGTCCTGCCCCAAAAATATTTTCTTAAAAGAACAAAGAAAGTAAAGTGTCTCCAGCCATCTCTCTCTGAAATATCTATTCTATCTGCACACCTGCACACAGACAAACCAAGACCCTGTTCCCAGGCTAGCTACAGCCCGAGAAGGCTTAGGACCATTACTGACGGCGCTGTGCTAAGATCAGATACCATCAGACCTCCTTGTGGTACAGTCCTGGGAAGGTTATGTAATTCTAACCCTTGGATTCCTATTGTTAAATGGGCATAATAACAACACTTATCCAAGATATGAGAACTAAGTGTGTTAACTAAAAGTCTAGTGTAATCAAACCGTGCCTAAGACTGGTTGAAACATTCAGTACATGTTCTGGTTGAGTTCCTGAAGCTCTGCATTATAAGTATCTGAGAGCTGCCCAATCAACAGTATTACCCAATAAAATCCTTCTAGCCCTGTGTATAAATTTCTCCATTCGAACACTGGGGGAGGTGATATAAAACATTAAAACACTGGGTCTCAGAGGAAAAGATCGTGTTTCTAGCTACTAAGGAGGCTGAGGCAGGAAGATCACAAGTTCAGGGTGTGTCTGACTACAGAATAAGTTCAGGGCTAGCCCAGGCAACTTAGTGAGGCCCTGCCAGAAATTAAAAAGTAAAGAGGGCTGGGGATATATATAGCTCAGTGATAGGTAGAGGGCTTGCCTTGAAAGGACAATGCCTCGGGTTCAATCCATGTCTCTGTGTGTGTGTGTGTGTGTGTGTGTGTGTGTTTGTGTGTGTGTGTGTGCGCGAGCGCACGCTCACGTGGGTAGTCCTCACATACACTGCCCATCTACACACTGACATCAAGACCATGAAAGAGCTTTATAAAGGGTTGTCAATTATTTTACATCTCAGCCCAAGACAAGCCATCTGCTTTACAGTAAAATTCAAAGTACTAACAAGCCATGGCCTACAAAACCAACAGTGGTCTCTTCTACTTCTCTCCAAACAGGTGTTCTGACTCTCCTAGACTTCAAGCATGGCCCACACTCAGGATATCGCATTTCTTTTTCCCTTTGCCCGGCACTTTGTCAGTATCATGAGCACAAGGATTTCCACAAGCTCACCACAGAGAAGAAGCATAACCAACACCCTGACCTACCCTTTCCAACTCACTTTCCTTCACATTACTCACTTGTCCTATTTGTCTCTCACTCTTCCCACCTAGCACATGTCAGTACAGAATGAAGCTTTTGTTCTGCTCTCTACTAGTCTCCTAGCACCAAGAACAGCGCCCAGTACATTATAAACTGAACCAAACATCTTAATGATGCAACACAGCTGGCGTTCCCATTCAAGGAAGAAGGGGAAACTTTACATAATCTTGTTTGTCAGCTACCAAAATGGCCAATTCTTAATTTTAAAAACTTTTTGTTGTTCTTTTTTATTTAGGGACATGGTTTCTTTGGGTAGCCCTGGCTGGACTGGAACTTGCTCTGTAGACCAGGCTGGCCCACAGCTCACAGAGCTCTGCCTGCCTGTACCTCCTGGGATTAAAAGCAGTATATAATATTTCACATCTACTTCCCTACGTTCAACTCTACACCTGTGAGTTTAGTCCATGTTGTTCCATGAGTCGGTAGTATATTCTTTCTAATTGCTGATGCTAGTCTGTTTTATGAATATACCAGATTCATAAATTGTGCAACCTACTGTTAATATTTGAGTTGTTTTCATTTGAAAACAGTTATAAGCCATTTTAGGGTACTTTTTTTGGTAAAGATTTTTTTTTAAATCTTTTGTTTTTAGACACTTTCACTAAGTAGCCCAGGCTAGCATCACATTTGTGCTCCCCTACCATCCATCTCCAGAATGCTGGCTAATAGTTATGCACCATTATGCCTAAAGTTAAGTAAGCCAAATAACACTATACAGCTACAAAAAAAAAAATTTCAAATAGGATTTAAAATATGACCAAAAGTATACCCTAGTATATAAAAAAAGTAACAATTCATAAAGCAAATTCCAATTTTGTTCTTTTAAGGATATAAAAAAAGTCATTCCTCAAATATTAAATAGTAGTTAGTTATTCATGAAAAATATGGACTTATATGTTATTTGTATTTCTCTATACTTTTCAATTTTAAAAGAACTGTAAAATTCTAGAGAATATGTGATTACAAAGATTAATATAAATGTTTAAACAAGACACAACAAACATTTTCATATAATTTAACTAACTTGAACAGTGATACTGTTGTTCATGGGGAGACATTAAAGTCATAAAGCCTGGAGCTCAGAGCACCGGTGGGGCAGCACCAGGGAGGACCTTCACTATCTCACTTCCACCAGGACTGAAGAAGAACTCTTTGTTTAAGACGGAAGGAAGCCCCTAGGAGAATTCTGCCCCACTCTCAGCTCACTGACCGAGTTCCTAGTAGTATACAATCACAACCTGTCGGCTTAGGAAGGCTAAGGGCGGGGAACTCCTGCTCAGGAAGAAAGCACCAAAGCTCAAGTCTCCACCTAGCTGTATCAAGGAAGGCCCTTCGGGGTTTTTTTGTCAGAACAAATTAATACAAGTTTTGAGGTTCCCACAGTAGATACGCCTGGTAAAGGTACCTGCCATGCAAGCCTGACTATCTGAGCTTTGTCCCTAGAGCACACACGCCATAAGCACACAATAACAACAGATTAAAAATTAATTTTAAAAAATTATCCATGGAAAGGCTATTTATCTGCCCTGCTCCTCTGCAGATGGACTATTTTTGGAAACCTGAGGATGAGTATTAAAGATATACCTCTGTACTTTAGGGACCAATTCTCATATAAATAATGTTTAATAATTAAACATAAGTAACTTCACTGTTTAAAAATGACTCATTAGAATAAATACCTAATCATAAAAAGGTATATAGGTCCTAAATAATCAATATTTTAAAATTAGACATACTAAGAAGATACCACTTTTATGGTCCGGCAGTAAGACTGACTTTTCTAAAGTCTTTATATGAACCACATTAACATCTCAAAGATAAGAGGTCAAAAAGACCCTGGGCTCACCTGAGTCACCTCTACTGATGAAATTACTGCCTCTTTGGTACTTAAATGTGTGACAAAAATGGCCAGGAAACACCTGAAGTTTGTCACATATTAAGGCACCTAATTTAAGACCAAAAGCTGCAACTGGGCATGGTGGTACATGCTTTTAGTCCCAGCACTTGGGAGGCAGAAGCAATCAAATGTGAGTTCAAGGCTAGCCAAGTCTACAAATCGAATTTCAGAATAGCCAGGTCTATACAATTTAAAAAAAAAAAAAAAAAAAAATCTGTCTCAAAGGAGAAAACGAAAACAAAAACCTTGGATGACAGGCCTGCAGCACAAGCATAAGCTCCTGAGTTTTGACTCACCAGAACCCATATTACAATAAAAGAGGCATTAAAAACTTCAAATCTATGGTTTACTAATCTATCTAATCTCTGAAATACACAACGAGGCATATTTTTTGTCAAATAGTGCCCTGGAAACTTCAAACTTTTCAGTAATTACAACTAATTCTTATTTTATTCTTTTTAGAACTTAATGTTGGATACTCAATTCTAGTTGCCTGGGATGTTATAGAAGCAGAAAATGTAGGCATAGAATTGGAAAGGTTTGGTATCTACAAATTTCACTTTTATGCATAATCAAAATATTGGAAAACACTTTACTGACATTACTCTCCACCTTTTGTCAGACTGTTAAAGTTTGCCTTTACAAAAATGAGCACATTACCTCTCTTTTAAAGTGATACGCTTGTGTGTGCTATCTGTTGTCAGAGTCATGTAACTTTAAAACAGTACATTTAACTGCTCTTGAAAATTAAGTCAAACTCTACGTAGTTAGTTATCAACACTGAAAGAACCCTGTAATTTCAATGGTTATCTCTCCCCAGACCAGTAGAGGGAGACTAAGACATCTGGCCCGGTGGTGCAATGTTTCTGTAAAATTGGGGAGGGGGAGCGGAGGCTGTATTTAAATGTCCTGCTGTCAATCAAAGGATACTTCCTACAACCACCGTCACCATATCAGCTCTAACTCCCAAGCGGGCTCTCGTCAAGATACAACATACAACGGTGCCCAGAAAACCTGCCTCACCTAAAGGTGACCGCAGGCTTTGCCACAACACCCAAATAAGGACTTTGGGAGCCCAACCCCAACTAGTTTCTTTGTTTAAATGCCTGCGAATCCCTCCCACGCCGGAGTCAAGAGGCTCTGGCGCCGCCCTTTATTAGCCTCACACTTTGATTACAAAACACACGAGTCGGCGGCCTGGCTGCGGAGGCGGCCCGAGCTCTCCGAAACGTCAAACCTGCGGTGCGGCGGCCGCATCAGAGGGCATCGTCCGCCACCACACTGCCCCAAAGTTGGATGGCCCCAGCGCCCAGGCCACTGCTGCGGGCCGTCCGGGTGTCGCCGGAGACGCACTCAGTGTAAAGTTTGAGGCGCTACAGCGACGCCAAGGAGGGTCTTCGGCGACGTCCCCCGGCCCAGATCGCCCGCCCCCGGCTGTAGGGGGTGTGTTGCGGGGTGGGCCAGCGGCTAGCCAAACTGTGTCGTGACGGGGCCCCGCACCTCGCGAGCCGCGAGTGCCACTCTGTTGCTCTGTTTACTCGCGCCTTCGTCCCGCCGCCCCGTCCCGCCGCCCGAGGAAGTTTGATAAAGAGAGAAGGGGGCGCGACGGGACCCGCGGTGGGGGCGACCCGCGACCGGACCGAGCGGCGGCCGCCCAGAAGCGCAGCAAGCGCGGCGGCCGGAGAGGACAGGCACGGGGAGGCGGGAGCCCGGGACACACAGCGGCCGGCGGCAGCCAGGGCAGTGGGGGACCAGAGGCTACGGGCCTGCCTGCGCTCCGCCGCCACCCGAGCCGTGCCGCCTGCCGCGTCCCCTCACCCGGGCTTCCCCTGCCAACTTCTCCGCCGGCCCCTTTGTTCCTGTTTGTTGTGGCGACTCTTCGCCCGGGATGGCCGAGCACACCGGCTCTGCTCCGCAGCCTGCCCGGCAACCGGGGGGCCCCAGCTCTCGCCTCCACCCGGCCCGGGGGCTCGGTGCCTAAGAGTCGGGACGTGGGGCGCGACGCGGCAGCCCAGCCCTAGGGAGGCGCAGGCGGCAGGGGCAGCGGCTGCGGCTGGTCGGTGGCCGCAGGCAACGGCGGTGGGACTAAGGGGGTTTATTTACCTGCCGTGAAACCAGTCCTTGCAGACATCACACTCGATCATGAAGCGGTTCACGTCGTAGGGCTGCCGGCATATACAGTACACGGGCGGAGGCGGAGGGGGCGCCGAGGCCCGACCCGGAGCCGACACAGACACCGCTGCCGCGGCGGCTCCAGCTGCTGCTCCCGCGGCCACCGCCGCCGCCGCTCCGGCCATCTTTAAAAAACACACACACGCTCGCTCCTCCGCTCGCCGACTGGAGCGAGCGCAGCCGCCAGCCAGCGCCGCCTCCTGCAGCAGCCGGAGCAGCAGCCCCGGCGGCGGCGGCGGCGGCGGCGGCGGCGGCAGCGGCGGCGGCGCCTTAGTGCGCGCGCGCGAGCAAGGTCGCGGCTCAGGGGCGGGGGCGGCGCGCGCGACGCGCGAGGCCGGTCGGCTGCTTCCGGCGCTCAGCGCGGGGCCGTGCGTCTCGCGCACGTTCTCAGCCCCGGCGCGCGCTCCCTGAACCTTTCGCAGCGACCCGCAGAAGGGCTGGCCGGCCGGGGAGGGGGCGGAGACGCCGTGAGGGCACGCGCCGCAGTGGCGGCGACGGGCGCGCGTCTCCGGACGGAGGAGGACCGCGGGAGCGTGCGTGGAGCAGGTTTCGCTGCTCTCCCTGAGTGAAAGCCCAGGCTGGGGGGAAGTTCTGCCGCGTGAAAGGTGGACGCTGTGGCTGTGTTCTGAGGCAGAGAAGCTAGGAAGTTTCAGCCCTCCAGGGTCGCCTCGCTTCACGTCAGTTAGCAGCCGCCCACTGAGAATGCCACCCCCGTCCTGCGTGGGCCCCAACCGGGGTGACACGTCAGGCAGTGGTGCCTCCGGAGGTGGAGGAACGCCTTGTGAAACGCACTCAAACTTCCGAAAGCGTCGCGCCCAAATTCCCAAAGAGCAACTTGGATAGCTGTGTATTGATTGGAGCCACGGTTAGGGGGAAGAACGTTGTCCCCAGGAGGAATTCCGTTAATATCTGTCGCCAAGGGTGAACCAGTCTTGAGATGGGGTTGGTGAGAGGAATGAAGAACCGGTGTTTTTATAAATAACATAACTTGACTGTGACTGCTCTGCCCTGCTAATTGGGAAAGTGGGGAGAAATTTTTAAAAAGTCTTTTCCCTGGGAAGGTAGATGCAAAAAAAAAAAAAAAAAAAAATGGATCCTTTAGGAGTTCTCTGTGCACCACAGGCCATCACTGCTTTTAGTCAAAGATGAAGCTGAATCAGATGTGAGGTGATAAACTGAAAAATAAAAGTACCCAATAAATTTTTTTTTTTTTTTTTTTTGGTTTTTCGAGACAGGGTTTCTCTGTGTAGCCCTGGCTGTCCTGGAACTCACTCTGTAGACCAGGCTGGCCTCGAACTCAGAAATCCGCCTGTCTCTGCCTCCCAAGTGCTGAACAAATTTCGAGTAGAGAAGAATGAATAGAATGCTAAGATCAACTTGAAGGCTGAATTTTTATGAGCATTTATATCCAGAGAAAGCAATAAAGCTCCCTAGGTGACTTTTGTTTAGGAACATGAGCAGGTGAGCCAACTCACTGTCCCCAGGCAGTGAATTTCCCTGGTTTAGTCTAGCCTTTTTTGTTGTTGTTGTTGTTGTTGTTGTTGTTTGTTTGTTTTTTTGAGACAGGGTTTCTCCGTATAGCTCTGGCTGTCCTGGAACTCACTCTGTAGACCAGGCTGGCCTCGAACTCAGAAATCCGCCTGTCTCTGCCTCCCTAGTTCTGGGATTAAAGGCGTGCACCACCACTGCACAACCTTTATTTTTTTTTTTTTTTTTTAAGTGGAGGAAATCGAGTAAATTGCCACAGTCTCAGAAGTGAAACTAAACTTGTTTCTCCATTGTATGGCCAATCTTTCTGTAGTACACCACTGTTTCTCACATACATCGCAGGAAAAGAAAAGCCTGAAAATCATGGTTAACACAAACCCAATGAATTTGAAGCATATGTAATTTTAGCGTGTGTATCATGGGTTGACCAATTCCTGAAAGATCAATTAAAAATTATAGCTAATAGTGCCTCCTTTAATTACCTCACTCGGGCAGAAGAAGAAAGGAGGGAAAGAAGAGAAGTAAAAGGGAACTCTTTAATGTGTCTTAAAGAGGGTGTGTGAGGACTGCACAATACAACCAGCGAGTGGAAGGCGGCCAAAGCTGTCATGCTAAAGCCAGAGGCGTCACGCAGAAAGCAGCCTGGTGCACAGTGTCCTCTGAGGGCACACCTGGCCCTTTAGAAAAGTAACATCAAGTAAGAAACTGTATTGGTTACATACAGCACATTGTTTCAATAGGCAAGTATACTAAGGAAAGGGGAGCTCGGTTTCTCCCCGTTGAAAAGGAGAGCTACAAATGTGGAAGAAGAAAACTAGAGCACCTTTTAGTAATCACAGAATCAATATTTGCAGAAATAGGAACATACTCTGTCCATTCAGAGGATCTGTGAACAAATGAATCCATAAAACAGTAAGTCCAGAGTTTGACTTCTAAATATAATTCCTCATTTTTCTTAGCAAAATAGTTCATTCCAGGACTGGGAAAGAAAAAAAAAAGCAAGATAGAGTCTTAGTTGTGTCAGATAAAAGAATATAAACAAAATGAATAAGGCATGTCAAAAGGATATAAGCCAACTTGCATTTCTTGGACTGAATTGAAAATAAATGAGCTTCATGATTATTGTGTGTGAGAAAGAGAAATCTCATGGCGTAGCACATGCACACTCGTGTGTGCACGCACGTGCGCGCGCGCGCGCGCGCGCGCACACACACACACACACACACACACACACACTTGTGGAAGAAAACCTTCCAGAGTCAGTTCTCATCTTCCACTGTTCCTTCTATGGGTGGGGCAAACTCATGTCCTCAGCTTTCATAGCAAGCACTTCTACCTGTGAACCATCTCACTGGCTCAGAGCTTTATTTTTGTCGTTGTTGTTAAAGATCATGCCTATCAAATAACATAAGATGTCACACAAGTGTAAAATATATAAGTTGAAAGTTTGATAAGGATTGTAACATACATAATTTCAAGTAAATCCCCACAAAATTCTTAGTAATTACAATGAGAAGGCGAGTATAACCTAAAGACAGAGCCCTTGACTAGCATCCCTAAGACCTGAGGTTAAACCACCAGAACCACAGCAACTAAAACAAAACCAGCCATGATGCCAGACAACACCTGAGATACCACCTCAGTCATCTGACCAAGTGCCACCAATATTGTGACATTACACTCCACTTAATAGAATTAATTAAGAAGAGTTTAGTAAACCCCTGTATTTCTGTTGGGCCTACGTGACCGACTCTACAGTTTGGAAATGAAGATAGTTTTAAAGACACGTGAAAAATATAAGTCCTAACACTGTAAGGATAAAAATCTATTAAAGGGGGAGTGGTAAGAAGCTGTACACACAAATGTTCAGCACTGAGGGAAAGGATGCACGGTAGAACTCGGGACAATGCCGACATTTCGTGGCAGCTTCCAGACATAGCAATTACGTACATGGGTTTGGATTCTGCACCCTACTATCTCTATGACAACTGCTCAAGTTTTAGTGTTTTCATTTTAATGAGAATGATAAGAATATCTGCCTCAGCTTAGGGTTCATTAAATGAGATAACCAACTGCTGAGGACAGTTCTTAGCACATAATAAGCCTTATAGCTGTGAACTGTAATTATCCATAATTGTTTGGTTATTAATAGTGTTAGAGAGGACTAAGGAGCAGCTAGAAAGTTATCCCAAATTAGAGTTTGAAAGAAATTTTTAAAATATGGACGGTCGAGATGGTTCAGTGGGTAAAGGTGCTTGCCATCGAGCCAGACAACCTGAGTTTTAACCCCAAGTGGGGGAAGGAGAGAATCAACTAATGAAAGTTGACCTCTGACCTCCACATGTGTAGTATGGCATGCATGTGCCTCACCCCCACCTCACATACACACTATATAAATAAATGTAAAAAAATGTATCCCTTATATACATCTTACCAACCTTTTGCCCATAGATAGCTCATTTATGTTCTAATAAGTCTATAAGTTTGATTAAATTGTGAGTCTTGTCTCAATTTTATTACCTCAGATTCATTTCTTTATAGGTATGAATTAAAACATTAACTTTAAATCTAAATGGGGTTTGAGACTTGAGTTTTGTTTTCTAATTACATAGAGGTCATAAAATAAGGAGCTGGGTTGATGGCTCTTCTGGTAAAGTGCTTATCACGCAAGCTTGGGAACCTGAATTCAATCCCTGGCACCTGAGTAAAACAGCCAGGGAGGAAGCTCAACACTGGGAAGATGAAGATACTGGCCAGCCAGGCTAGCCAAATCAGTTCCAGGGTCAGTGAAAGGCTCTATCCTGAGGAAGGCACCCAGTGTCTATCTCTGGCCTCCTCACCCACAGGAACATGCTCACTGAGAGAAAAAAAGAAATTTGAAACACGTTATGTAGCTCTAGCTTTCCTCAAACTCACAAAGATTGATCTGCCTCTGCCTGGCTGAGCACTGACATTAAATGTATGTGCCAGCACACATGGCAAAATCTGTAAACTACCACTCAGGACAAGAGAAAGAAATCAGAATTTCAAGCTATCTTTTTAATTAAGTATCTCAAAAACAGTAATAAATGTATAATCAACCTTAATATTCAGGACTTGTAAAGGTGTTTGATAGTAAACTTATTATTGGAGATAGGGTTTTACTATGTAGTCCTGGCTGATGTGAAACTTGATATGTAGGCCAGGTTGGCCTCATACAGAGATCTGTCTGCCTCTGTCTCCCAAGTGCTGGGATTAAAAGCATGCACTACCACACCTAAAGATTCGTTTAAACAAATACACTAAAAAGTGGCTTTAGCTCATATTAATAATAAGTTTAGTTACTAAAGAGTTACTATACTTGAGACTGAAGTTCTAGCTCAGTGGTAGAACAACCTGCTTAGCATGAATGAGACTCTAGGTTCAGTCCTTAGCACACTCACTCCCGTGGAAATACAATAAGATTTTACACTGTAGAAGCCATGAAGGAAAGGAATATAAAAATAGTTCTTGCTTTTAAGAAAATGAGAAATCACAAAAGTGGAGAAGCCATGAGAAGGAATTAATAATGAGGTTCTCCAAACCCAAGATTTTCACTTAGAGAAAGGGGCACTCACTGAAAAACAGATATAGAATTATGGCACAGATTTGTATGAGAGGTGTCAGGAAGATCAAAGCTTAGGATGAGCTGGGCCTTGCCAAAAATAAGCTAAGGACAACTGAAAGGACCCTTTATATTTAGAGTCAGAAAAGAAATCGTAGTCACAATCCATGAGACAGATGAAATAACGTGGATGTATGATAAAGCAAAATTGTTCAGCCAGGCAGTGGTGGCGCGCGCCTTTAATCCCAGCACTTGGGAGGTAGAGGCAGGTGGATCTCTGAGTTCAAGGCCAGCCTGCACTCAGAGTGAGTTCTAGGACAGCCTGGGCTACACAGAGAAACTCTGTCTCGAAAAAAAGCAAAAAACAAAAAAAACCAAAATTGTTCAACCTCTGTTTTGACTTTGTCACCCTTATCCAGGGTATCTTTAAGCCAGGAAATACTGTCTAAAACAAACTAAAAAAGACAAGAAACTAAGAATCCATTGACCTGTTTATAACAGGATTGAGTGACCTAGGTTCTCTATTTGAATCTAGACTTTTATTCATGTATTTATTTTCATATGTATTGTTTGAGCACAAGCTCATGTGTACCATGGAGGGCAGACAAAGGCATCAGATCTCCTAGAACTGGAATTGCAGGTGGTTGTGAGTGGGTGCTAGGAATTGAACCTGTGTCCTCTGCAAGAGCAGCAAGTGTTCTTAACTGCTGAGTCATCTCTCTAACCCTAGACTCTGTTCCTTTTTTGTTGTTGTTTGGTTTTAGTTTTTTGAGACAGAGTTTCTCTGTGTAACATTGGCTGTCCTGGAGCTCACTCTGTAGATCAGGCTAACCTTGAACTCAGAGATCCATCTGCCTCTGCCTCCTGAATGCTGGAATTAAAGGCTTACATGAGCACTGTCTACCCTAGACTTACATTTCTTTTTTTTTTTTTTTGGTTTTTTGAGACAGGGTTTCTCTGTGTAATCCTGGCTGTCCTGGAACTCACTCTGTAGACCAGGCTGGCCTCGAACTCAGAAATCCGTCTGCCTCTGCCTCCCAAGTGCTGGGATCAAAGGCATGTGCCACCACTGCCCGGCAGACTTACATTTCTTGAGTGATACTTCAAAGGGAAGCATTCAAAGGTAGAGAGAGATAAGGTTAGAGAAAGCTGATACAGGAGGAAGAAGGCATCACACAGGGAGAGGAGAAACACCATTGTCCAAGAGAGAAAGAAAAACTGATGGCAACACAGAGAAAGCTGTTGGCTGTGGGAAGAGAGCAGAGGCTGGAGAATGGCGCAGGTGTTGTGTGTCAGCAGCTCTTCTAGTGGTATGGTACATGTGCTCTCCTCTGGCCACTACAGCCCTCATGTGAGCAGTGGTGTGGTCCTCTGACTCTTCTACAGTGGAAAGTAAGAGGAATTGCATGCAGGTTCATTGCTAGTGACAGAAACAGGTGAGATCTGGCCACGGGTCTGCATGACGTCCCTCTGTCTCATCCATCTGCTGAAGAAGGCACAGTCATGTGGAACCCAGGAGGTAATAATAAACTAAAGAGGCTGATGTGCTCACCGGCGTCAAGGAGACAGATGTGAGCAGATGTGAGGGCCCCCAGGATGGGTAGAATGATCCTCCCTGGGTAAGAAGACAGAAGCGCAAAGGAAACAGAAGTCTAGTGCTCCAACTTGTGGTGACAGGCACAGGCCTAAGCCCAAACTGCATTAATGTGTGTGGTTTATTTATTATATCTCAGTTACACTTTGAGAAACCCAGGCTGGTATGGGCAAGATGGCATTATGGGTAAAGTAGCTTACTATACAAGCTTGATGACCTCAGTCAACCTCTGGAACTCATGTAGAAGAGGAAGGAGAGAATCAACTCCACAAAGTGGTCCTCTGACCTCCACATGTGCACTGTAGTATCTGTGCAACCACATACATAATAGTGTACGTATGCACGAACGCCAGTGTGCGCGTGCGCCACCCACACAGAAGTAATAAAAATGTAAAAACAAAACAAAATAGGATGGCCCTGAACTTGCCATTATCCTGACTCAGCTTCCTGATAAAAGAACGCTTTTTGTTATCTTTAAGACAGAATCATGTATGTAGCTACTGCAGGCTAGCCTCAAAGTTGCTATGTAGCCAAGGATGGCCTTGATAGTCCTCCAGTCTCCATCTCCAAGTGCTAAGATTATAGGAATGTGCTTCCAGTTCAAGTCCTTTCGATTTTGTGTTTGTTTGATTGTTTGAAACTGTTTTGTATGTGACCCCACAACTGTCCAAGGAAACTATTTTAAAAAACAAAGTAGAGGGTCTGACTTACTGGCAGGCAAATCCCTTTAATCTCAGCACTAGGGAGACAGAGACAGGCAGAACTCTGAGTTCAAAGTCAGCCTGCTCTACAGAGAGAGTTCCAGGACAACCAGAGCTACATACAGAGAATCCCTGTCTTGAAAAACTGATGATGATGATGATGACAATGATGACAATGATGACGATGCCAAAGACTAGGATATATGATATGATGATATATGATAATCTAGAGCCGGGTGTGATGGTACATGCCTTTAATCTCAGCATTCAGGAGACAGAGATAGGCAGATCTCTGTGGGCATGAAGCCAATCTGGTCTACATATAGAGCTCCAGATTAAAAAAAGCTACTTAGTGAGACCTTATCTCAAAAAATAAATAAATAATATAATATAATAAAATGAATAAATGAAGTAGCTGGCCCTAGTGGCAGAGGCTTGTAACACCACCTACTGAAAAGGAAAAAGGCAAGTGGATAACAAATTCAAGGGCCGACCTGCAGTACAAAGTGAGTTTAAGGCCAACCTGAACAATTTAGTTAAGGTCTTGTTTCAAAATAAAAAGTAAGACTAGACAGTGCTGGTGATACATGCTGGTGAAGTGCACACCTGACATGCATGAAATAAAAATAAGTTAGGTACTGTACCTAAATTATCTTGAATATGTCAAAATAATGATCTATTCATAGAGACTGGGAGCCAGGGTCAGGAATCGGAAGTACAATTCAAGGAAGGATGACTTATGCTGTGTTGCTTAAGTACTTCCTGCTAAGATTCATGAACACGGGAGAATAGAAAGGACAAACTCCAGGATGAGAGTAAGTGCCGGGCACAGAGAAGAACCTGTCAGATCTGACAGGAAGACAGAGCTACATGGAAGATGAAGGTCTCTGAAAACAAAAAAACCCAATGAGATTGGAAGGTCACTGGAAATGCTCTCTTTTTAAAATATGTATGATTTATTTTATGTTCCTTCATGTTATGACCGCATTGTGAGGTTATCAGAAGCCCTAGAACTGGAATCACAGACAGGTGTGAGCTGCCATGTAGGTGCTAGGAATTGAACCCCCTGGGACTTTAGAAGGGCAGACTGCGCCCTTAACCACTGAGCCATCTCTCCAGCCCCTGGAAATACATTTTTAACACTAAAAAATAAATCTGGTAAGAATGAGTTGACTATATTAGAGCATCGGGATGGGGAGTGTTCGGAAACAAGCACTTAGAATGTGCCGGTAAGAAAGAAATGTGCTTTAACTTCAGAACAATTCAAGCTGTAAGAGGAAGGAAGCAATCACAGCACCCTGGGCTTTGTGTGCATCTCTCTTAGATTCTGGCTATTATTTAAATAAAAATGAAAGGATATAACTATCCTTTTTTTGTTTTGCTTCCCCCCCCACACACACACAAGGTTTCTCTGTGTAGCCCTGGCTGTCCTGGAACTCACTCTGTAGACCAGAATGGCCTCGAACTCAGAAATCCGCCTGCCTCTGCCTCACGAGTGCTGGGATTAAAGGCTGTACCACCACCGCCCTGCCAGGATATAACTACTCTTAAAAGATGGTTTGGGAGGTGGTGGCATCTCATTTTAATCCCAGCATTCATTAGGTAGACACAGCTTCTGAGTTCAAGGCCAGCCTGGTCTACAGAGGGAGTTCCAGGACAATCAGGACTACACAGAGAAACCCTGTCTCAAAAAAGTAAAAACAAAAACATGACGGAAAGATGCTCATCCAAGAAAGCCTAACATCCTACGTTTGATTCCAGAGATCCACACAGTGGAAGGAAAGACCTGATTCCCACATTCCTCTGATCTCCACAGATGCACTATGACAGTGCTCTCTCTCTCTCTCTTCCTCTCTTTTTTTCTCTCTTTCCACCTCCCTTTCTCTCTCCTCTCCTCTCTGAATAAAACATTTTTTAAAAAATTTAAAGATGAAAAGAGAATGAGGAGATAAAAGAGTTAAATTTTCAGTAGCAAAAAATCAACAGCTAATGTCCAAATGTGAAGAAAGAGCTATATTTATTTAGAAATGTGGAGTCAGCAGAAAAATGGCTAAACAAGGTCAAAACAGCCACTAGTGGTGGATGGGTCTGGACAGTGTGCAGGGAGGGGCTGGTTATAGCATAGTGTTACTGACAGCCGGCCTTTGTCACTAGGAACCATTTCATACTGCTTGAAATATTTGATGATTAGTTTTAACTGCCAACTTGATCATAGGTCAGATTGGGGAAATGGATCAGTGGATTAAAGGCTTGCCACTCCAGCATGAGGACTCAGATTCAGATTCCAGGAACTCAAGTAAAACTGGGCATGGTAGCACACAGCCCTAACCTTCACACCTACATATACATAAATAAGATTTAAAAAAAAAGAAAACCTAGGCTCCTAGGGGATTACCAAAACATATCTTGCTTTGGGTGTATCTGTAAGAGGGTCTCCAGAATTACTTAACTGAGAGGGGAAGATGCCCCCACTGTCCCATGTGCCAGGGCCCCAAACTGATAAAACTGGGGAAGGAAAAAGCCAGTTAATCACCTGAATCTCCTCCTCTCTACCCGGATCTGTCCCCAACTGAGAGCCATGTCCAGCACTGTGCTTTCCTCAAAGTAACGGGCTCAAACAGTGAATTAAAGTAAACCTTCCTCCCTTAAGTTGCTTTTTTTTTTTTTGGTTTTTCGAGACAAGGTTTCTCTGTGTAGCCCTGGCTGTCCTGGAACTCACTCTGTAGACCAGGCTGGCCTCGAACTCAGAAATCTGCCTGCCTCTGCCTCCCGAGTGCTAGGATTAAAGGCGTGCGCCACCACTGCCCAGCTCCTTAAGTTGCTCTTTTTTTTTTTTTTTTTTTTTTTTTTTTGGCAAGAATTGCTCACATCAAGAAGAATAACCATTACAGTGTACAGAATCATATCCTTACGTCTTCATGATAAAATTGCCATTAAAAAAAAAAATTAGGACCTGGTGGTTTAATAAAGAAAACAGGAATTCTCATCAAAATCATTGTGACTCTTCCTAAGAAGGCCTCAGGGACCAGGAGCACCAGCCAACATGTGAGCCATGAGAGTTCCCACCCCTCGCTTACTGCCACAACCCACGGGAGGGGGGCTGTCAGTGGTTTTTTTCTAAGTAGAAGTCCCAGGTTGCCATGTTTGCTCTTGGCCTTGTAAGAACACAGACTGCTAATTCTATTCTTTGGGTCTAGCATAAGGCAGAGAATTGACACCACCCAATTCTCAGTCTTGCAGATACTGGTCGACAACTAGAAGGCAGTGAGGCCTTGGTTAAAGGTAGGGCTGCTCTCTAAAGAAACCCACCCATTTGCTTAAGGAGTCCTGGGAGAAGTTGGGGGCAGCTCAACTGAACACAGGGTAATTCAGGCCTCCATGGCAGACAACCAGGGGAAGGAAAAACAGAAGACAAGGATTCAGACTCTGAGGTTCCAATCTTCCAGAATAATGCCCTCACTCAGGAACTGAGTCGCTCCAACTGGCTGGCCTCCTACTGCACACTGAATCAGACAGGAAGATGTCTGTAAATAACCCCCTTCCTTGCTTACTTTAACGTCCACAGTTGGGGATCAGTTTAGAGAACCAGATAGTCTGCAGGGAAAAAAAAAACCAAAAACCCCAGCATATACTCACTCATACATAGAAACTTCTGTGAAGACACACAAAGAGGGAATGGGAAGAAAACCCACACTGTATAAAAGGAAGAACTAACATGAAAACCCAATACAAAAAAGAACCACTCATCCTGGAAATCTTGACTCAGGTTGGGTGTGGTGGCTCAGGTCTTAATCCCAGCACTGGAGAAGCAGAGGTAGGCTGACTTCTCTAAGTTCAAAGCCAGCCTGGTCTACGAAGTGAACCAGTCAAGGTTGGATAGCAAGAGACCCTGTCTGAAGTCAACAACAAAAACAAATTGAAGAACATAGAAGTATCTTTCCTTAATTCTATGAATAGTCTCAGAGAAACTTGAGAACAAATGTCAAGCAACAGGAGCGAGGTGCTATGGCACTCCTCTGCTCCCTCGTGGCTCTTCATAGACATTGGGGATCCTAAAAGGTATGATAGCCAAACATTCTGTTTGTAAAACAGTGAATGAGTTCACTGAAGAATGAACAAAGCCAATGACCAAATCGTTGGTTTGGAGGCTGGAAAATTGGCTCAATAGACACAATGCTTGCCTAGCATGCACAAAGACGCAGGTTCAGTTCCCAGCTGCATATACCAGGTGTCATGACGCATGCCTGTGATCCCAGCTCTGCAGAAGTGAAAGCTGGAGGGCCAGAGGTCAACATCGCTGTACAGACTGGACTAAGGGAGAAGCCCATCTCAAAACAAACAAGTGAAAGGCTGATTTGGAAGAGAAACACTTAAAGCATTTCCCAAAATATAGTGCAAAAGTAGAAGGAAATGGAAAATCCAAGTTGTGACACAGTGGGGCTGAAGAGACCATGGCTCAGTAGTTAAGAGTACTGGTTGTTCCTCCAGAGGACATGGATTCCATTCTCAGCACTCACATGGCGGCTCACAACTAACTATTTGTGGCTCCGGTTTCAAGGGATCCAATAACCTCTTCTGGCTTCCACAGGCACCAGGCACACACATGGTGCACAGACACAGGCAGGTACAACACAGCCTTACACATAAAACTTTTTAATTGTTTTTTTTTTTTTTAAGTTGAGACATAGAAGATGAAGAAAGGCCAGCAGCATCTATGATGGAGATTCTAAAAGGGGAGGAAATAGGAGCAGGAATGGGGTATAGATCAAAGTAACACTGGAAAATGGACCAGGAGGACAGCTCAGAGGGTAAAATGCCTAGTGCACAAGCATGGGGACCCAAATTTGGATCCCCAGCACCCAAGTTAAAGAAAGTGTGGTAGCATTTTCTCACCGGCCATCCTGCCTAACCAAATCACTGAGCCCAGGTCACTGAGAGGCCCTGTGTCAAAAAGTAAGAAAAAAAAGTCATAAAGACATGTAGACTCTGACTTCAACATCCACATGCCTATATGTGTAAGTACATAAAGAAATCCATAAAGAAATGAAACACCAGTAAGAAGGTCCCTAAGCTAAGGCATGAAATGAGTAACTTTACCGTGAACAGGTCTACTACATGGTAAGAGCAATGTCGACACCACAGCTAGAAAAAAACTCAACACTATAGTGACAAAATCTGTACAGGGCCAGTGAGATGATTTGGCAGGTAAAGGTGCTTGTCAACACGCCTGCCAACTGGAGTAGTCTGACCTCTTCTGACCTCCAGCACGTGATACACACACATACCACATACATATACGCAGGTTCTCACTCATAATTATAACATAAAAATAAATGTTAAAAAAGAGAAAGAAAAACAATATTCAGAAATGCATAAGGTCTCCAGTACATTTCCAGATGCTGTGGCCTGGAATCCCAGCTAGAGATGCAGCCGCTAACTTTAACAAGTAAACTAGAATTGGAGCTCTGTGCAGGTCTATCCTTGTAGTACATAATTTAAAGGTGAGGAATATGCATACATAACATGAATCCAACGTGGTAGTAACAGAGCCCCAGATGTCACCTGGTCTCCAATCAGACCGATTCTCTTGGCAATGGGCACAATGACAAAATGACCACTGTAGCACACAGATATAATCCAGCACTTGAGACATAAGAGGGGGAGAACTGGGAGTTCAAAGTCATCCCTGGCTACCAAGTGAACTCAAGGCCAGCCTGGGTCTCACTTCGTCATCAGTGCTGCAGGTGGGAGTGTAGTAGGGCTGCAGGTGGGATGGTTGGTCTGTTTTTCTTAATTTGTTAAGGATATATTTTAAAGTTGTCTCTGTCTCTGTCTCTGTCTGTCTCTTTC
This sequence comes from Rhynchomys soricoides, assembly GCA_019843965.1. Lineage (NCBI taxonomy): Eukaryota > Metazoa > Chordata > Mammalia > Rodentia > Muridae > Rhynchomys > Rhynchomys soricoides. The sequence goes on along the minus strand of JADRCH010000064.1, from coordinate 7,573,412 downwards.
TCTCTCTCTCTCTCTCTCTCTCTCTCTGTGTGTGTGTGTGTGTGTGTGTGTCTGTGTGTGTGTGTATGCAGGTGCCATAGCACACAAGTGGAGACTAAGAGACAACTTGGAGGGTCATTTCTTGCCTTCTACCATGTGGGTCTTGAGGAACAGACTCAGGACCTCAGGTTTGTCATCCAGAGCCTTTTCCCACTGAGCTATCTCACCAGCCCAACATATATTTTTATACTGGCATGAACAGTCCTTGTCTGTTTTTTTTGTTTGTTTTTGGGTTTTTTTTCTGCTTGTTTCATTTTGTGGATATTATTGAAAATGATTCTGTCATATACAAAACAATTTTTAAAGTATCTACTTGGAGCTGGGGAAGTGGCTTGGTAGCATGCCTGTGAGGGTGTTTCTCTGTTTTGATTGCTATATTAAGGTATATAATCATTTTTATACTGTGCATATCCCATCCCATAATGAATCTGATTTTAATCATATGCAAACCCAATTATGCACAGGCATAAAATGGTAAATTCATGATTCTCCCCTAAAAGTTCACTTGAGGATCTACTTTTACCGTACTGTGCATGCACCCAAAACCAGTTCAAACCGGATTAGCCTTTCCATTCTTTGTACCAGGATACATTGAGAATATGTTTGAATAGGAACTGTCTAAATTTGCTAGGGGAGTAGAAACTTATGCATTGTTCAGAGAGGGTGTGCTCATAGGCTGATGTGGTGCCAAGTTCTTTATTGGGGGGGGGGGGTGCACAGCTAATGGAGCTGGGCTGCCCCGTGCATCACTGGAGGAGTGGGGGTGATTAACCCATCCCAAGTCAAGTCCCAGGTTGCTAAACATTCTCCGTGCTCACCCTGAGCCCCTGTCTCAAAATAAATAAATCTCTCTTGAATGCATAAGTAGATCATAATTAAGTACTGGGAGTTCTAGATGATTTGTTTACGTATTTAATTTTGGCAGCTCTGAAGATCAAGGCCAGGGAGGAAAGGAGAAGGAAGGGGAGAGAGGGGGAGGAAAGGAAAAGGAGTATCAAATTAAGTAATGAAAATATGTATCAGCTTAGAATGAAAATGTACATCAAGATGGGGGACCAGCAGGATGAGGCAGTAGGTAAGGGCGCTTGCCATCCATCAAGCCCTGCCAAACCCAAGCTTGCCTCAGAGTCCACATGACAGGAGAAAACCAACTCCATACACTGTCCTCTGACCGTGGCACATGCTACCACATACACAAATTGGTTTAAGTCAAATTTTGTTGGCGACATACTTTTTTATTGCATTTTCATATGACAGTTTTGCATACCTTTGTGGGGCCAGAAGTTTTGCTGTGGTGCTCACCCTGGTATCTTTTTTTTTGTTTTTGTTTTTTCGAGACAGAGTTTCTCTGTATAGCTCTGGCTGTCCTGGAACTACTCTGTAGACCAGGCTGGCCTCCAACTCAGAAATCCGCCTGCCTCGGCCTCCCAAGTGCTGGGATTAAAGGCGTGTGCCACCACTGCCCAGCCTCCCGGCCTCACCCTGGTATCTAACTCAGCCTTTTCCTGTCTCAGCCTCCCAAGTAGGTGGGGGGATAACATTTTTAAAAATAGGGAACAGCAAGGTAATTCAGCCCCCTCCAGTATGGCTGATTTTTTAAAAAAATATAAACTGAGTGGTCATGGCACATGCCTTTAATCCCAGCATTTGGGAGGCAGAGGCAGGCGGATTTCTGAGTTCAAGGCCAGTCTGGTCTACAGAGTGAGTTCCAGGACAGCCAGGGTTATACAGAGAAACCCTGTCATGAAAAACATAGATAGATAGATAGATAGATAGATAGATAGATAGATAGATATATTTTATAACTTTAGAAAGTTTTCATTGCACAAGCCATTAGTAGTAGCATTATATAAGCATTTATCATTATTGTTAACTCCTGGGAATGGCTTCACTTAGCATCTTTTTAGATCTGAGCCATAAGATTCCAAGGCAATTCCAATTTTCTTCTGTGGGAGCTCATTGCAATTGCTCTGAGCTACAGACGTAATACGACTGGCTCCACACTGTCGCCTCCTCGGTCTTTACTGCTGCCGTCCATAAACTGTTTCTCCCATATGTTCATGGGACTCGCACTTCTCTGAGGTCTCACACATTTAAACCTATTCCTTATTTCCTTCTTTTATATTGTGGTGTGTGTGTGTGTGTGTGTGTGTGTGTGTGTGATCAAGAGACAACTTGTGGGAATTGTTTGGGGGTTCGTTTGTTTGTTTGTGTTTTGGGGTCTTCTCCCATCTACCATGTAGATTCTGGAGATTGAACTCAGGCCATCAGGCTTGGCAGCAAGTACCTTTACCCAATAATCTGTCTTCCCAGTCTTTCTCTCTGTCTGTCTGTCTGTCTCTGGGCAGGATTTCAGTACATCGTCCAAGCTGGCCTTGAACTTGGTAGTCTCCTGCTTCAACATCCCAAGCCTGGGGCTGCAGGAATGTGCAACCATGCTTCACTTAAATACATCCAATGTTGACAGACGAAAGCAGCTTTCATCTATATGCAAATTAAGTTTCCATATGCCTTGCTGTTTATACTAAGATGCTCAAAACATTTTCTAAATTGCAGCCAAAAATCATATATTCAAGGCCTAGGGATGAAGGTCATTTGGCAGTATTTGCTTAGCATGTACAAGATAGGGATTTGTTTTCTGGCACCACATAAACTAGGCATGGTTGCACGTGCCTACACTTTTATTATTCAGTAGATGAACACAGGAGGATCAGGAAGGAGTTCAAAGTCATCCCTCAGCTACATGGCCAGTTCAAGGACCTCCTGGAAGCCGGGCAGTGGTGGTGCATACCTTTAATCCCAGCACTTGGGAGGCAGAGGCAGGTGGATTTCTAAGTTTGAGGCCAGCCTGGTCTACAGAGTGAGTTCCAGGACAGCCAGGGTTACACAGAGAAACCCTGTCTCGAAAAGAAAAAAAGAAAGAAAGGACTTCTTGGACTGTATGAAATGCTGTCTCCACACTGTTGGGAGCTGCCTGAGCACCCACATCCGCCATTACAAGATGGCGCCTACATTCGGCCGAGGACAAGTTGTAAACAGGCTAGTGCGCATGCACCTGGTAATTTTCCACCTCAGAGTCTCAGCCTCTCTCGTGGCGGCATCTGGCCTGGTGTGCGGGAGCCAATGGGGAAGCTCCATGTCCCAGGCAAGCGCTGTGACCCATATAAAGGGCGGGTATTCAATTGTTCTGGGTCTCCATTCGTGGCAAGCTTATGCTCTCCCTCTCAAGATGCATTGAAGCTTTACTGCAGAAGGATCCTATGTGTGCCGCGTCGTTCTTGCTGGCGAGACCGTAGCGCGGGACACCACACCCCCCCAAAAGGGCATACTTAAACGTTATTAAAATAGCCACTCCCATCAGTAGCTGGCTGCCTCTACCATGGCCTCCAATGACATCATCCCTTCAGTGTTTACACCTTTCTATAATCCCTTCCTCTTATGGGTCAGCTGGCTCCCATGAATTCTAAGTGACTCTAAACTAAAAGAATACAGAGTGAGTTACAGGACAGCCAGGGCTACACAGAGAAACCCTGTCTCGAAGAAGGAAAAAAAAAAAAGACTGTCGCTCCCATCTTGCTTCCCCTGCTTCCTCTTTTCATTTCTTCACTGACAGAAACCAACTGCTATGTCATGAGCTACACCATGAAAAAGCCCACCTGATGAGGAACAGAGGGCTTCCAGCCAGTAGCCAGTGAGGAATTGAGGTCTTCAGTCCAGCGACCTGAGAGGAACAGAATCCCACCAACAAGCACTTGTGTGAGTTTGGGGAAGAACTTGCCCCCTCATTGTATAGAGCCAACTTCAGACAAGGCTAGATGTTACCCAACTCACTAAATGGTGGAGTAATTTATAATGTAGCAATAAATAACTAATACACCACCAAAGTGTTTAATATGAAGACATGCATAATTTTAACAGTGAACTGTAGCCCAATCGACGTAGGCACACACTTCTTTTTGACTAGGCACTCATAAAAAATAAGACTTTCTGTATTCAATTTACCTGGAAACAAAGAATATTTTTTTTTCCAAATTAGCTTCAGGTTCCCTACTTTTTTTTTTTTTTTAATTTTTTAATTTTCCTACTTTATTTACATTTCAAATGTTTCCCCCTTTCCAGATCTCCCCTTTGGAACCTCCCCATTTCCTCCCCCATCCCCTGCCACTATGGGGGTATTCCCCCACCCACCCACCCACCCACTCTCGTCTTCCCTCCCTGGCATTCTCCTATACTGGGGGATCTAAGACCCTCAGGCCCAAGGGCCTCTCCCCCCCTGATGCAGTTTCCCTACTTTTAAAAACATTGTTTCACTGGGTGTGGTGATACATGTCCTTAGTCCCAGCACTCAGGAAGCAGATATCTGTGAGTTCAAGGCCAGCCAGGTCTACATTGTGAGTTCTAGGAAAGGCTGGGATCTGTAGAGAAACCCTGTCTCAAAACAACAAAAACATGTTTCTCCTTTGCTATTCATATAATTCACTTCAAATCACTCACCCTTGCCCTACATACACATTTAAGACATCAAAACAGAGGAAGTCATCAAAACAGGCAGTAGGAAAACTCCTAGTCTCTAATGCAGACTGTTTCTGTTTTTATTTAGTAAGTGTAGGGCATACACATGACATAGCACATGTATGAAGGTCAGAGGAAACTTTTGTGGATTTCCTTCCATCTTTGTATGGCGTACAGGGATTTAAGTCATGTCACCAGTCTTACACAGAAAACATTTTGTTATTTATATAGTTATTTACTTTATCTATATTCGTGCTGAGGGTATGTATATATACCATGTGCACACAGGAGCCTATGGAGGTTGGAAAAGTGCTGGCTCTCATGGAACAAGGTTGTGAGCTACCATGTAGATGATGGAAATTGAACCGAGGTCCTCTGCAAGAGCAGCAAGCTAACCACTGAGCCATCTCTCTAGCCCATGAGCATTTTTACCCACCGAGCCACCTTGATGGCTCAAGACTTCATCAAATTCATGAAACCCAATGGTTAAGATTATCAAGAGTTTGAGGAGGCAGTTATTGAACACTACCATTTGAAAATTTTAAATTACATTTATACTCTCTATATTACATAAGTTATATTAATTTATAATTAAATGATACAAAACAAAAGATACATTTTTAAATTTTAATTATGTCACTATATTTTACTATAACCGTGGTCTTGGGTTTATTTACTTCTTTTATTGAATGGAGATGCTACAGAGTGGTGTGCTGCCCTTCTTAACCCCCATTAGTGATATCGCAGTGATAATCTGGAATACCCCACGGGAGAACTATTTACACCATGGGAACTGGTAAATATTGGCAACCCTGATGTTAAATATTTACTAATTGTCTTGGTTTACTTTCTGTTGCTGTGATGAAACACTGACCAAAAGCAACTTGGGGAGGAAAACACTTATTTTATCTTATAGGATACAACCTATTGTGAAGGGAAGCCAAGGCAGGAGGCAGAGGCCGTGGAGGGACACTACTTACTGGCTCACTCCCTATTGCTTCTTCAGCTTGGTCTTTTATGGCATCCACAATCAAATGTCTAGGGGTGGCAACACCCACAGTGTTGTTGTGAGGAGTGTGGACTCTCCCACATCAATCATTAATCAAGAAAATGCCCCAGAGCCTGGCCCACAGGCCAATCTGATGGAGGCACCCTCTTGGTTGAGGTTCCTTCTTTCTGGATGATCCGAGCTTGTGTCAAGTTGGCAACTAACCAGCACACTTGTAAACCACCACCTGGTAGCCATTCCTGCTCTAGGACAGCTAAGAATAGCATAACTGTACACAGACCTGCCTGCAAACTATAAAAACATGTCACACAAAACCCAAACAAAATAACAGTTGATCCAGTTGTCCTAAGGCAGAGGTCAACAATGTCTTTTCCTACTCATTTAGATTCAAACATAAGCCAGGCATTATGGAAATGGAGTCAGAATGGAAGGAGACAGCAGTTTTACACAATGCCCATTCAAATATGCTTTGAAACAATTTCTTTTTGCATTTTATTTAGAGAGACAGTTGTTGCAGGATTTTCCCTGTACAATTACATTAGGGCAACCGGAGCCCTGTGATTGGACAGGGAACAGGGAGACAGAGCTAAGAGTTAAGGTCTTGGGAGGAGAAGGAGGAAGATGGCAGCGGACGTGAACTGGCGTAGCACCACTGATGGCTATGTTATCATACAGGTTAGAAGTTTGGGATAAGTTGTCTAATCTAGGTGGGCAGCCTTTATCATTATATATTGGCTCTGAAATTATTGTATTGGCATCTTATAAATTGTGTTTTTATTGATACATAAATCTAATTGGTTAACTATATGCTTAAGAGTTTTAATTCTATCGGGCAATTGGGTGTTGAGATGGCTGACCATGGGGCAGGCAAATTATCCAATGGGCCTGGCGGCAGAGATCCACCAAAGGATTCAGCTCCCAAGAGTTGGCAGACTGAGAGAGTGAGATCACCCATCGGTTGCTGACCTGAGCACTGGAACATGCCGGTTCTCTTTTTTAATACTTCCCGCCACTGACAGTATCTTTCCATGCATGCGCACACACTGAATGGTTTGGTGGGTGGAGGTCAGAGGACAAGCTGTGGGAATTTGTCCCCTCCTTCTACCATGTGGGTCCCAGGGGTCTCAGGTCCTGAGGCCTGGTTGGTGGCAGGCACTTCTAACTGATGATTTTTTCTCCAGCCCAGAAACAATTTTTAATGATTTATTTATTTTTATTTTATATGCATTGGTGTTTTGCCAGCATGTATGTCTGTGTGAGGGTGTTAAATCACTTGGAGTTGGATTACAGACAGTTGTGAGCTGCCATGTGGGTGCTGGGAATTCAACCCAGGTCCTCTGGAAGATCAACCAATGCTCTTAACTGATGAGCCATCTCTCCAGCCCTGCCCAGAAACAATTTTAAGTGGCATGATGTAAACACATTGCTAGGCCCCACCTAGGGCACGGGGAGATGCCTCTGCATGTCTAGAGCCCTGACAACAAGGTTTCGTTTACTTTATGCTACATATCTCCCTGTTCTGGAACCTCATGAGATTCTATAAACCTCTCAGTGGTTCCTGCAGGAATGGAGGCAAAATGGGGTGGGAGAGAATTTGTACTAGATACTCCTCTGTGTGTTCACATGGGTGGGTTCTCAGTGTACATACACGGGGTTGGGGGGGTACTTTGCCTTTCCCCTCCATTCTTCCTTGTGTTCCTATGTGAAAGGAACTGCTCCTATGGCTTCTCTTTCTTATCCTCAGATGCCTTTATCCTTCTTAGAGACTATACCTCAGTCTTAACATTAATATTAGAAAAGAACCTTCCCAATTTACTAAAAAGGCAAACATAACAGCATTTCAAAAGCTATCATTTTTTAAAAGCTATCATTCTTCAATGAAGTTATGATATGGAAATTCACCTAGAATAATGCTCAGGGTCAGCACCCATATTTGGAATCTGCAGAGAGGCTAATTTCCAGTCAAAGTGACAGTACTATCCAGAGAGGCGTTATCTCCTCATGCAAGAGCCTCCAAAACCCAGTGCATTCAGAAGGAATTCAGTGGTCTGAGGATCACATCCAAGAGAAGCTGGAAAACTAGTCTACAGATATGTTCACACTGAGTAAACTATCTGTGTGTAATCCACATGTGTTTGTACATGTGCGTGTGTGTGTGTGTGTGTGTGTGTGCCCGCACGTGCTTGTGTGAGAGTAAGGTACTTGTGTTTGCATGTGCATACAGAGGTCAAAGATGCAGTATCTTCCTTGATTGGTCTCCACCTTATTTTTTTGAGATGGCCTCTCACTAAAACTGGAGTTCAATCATTCAGCTAGGCTGGCTGTCCAAAGATATACATATATAGACACATACCCTCGTGCTGGGGTTACAGATGCATGCCATTGTCCGGCTTTTACATAGGTGTTGAGATCTGAACTTGTGTCCTACAGTTGCCTTGCAGGAGCTTTACTGACTGAGCCATCCTCCCAGTCCTCCGATAAGGTTTGTTTAAAAATTATATTTATGTATGTCTATGGTATATATGTGTATGTCTATGTCTATATCTACATGTGTGTATGCACAAGTGTTCATGTGTAACATGGTTCTCAGGCAGAGGCCAGGGACAACTCACAAAAGTTGGTCTCTCTTTCCACCATGAGATTCCATAAATCAAACCTAGATCATCAGGCTTAGCAGCAAGTGACTTACCCAGACAGACATCTTGCTGCAGATCCATCTTACCAGATAAGTTTTTTAATAAGACGACAGTGTGTAACATTATTGTCTCAATAGCTTTAATCCCAGCACTTGGGAGGCAGAGGCAGGTGGATTTCTGAGTTCGAGGCCAGCCTGGTCTACAGAGTGAGTTCCAGGACAGCCAGAGCTACACAGAGAAACCCTGTCTCAAAGGAAAAAAAAAGTCTCAATAGCTCCAGCTATCTTTTGCTTAGTGTAGGAATGAACTGCCATTCAAGGTCTAATTCATAACCTAGAGCTATTACGAAGCACTTTTCCTTTAATTTTTTTATCTGGAAAAGATCTGATATTATTGAAAGACAAAACAAAAACAAAAGTTCCCTAAAATCCAAGATTTAAAATAAAAAAAAAAAAATTTAATTCTTTTTTAAAAGCTCCAGATCTCAATATGAAAATGATCCAAAATAGGCAATATAATTTTCACATCTTTTGGAAAAATACTGAGTCATATTGCCCACCCACGTCTTGTAAAAAATAACAGAAATTCAATGATTCAAGCAAGATACACTGTCATTGTCTGAAGCAAACACTTGAGTCATTATGAAAAACGAGAAACAAAGTCTCATCAGGAACAAAAGTTTAGATCCTATGTCCCGAGAAAAATTTTGCAATGAGCTTTTTTTTCTTTCAGTCCCAAACGTATGTTTTCCTTGTATCACAGATACCTCAGAGCCAGATATTGTCCCCTTTCATGAGAACAAGAACTGTCATATGTTGAACAGACTATGGTGAATGGGCTGTGTCATTCATTCAAGCAAAGCACAGCTAAAAGTCTGACCGGCAGTGATTAGGACTCCATCAACAGTCCTTAGGGACAGGCCCAATAGCCTAGGACAAAGGATGGAAAAAGCTCCTACAGGCCCGGGCAACCCACAGGACAGATGGGGGCCACACCCCCTCACTCCCCCAGCTCCCCTCCTCCTGCAGATTGCCTCCTTTCTGTTCCCTGCGGCAGCAGCATAGGCCCCGGCTCTGATTGTTCTCTCTACTCTCTGGTTTCTGGCCTCAAATCCATTTCCCTCCTGATCCCAGGAGCTCTTTTCTTTCTCCTACGGGCTGCCCAGAGGTTCCTATACATCATTGCTCAGTAGTATCTGGTGACAGAAACAGTTCCGTTCTTGGATGTCCTATGGAAAATGAAAACAAGAGCAAAGAGGATTGTGAAGAAGCTAGCCTTGAGCCTATTCACCCGTGAGGAACTCTGGGACATCCACTGCTCACCATGAAGGAATCGCCTGACTGGTTCTCACAGTATTGCCCAGAGTCCCCAGCCACTGAATGAAGGCCTAATGCTCAGGCTCAGCAGTCCCTGACAGCAGAGAAATCCATGCTCTCAGAATACTTGGTTGATGGTCGTAGCACCCCTCATTGTCTCTGCGTTTATCACAACCAAGGCTGGCAGCCTCTTTTTTCTCCACTCCCTTCACCTTGATATCTCTGCTGGCTCCTCTGAAAGCTGGGGTTACCTCCTCCTCATAGCCCTGCAAGCCTCTACCTCGCTGCTACTGAAGCCTAAATCCTCCAGCATCCAAACCGTGTTTCCCCTGACCCTCAAAGTCCTCCCACGAACCTCAGCATCTCCATTTTGCCCCCATCGTGACAGTCAGGCGATTGGATCGGGAGTCACCTAAGAGCCTGTTATAGTGGTTCACAACTGTAATCCCAGGATTTGGGAGACAGAAGCAGGGGGCTTACTTTAAGTTTAGGACCAGCGTAAGTTTCGTGTGATCTCCAGCTATGGCCTCCAGTGTAAAAGCCAGTCTCAAAACAAAAGAAAAACAAAACAAAAATAATAATAAGAGCAGAAATACAAACAAAATAAACTACCTAGGAAATTAGTCCAGCATACCTCTAGGCGTGCCGTAACGGTGTTTCCAATGAGGAATGATGTGTGGGACGGTAACTAGAGGGGAAGACCTGTCCTGTGAGCCATAGCAGCCAACAGGCTGGGGGCTCCATGGAACATACAAAGAAGAGAAAGCTGACCAGGTCCTTTAGACTCTATTCTTCCTGAACAAGTGTGTCTGCTGCCCTCGCCACCCTCTGTGAACATAAGATTCTAGCTTCTTCGGTCTTTCAGCATGGATCTTCCAAAAACACCCAGAGGACAGCATCTATATCTTCAGGCTAGACTGAGTCTGTATCATTGGTCCCTTTTGTCTTTAGACTTCTAGCTTCCTTAAAAATGGTGTGTGTGTGTGTGTGCGCATGTGTGTTGTGCATGTATGTGTGCACGTGTGTGTGTTAGGATGTGTTCATGTGAGTGCCAGTGCCCACAGAGGCCAGAGGCATTAGATCCCCTGGAAGTAAAGTTACAGTTATTTGAGTCGATTCACACGGGTAATTGAAGGCAGACTGGAGTCCTCTCCAAGAATGGTGTATGTTCTTAACCACTGAGCCATCTCACCTGCTCTGGCTTGTATCTTCTAGTGCTGATCAGATGCTGGGTTCTCTGCTTCTCCAGCATGGACTACCCAGCCTCTGACTGTGCAAGCCCATCCAGTGAGCCCCTGTCTGTATTATGCACTGTATATATTATATAGCATATTGGCTCTGTTCTTATACAGAACGCTTACTCATATAGACACCACACGGTTCCCCACTATAAATCTCTATTGCAAACCTCTCTCTTCTGTTAGCTGTGTACGAGACTTCTGTCGTCTCTGATTGCTTGCTTCCCTTCTCTTTCTGCACGATCAGGACTTTTGCTTCATTTTCTAGCGCTCAGCTTACACATAGTCCTCACTCCTTCCCATACGTTAGTGTGACAGTTTTTCTCAGGCCTCATCACGACCCTGACCCCACAAAACTCATTCCAGTCCAATACACAATGTTTTGTTAACCAGGCTTTATGAATTCTGCTCTTTAAAACAGTGTCTCCTGACAACACTCACTCCTGTACCCTGACACTCTTGCCCAGAGTTATTGCCCCAATCCCATGAATCAAACCTCACTTTTTTGTTTGTTTGTTGTTTTTGAGACAGTCTCTCTACATAGCCCTGGCTGTCCTAGAACTCACTATGTAGACCAGGTCGGCCTCAAACTCACTGCCTGTCTCTGACTTCCAAGTGCCGGGATTAAAGGCATGCACCACTATGGCCTGCCTGAATCCCACCTTTTTGCCTCACCAATAAATCATCGAGGGACCTCCTCCCAAGACACTTCATACTTTACTCTGCTTACTCATGACATTCCAGAACTTTCCAGCAAAGGTCTCCATCCTAATAGACAGGGTTCCCTAATTATAAACATCCAACAAATAAGTAAATATCTGGCTTCCACCTACTTGGTCAACAGCTCCTGCAGAGGACCTGGGTTTAGTTCCCAGCACCCACATGGCTGCTCACAATCACCTGTAACTCCGGTTCCACGGATCCATGCCCCCGACTGGCCTTCTTAGACGCCTGCATATATGTGGTGGTACACATAAACTCAAGCAGATGAGCATACATACACACAAAAAATAATATATAAATCTTTTAAAAGAGTGACTCATTTTATCATTATTTTTTCAACCTACTTTCCAACCCTACCTAGACAGGACCTCTTGACCTGCTAATTAGTTGACCCAAGCAGGTGCCCCTACCTTTATAAAATGCCCACCCCTCTCCTCCGTTGGTTGACCTCTCTTAAAGGAAAGGTCAACTGCCAGCTCCTTCACAAACCCCTAATGAATTTCTTCAGCAGGGGGTCTACTGGTGTTTTTCTGGTGTTTCTCACCTTACCTGACCAACTGGCTTGTCCTTGGCCCTCCTGGACAGAGACCTCTAATTAATGCTGCTATCCCTCCAGGATCTTTTCAGGCTAGCTTTTGCCTTTGAGCTACATCCCTAGACCCACCTACATCATCTCTCAGACCAGATGCGGCACTTGTTACTTCTGAAAGTTTACTTTGGGTCTTTATCTATTGGGCCTTTATCTATCAAGTTCATTCTTGCATGAGTTTTCAAGCACACGGAATATATTTACTATGTATATATATTTATTGTATCAATTCTGGATCTGATCCTACTGACATATTTTTCTTCTCAGCATTGGTCATATTTGCTTGTGTGAGCGTGTATGTGCTTCTTTGCCTGGTAATAATTTTTTAAAGATTTATTTTATTTATATGAGTACACTGTTACTGTCTTCAGACACACCAGAAGAGGGCATCCCATTACAGATGGGTGTGAGCCACCATGTGGTTGCGGGGAATTGAGCTCGGAACCTCTGAAAGAGCAGTCAGCTCTCTTAACCGTTGAGCCATCTCTCCAGATCCACCTGGTAATAATTTTTGTTTGGAGACTAAACATTGCAGCTATTACATTATTGAACGTTAGGGTTCGGTGTTCCTTTTACTTTGTATTGAGATGCAGTTAAATTCCTAAAAGAAGTCTGAGTCCTTCAAGACTTCTTTTTAATCTTTATTTTTTTCTTTAAAAACTTATTTTATGGGTAGGGTAGTTTACCTGCATGTATGTCTGTGCACCACATGCATGCCTTGGGCCTGCAGAGGTCAAAAGAGGGTGGTGGAGACACAGAAACTGGAGTTACACACTGCTGTGAGCTGCCACTTGGGTGCTGGGAATCAAAACTCTTGAAGAGCAGCCACTGGTTTTAGCCCCTGAGCTACTGCTCCAGTACCTTACGTTTTGTTAGGGGTTCAGAATAGCTCCTCACCAGAGCTCCTGCAGCCCCAGCACTGACCCAAGGCCTTTCTAAGGCCTCTACTCAGAGGCCCACAGTTCCTCTCCACAGTCAAAGGCAGAAACAGAGCTACTCACAGCTCTTGGCGAGCTCCGAAGCTGGTTCTTCCTCTTTTGCAAGGATTCTTTCACCACCTCTTAATGTGTCCTCACATAGAAGCACTGATCAGAACTCATAGGAAGTCTCAAGAACGAATCCCTCTATAGAGCTCATGATCTTCAGAACACCCCCACACACACACACACACCACACCACACCATACACATACACATCACACAAACCGCCTTGATTCTGCACTTATGAGGAAAATTAAATTTAAATTAAAAGATAAAATTGTATTTTTCTAATTTTAAAATTAATCTACTTATCAGGGAAAACAACTACAGAGGAGAAAACAGTTTACATGACTCTTACCAACTTGCTGTGCAAAATTCTGTATTATTATTATTATTACTATCTTTATTATTATTATTACTGAATGTGGAGTAGGATGCTATGGTTTTTTGTTTGGTTTTATTTTTTATTTTATTTATTTATTTACTTGCTTACTTATTTACTTGCTTGCTTGCTTACTTACTTACTTATTTTGAGACAGGATCTGAATCACTATGTAGCTCTAATTGGCCTGGAACTCACTATGTAAATCAGGCTGGCTTAGAACTCACAGATAGGATCTCATGTAGCTCTGACCTGGTTTTGTAGCCAAGAAGAAGCTTGATGTTCTGATCAATTCCCAAGTTCTGGGATTCCAGGCATGTACCACTGTCTGCAATTTATGTGCTTCTGGGAATCAAACCCAAGACTTCTGCCTGCTAGGCAAGTACTTACTGCCTGAGCTACATCCCTAGCCCATGTTTGTTTTATGATTAGTATATAATGAATGGGTTCACTGTGCCTTTCTCATACACACGGTGTTATTGTTGATTCTCCCCTTGCATCTCCAACAATCCCCATTCCACTTTGATATCAGTCACATCAATTGTTTTAGATTTATGTATTTGAAGTGTAAGAATATTTTTACCTGCATGCTTATATGTGCACCACGTGCACCTGGTGCCTATGAGGTCTGAAGAGGCCGTCAGATCCCCTCATTCCCATAAAACTGGGGTTACCGATGGCTGTGAGCCACCATGTTAGTACTGAGAGCCAAACCTGTTCTCCGCAAGAACAGCAAGTGCTTGTAACCACTGAACCACCTCTCCCGCCCTTCATGTCACATTAAGCAGACATTTTTAGTGAATCACAGTGAACTGGTGCTACAGAGTTACCATACAAGAATTCTCAAAGGGTGTTCCTCTTACATGAGAAACCGGAACTACTTAGCAGGTAGAGGGAGCGCTTCCAGCCCTATCTGTGAGAAGTTCCTTCAGGAGTTTGGACAACCAAAGCCTGAAAATGAGTCAAACCTGACCAGTTTTTGAGGAGTGCGCTGCCCTGAGTTGGTAGGCTGGAAAACCTTTGGAAATTTCCAGAGTAAAAATGACTCGCAGGCCAGATGAAGGGAGAAAAGGAATCTTATCACACCCAAGTGAGTGCGAAGTGACTCTGGAAGGAAGGGAGGGTGGTCTGGGGGGTCGTTGGCGCCCAGCCTTCTTGACTCTGTTAGACCCACTGTGTCAGGGAAGGAGACTATAACTCAACCTCACTGGCAAAATGTCTCCACTCCCTCCGTGCCCCGGGCCCCACGGACTGGAGTAGATGAATACTGTGTGAGAATAATTACTAACTAGTAATGGAAGATTTCTGAGAAGCCAGATCTTTTTCTAGAAAGTTCTATGCCTCCATCATGGGTTCGCCTTAGCAAAGCATTTTGGGAGTGCTGCCCACAAGGGGATCTGAGAAGTGTGGCTTGCAGCCTGCCGAGTGGAAGTGGGCAGGAGTGGGAGGAAGTTCGAGAGTGAGCTAGGCGGAAATAGAAGAAACAGTCACATGATGAAAACCCAATACTTCTCCACAAAAGTACAAGAAAGAGAAAGGGAAGGGGGGTGGGGTGGGTGTGAGGCAAGGGGGTAGAGCTGTGCAGGAGAGGGAATGAATGAACTAACAACATAACCTCTGCACTAAGTACCACTGACCCTGGGGCTGGATTGACATAACTAAGCAGCTCATGTCAAACAGGCTCAGCCAAAAACACGGAAATCTTACATGGGTAAACTAGCCAGTCTTTTAGGTTTGGTTTTTGTTTTGTTTTTGCTTTTTGTTTTTGTTTTCAAGACAGGGTTTTTCTGTGTAATCTTGGCTGTCCTGAAGCTCACTCAATAGACCAGGCTGGCCTTGAACTCAGAGATCCACTTGTCTCTGCCTCCCAAGTGCTGAGGATAAACACTGTCCCACCACACCCAGATAAATCAACCATTCGTACTGATAGAGCTAAGACCACTGCTTCCTTGGTGTCTCTTCTCCATCATGGAAAGCAGCCAGCATGCTACAGTATTTAGTGCATAGGCTTAGTGTGTTAGAGACTAGAGTTCGCATCCCAGCACACCGGGACTAGCTCAGGGTAGAGTGCTTGCCCAGGATGCACAAAGCCCTAGGTTTGATTTCCCTAGTACCACAAAAGCCAGACATAGCAGTGCACACCGGTAATCTCAATACTTGGATACTTGGGAGGTGAGCACAAGAGAATCAGAGTGTCAAGCTCACCATTGACTACATAATGAGTTCTGGCTATCTTGGGCTACATGAGACTCTGCCTCAAATAGTAAAAAATGAAGATATTGTGGTTGGAGCTGGAGTTCATATGTCTAGCATGTGCTAGGCTCTGGGTTCCATTACAGCAGCACTCACACACACTGAAGATATGAAATATCCATGTCTTGGGGGAGGGGGGGTCAAGAAAAAAGAGAAAAAAAGAAGACAGAAATGTATTACATGGGAAATATACATAAATGCCTTTATTTTATATCTCCAAGGACTGAACCCAAGTCCTACATGGATGGAGGCAGGGGCTTTTTACTTTGAAACAGGGTCTCACTAAATTGCCCAGGCAGTTCTTGAACTTGTAATTCTCCTGAGTCCTCAAGTGGTTGGAATCACCAGGCCTATGCCATAAGACCCATCTCAAAAAACACCCATTAGCAACTAAAGCAGTGGTTCCAATCTTCCTAATGCTGTGACCTTTACTACAGTTGTTCATGTTGTGGTGACCACCCCCCAAACCATAAAATTATTAGAGCTAATTCATAACAGTAACTGTGTTATTGTTATGAATTGTAATGTAAATATCTGATATGCAGGACATCTGATATCTGACCCCTGTAAAAGGGTCCCCAAAGGGGTTGCATCCCACAGGTTGAGAACCACTGAACTAAAGTCACTTTCATATTTGTACACACCAAAAGGTACTATATAGAATATTTTACCTGTAAAATGTAAAAGTACAGCTTCCCTGGGCATCTCTGTACACCTGTAATCTGGCTGTATGGGTTTCCTTCCAGTTGTGAATGGAGCTGCAAGATGCTAAGAATCTTAAATGTCATGTTTTGCCTATTGTCTTCGTTTCATTTCTGGCGAAGTGATAAAACACAATGATAAACAGCAATTTGGGGGGAGAAAAGGTTGACTTTAGCTTACAATTCCAGGTTATAGTCATCATTGTGGGGATGTCAAGGCAGTAGGAACTTAAAACGGCTAGTTATAATATCCACAGTCAGAAGCAGAGAGAAATGAACAGCTAGTTGTCAGCAGAGAGAAACGAATGCACAAATGCTTCCTGCTCCATTTGCTTTTCAACACATAGACAGCCCAGGTCTCAAAAACAGGGACTGGTGCTGCCTGCAGTGGGCTGGGTCTTCCCACATCAATTAACATACTCAAGGCAATCCCTAATGCCACCAAGATAACCCCCCATAGACATGTCCGTAGGCAGCCTGACACAGGCAATCTCTCATTGGTAATCATTGAGACTCTCTTCCCAGGTGAGTCTAGGGTGTATCAAGTTGACTGTTAAAAATGACCACCTATTTATAATTTCGGGCCTACAAGATGGCTTAGTGGGTACAGGTGTTTGCCTGTCACCTGACACCTGACAGTGAAGTCTGACACCTGAGTTTCAGCCTTTGGACTCACATGGTGGAGGGAGAGAACTAGTTACTGTAGGTTGTCCATTGACTTTCATTCGTGAGCCATGGCATGCACTTACGAGACACACACACACACACACACACACACACACACAGAGTAATTTTTTAAAATGGGGCCAAAGAGATGGCTCAGCAGTTAAAACCAAATGACCCAAGTTCAGTACCCAGCACCCACATTGTTGAGTTGCCATCGCCACCCATAACTCCAGCACCTCTTGCCTCTATGGACACCTACACTCATGTATACCTATCCATGCACAGATATACAGAAATACACATAATAAAATGAATCTTGGAGAAGGAGGAGGAAGAAAAGAAGGAGGAGAAAGAGGAGGAAGAGAAGGAGAAGAGGAAGAGGAAGAAGAGGAAGAAGAAGCCACCACAGCAGCCAAAATAACTGGGAGATGAAGTCAATCTCACAGTGTAACAACAAGGGTCATTATGCCCTTCCCTGAGGTGTTTTCACTGTGCAAGTAGATACAGAAAGTTCTGGTTTCTAGGAAGAAAAGGAACTGAGAATTAAATGAACCGACATCCACAGAGCTCACTCTTTACTTCCTGTCTAATCAGCCTTGTTCTGTGCGCTGCTGCTAACACAGTCTCTGCTTCTCGGCTTCCTTTTTATCACGGACGTTAGAAGAATAAAGTTTTGTCCCAATCAGAATTAACTCCATTATCTGTCTCATGCTACATTATTTCTGGAACAAAATGTATCATTTTTTCCTAGCTCAACAAACATTTATAAAGTACCTCCAGTGTGTCAGGCATCAGGGGGACATAAGGACACAGTCCCTGCCCTTGAGGAGGTTTTACAAAGAGGTGGTTGGACCAGGTACAGTGGCTCATGCCTGTAATCCTAGTACCTGGAGGCTGAAGCAGAAGGTTAGTGAGCTCAAAACCGGCAGAGACTAGATAGCAAGTTCCAGACAACCCTAGACTACATAGTGAGACCCTGTCTGAAAGGAAACACACACACACACACACACACACACACACACACACACACGAAGAAGAGGAGCAGGAGGAGTAGGGAGAACAAGACAAAGAGGACTGAGGAGACAGAGTGCTCGCCATGTAAGCATGAGGACCCAAGTCTGGATTCTCAGCATCCACATAAAAGCAGGGCATGCCTGTGCACATCTGTAACACCTGTGGTAGGACAGAGACAAGCAGATGCTGAGATCTTCCTGGCCAGTCGGTCTCAATGGTGAACTCTGAGTTCAATGAGAGACTTTGTCTCAAAAAATAAAGTGGGCAGTGACCGTGAGAACCACACACGTTGACCTACGAATGCTCCCACCTACGCGTGCAAGCATGATCATACCCATGTGTACACTTGTACACACACATCACACACATAAAAGAGAAAAGAGAGGACAAAAGATAGAGGTGGAAGAGGTGGGAAAGGGGGAAAGGAGGAGGTAGTGAAGAGATGCAGAAGTGGTCCCCAGCTATAGAGGAGGGTGCTGAGGTACAATACCCAGCCATGGGGAGGAAGCTAATTCTGCCCAATAGAGGGTAGGTCAGGAACATTTGAGATAATCCCTCAGTCACGTTTTCTATACAGACCACTTCTCACATTCCATAAGACTTGGGGAACTCTAAAGTCAGGAGCTACTACTTGTAAAACACTCACCAAAATTATGCTTGGAATACTTTCACACTCTTAGGATTGTATCCCCAATGTTATCTGATAAGAACCCTTGGACAGAAATGCTCAGTCAACTCTCCAGGAACCCACTCAACATTTGCTGAAGGTCCATGTGTTGCCTGGGCAATTAGAATGATCCTGCTTTTATTCCTGTTTCTGGCCTGCCTGCCTGCCTTCCTTCCTTTCTTTTTTGGTGTGTGTGTGTGTGTGTGTGTGTGTGTGTGTGTGTGTGTGTGTGTGTGAGAGAGACACAGGTGCATACTGGCATTGCACATGTACAGGCATGCGTTTGTGTAGGCCAGAGGTCATCCTTGGACATCATGTCTCAGGACACCAGCCACCTTAATTTCCAGGCCCTTCAGTGGCCTGGAACTCACCAAGTAGGCCTAGCTGACTGGCTGGTGAGCCCTTTCCAGCTCTGGATTACAAGTGACAACACGCCACCACATCCAGCTTTTATCATGTTGTAGTGGGCTGAGTAATAATGGCCCCATAGATTCATATATTTGAATGCTCAGTCACCAGGGAATGGAACTGTTTGAAAAGATCAGGCAGTGTGGCCTTGCTGGAGAATCGGGGTTGGAGGCTTTGAGGTTTGAAAAGTCCATGCCAGGCTCCGTCCCTGCACCCACCCCTCTGTCTGGCTACTTCTCCTGCACTATGTCTGCTTGCATGCCTCCATGCTCCCTACCTTGACGATAACCGACTAACCTCTGGAACTGAAAGCAAGCCCCCATTTTAATGCTTTTTGCCTTGATTATGGTGTCTCTTCAACAGCAATAGAACAGTGACTGAGACCCTTATGTTCTGGAGATCAAGCCCAAGTCCTTAAGTCTGTTACACACTTATAACAGCGAGCATGTTACCAGCTTAGCTATCTCCCCAGCATGTGTACGTAATTTTATTTTTAACCTGTTGCTGTAGTATGTGCATGCACACTATGGTGGGGATCAGAGGACAATTTTGTGGCGTTGACTCTCCTTCTGGCTTTATGGGGTTCCAGGGATTGAATTCAGGTTGTCGAACTTTCTTTCATCTGTTGAGACATCTTATTGGTGATGGTTTGGGGGGAAGGTGGTTGTTTGTTTGTTTGTTTGTTGAGACAGGGTCTTGCTATGAAGCCCTAGCTATTCTGGAGCTCACTATGTAGACCAGGTTAGGTTTGAACTCAGAGCTTTGTCTAGCTCGGCTTCCCGCACGACACTCTACCCTATATAGTCTTGTCTTGAGGATGACATCCACCCAAGTGGCTTTTTAGGGGCTGGCAAAAGGTCACAATGAGGAACTTAGTTCTAACAAAAACAGGCTATGTATGTAGCAAGAAGGGCGCTGGGAGGCAGGGAAGCTTGTGGACTCAGGATTACTGAGCAGAAAGCCAGTGAAGAGAGGGTGAGAAGAAGTCAGAGCCTTAGATGTCAGGTCTCACCATCTGCCTTGATGGACTACCAGCAGTGTGTCAGGCTGTGAAACACCCCCAAACCCCGAAGAAACACAGCCGGGGGCAGTGGGTCCCAGGAGACTCTCAGCAGCCTGCTCCGTGGGGTTCCCAGGCTCTTGGGCAACCCAAATGCCACTGGATGCCGTGGAAAAGCTGAGAACGAAGTGGGGGCCTGAATGTGGGGCTGAGAAGGGGAAAACAGAGAAGGGAAGAAGCACAGTTGGATCTCGCAGGGACAGAGTCCTTGGCTTGGTCCCCGGCTCTGGGAGGCCTTCGACGGGAGACTAGATTCGGCTCTTTAGACAATGGCCGGTTCCCTCATTCCTCACGGAGGAACCAGATGAATAGAGACAGTGGCAGAGTGTGGCATGGGTAAGACCATACCCTGCGACCTCAGGGAGGGGAGATATTGAAATAGTGGCTGGGAAGGGGAGTGGCTAAGCCTCTAGGTGCCTCATTAGCATGGGAGTGTCTTGATGCTATGTGACCTCGCCTCTACCTGTGTGTGGGGGGGTGGTTGGGGGCGATCTCTTTACATGACTAAATGTCACAGACCTATGGAGAGATGTAGCCACGTGTCAGGAACTGTGTCTAGGAACACAGTACCGTCCCTTATACGGTTGCCCCTGCTGGGGACAACCTACTGGGTCCTCAGGGGTTTAAAACCTTAGCTCAACTAGAAACCAGGCTGCCTTTTACGGCCCCACATACTACAGTTTGTTCCCAGATTTAGGGACAAATACCTGCCTCAGGTTTCCAAAGGAATCAGGCTCTGAGACACAGACCGACTGGCAAGGTGTGTACCTGGGGATGTTAGAAACACTCACAGTCCTGATAGAGGATGCAGATGGAGCCCAAGGGAGGAGCCCTACAAGCTAGAAAGAATTCTCAAAGCTGTTATAAATGGGAGGCAAAGGAGGCCTGTGCCCATCTGCTGACCAACCTCCGGGCTATGGGATGTCCTGGAGAAAAGAGCTGCTTGATCCAGGGCATGATTCCTAGAAGATCAACTAAGAGCCATCTCCACTAAAGGTCCCAACATCTTGAGAACTGACCACGTAGAGGACCCAGACCAAGGAGTATGACTACATACTATATGACCAATCCCTGTCCGTTCTTCCCATGTTTCATGTTAGCTAATAAACACACTGTGGGGCAGGTCTGCACTTCTGACCTCTCAGCAGCCCCATAAAGCTCAGGGTAAAGTCTATATTTCACAGCCAGGGAGCCAGAACCCCAGTGAGGAGGACTCCAGGTGTGGTGCTGTAATCTAAGCACCTGAGAAGCTGAGGCAGGAGTCACAAGTTCAGGGCCAGTTCAGGGATGTTCAAGAACATCCTGGGCTTCATACTGTACATAGATCAAAGTCAGATCATCAGACAAGGTGTCAAGAGCCTTTACCCCCTGAGCCATCTTGCTGGCCCCTTACGTTGACTGTTTGAAATTCAAAATTTGGCTGGGCATCTTGAATTCTGGATGCTACTTCCTTAGTCGAGAAAAGACATCCCATTACTTAAATTGTCTTCAATAACAAATTCTTTCCTGCTAGTGGGCTGCCAGCATTACAGTTGGGGATGCAGAAAATGGCATCCTGTCCTGGGAGTCCTCATCTTCCTACAGTGTGACAGCTGATAGCAACTGTCTCTTAAACCCCAACTCCCTACTGACCCAAAATCTTCATCACAGCAGTTGTGGGGGTGATGTCCTTAGACCAGTAGCCTCAGTTTCACTCAAAAAGGTGACAGAAATGCAAATCCTTCACATACACCCTCTCCACCAGCCCCACACAATGACAACTTCCTGGTGGGGACAATTTGTATTCTTACAAGCTTTCCAAGGCCTTAGGCTCACAGGCTTGAAAAACTTGGCTTTGGAAATAGGGTGCTCTGGTGGGCCGTGGGAGAGCAACTCTAGAGTCACCAAAGGCACACTCCTGGTCAAGGAAAGAGAACAAAATGAAGTAGGAAAGACTTATTTGAGGCCAGCATGTTCCTTAGGGACTCTCCCTATGGAGAGATGGAGGAAACAAGCCAGATGGGCTCTGATTCCACCAAAGGTGAGGTGTGAGGGTGTACACTGAGGGAGACATTGTCATCCCTCCAGGCTCTGGTTGTCATCTCCTTATAGTTGAGGGAAGGTGTAGTCCCTTACATTGTACTTCCTTGGCCTAGAAAAACAACTTATAGCCCAAGATATCCACATGTAGAAAAAAGAAATGAAACAGTCTGGGGCTTGGAAAACTAGGGCCTAGGAGAGGCAGGGCCTGGGGAATGGTGGAGGCCTGAGAGAGAGGGCCTGGGAAATGGTGGAGGCTGGGTCCTGGTTCAAGGGGTAAGGAATGGGGCTAGGGCAAGGACCTGGGAGTGGCAAGGGGCTGGTCAGACCAGAACCTAGAGTCCTGAGGACCTAAGGGAAGAAGTGCTTTGGAGATTGGGCTAAGAGGACAAGGGCCTGAGAGGGCTGAGTTCCTGGGGAGGAACGGGCATGGGAGGGTGAGCAGCTAGGGATTAGGCCAACCACAGGCTGCAGGCAGCCCCAGACAAAGATGGAGAAGGCTCCCCAGTTACCAACCTTTCCATTTCTACCCCCACTATACAACTGATACCCACAATTCCTGCTGGAAAAGTCTTGACCCTAGTGAAGAGGGCAGATGGGCTGACATGAAAATAAGCAAATGGTTCTGATGTGTATGACTGGGTGTTCTTTGGGCTTGATGAGCTGCTTGCTGCTGGGAAGGAACACACCGTGAGAACTAAGAAAGAACACGCCGTGAAGATCACAGAAATCTGGGGCAGGAGGCAGGAGGGAGGACCGGCCAGGAGGAAACAAGAGGAGAGTGTGAGAGGCTGTGGGAGCTGAAGGCTGGAGGCAGGCTGCACAGGCAGGCAACAAACAGACTTCCTGAGTGCAGGAAGTCTGCAGCTGAACCAGGAATGGCCTCGAGGTTCTCTTCCTTTACCCCTGTAAGACTGGGGTTTGAACTCAGGTCATCAAGCTTGGTGGCAGGCACATTTACCTGCTGAGCCATCTGACTGACCCCATCCTTTTGGATATTTAAAATTCAAATTTAATCTGGCATCTTGAACTCCATTTGCTAAATCATGCAATATCTCTCCTGAAATCAGTTTATTCTATAGTTTCCCATTCGATCCTCCCTCGGTTCCCCCCAACAAAGTAGATTTCTTAACTACT
Organism: Rhynchomys soricoides; assembly: GCA_019843965.1. Lineage (NCBI taxonomy): Eukaryota > Metazoa > Chordata > Mammalia > Rodentia > Muridae > Rhynchomys > Rhynchomys soricoides. The sequence goes on along the minus strand of JADRCH010000064.1, from coordinate 7,550,063 downwards.
ATCGCCCCATTTTACAGATTTTTTTAAAAAGCTGCAGGTGATGGTGGTACACACCTTTAATCCCAGAATCCTGGAGGCAGAGGCAGGTGGATCTCTGAGTTTGAATTGAAGCCAGCCTGGTCTAGGTAGTGAGTTCTAAGATAGCCAGGGATACCCAGAAAAAACCTGCCTTGAAACACACCCTACCACCCCCACCCCCTGCCCTCGCAAAAGCCATAGAGTTGCCCATTACCACACAGGTATTGAATGTCTTTCTACAGTCTGCTCTAACCCAGGGTAGGAGCCACAGTCTAGCTCTGCCATCCTTAGGCATATAACCCTTGGCAAATCACTGAGTGTCTCTGACACCTGGTTCCTTTTGGGGAGATAACAATTCCTTACATCTAGAGTTTGTGAAAATTAAGAAAGGCTATTGAACAGATCTAAAGTGATCAAAAGATGGTAAATTGGTGGTAATGATGATGGTGATGTACCAACAATAATGATGGTAGTGACAGCAGTCGTGGAGATGGTAAAGATGCTGATGGTAAAGATGGTGGGTACCTTAAATCCATGAGACAGTATTTATGACACTATATACAAGGAGGACCCCTCGGAATGCTGGGCTGGCTTCTACCAGCACATGCCTGCCTCCAACCTAGTATCCTGTCAGCATATCCCCCACCCCACCCCCACCCCTGCCCCAGCTACCTCTCTCTCTCTCCTTTGAGACAAGGTCTCACTGTGTAGCCCTGGCTGGCCTGGACTCACAGGGATCTTCCTGCCTCTGCCTGCTACATGATGGGATTAAATGTTTATGCCACCCTGCTTGGCTACTCCTCTCTCTAATTTATCTGCTATTCCTCTCCATGGCACTGAACTGGCACCAGCCCACCTGTGTTAGAGGCTCCACACCTGGATTCTAGAAACCTCAGAGTCCCAGGTTGCTTATTGCTGGCATCTGGAGTAAGCTGCCCAGATTTCCAGCCTGGGGTCCTGCCAGTAAGCCATCAAGGGCTTTCCACTTGGCTGGCAGCCCCTGAAATCACTGCCCAGATGTTCCTTCTCCTTAATTCTTACTACCATCAGGAAATAAAATCCAACACACAGAGCAGTCTGTGCCCATCCACAACCATGTGTGACAAATGGTTTCCCTTCCTGGTTATATAACAACCTAATTCTGGCTGCCAGTGTGCAAGCTCTGAAGTACTTTAAACTACGCATCCACTGAGTAAGAGCAAGACAAAAAACATGAGTTAATTAAGTTTCACTTTAGTCATTTCCTGCCTTCTCAGGAAACTCAACTCTAGAGGCTTCTTGCTGGTCCCTCCCCCAATGTAACCCTTTCTTGGACCCAGAGCTATAGAGCATTGGGGTGTCCCTGACCAGTGCCCTCTGATTTAGGGTGTCCAAGAAGCTATGATGAAATTAGGAAAGATTACCTTCTGCTTAGTACTAAAATAGTTTAGTTTTTTGTTTGGTTGATTTGGTTTCTTAAGACAGGATCTCAAGTACCGTGGGCTGGCCTTGAACCTGTGATATAGCTGAGGATGACCTTGAACTCTTGGTCTTCCTTCCTCAACCTAGGATTACAGGGCTGTTCTGCCATGCTGAGTTTTAAACTGTGCTAGGGATTGAACCCAGGGCCTCAAGCATATAGGGTAAACACTTTCTCAATGGAGCTTCAGTCGCGGTCCCTAAATATTTATCTTTTATGACTTTTTTTAAACCATCAGAGGTGGTACTGAAGAAAAATTCATGGCAGTCCTCCTATTGCAATTACCTTCATCTCCCAGAACTGAAAGAGTTCGTTTCAGTTGATTACTGCCAGTCCTCTCAGTAGACTTTTAGGTGGCTGATCCTTGGTCTGATCTCTGCAAACCTTATCTCGGAGACTGTGTTATGCAGTATGAATGTAATAGAGAAAGCACCAGGTTCTAAATTTTTTGGTTTGTTTGCTTTTTGAGACAGGGTTTCTCTGTGTAGCTTTGACTGTCCTTGAACTTGCAGAGATCCACCTGCCTCTGCCTCCAGAGTGCTAGGACAAAAGGCATACACCACCACCACCTGGCTCTCTAAATCTTAATATAATACCCTTGACCCTTGACCCAGATTCCCAGTGTAGAACGTCTTCCTCCTCTCCGTGTTCCCCCTTCCCCCCAACGCTCTACCATTCTGTGGGGCTATGTGCATTTGAACGTAGATGTGTACCGCGGCCGGAAGAGGAAGTTGGATCTCTGGGTGCTGAGATTACATGTGGTTGTGAGCTGCCTAATGTGGGTCCTGGAAATTAAACTTGTGCCCTCTGCAAGATCAGCACATGCTCTTAACTGCTAAGCCATCACTCCAGCACTGGTCTCTTTTCAATTCATGTCTTATCTTGACTTTTAGAGTGAATGAACTCTGGTGCTGGACTTGCCACCAGGCTGTGGTTTACATCCTCCAAACCCTGTGCCTACCTATCTAGCCCGTGTGACCCTCATGAGATTCCCAGCCTCTCTCAGACCCTCCCAGCCTTAGTGCTAAGTCCTGCCACAAGACCCTCAGCTGCCTTCCCCACAACACTGACATCGTGCGGAGTCCAGCCATCTGGCCCTCATAAAATGTCCCAGGCTATGTGCCAAGTTGCACTGTAGATTGTGTGGCCCTTGGTTCCCTAGGAAACCAGAGAGCAGACTGGCTGCCAAGTCAATGGAGGATTTCGGCTGTGTGTTTGGCCACCTGGGCAGAAGCCTGGCTTTCTTATCTGGCATGTCTCCTTTCTAAGCCTGGGAGCCCAACCCTAACTGAGTCACCTAGGCTGTGGAAAACCTGTTCCTTTGGAGCCCTAGCCCTTGTGGGTCGCAGGTACCTTGGCTATCTGATGATGCCCTGCCTTTAATTTTTCTTTTATATTCTTCCTGGTGTTACTCCTGGTAGTCCTGCAAGAGCTGAACTCAATAAACTAACCACGGTGTCCTCATAACCTAAGACTCTGAGTCACCAGAATCTTGGCAGCTTTTGCCGGATCAACAAAACCTCACAGTTCTATCAAAGACCTGCTTTCAGTCCCTGCTGCTTGCTCACCCAGGTTTGCAACAGATGTTTGTGAACTATGTTTGAGAACCATAATGTGTTAGCTAGTTCCCAACAAGGAATGCGCAAGATTGGCCCAAAAGAGGTCACAGCTCAAGTGGAAGGCACCAAAGTAAATCATGTCTCAAAGTGTGAAGTGCCCCAGTAGGGTGGATACAAGTTCAGGGTTCCAGGGGAACACCCAGGGAAGACATCTGAACCATGCCCCAGGGTTCAGGAAATGCCATCCATGGTGGGTGATATGAAGGGTAAGGCAGATACAAATTAGCACCAAGAGTTGTCTGTGAGTGTGGCAGGGACAGAGTTCATGTAGGAAAAACCCAAAGAAAAGAAAAACAGGTGAAAATAATAATCGTGGATATGGAGAAGTGGGCAAGGCCTGCCATAAAGAAGGGATCAGTGGGGTCTAAGAGCCTGAGGGAAGCCACTGATCGGGTCTACAAAGCATTCACCCCGTCTACTCCACTCTCCTTGCTACACCCCAGGAAACTCCTTCTGCCATCGTGATGTAGAATGACTCAAGGAAGGGCACAGTCAGCAGAAGTAGTGGTAGAGGTCCAAGAAGATGACAATGCCCAAAGCAAGGGAGTGAGGGGAAATGAGAAATGAGAAATCATAGGTCTTGGTGCAGATCTTACATGAAGTTCAAGGAGAAAGGAGAAGTCTGGGCTGATGGACAGCCAGGTGCACACTGGTACCATGAGCCATCATTAGAGTGAGGAGGGTGAGTCTGTAGTGTGAACAGGGCAAGGTCTTGAATGGAAGCTGTCTTAAATGACTATGGGTCATCCTCTAAGGGAGATGTCATTCAGAGTAATGATGGCTGGAAACAGTTCTGGGAGGCACCAGGGAAGCCAGGGCTGATGATGTAGTCTAGGGAACATTAGCATTAAGAAACAGAAATTTGGATGGGGAGCTAACTCAGTAGTAATGTGCCTGCTGCAAACATATGACAAGCCGAGCTCAGATTTCCAGCACCCAAGTAAAAGAGCCAGAATGTTTTCACGAGCCTGTAACCCTAATATAGGGAATCTAGACAGAGATCCCTGGAGCTTTCTGGTCAGCTACCCTTGCCAATCGGTGAGTGTTTCATTCATAAGAGACTTTCTCACAACACAAAAAGGAGAACAGTTGAGGAAGCCTTAGGCCTCCATGTGTGCACATGCCATGTGTGCATGCATTACATATATGTACACAACTTTTAAAAGAGAGACATAAATTTGCAAAACCTCAGTGTACCTCCCATTCATAACACCATTCGTCTTGAAGAAGGAAGTAACCATATGGTGGAGAGAGCCAGCAGGCATTGTTCCTGAATGACGGAAGGACACTAAGGAGCAGGGTGACATCAAGTACCTCCTGATAGGGCTCACTGAGGCCACAGCATTTCTGAAGTATTTCCTCCCCAAACCTATAATCTGAATCTAATCCTGGGCAGCATCAGACAAACCCACATGGAAGGACAATCCCCCAAATTACTGCCCTGTGCTCTTCAAAACACCAAGGCCACGAAGGACAGAGGGAAGGACAGAGACTAAAGAACAAATGTAACAATGTATTTCAGTCTGTGGTCCTAGATAAGACTCTGAACCAAAATGGGAGCAACAATGAAACCTAACAGCATAACAAAATCTTCTTTTCTTCTTGCTAGCATCCTGTCATGCTCATCAGTAAAAACTGAAAGTTTATGCCTGAAACAATTGTGTTGTTTTCCCCAATTTGTTCATTGTACTATTTTTTTTTATTTTTATTTATTTATTTATTCATTTATTTATTTATTTTTGGTTTTTCGAGACAGGGTTTCTCTGTGTAGCTCTGGCTGTCCTGGAACTCACTCTGTAGACCAGGATGGCCTCGAACTCAGAAATCCACCTGCCTCTGCCTCCAAGTGCTGGGATTCAAGGCGTGCATCACCACTGCCTGGCTATTGTACTAAATTTTAAAACAATGTGCTTTAGAGGAAATACAAATGAAAATATTCAGGGGTCTAAGAAAATTATGTCGGGAGCCAGTGAGCTAGGTAAGTGAGGAAAGTCACCTGCCACCAAGGATCACAACCTGGCTCAGTTTTGGAACCTGTGTGGTGAAGGGAGGGGACTAACTCCTGAAATTTGTTCTCTGCCTTCCACACATGTGCCACAGTGCATATGTGTCCCGCTGCACACAGCATATACACAGCATATACATATGCATGCAGGATGCTATACATATACATACATATATACTATACAACACATACACATAATCTGTTATGATGCCTGTAATTTATTGGCTATAGTTCATGAAGAGCATGTGTGATAGGAGAGAGGTTAACAAAGCAGACATGGCAAACATTAACATTTGCAGAATCTGAGGACAGAAATACTGGGATTCTTCTAGCATTCTTTTCCAGCTTTCTTATATCTCTAATCACTTGTGAGGTGTGTATTATATCCTAGATATTTACTAAATAGATTGAAAGACAGCTTGTCAGCTGTTCCTTTAAGAATTTCAATGCCCACCTCTGTTCTTGTCTTGGGCCATCATTGTGCCTGCAAGCATTTCCTCTTTTAATTTTGTTTCAATTTTTTTACATAATGTATGACATACACACAGGGAAAACACACGTACACATTAAATAAACTTTTTTTGTTGTTGTTAAAAAGGAAAATGTAACCTATGAAGCAACAGAAAGAAAAGGCCCACAGGCAGGAGGGGAGCAGGAGCCAGGGCATAAGGATGACTAAGGGGACAGGATATCCCTGAGGGCCACTGCACCAAAGAAATCAGTCTACAACCTGTCACCACTGCAGAGAAATCACACAAGTGCAAGAAGACATAGGCAGCATCATGGGTAAGCAATCCTAGAGAGCATCCTTTCTGTCCCTTAACGTGTGTGTCTGAGGGAGGGGACCAGAACAGTCTTTGGAACCACCAGTACCACAAAAGAGTTGGCTTCAGATGTGAGCTGCTTTGCAGGTATGTCATGCCAGTAGGGTGTGTCCAGGGAAGTCCCTACATGGGTCTCCTGGGTATGAAATGGAGGAGCTGATGCAAATCAGACAGCTCAGCAATCCACGGATGACTCAGAAGTGAGTACACCCCATGTTTAGAGGAAAAACTGAAAGAGTTTAAAGACAAATGTTTGCTCATATTCCCTCTGAGGGGGATGGGGCACAGATACACAGGGATGACATGTGTGTGCTTACACGTGTACACTGACCCTCACTGTGTTACAGGATGAACTAACATTGCTTACTGGGCTTGCCTGTGACTGTGGTGGGAGTGGTTGTGGTCTGAGACCGGGCACAGCAGAGTTCACAGTTCTTCACAGGTGGTAGAAAGGAGAGACTACCGGGGGATGGGGACAACTTGGTCAAGGCTCTTGACTGTTAAGAAGGAAGTGGTCTGCCTGGAGATGAAAAAGGATTTGTTCTGAAATAGCAAAGGCTTCAGAATCTGAAGCAGATGAAAAGGGGAAACAGTGAAGAGGAAAGATGCATTACCTAGGGAACCATTAACCGCAATGTACCTGGATAGCTCTTTTCACTTGCCCATTGATAAGAACACCAACCAACCTTCCCACCCTACCCTGTGGTACACATATGCCCCACCCTCACCATGAGTAAACCTCTAGGACCCAAAAGTTGTTCAGGTTTGCTTCAGAATCCAAATGCTAACAGTTTTACTTTTATTTTATTTTTGAAACAGGATCTCACAGACTCCTGGCCGGTCTCGGAGTTATGTCGTCAAGATTAACCTTGATCTTCTGATCTTCCTACCTATGCAACCACGTGCCACCATGCCAGTGCTGGGGGTCAAACCCAGGGCAAACACTACCAATGGAGCTATATCTCCATCCCTAATTTTATTTTGAGCCTGAAGAATAAATTGACTGAATCCTTAAGACTCCACCTTCTTACCTACCTTAACCTTCTATATGGTATACGACACCATGACATACAGATAATTTTTTTTTATTTATTATTATTGTTTGTGTATGTGCATGATATGTGTGTGGCAAGGGGTGCATACCATGGCACAAGTGTGGAGATCGAGGACAACTTTGTAGAATAGATTCTCTCCTTCCACCATTATAAGGGTTCAAACTTAAACCATCGGACTTACACGGTGAGCATCTTTACCCAAGGAGCTATCTCAGTAGTCCTGCAGATAATGCTTATTCAAAGCTGCTAAGCCAGGTAGGTATGGTGGTCCATGTACAGAATACTGGGTGGTAGAGGGAAAAAAATCAGAAATTCAAGGTCAGACATGGCTACATAGCAGTCTAAGACCAGCCTCAACTACAGGAGACCCTGCCTCAAAAAGATGGAGAGTGGGCTATTAAGTCTATCTACCAGATTCCATGTGATTCACACAGCAGCCCTCAGAAGAGGCATTCTGATTCTTGAGGAAGTTGGGGCTCAAAGTGAGTGGTACCAGGTAAGTCACAAACAAGGAAATCAGCCTGGGCTTTATTCCAAAGTTCACTTGCCTTTTCCTATGCTGGGTGTGTCCAACTCACTACACACGTCCAGGCCAGCTGTGAATGTAGATCAACGCAAAATCAAAGACATACTTAAAACATTATGAGGGCTGGGGACATGGCTCTGTCAGAACCCATATTAGAAAAACAAAACAACAAGCAAACAACAACAACAAAACTCCACAGTACCTGGCTGTAATACCAGTACTGGGGAGGTGGAGACAGGCAGGTCCTTGGCAAGGGTCAGGAGTATCAACGGCCAGACAGTTTAGTCTAACTGGTGAGCTTCATTCAGTTAGTGAGAGACTGCCTCAAAAATAAGGTGGGGACCAACTGATACACTCATGTGTGTTTGTATGAACTCACACACACATATACACAGAGAAAGGGGGGGGAATGTAGGAGGAGGTATCGCTAGTTTATTATAAAAGAGAGGCAGATTATTTACATGAAACATTTCAGAACTTTAGTAGAACAAGCAGCTTCGGCCAGGCAGTGGTGGCACACGCCTTTAATCCCAGCACTTGGAAGGCAGAGGCAGGTGGATTTCTGAGTTCGAGGCCAGCCTGGTCTACAGAGTGAGTTCTAGGACAGCCAGGGCCACACAGAGAAACCCTGTCTCAAAAAGAAAAAAAGAAAGAACAAGCAGCTTCTCATGAGGCCATTTCAATGATGATTTCAGTCTGCATACTTTCCAAGAATACCACCCTCCTTGACCTAGACTAACCTTGAAACCTCCATCTCCTGGGAGTAAGAACTTGGTCTCCCATTCCTCCACTCTGTCTTGATCCTGCAGCTGCTACTGTTACCTGCAGTACTTTCCTTGAGATGTTTTCGAAGTATAAAGCCACATTTGGTTACAGTTTTAGCTTTGTGCCAACGTTCTGTCAATGGGCAGACGGATCTCTCTAAGTGATTGTCCTGCTATGGTACTCACTGCTAGAACTAGGACTATGCACACAAAGAGAGCAGCAGTGTGGCCTCAGGACACAGAAAAGGGAGTTTAGGGGTTTGCCTTTGTTTTCTCGGGTGGGTGTATGATATTTGGAAATTGATTGCACAGTTCTCTAGTGTGAACTTTGTAGAGCGCAGCATCATGTTGCAATGTCAAAATGTTGGACACCTCTTGGGCCCTTGGGGCTATATTCTAATGCGGCCTAGTGAAGACAGGGGATGACTGAATTATGAAAGTCTGACAGAGCGTTTGTTCGCCGCCTACTTGGATTTTCAGTTTTAGAAGTGTGTCCCTTCGTCCCAGGAATGATGAACTTACATAACCTGCCCAACTCGCTTCTCCCGAAACTCAGAACTTCCCACAACAGTTCCAGCACTCTGGCCAGCTCTCCTAGTGTCACATAATACCCGTGGCTCCTCCCAGCAGTCCTCACCCCGCCCCTACCCTAAACCACTCCCTCCTAGGTGTCCTCTTCCCATCCCCAGCCCGATCTTTATATAAGTCAGCCATTTTGGCTACACCATTCTCTTGGTCTTTTGGCCCCGGATAGCCTGTCTTAGTCGGCTGTTCCCTCTTGTTCTTCCTCCCTCTCTCTCAGCTCATGGTCTGGTTTAGTCAGCCCACCACGTTCAGCCTGGATTCTTCCCTCTGCCTGCTTCCTCCCTTACAGCTACCATAAAAATCTTCCCCATACTTTAAGAGTAGTAATGTCCTTTTTATTTCATTTTTTTCATTCACATAGAAATTTGCCCTTACTAATGAGATGGGTGTATTTATTTTACGTAAAGAATTAAATAAAGCATGCCTGAATATTTGATGCAGTGGAATGTAGAATATCTTCAACGTTTTCAGAGTTGATTCACATTTTCATTTTATTATCATCAATACTGAGAATGTTGCTTTGCATAAATATGATGGGTTTTTTTTTTTTTTCAATGGCAGGGCTAGAGGGATGGTTCAGCAGTTAAAAGCACTGGTTGTTTTTCCAGAGGACTTGGGTTCCATTCTCATATCTGTGTGACAGCTTACAACCCTCTCAAATGCCAACTTCAGCGATCAGATGCTCTCTTCTGGCCTCCATGAGCACCAGGCACATACATGTGTGGTACACAGACACACCTGTAGGGAAAACACTAACTCAATTATGTTTCAGCCATTTCAGAAACTGTTAGAACTCCTCTCCTAATCATAAACCATAATCCATCTATTTATTTTTTATGAATCTCAAGTCTAATGTCCAACTTCTTTGTTTTGTTTTGTTGTTTGTTTGTTTGTTTTTGTTTTTTGAGACAGGGTTTCTCTGTGTAGTCCTGGCTGTCCTGGAACTCACTCTGTAGACCAGGCTGGCCTCCAACTCAGGAATCAGCCTGTCTCTACCTCCGAAGTGCTGGGATTAAAGGCGTGCGCCACCATGGCCTGGCTTGTTTTTGTTTTTTGAGAAGGGTTTCTCTGTGCAGCCCTGGCTGTCCTAGAACTCACCACCACCACATCTGGCTGAAATCAACTTCTAACATCCAACATTCTGACACAAGACAACTCACAACACAAGATATGCAGACTTGATACTTATATGAGTAACAGTAGAAAAAGACGGAAAGTCTGCTCTCTTATTAAACCATTTTGCTCCTATAAGAGCAGAAATATGTGTTCAATAAAAATCCTAGAGTCGTAACATACAATGATGTGTGTGTGTGTTTTAGGGTATGCTCCCATGTATTCTAGTATGGCTTCTACCATACTATGTAGCCCAGTGTGACCTTGAATTTCTGATCCTCCTGTCTGTACCTCCTGTGTACAGGGATTACAGGGATGTACCATCATGCCTAGTTTATACAGAGCTGAAGATCAAGCCGAGGGCTTTGTATGTGCTAGGTAAGCAGTCTGCCAACAGTGCTACACCACCAACCCTACACGATGTGTGTGGACAGTGATCAGTGGCACTGTGTGGCCTGATAACATTCATAGTGCAAAGTGCTCATGTTGTATGCTCAGGACCAAGGCTATAGTGAGCACACCAGGATAGGAGAGCATTCCCAGAAACACTGTGGCTGCATTACAGACTTAATTTTCAACAAATTTTTCATGACTTTCTACTTTTCATGATACAATCCTCTATGTGTTGGCAACTCTCAGTTTAAGGAACTGGTCTCTAAAGTCCTCATCTACAGCTGGCCTCACAGTGTGGACTTAGCCCAGGTAAAGAAAATATATTCTGGGGCTGGAGAGATGGCTCAGTGGTTAAGAGCACTGACTGCTCTTTTGAAGGTCCTGAGTTCAGCCGGGGCAGTGGTGGCGCACGCCTTTAATCCCAGCACTTGCAGGCAGAGATAGGTGGATTTCTGAGTTCGAGGCCAGCCTGGTCTACAGAGTGAGTTCCAGGACAGCCAGGGTACACAGAGAAACCCTGTCTCGAAAAACCAAAAAAAGAAAAAAAGAAGGTCCTGAATTCAATTCCCAGCAACCACATGGTGGCTCACAACCATCCATAATAAGACCTCATGGCCTCTTCTAGTGTGTCTGAAGGCAACTACAGTGTACTTACATGTAGTAATAAATAAATCTTTAATATATATATACATATATATATTATTATTATTGATAAGTTATTTCTCCACTGGTGATATGAGCCAGTTCAAGCCAGATTAGAATGTATTAAATGTAGGTTTATTGGGAACCTGCTCTTGGGTGGGTGAGTTCACTGGCCCCAAGGACTGAGGTCAGGGAAGTCACTATGGGGAGAGAGAGGGAAGGAGGAAGAGAAAGAGAGAAAGGGTGCACAAATACACAGAGAAGAAGAGAAGAGAGAGATCAAGGAGACCAAAATGTCTGGATTATCTAGGGAAGAGCCTCTGGGGGAAGGGGCTGGAAAGTACAGGGTTGGGGACAGGGTGTGTCAGGTAGGGACTGCAGGATGCTGGGAGAACTTGGAGGCCAGGTTTGCTTTGGTGTGTAAGATATGCACCTCAGTCCCCTGTCCCAGGGTCTGAAACCAAACACTTCTCTGTATCTACTATTAGCAACATCCAGCAACACCCCACCCTGCCAAGCCAATCAACCAGACATCAATTTCTGTAAGTTCAGAACTGCTGCCTCTCCAGCTATTCACAAAAGGACATATAACCCTGAAGTGGAAACTTAAGGGTTCTTTCGAAAGTCAATTAGATGGTGTTTAGCTGGGGCAAACACATGGAGGAATGTTTAGCTGAAGTGGACACAGGTGAAAGGCTAAGGCAGACATGTAAAGGAACGTTTCAGTGAAGCAGAGACTGGAGAGAGGATGTTCTGCTAAAGCGAGCCTGTGAAAGGACATGTGATGAAGGACTCTTTGCTAATGACACGCAAGTATTGGCGCGCCTTACGTTGGGTAGTTGAGCTCCATTTGTCAGGCGCCATAGATAGAAACGCACCAAAAACCTTCTGGTGGTGTGCTGCAGTTTCTTGCTGCTTCCTCAGATTCTGGCTTATTGGCAAGATGATGTAAGCCCGGTGGAGGACACATGATGTTTGGACAGAGTATAAAAAGTGACGGGGGCTGAGTTTGGCTGGCTTATAGAGCTGTGCAATGCTTGTGGGTCTTCGCTGATCTTCATTTCACTGAGAGAGGCACAGCCAAGAACTTCTCCTGGAGCTCCTCCTGGTCCCTCCTGCTGGCCCATCGAGGCTGAGGCCTGGCTATCTCTGCTAGGTCATATGACCATCACTGCTAACTCGACTCTACTGAACTGGACTGCTGGTGTATCCACGAAGTGTTTGCAAGTGAATCTAGCTGCCACTGCCTGCTAACCTGTGAACTGAACAGCTGATTCCCAGACTGGATTTGCTCCAAAGACCCTTTTTAAACAGGTCCACTTCCCCTGTATCCTTTCTTTCCTACTACCTCTGGTGGGTACAAGGGAGGTTTGTTGCAGGAAATATTAAAAGGAAAAAATATATCACGTTCCCACTCTATGCCCTGGTTCGCGGCCTGGCCGGCCATGCACCAGCTAGCAATGGCTGACCTGCTTTTATCTGACTCAGAACTCCATGATCCCTCTACCCAGCTTGCTAGGTTCCCACTGGCGAGTTGCTACCATGCCAGCCTCATGCTTCAAACCCCCTATGGCCTTAGTGAGGCATAGCAGGCAAACTCACACTTTGCTGCTGTACCTTTCTCTCTGGAACCCAGACGAGCCACCATGTGAAGGAAAACACAACACAAACTTAGCTCAGAAACAATGGTAACTCAATCTCTGGGCACATCAACTAAAATCCTAATCTTGTAAGCCTAATCTTGTAAATTCTCCGGAGGTGAATCCTGATAGATCCACCACGATAACAGGAAACTCTATCAGCTACATCTTACCCCTTATGCTGTCCCCATTCTAAAAAGGCTCTCTCTCTCCTGCTTCCTCTCTTCCTCCCTCCAACCTGGCAGTCCCTCCTACTCGACCAGTGATTGCCTCCTTTACTCATTAGGCGATTTGTTCACAAGAAGTCACATGAGTATGTAATTCACTCCTTGTCTGAAGCCCCTCCCAGGAAGGCAGAATTAGCATCAAAATACAAACAACCCCAGGGCTATCCACAACAGAGGTTAAAGCATTTAAAACCCATCATTAAAAGTAGGTTTTGAAAAAATTGGAGTTACATAACCCTGAGGTCAATTCATCCTGAACCTGTGCTGACCAAAGGCAGCCATTGGTGACCAGGGTCTATATCCAGAAGACTAATTCCTCTTCTACTCTGTGGGAAGAGAACAAGTGATGTCCCAAATAGAAAATCCCTGGGCCTAGTAGTGGTATTCTGGAGGTTGAGACAGAAGGAATGATGGATTGGAAATTCAATTCCTACCTGGGCAACTTAGTGAGACTATGTCTGAAAATAAAAGTGGAAGAGGGAAAAGGTATGGGTTTAGCTTAGCAATAGAGCACCTGACAGTCACTACAGGCCTGAGGTTTAATTCCCAATATTGCAGTAAAAATGAAAAAAAAAAAAATCAAGAAACAGTAATATCAGCACGTTATTTAGAAAAATAATAGCAAATACTGGGGTGCAGTGGGGGCTACGGAGTTGAGAAGCCAAGAACAATTCTGATTTTTATGTTGTTATGTATTTAGTCTACCTCATTTTCCTAAGTTATGTGCATATACCATGCTCAGAAAATGAGATAAAGTAATTTTATATGGAACTGGTCATCTCAGTCTCTTTGAAGCAATATTTCTAAAATCTTAGTAAATCATCCCAGTCAAAGCCTTCCTCAAACTCTGGTTCCTGTGTAGTACACAGCTGGTCTGTCGTAATGCAGTCCCAAAACTGAGTGGCTCCAGGACCAGAACTTAGCATCCAGGATCCTGGTGTCAGCAGACTGTGGCCTCTGTGCTGGGAAGGTGAATCTGTTTGAGACTCTGTCTACTTCTAAGGTATGTTATCAACCTTGTATAGCTCATGGACACATTCCTGTATCTGTCTTTATGTTCACGTGCTGTTCCCCTGCACATTCTCTCTGTGTGGTCCTTGCTCAAATGGCTTTGTTTTGTAAGGAAACAAGTCATAACAGATTAGGGGCCCAACCAACTCCATCTGGTATGACCTCATCTTAAGTAGTTACATCTGCAATGATCTAAATTCCAAATCACACTGTAAGAGTTTAGGACTTTGTGATGGTTTGAGTATGCCTAGCCTAGGGAGTAGCACTATTTGGAGGTGTGGCCTTGCTGGAGTAGGTGTATCACTGTGGGTGTGGGTCTTAAAACCCTCACCCTAGCAGCCTGGAAGTGAGCATTCTGCTATTGGCTTTCAGATGAAGATGTAGAACTCTCAGCTCTTCCTGCTCCGTGCCTGCCTGGATGCTACCATGCTCCCCCCTTGATGATACTGGACTGAACCTCTGAACCTGTAAGCCAGCCCCAATTAAATGTAGTCCTTGTAAGAGTTGCCTTGGGGCTAGAGAGTGGCTCAGTAGTTAAGAGCACTGTTTGCTCTTCCAGAGGTCCTAAGTTCAATTCCCAGCAACCACATGGTGGCTCACAACCATCTGTAATGGGATAGGATGCCCTCTTCTGGTGTGTCTGAAGACAGCAACAGTGTACTCATATACATAAAGTAAATAAATAAATCTTTAAAAAAAAAAAAAGAGTTGCCTTGGTCATGGTGTCTATTCACAGCAGTATATCGTAAGACAGACTTCAATATACAAACGTGGGAAGACATAATCAACTCATAACATTTTAAAAGCATAAGGCAGCAGCCAGGCGGGGTATAGCAGGCATGTAATCCCAACACAGGGGAATTGGGAGTAGGAGCGGTTTAAGGTCATCCTTGGCTCTATATTGAGTTACATGAGACCCAGTAAATAATGTTGATTTACTTTGTGAAATGTTAAGATAAAGTCAGCTACACTATGTCAATAAAAACAAAACCCCACATTCCATTCTATTCCGATTCAAGGACATCAAAATACCCTGCAGAGAGCTGAACAGCTTGCCTCTGATAATATTCCCCAACAGGAAAGGAAGGAACAGATACAGCCTAAGAGAAGATCTCCATGGAAAGGCATCTCCAATGCCAAGTGGAGGCTCCTCTAGTCAGAGAGAAGCCAAAGCGTTTCTGCATTCACTGCTACAAGAATGCAAGCTCAGCTTACAACAGGGCGGGAGAAGAGACTCAGCAGTTAGGAGCACCTGTTCTCGAAGAGGACCAAGGTTTAAACCCTAGCACCTACACAGTAGCTCACCATCAGCCTTAACCCCCGTTCCAGGTCATCTGGAATGCACATGGCGCACATACATGCATGCAGGCAATAACATTCATGCAAATAAAGTGAAATAGATAAATGTAAAGCCTTTTAAAAGAGTGATGCAAGAGCAAAGCGTGCACAAAGTGTGTGCCAGGTACTGATGTTAAGTGTTTTGTATGATTCATTCATTTAATGAACCCAGTTAACTTTCAGTGAAGACCAAGTGCAAGGAGTCTGGCCCTCAATCCCACAGCTCCATAAAGTGTGGACAAGTACATGATATCATGGTTACTCTGAAGATTAAATACAGTAACATAGGAAGGTAGAGTGCTTCAGCCTGGAGGTCTCTGTTAAAATTTCTCTCTCTCTCTCTCTCTCTCTCTCTCTCTCTCTTTCTCTCTCTCTCACACACACACACACAGTGAATCTGAAAAAAAAATGTGCTCTGAATTCACGTAATAAAGACAAAAAATGGAAAGTTTTGAGATGCATTCTGCCATATCTCAGTTTGCCTTTTTGACATGTACATCATCGTGGAGGTGAACTTGAAGGGATGACTGATCTATTGGTCCTGGTGGCTGATCTCTAATAAGCCTGGTCACAGCCACATCAAAGGAGCCACTGAGACAACAGACTAGTAAAGTCAGGAGAATCCAAATCCTGCCCACACTTCAAAGGGAGCTTCCCTCTGGGAAGTTGATACAGGCATCCCTTTCAAAGAGTGTAAACAATACAGCCCAGGGAGCTACAGACACACCAACTCAGCATTCAGAGGCTCATGACACACAGACAAGACCTAAAATATCTCCCCAGGAAAACTTTCATTCTACCTACCACCTTCTTAACTTCTGCTTCGTATGACCAAACAGCGGGCAAGTACCTAGAATGGAGCAGGCTGTAGTGACGCAGGCCTATAGTCTCAGCACTTGGAAGGCTGAGACAGAGAATTACCACAAATTCGAGACGATCCTGGGCTCCACATCGAGTGCCAGGGTAACAGGGTACATAGCAAGACTCTAGCAAACACCTAGTATTAGGCAGGTGGGACCAGCCTACAAACACATTTCATGGACAGCCCCCTGCTTCCTGGGCTTCAACCCTTCGGTCTGCATGTTTGGTGTTTGAAAGCCACAACCAGAAATAAACATTTCTTCCCATTTTGGCTGGAGGTTGAACAGTGGAGAAGGGCGATCTGTTTTTTTCTGAGCAGGTGCTCCGGAGCCCAACCTTTGAATTATCCACTCCGTGCCCTTGGCGTTTGTGGTGGTATACTCACAAATCAACAACAGACCGTCTTCACCTGTTTAAGGTCCAGTGTTTAGTGAGAGAGAAACAGACTAGGGGTTTCCTGGAGCTCCCCTAATTACCCAGGAAGCAGCAGAACAGTGAACAGACACCACTGAGCATGGAGTTCCCGGGAGGAATTCCTCCAGCCCGCGAATCCTTCTCCCAGACCCTTGAGCATCTCCCCGGACCTCTTGCGCGTTCACACCTCTCTGTGCACCTCCACCCGGCGCGTTCACACTCCAGGTTTCCTAGCAGCCCAGCCCCCAGCCCGCGGACCCCCGCGCGTGCCCCGTGCCCCCTCCGGGAGCCGGGAAACGTGTGGCACGTGCGCTGCGCAGTGATTGGCAGCTGCGGACTTGAGGCTCCACACCCCCACCCCGCCTCGCATCCTGCTGAGGAAGGGGAGTCCGGAGCTGCGGCTGGTCCAGCCAGCCTGGCTTTCGCTGCCCGGAACCTAGGAACAATGACACTTGATAGGGCCGAGGGAGGAGGGAACTGGGCCAGTGCTCTTGTGTTCCCGAACAGCTAGAGCTTGCTTTATGGGGCGCGGATACTATTCGCGAGGGGTGGAAATACTTTCTATAAGTGCTGAGAATATGTTTTCCACAGTTTTGCCTGGAGCCCAGGGTATTTTAACCCCAGCATCTTAAAAGACAGAGCCAGGAATTTACACCCCACCCCCACCCCGGACCCTTCTATAGGCTTAAGGGAGCTAGGAAAGAGCCTGAGAAAATGACAAAGGCGCAGCTCCTGTGGGTAGCCAGGGAGAGATGCTCCGCCTCATACGGGACCAGAAAGATGTCCATGAAAGGATCATATTGGCTTAACTGGGAAAGCCTCCCAAAGGAGGTGATTGGACAGAGGTGGTAGGGACCGTGCTGAAGACTTAACAGACAGTTAACCGCAGTGTGAGCCGCAAGAGGCACTGCGATTCTCCCACAATAGTAGCTCCTGGAACCCAGCGGCACCAATATAGTACAAACCTTACAGCCCCATATGTAAAGGACTGACATCAGAAACCTGGAGACTAAGAACCTTCTCTTGGAGTCTCTTTTTTTGCAGAAGTCTGGCATAGGTGTTACGTTCCCAGCACGTCCCTCCCCGGCACGTCCCTGGATTCTGTGATTTGGATCAGAGAGCCTGTCTGACCTCTGCCACGCAGCGGGAAGTGAAGGAAAGGGAAGGAAGCCAGGCTGTGCCATGTCCCATGTCACTTTTCCCTGCTGCAGATGTTTACTGCTTTATTCTTTCCCATTGCTGCTCACTGAATTATTTTATGCAGCGATCACTATAGCCTACGGGACAAGTAGAAATCTGCATTTGGGGGCTGTGATAAATTAATCCACACCCAAAGAGCCACAGCCAGTTAGTGCAGGTTTGGGGCTGAAGTGTAGGTGTCCCGACTGGAAATGAAGAGCAATTTACATCAAAGAGACCACACCTGGCTAGATCCTCAGCTGAAGTGCAAAGAAGGAATGAATCGGTTCTTTGCTCCCTCAATCTAGTTTGGTTTTGTTTGTTTGTTGTTGTTGTTTTTCTGTTGTTTTTTTTTTTTTTCCGAGACAGGGTCTCTCTGTATAGCCCTGACTGTCCTGGAACTCACTCTGTAGAACAGGCTGGCCTCGAACTCAGAAATCCACCTGCCTCTGCCTCCCAAGTGCTGGGATTAAAGGCGTGAACCACCACTGCCCAGCTCACAGTATGACTTTTTGTTGGTTTGGTTGGTTGGTTTTTGTTTTTTGAGACAGGGTTTCTCTGGGTAGTCTAGGGTGTCCTGGAACTCCATCTGTAGACCAGGCTGGCCTTGAACTCACAGAGATCCACCTGCCTCTGCCTCCAGAGTACCTGGATTGAATGTGAGTAACACCACGCCCAGCACAATTTACATCTTTAAAAGTCTGATATAACTCAAGGTTAAAGACCAAAGCCCACCCCAGCAGCTGAAGAACCTTTCATTCAAATGTCCCTTGGGCCTAAGAATGTGTAAAACGTGCTCACTCAGAAGAAAGCCTAAAAGAGAACTGAAGACAGCTACCAGAAAACTTCCTGTTCTGTGGTCTAACTGCGACGGAACTGAGATTGGGTGTGGACTTGGTCTATTTTCATGAAAATAAAATCTTAAGTATGGGCGGTGGAAATGCCCGCAAAGTCTACACAGTGAGTTCCAGGACAGCCAAGGATACACCAAGAAACAGGGTCTCAAAAAAAAAGAAAGAAAACAAAGTAACCAGTACTCACAATAGAAACACTTTAGCAGATTATAACTTACATAGTTGGGGTAAGGGGTGTAGCTCAGTGGTAATATGTGAGAAGAAAGAAAGAAGAGATGGTTTGAACAATTTATATCCCTATCAATGAATGCTGCTTACTCCACTTCCATTTATCACTGCTATCCCTGGCAATCTGGTACAGTAGCTACCAGCCACAGGAGGCTACTGAGCACTTAGACTGTGGCCAGACTAACTGAGATTATGTTGAGTTACCCCAATACTGGATTCTAAAGTCCCAGTAAACAAAAATGTGATATGACATTCACAAATTTAATACTAATTATATATTAAAATTATATTTTGGATCTGTTGCTTTAAATGAAGTACATTATTAAAAAGTAGCCTCACCTGTTGTTTTTGCTTTATTTGTTTTAATGTTGCCAGTAGGGCATCTTAACTTCCTTACATAGCTTCTGGCGGCTTTTCTGTCTGGGTAACGTAGGGATCTGTATTTGGAGGCTGGGGTTAAAGTTTGTCTGTGTCCTTGAGGTTTGTGCACATCACTGCTAGATATAAATTTTTTTTTAAAAAATTAAAGATAAAACAAAGGGAGCTGGAGATGACTCTGCGGTCAAGAGCACTTGCTGCTCTTGCAGAATTCAAGTCCCAGCACCCACATTAAGCAGTTCATGACCACCTGTGACTCTAGCTCCCAGGGCTCTGACACCCTCTTCTGGCTTCTGCAGGTACTCATATACACACGTGCAAACATACATACTCAGACATACAATAATATACATAAATAAAAATAAATACTTTAGTAAATAAAAAGCATCTTGATGCATTCAAAGGAGGGATGAACAAGGGAATGTGAAGCTCACAGCTGGGATCCCAGCAGATTGATAACTTGTCTCAAAAAACCAAGACAGTTAATCCCAGCACTCGGGAGGCAGAGGCAGGTGGATTTCTGAGTTCGAGATCAGCCTGGTCTACAGAGTAAGTTCCAGGACAGCCAGGGCTACACAGAGAAACCCTGTCTCAAAAAACCAAAAAAAAAAAAAAAAAAAAAAAAAAAACCCAAGACGGAAGGCTGGAGAGATGGATCAAAGGTTAAGAGCACTTGCGGATCTTCCAGAGGATCTGAGTTCGATTCCTGACACCCACTTTATGGCTCACTACTGGCTACAATTCCAGTTCTAGGGGATTTTAGGCCTTTAGGCTTAGACATTCTAGAGTACTGTACACACTTAGAAATAATAAAAGTAAACATGCAAATGGCCCAAAGGCAGGTAAAGGTGCTTAATGGCAAGCTTGAAAACCTGAGCTCAGTCCCCAGGACCTGTGCAATAGAAGAAACCAACTCGTCCAAGTCCTCTGACATCCACACAGATGCTATGGCACAAAAGTCCTAATCAGTACAATATACAGACATAACTTATTTTACACATACACAAATCCAGGTCCCATAGTGGAATATGCTTGTAGGGTAGCTGAAGTAGGTTTTAAAAGGAGAAGAAAAAGCCTGGGCATGTAGCTTAGTTGGCAGAGTGCTTGTCTAGCATGCATGAAACCAGGGGTTCAAGCCTCAGTGTCATATAAACTGACTGGGTATGTAACTTATAATTCCAACGCTCAGGAAGTGTAGCTGGGGGGATCAGCACCGTGTCGTCCTTGGGTATGAACATAGCAGTTCAAGGCCATCCTAGGCTCCGTAAAACCCAGAGCGAGAGAGGAAGAGTGGGAGAGGAAGGGATGGGGAGTGGGGAGATGCAGTCATGGGTTGAGAAACATCAGTTAGTAACAAGCCAGTGTCTTGGTTCAGGCATCATGTGCCCACTGCCATCCTGAGCTAGAACTGCTTAGACTCTGCTTAAGGCCCCCGTGGGTTATATCAGGGGAGTAATAAAAGAAAGTGTCTCTGTGGGTGGCCAGCTCATAGAATTCATTACCCCAAGCCGAGGCCAGACTGGCAATACAAAGTCTTGGAGGCTTTGGCTGTCACCAGAACCCTAATGACTCAGTGAGGGATGAGGATGCTGGTGATTATGGGATGTGTCCTTTGAGCTGCTGACAGGCACAGGCCTTCTGTTCATGGTGCTTCCTTTAGTAGCAGCACAAGATGGGCAAGCAAGCTGCCTCTAAGGCTTGGACAGTCTGAAGACTGCCATAGAGCAAGGATCAACTTCATAGATGAAAGGTTGTCTTTCCCAACGTGATTCTCCTTAGACTGACTACTAAAGTAAGGGACTTTTTGCCATGTTCTTTCCCATTTAGCTCCTGAGCAAGTGGGAAAGACATCAAAATTTATTAACAAGCTACAAACCTAAGCTGGGCAGGTTCTGAGACTAGTCTAACCCAGCTAGGCTATTAATAACCAGATAAATGCTCCATTACTTGCCAACTGAGTTGTGCTCTCTTTCATGTATGTCCTCAATGTGAGCATCTTTTGGCCATGTGCTCATGGTCCATCCTGTCCCATAGGGACCTGCTTCTTCCATTACCTTTTTCTTCTCCACACAGGCCCTGTCTGGTTTCCAGACCCCGGACAAGAGAGTGCATATTTTACATATCAAAGTAGACCTGGCCTCCAGGTTCTCCCAGTCCTTACCTGGTATACCCTGCCCCCAACCCTGAACTTTCCAGCGCAGGGGCTGGGCTGCCCTTCTCCCAGAGGCCCTTCCCTACATAATCCAGACATTTTGGTCTCTCTCTTCTCTCTCTCTCTCTCTCTCTCTCTCCCCCCCTCTCCTCTCTCTCCTTCCCATGGCGACTTCCCTGACCTCCTTCCTTGGGGCCAGTGAACTCCCCTGCCAGAAAGCTGCTTCCCAATAAATTTGCATTTAATATAATCTAATCTGGTTTGAATTGGCTCATTTCACTGGTGGAAAAATAATATATCAGTCCCTACCTGAAACCCCCCTATTTGATGTCAAGTTCTGTCTTCCTCTCTCTCCTGCCCAGGTACAGGCTTCATTAATGAATCAGAGATGATTGAGAGCATTCTTTACAGCACATTGGTCAATACAATGCTCAAGTCCAGACTGCAACCTGATCTTGGGCCACAGAACTCTGAGTACATAGCGCACAAGACCAACCCCAACAACTGGCTACAATGTATTGCTGGGAATTTCAAACCCTGAGCTTATGGAAATCTGACAGGTGTTTATCCACTGGGCCTCAAGGGTTGCCACTGTAATAGCTAGCATTATTGCTCTTCATTCTGCATTATATGCTTATTCATTTAATCCTTAAAACAACCCTCAAAGCTTGACACTCTCCTGTCTGAGAGATGAGAAAAACCAAGACACTAAGGAGTGCCTCTCTTAGGTCCCACAAGTGATCCAAGACTCAAACACACATCCACTGACTCTAGAATCTAATTTGCTACTTCTCCCTTGGTCTAGTGAAGTCACCCCTGCAACAAGGCCAGGGATCACTTCATTCTCTGCCTCACCCTGTGGGCCATTCGTAAGTATAATAGAAAGCAGCTCTGCCGTGGTGATAGACGATCTTTGAGGAGAAGCCACAAGGATTGCCACAGGATGGGTAGAACATGTCTAGCGAAATCCAGAGAGCAGACTTTTGACCTCTGCCTTACTCACCACCCCCTGCCATCTTATGGATAGGCTGCTGTTGCCATCCGTTCCCATGTCTGTGGGAGACGAACTGCCAGGCATGATCTGTAACAAAGCAAAGGAGACTAGCTAGACAGACACGTGTTTGCAAAGGCTGGTTGGGGTATCTCTGTTTTCTGGGGGTCTATCCCAGAGAAACAGGCTTCTCTGCCCTATCTACTTTTGGATGCTATGAATGCTAGGGAAGAAAACAACATCTAAGACATAAAGAGATGTCAGATGTGGGGAAAGATGAACTCAAAACAGAATCCAGAGAGTGCTGAGCATCCTGGCAGGACAAGGAGCCTGCACCATCAAGTTGAACCTTCATCCTGATATCACCACCTATGGACAGGACCCTGGATCTCAAGCTCCCAGGGAGTCCTATAAGCTTTGCTAGCTTACACAAAGGTACTGGTGGCCAAGATGTGTCTGCTTAGAAGAAGGACCCCAATTTACACAGGTTCTGATATGCCCAGAGGGTCCGGAGACACACTCCCCAAACCCCACTCCATTTACTGTCATTTTCCTGCTTTTCTGCCATTGAGGGTACAGATGAGGTTTGGGGGACCCAGAAATGCCAGGATTCAACTGTGGCTCTTCCACCTGTCCTCACATAGAGGACAAAAGCAAATGGCCCAGAGCCTAAAGTGACATTTCAGACTGAACTCTGTGCTAGACAAATAACTGAAGCTGGGAATTCTAGGAACCAGAGCCTCACCCCCTCACACACACCCACAACTGTACCAGGCTCCAGTAAGGAGGAAAAGGGAGGGCAATTAGGCCAGAACTGGGTTCAGTTTCCTGTCCCCAGAGCTGGAAAAGAGCCAGAAGAGCCAAGTCCAACCACTCCAGGGGCAGGAAGTGGGAGACCAGGCCACACTGGGGCCCCAGATCAAGCCCTTAACAGCTGTTCCTGGGACAGAAGCCAACCCAGGTTGGGGTGTGGTGAGCCTCCTACCCCTGCAGGAACAAAATTTCATTTAATCCCTGTTCTTGCCTTGTTTACAGAGAAGGAAACGGAAACACATGCTAAATAAGGATCAGAACCAGGTCAAAGTCACTCAGCTGCTGAAGAGCAGAACTGGCTTGAATCTTGGTATACCCTGTGACCTCTGCACTGGTTCCCCTTGGGGATTGATGGTAGTTCACAGACAGTCCCTCTCTTGGAACTGCCCAGCCTGAAAGGAGGTGCCAAGGACAAGGTTGGTCCCCTCCTGGGGCCAAATCATCTGTGTGGCCATGAGACTGAGGAACAGGGGAGCGGAAACCAGCTGCACTGGCTTCAGCACTCCTGTGGATGGAGAAGGCCTTGTGTTTTTTATTTGGGGTTTTTCTTTCTTTACACCATCTCATACTATAACCACGCAGGCATCAAGCTCACCTAAATCCTCCTGCATCATCCTTCAGAGAACTGGGAATCCTGGCTTGAGCCTCCATGCTGCCAAGGCCTGAGCTTTTGTCCGAATCTCATTTCTGTTTTCTTTTTCTTTTCTTCTTCTTTTTTTTTTTTAATGTAAAATTCTGGCTGGTCCTGAGCTAGGCCTTTAATCCCAGCAGGGGCAGATACATCTCTGTGAGTAGCCAAGGCTATGTAGTGAAAAAGGCTGCGTAGTGAAAGCCTACCTAAAAATAAATAAAATTAGTTAATTAAATATATATGTACAAATAAAATACTTCAAAAATGTGAGTGCCATCCTTGCACAGGGGCCATGCTAATCTTCTCTGTATTATTCTAATTTTAGTCTATGTGTCGCTAAATTGAGCACCACAACTGTATTTCCTTGCAACTCCTCCCTCTGCCTCATCCTGCTTCCCTGCCTCAGCCTCCTTCTTAGCTTTACCAACCCAACACCTTCCACAATCAGATTTCTGCATCCAAATCACTCTCCTATGCTTGGTTTTGTGGGCATCCTTCCTAGGAGGTTCCACAAGCCCTTCTTTGTGCAGTCCTGCCTGCACTTCACATTAGCTAGAACAGAACAGTCAAGACTCCAAAATGGGTCAAGAACGAACGCTTCCAGGATTAGCATCAACCAGCAGTCCTGCTATTCTGAAACTAGAGAGTGGGGCAGAGGAAGGAGGTACAGCAGCCCCTGCTAAAGACACCCAGAAGGTAAGTGTAGGACCTGGGCTTTACACTTCATGTGTCTTGACATCCTGTGGCTGGAGACCACTTGCAGCATGTGAAATTTATGTCTAGGTTTTGAGATGGGAAAGACAAGAAAAATTAATTCCTCACTCCACAGTCTGGCTGCAGCTTCTAACTAGTGGAGAATCAAGAGTTCCAGCTAACAGGTTTGGTGGCACATGCCTCTAATCCCAGTACTCTGGAGGCAAAAGCAGGTGGATCTCAGTGAGTTTGAGACTAGCTTGGTCTACAGAACTAGTTCCAGGACAGCCAGGGCTGTCTCAAAAAAATATATCTATATCTCTGTCTGTCTGTCTCTCTCTGTGCCTGTCTGTCTCTCTGTGCTATTTAATAAACTACGTAAGGAATGGTGACAAGCACCTTTACTCCTAGCACACAGGAAGCAGAAACAGGTTATTTCTGTGAGTCCCAGACCAGCCAGGGTCACACCGTGAGACTCTGTCTCAAAAACTAAACAATGGGCTGTAGAGTTTGAGCCCCTCTCACGCATGAGGTACTTGTGTTCTGCTTTCCAGAGCCTACCGTGAAGATGTCCCACCCATCCCCAGCAGCCAAGCCCCCCAAATCCAAGAACCCCTGAGTCTTCTTTGACGTGGACATCAGCGGGGAGCCCGTTGGATTGAATTGTTTTAGAATCGTTTGCAGATATTGTTCCCAAAACTGCAGAAAATTTTCGTGCATTGTGTACAGGAGAAAAAGGAACTGGATCTATGACTGCGAAACCTCTCCATTTTAAAGGATGCCCCTTCCACCGAATTATTAAGAAACTTATGATTCGGGGTGGAGACTTCTCAAATCAAAATGGGACAGGTGGAGAAAGTATTTATGGTGAAAAATTTGAAGATGAAAATTTTCATTATAAGCATGATTGGGAGGGTTTGCTGAGCACAGCAAATGCAGGCCCCAATACGAATGGCTCTCAGTTCTTTATCACAGCAGTTCCCACTCCGACTCCTCATCTGGATGGGAAACGTGGTATTTGGCCACGTCATAAAAAGACTAGGCATGGTGAGCGTGCTCGAGAATGTAGAAGTGAACTGTGTTATTGTAGAATTTGGAGAACTGAAGGAAGGGGGTGACGGGAATATTCCCCAAAGATGGCACTGGTGATAGTCATCCAGATTTCCCTGAGGATGCAGATATAGATTTAAAAGATGTAGATAAAATTTTATTAATATCTGAAGACTTAAAAAAAACATTGGAAAAGGGGCTGGAGAGATGGCTCAGTGGTTAAGAGCACTGACTGCTCTTCCAGAGGTCCTGAGTTCAATTCCCAGCAACCACATAGGAGTTCACAACCATCTGTAATGAGAGCTGATGCCCTCTTCTGGTGTGTCTGAAGACAGCTACAGTGTACTTACATACATAAAATTAATAAATCTTAAAAAAAAAAAAAAAAAAAAAAGAAAGAAAGAAAAGAAATAAAATCGTTAAAAAAAAAAACCATTGGCAATACTTTTTTCAAGTCTCAGAACTGGGAGATGGCTATTAAATATGCGAAGGTTTAAGGCACGTGGGTAGCTCAAAGGCTGTTATTGAGAAAGCGGATGTATCCAGACTGCAACCTGCAGCCTTAAGTTGTGTGCTGAATATTGGTGCTTGTAACTTGAAGATGTCAAACTGGCAGGGGCGGTTGGCAGTCGCTTGGAGGCTCTTGCAATGGGCCCTTCAAATACTAAAGCACTACACAGAAAGGAACAAAGGTGACAAGGCTTAAAGGAATATGACCAAGCACTGACTGATCTTAAGAAGGCACAGCAGATAGCCCAGGAGATAAAGCTATCCAGGCAGGATTGCTTAAAGTCAAACAAACATAAAGGCACAGAAAGATAAAGAGAAGGCCGAGTATGCAAAAATGTTTGCTTAATAAGGACTGAACTCTCCTTAACTGTTATACATTGATTATATAAAGGACACTGTATATTACTGTCTACAGGATCCCTGATGTGTTTCCCTTGATCTTTGTCATTGTTCACATAGCAGTTCTGACATAGGTTCCTTCTAACAAAGTGTTACAAAATACAAAAAAACCAAAAACAAACAAACAAAAAACCCAACAACAAACTAAATACCAATGGTGGAGCTGTGGCTGTAGATTGGTAGAGTGCTTACCTAGAATGTACAAAGTCCTGGGTTTGAACTCTACAACCCATAAAACCAGACATGATGGTTATATGCTTGCAATTCCAGCACTTGGAAGGGAGGTGCAGGAGGATCAGAAAGTCAAGGTTATCTTCTGATATATAGCAAGTTTGAGGATAGCCTGGGCTCGCTGAGACCAGGTTTCAAATTAAACTCTGTCTCTGATGCATGCTGGCCCCTCCCAAAATTCCTTCCTGCTGTGGTGATAAGAATTGGGTTTGGGGTCCCTATAAGAGGGAGGAGCTCCATAAAGGGGAAAAAATGGCTGCTGCTGTTGGTAGCTAATGTGAAGCTGCATCTCCAATACCACACCACCACTGACAGGAATGGAGTAAACACAAGCAGTAAGCCAGTGTGTGGTCTGGGATGACTATCATCGTCATAGTGGTTGTCATTGTCATCGTCATCATCATCATCATCATTTTGTTTTTTGAGACAGGGTCTCACTTTGTAGACCAGGCTGGCCTCAAATTCACAGAGATCTGTGTCCCTCTGCTTCCTGAGTGCTGGGGTTAAAGGTGTATGACACTCCACTCAGCCTTCCTCATTGCTTTGGGACCGTCTTCTGTTTCCCCACACTCACTACATAGCTGAGGATGGCCTTGAACTCCTGATCCTTCTGCTACCACACTGGAAAATAAACATTTTAAAATGGAAGAACTGTCCCCTTACTGATGACGGTACTTACACCCAAGCCTCCCACAGTTGTAGGGTCTCCTTGCTGAGCCTGCAGGGGTTCTGACTTCTAACTTTCCATCTCTCAGCTCCTGGCTCTGTCCTCCAGGCAGTGCAGTGGTCCCAGACTCCACTGTCCTGCTGTCTGTTTTCCTTAAGCATAAGAACTGGTGAGTTCTTTTCTGTGTCCATTTTTAATTATTTCATCTATGAAACTAAGAACCTGCAAAGGGAACCCAGTGTTTCCTGGTGACCTATGTGTGTGCACACAGCAGACTTTGTCTGCAGTTTTTTGCACACACTTTAAAAATGTGGTGTTCATTGGCCCAAAGGATAATTGGAGGGTAGTTACAAGTGACTTCAATTCACATTGGGAAGAAGGGACGAGAGGGCCACCGGCCTGTCCCTGGAAGAGGAATCAGGTCACCGTGGAGACCTGAAGACTAGGAAGCCCAGCCTAGCTTCAGGCTCAGGGGAGTCCAGGCCCAGGTTGGGAACACTTCTTATCAGCTGTCATCCATGACCCACAGTCCTCTATGCTCCAGTGATCTGCAGGGACATCTGCTTCTATTTGTTTTTCCTTTTCCTTTTCTCTTGATGTCACCCACCTCACCCCACCCTGTGACTCCCAGGAAGAGAGTTCACCTCACCTCTGGACTCATTTAGCCACTTCTTACTAAGCCAGGGAGAGAGAAGCAAGGGGGAGGGGAGGAGAGGCCAGAGACTGTTGTTAAGTCCTGTTATTAAGACTAAACACAGTCTGAAGCTGGCTGACACCCTGAGGTGAAAGTGGAGAAAGAAAAAAACAAACAAACAAACAACACCAACCTCCCACCCCCCCCAAAAACAAAAACAAACAAACAAACAAAACCAAAATGGAGACATGGGCGGGGCAAAAGGCTGTGCTAAGAAAAGCACCAGGGAACAGGCTGTTGGGGTGAACCTGAGCTGTGAGGAGAAACTCGATGACTCTTACCTTTGGGTCACAGCTAGACTAATAACTGAGACTGGAAATTCCTGTTGACCAGAGGCAGCTTTTTCTTATTAAGATAATAGGCCCTCAGTGTTGAACCTAGGACACTTTCAGACTCTTGGAGGCTCCTGCAAACTCATGGGGAGCCTTTGTGCAGATCAGAAAGGGGAGGTCTTTTGTCCAGGCAGTCATGACCTCCACCTTGGCTGGTGTCTCTGCTTTCCCAGCTGACTACCTGAGCAACAGTACACATCCAGAGTGGCTCTGACACACACACACACACACACACCCCATCCCTTCTCACCTAACTTCCCACTTCCCCTACCCTTGCTAAGCTGTGGCTGGTCCACACTGCTGGAGTTGACATCCAAATAAATCCAGGACTACTACTAAATTCTCTTGTCCCAGAGGAGGCTTCTGGTTAAATGTGGAAGAAAGCTTTCTTGCCACAGATCCCTGGCCTGACCAAGGTGGTCCTAGATGGTGGTTATTAGCAATTTAGTACTGATTAGGCCCTGTCAACATTGGTCAAGAAGAGGGAGGGACTTACGAGCCTCCACCCTCCCTGGAGATCTATATGCAGTTATGGGATGCTGGAGGTGGGGGTGGGGACATTTTCTTTGTTATTGTAGCCATTGATAAGGTACTCCAAATCCTACAAAAAATTGGGTATCTCACACACATACACAGGCACACACACACGAACAGGCACACACACGCACACACACACAGAGGCATACACACACACAGGCACGCACACAGGCGCACACACACGCACACACGCACGCACACACACATGCACACACACAGGCACGCACACAGGCACACACACAGGCACATGCACACACACAAGCACACGCACACACACGCACACACACACAGAGGCATACA
>JADRCH010000064.1:7423692-7520830 GCA_019843965.1 Rhynchomys soricoides | reverse complement strand
CACAGGCACACACGCACACACACAGGCACACGCACGCACACACACACGCACACAGGCACACATGTGCACACACAGGCATACACAGGCATACATACACACGCGCGCACACACAGGCACACACATGCACACACACACACGCGCGCACACACAGGCATACACACACACAGGCACACATACATACACACACACACACAGGCACACACACAGGCACACACACACAGGCGCACATGTATGCGTGCACGACAAGGAAGTAGGATAAGAACTGGTTAAGAAAAGGATCAGAAGGAGAGGGAGAGAGAGAACAGGAAGTAAGGGGGTGCAGAAGACCATGGAAACACAGTATGCACATGAATGAAAATGCCACAGTGAAACCCATTGTCATGTATTACTAGTGCATGCTAATAAAAATATTAAAACTGGAAATCACTGTTATGTAACCCTGGGTGACATAAGCGACTTGGGCAAAGATTGGTAATGTGTGGAAGGTTACTAGAGAGCAAAATATGTTGGCTAAAGAATCAATGCAGAGGGGCTGGAGAGATGGCTCAGCAGTTATGATCACCAACTGCTCTTCTAGAGGTCCTGAGTTCAATTCCTAGCAACCACATGGGGGCTCACAACCATCTGTAATGAGATCCCATGCCCTCTTCTGAGGTGTCTAAAGACAGCTACAGTGTATACACATACATAATGAAAGAAAGAAAGAAAGAAAGAAAGAAAGAAAGAAAGAAAAGAAAAGAGAAAGAGAAAGAGAAAGAGAAAGAAAAGAAAGAATAAAGAAAAGAATCAATGCAGAAATTACCATAGGAAAAAGTTCCTTTCCAATGGAGAGATCTGGTGGGCCACACCCACCCAAGTGATCAAACTGAGTGTCCCTGTTAGTGCAATGGTTATTCACTTCCTGGTGTGATACCTAAAATTAATATCTCTACCACCTGTGAGTTATTCCGGTCAAAAGCGATTAACTTCAGTTTCTAGCTCCCAAGTCAGGCGGCTCACCACTGCCTGTAACTCCAGCTCTAGGGATCCAGCGCCCTCTTCTGGCCTCTGAAGTTACCTGCACACATGACCACATAAACTGACACACACATATAAACATTTAAAAGTCTTTTTTGAAAAAGATTTTTTAAAAAAGAGCCAGAAGACCGAAAAGATTTTTAAAAGATTTTATAAAAGGTTAACAAGAAATGATGGCACACAACTTGAATCCCAGCACTCTGGAGGCAGAGGTAGGCGGATCTCTATGAGATTGAGACTAGCCTGATCTACAGAGCAAATTTTAGGACAGACAAGG
Organism: Rhynchomys soricoides; assembly: GCA_019843965.1. Lineage (NCBI taxonomy): Eukaryota > Metazoa > Chordata > Mammalia > Rodentia > Muridae > Rhynchomys > Rhynchomys soricoides. The sequence continues at coordinate 7,519,536 of JADRCH010000064.1, read as the reverse complement.
CTACACAGAGAAATGTTATCTCAAAAACCTTAAAAAAAAAAAAACCAACTGATTTAACAAAGCCTCCTAACATAAATTCTAGTTCACAGGATACAAGGGGCAAAGAGACTGACTCCACAAAGTTGTTGACCTCTACACATGCAGGTAGGTACGCATGTGGTCTCCCCCCTTAATCACACACACACACACACACACACACACACACACACCATTCTTTAGTTGTGCTGATAAGAATACCTAAAGGGCCAGTTCACAGTGTGTAATATACAATCAAAAAACCAACTTGTGATAAAGATACTCCTTAGCCAAGTGTCACATCTATAATCCCAGCACTCAGAACGCTGAGGCAGGACCATTGCTGTGAGTTTCAGGCCACTCTGGGCTACAGACTGATACCTGTCTTTAAAAAACAGAAACAAAACCACAAGACTTTCACTTTAATCAAACATTAGTCCCTACTCCACCCACCTCTGAGATAGGGTCTCACTATGTGTCCTCTGGCTGGCCTGGAGCTCTCCATGTAAATCAGGCTGACCTGAAACTCACAAGAGATCCACCTGCCTCTGCCTCCAGAGTGCTGGGGTTAAGGATATGTGCCATCACTGCCAGTTAAATTCTCTTTTCAACAAGGCAAGGACCTTGGCCTTCATCCTGTTCTTGACATACTCAGCCTAGTTGATGGCTTATTTCTCTGCTGATGAAATGAGACAATTTAAGCCAGATTAGATTATGTTAAATGTAGGCTTATTGTCAAGCTGCTCTTGGGCAAATTTATTGATGCTAAGGATTGAGGCCAGGCAAGTCACGGGGGGGGGGGGGGGGGGGGAAGAGAAAGAGAAAAAGGGTGTGTGGGCAGAGAGAGAAGGAAAGGAAGAGAGAGCAAGAAGATCAAAATGTCTGGATTATCTAGGGAAGAGCCGCTGGGGAAGAGCGGCCCAGCCCCTGAGCTGGGAAGTTCAGGTTTGGGGGCAGGGTGTGCCAGGTAGGTAGGTCTGCTTTGATGTGTGAAATTCAAACACCTCTGTCCCTTATCCTGGGGTTTGAAACCAAAGGCAAGTATCAGCACAGGCTCTTGCTGTGTCACATCTTGACCCTTCATATCCGATTGAGTTCCTGACACACCACCATTGATAACTCAAGATAACTAAACCCTTAGCAGATCAGCAAGAACTCTGTTCAGCCAGTTCAGCGAGTAACCCCTGATCCCTGGTCACTAATCTTTCATCTTTTCTGTTACTAATCTTCCATCTGCTGCCCACTGTATCCTGCCCTTCGGCTCTAAATCCCTTCCTGTCCCTGTATTTACAGCCTGATCTCCTCCATGTTTAAATGGCCCTGAATAGTCTTCCTGTACAATAGTAGGTTTTTCTTCTAATACTCAGACATTAAAAAAAAAAAAAAAAAAAAAAAGAATGGAATTTTAAACCAGACACCATGTTACACACCTGTAACTCTAGAACTTTGGAGGCTGAGGCAAGAGAAACCCAAGTTTGAGTCCAGCCTGAGTTACAAGACATTGCCCCATCTTCTGTTTGGTTATCAGTGTACATGTTGCTGATAATCCTCATCATATCTAAGCCCAGAAGGCTTAGATATGATGAGGACTGTTTTCTCCTTTGAAAATGTCCTAGAGGCTTCCAGTCTTCCAGTCCATACTCGTTTGTCTCCCTGCCTCCTGCATTTTGATTTATTTACTCCTTCTTTCTCAGGAAATATATCATGCAGTAGTCACCAGAAAAGACTGCTCTGTGAGATAAAAGTTCAAAATCTGCTGAGTGGTGGTAGTGGTGTACACCTTTAATCCCAGCACCTGGGAGATGGAAGTAGGCGGATCTTTGAGTTCAAGGCCAGCCTGGTCTACAGATTGAGTTCCAGGACAGCCTGGGCTAGGCAGAAAAAAAAAAGTTTGAAATCTTACATATCTGATAAAAAGACTTTAGCTTCCTTCACACGTATGTGCTTTGGCTGTGTGCAAATCCGAGCCTACACGATAGAAGAACTCTCCCAATATGCTCACCTGCAATCCCATTTGGGAGGTAGAAACAGTAGATCAGGAATTGACAGCTATTTTCTGCTACTCGGCAGTTTTGAGACCAGCCTAAGACCCCATCTTGGAGGGCCAGAGAGATGGTTCAGTGGTTAAGAACACTTGCTGCTCTTCCAGAAGAGCATGGCTTATTCCCGGCACCCATCTCAGATGGCTCACAATTACCCGTAACCGAAGTTCCAGGGTTTCCAACACCCTCTTCTGGTCTCTGTGGGAACACACATGAATGTTGGGTACAAACATACACTCAAATCCCCACTCAAGAACATACACATAAAATAAACATTAACGGGTTAGGTGTGGTGGTGCATGCTTTTAATGCCAGCTCTTTAAGGCAGAGTCTAGTGGATCTTTGTGAGTTTGGGACATTCCTGACCTACATAGCAAATTCCAGGTTAGTTAGGGCTATTCAGTGAGACCTTGTCTCAACACACACACACACACACACACACACACACACACACACACATGCGCGCACACAGGCTGAATTCTGAAGTCAGTCTTTACTGCCTATTCATTCAGGGATTGGGTAGGGGGTGTGTCAGTGTAGGCATGTGCACCATGTGGCATGCATGGAGTCAGAGGCCACCTTCCATGTGGTCCTAGGGACTGAACTCAGCTTTGGTGGCAAGTGCCTTCACTCTCCGAGACAGCTCACCAGTCCCAGGCCATCAGTCTGGCATTATAGTCTAGCTCCCAGTGCCGCAGTTAAAATCTAAGGGCATGCCAGTCCCTGTTCCTCTGCACATTACTCATTACCACTCTGAAACTGCACAATCCTAGGCCTTGTTTGAGGATTATTTTTTTTTATTCATTGGGTAAAACTCTTAAGCCCCTTCAATCTAAAAATACATGACCTTCCTTTTAAAAACATCTTCTTGGATTATTTTCTACACTATGACTTCCTGTTTCCCTATTCCCTACCCTCTTTGTCTCTTCTTTTTCCTCTCTGTCTTCAGGACAGTGTCTCACTACACAGCCCAGGCTGGCAGCCAACTCACGTGGTCTTGCCACTTCAGCTTCCTGAGTGTTGAGACTGAAGGTCCAAGTTACCACATCTGTGTTCTATTCTCGCTTTTAAAGATTTATTTTATTTTAAAGTGTGTATGCGTGTGTATGTGTATATGTGTTTATGTGTATGTGTGTGTATGTGTGTATATGTGTGTGTTTATGTGTGTGTATATGTGTCTATAAGTATGTGTGTATATGTATATGAGTATGTGTATGTGTGTATGCATATGTGTGTGTATATACATGTATATGTGTGTATATGTGTGCATATGTGTGTATATGTATGTGCATGTATGTGTATATGTGTGTATATATATGTGTGTGTATATGTATATGTATATGTGTGTATATGTGTGTGTGTGTGTATGTGTGTGCGTGTATGTCTGCATGTGAGTTTATGCATATGTGTGTATGTGTCCATAAAGGCCAGAAGAGGGTATCAGGTTCCCTGGAGCTGATGTTACGGGCACTTGTGAGCAGTTCAGTGTAGGTGCTGAGAGGTGAACTCAGGTCCTCTGCAAGAGCAGTATGACGGCTGAGCTGCTGCTCCAGTGCTCCCTGCCCCCCTCTCTCTTAATGGAACTCTATTGGTTCAATTCCCAAACCTCAGAACTGGAGAGATGGCTCAGTGGTTAAGAGCACTGACTGCTCTTCCAGAGGTCCTGAGTTCATCATTTTTTTGTTTGTTTGTTTTGTTTTGTTTTGTTTGTTGTTGTTGTTTTTCGAGACAGAGTTTCTCTGTGTAGCCTGGGCTGTCCTGGAACTCACTCTGTAGACCAGGCTGGCCTCGAACTCAGAAATCCGCCTGCCTCTGCCTCCCCAGTGCTGGGATTAAAGGAGTGCGCCACCTTCTGCTGCTGCCTTTTTTTTTTTTTTCTAACTGAGATAGGGACCCATGACTTGGATCCTCCTATCTCCATCTCCAAAGTGCTGTATACAGGTGTGTGCCACCACACCTGTGTTATTCAGTGCTGGGGATGTCATGCTAGGCAAGCACCCTACCAGTTAGACTAGGTCCCAGGCTCCCACTTTTACCTATTTACTTTCTCTCTTTTTAAACTATGTGTATGTGTAGGTGTGCCTGTGTGTGGGTGTGTGCATGTGACTGCAGGTACCCATGGAGGCTAACAGAGGGGTTGGTTCCTTCAGAGCTGGAGTTACAGGCGGTTGTATGCAGGTGCTGGAAATGGATCTCGGGTCCTCTTCAAGAGCAGCAAGCTTGGAGGCTAGAGAGTTAGAGCAGCTCTGCTCTTACAGAGGAACAAGATTTGTCTCTCAGTACCTACTTGGTGGTTGATAACTACCCATAATTCCAGTTTCAGATGCCCTCTTCTGATCCCTGTACTCGGCACATATATGGTGCATATGCATACATGGGAGCAAAAACATTCATACACAGCAAATAAATGTAAGGGGGAAAGGAGCAGTAAGCATTCTTAACCACTGAGCCATCTCTCCAGCCCCACAGTTCATCAATTTTAAGCCCAATTTCCAAAACTGCTTCGGACCTCTGTGGTTGGTTCTACCTTCTCACTAAAAATAATTGTCTGACCAGGGTATGCAGACTGGGCACAGACAGGGTATGTGAACTGGGCACACAGTTAAAACTCAAGCCCCAGCCTTGTTCCTTCTGAGGAAACGCCAGTGTCCACACAGAGGTCTCTTCCCACACCCTTCCCCATGGAACAAACAGGAAGGGCCCAGGGGCCTGTGGTCTTGGGGCTGTCATCCACACCTCTGATTTCTTCAGACCTTTTCTGAGAACCCAGTCATTGCAACATTGTCTCAGTACAAGAAAGAACCTCACTGTGGTGTGAGGCTTGTGGGTTACAAGCTACATCTAGGTCAGCAAATTCAATTCTGAAGCACAGTTCCCAAATCCAGCGTCTTGCGCCTTGAGGGCTGACTGATTTCACCCTCTAGGCAGGGACGCTTTTGAAGCTTAGGAAACAAGGCCTCTCTGTGGGTGATTAAGGCTCAACACTGCCGGCTAAACTACTGGATGACACATGTGTCTCAGCCCCAGAGTATTCCATTCTGCAGCAGGCAGCCCAGTATACGAGGACAACAGTGTTCAAACCTTGCATGGAGACATGTGTACATAATAGGACAAGGGTTGGGCCAGAGGTGGGGGTGGGGTGTTGGTTTGTTGCTTGGGTGCTTATGACTTGGGTTTCTTCTCTGTCATGTTGGACACCAACATGAGCTTTCCTTCTTGGCTCTCTTTCATGTTGTTTGTAAGAATGAATGGATTATGATAGGCCTTTGAGAAGGGAGAGCCAGAGAGCCATGTTCTCACAGGGCCACCTTCAAAAGTGTTGCTCTATGTTCAGCTATCCAGGCTACTTCTGGCGCCAAGAGGACAACACCTGTCTAGAGACTGGACCTTTCTTACGGTCCTCTATAGGCTGTGCGGTGGACAATAAGCAGAACTTTACGCTAATCACACACAGATCCATGAAAGAGAAAGATGGAGAAGAAGTAGTTATCAGTGGTCATCTGAGTAAGAACTGTGAATGAGTGAATGAGCACACACTCAGCATCATGGGGAATTTCAGGAGTAAACATACCATGCTGTGTCTACTATGTGGCAAAATACTATCAGTACTCTCCCGATGAGCCCTGGTCCTGACACTGACTCTGTTTTTCTAAGACTCCTACACGGTTCTTTGTAACAGTGTTGGGCTGGTTTACAAAGCATCAAGCCTAATGGTTCATCTAAATACAAATGAAGGAGGAGGAGGAAAAAGAGGAGGAAGAGAAGGGGGAGAGAGGAAGGAAGGAAGGCAGGCAAGCAGGCTACATAACACATGGGTGGTCCAGCTGGTCTACCTAGACACAGCCTTACAGAGGAAGACAATGTCTCCCTAGACAGTGATCACCCCGGTTCAGATACTGGCTTTCAGAATGATAGTGGCTAAAGCCTCCGAGACTGAATCATGTTAAAATTCAAAACCAACTCAGCAAATACTTATTTGAGGGCCTGCTGCTCTCCAAGGCTCTAGGATGCATTATGATAACAAGAGTCATTGCCTCCCAAGGGCTCCCTAACAATGGAGGGAAACCCAGCATTCTAGTGGGTAGAAGTTCTTTGGACTTGGCACATCAGTTTAGCCTTCTCATGGTCAGAATATCTGGGGCTCCACTCTCCACTGGCTGCCTTCACTGGAATCAAACATCCTTCCAACTAACAGCAATATAAAGATGGACACATAACCTAGCCCAAGCCAGGGCTACACATAAGCATTCTGCTGATAGATATAGAAACTGTGGGGCTGGGGAGGTTGCTCAGTGGTTAGCGTGGTTGTCACTGTTTCCGAGGACCCACATAACCCATGTGTAACGCCAGTTTCAGAAGACCTTTGCCCTCTTTTGGCCCCACAGACACTAGACATGTACGCAGTGTACAAACACCCTGGCAAACAAAATGTTCATACACATAAAGCAAATTAAGTTTTAGATATAGGGATTAGGAATTTCTCATTAAAATTACCACCAATAATTTCTTAGGTGGAGTTTTCTATCATTTGTGTTGATGGTCTATGGAGTGGCTAAGAAATGTCCCCACATTAAATCCACACTCACCCAGAAGTTTAGAATGTATTGGGCTTAGAAAATAAGGTCTTTGCAGTTATTATTAGTCAATGTCTTTATATTAAGTTATCTAGGCTGGATGTTAGGCCCTAAATCTTAGTATCTTTAGAAGATGATACAGGCACAAAGATGAGACCTTGTGGAGAGAGGTAGAGTTTGGAGATATGTTTTCATAGCTGAGGAACGAGGGCCACATAAAACTAGGAAGAGACAAGGAAAGGTCTTTCTTAGGGCCTTCAGAGGGCTGATGAGGCCTGCTGACTCCTCCATTTCCAACTCCACATCTCTACCACTGAGTGGGCCAGGTATGCTGGGCACACTTTTAATCCCAGCACTCTGAAGGTAGAGGCAGGATAATCTACGTGAGTTCAATGCCACCCTGGTCTACCTGCTTTTCCTACAAAGTTAAAGGTTAGCCATGGCTATTCAGTGAGAACCTGTTTCTAAATAAATAAATAGGTAGATAGATAGACAGACAGATAGACAGGAGAAACTGTGAGTAAGTAGTGTTAAGCCACTCAATTCATGAAATTGTCATTGCAGTATAAGGAAGTAAATACATCCCAATAGAGCAAATCATTGAATGCAGTTTTGGTGCCTGTATGTGTCTGATGAAGTTGGTCTGGGCATGGCAGCACACGTCTGCAGTGTCAGTGCTCAGAACGGTAAGGCAAGAGGACTGAGTAATGTGAGGCTACAGAGCAAATTCTAAGTCAGGCAGAGCTACACAGCAAGACCCTGTCTCAAAAAACAGATGGCTTTTTACAAGCTTGAGTAAGGAGACCAGGAGGAGAACATAAAGACTAGTTCAACAGGTCCAACGTTAGGCCTGAACAGGCACAGGGATTCCATTACATAGAAACTGAGAACACTTATCCTAGACTATCCTTTAACTTTGTTCATAGTGACCTTTACCCTGCAGAATTTGCATTTTTTACACAATCAACTATATCACTGTTCATATTGTGTTTTAATCTGGTACCCCACATTCTATCTGTACTCTCCTCCTGGTACCTTTCCTGACCTTCGGTGTTGTTGTTGTGTCCCCTGCCCTCCCAATAGCACCAGTAAAATCCAGCATCACCTCCAGCACTTTCTGTCTGGAATCTTCTAGTAACTCTGCAAGATAAGTGGTATTCTGCCCACACCTCAGATGAGGGAGATACGACCTGTCGAAGTAAGCTATCACGTGAAGTATCTTATGGCACCTAAATGAAGGAGCGAGACTTGGTCATGCTCATGCATGCCAAAGCCAGAATACTTCAGCAGCTTAGGAGCCTTCACGCCTCGCAGTGTTCATCTTGTGGCTGAAATACTGTCGTGCTTGATTCACTCTCAGAATGAATGTATTTAAATCTCATAGGATACACAACTGCCAATAATGTTATTGCTCTGCTTTGTAGTTTAGTTATAAAGTATAACTATTAATAGCACAGGGGAAGCTATTATGAAAAAATCTAATTCTGTTCCAAGGGTCAGAGTTCTGAGACAGTTGCAGCCCAGTGGCTCCTGGTCACACTCTGTCCCCACTTCCTGCTCTCTGCAAGGTGGACGATGGCCTCCAGTGTCTAGCTGGTTTTGTCCTCACCACAGGAAAGCACAGAAGAACTTGAACTTTTCCTCATCTAGACTCTCATTCCCATGGGAGGGCCGAGCCTTGCTTTAACTCGGTGTAAACAATGGCAAGTGAGTCTTTTACTTGACTATGAGAAGAAATGTATAGTATGTGGGTAACATACTAGAAACACATCTTCCCACCAACAGACTACCTTCTTCTGAAGCCTCTCTCTGCCTTTGAAGATGCCTATCTTCTTGTGTCTTCTCGTCAGTATGTGTAACTGAACATAGTGGATTCGATTCTTGGTGAGCTTCAAACCAACACAGGGATGGCCAGGAAGTGTGGAGACAAGTTTATTACCTCGACCACTCTGAAGGCAGGCACACCCCGGAGGATGCTCAATTTAAGAGATGCATTGTCTTCATTATTGAACATGTTCAGCCGGGCAGTAGTGGTGCATGCCTTTAATCCCAGCACTCGGGAGGCAGAGGCAGGTGGATTTCTGAGTTCGAGGCCAGCCTGGTCTACAGAGTGAGTTCCAGGACAGCCAGGACTACACAGAAAAACCCTGTCTTGAAAACAAACAAACAAACAAACAAACAAAAAACTATGTTCAGCTTAGGGTTAGAGTTCAAGAAGGGCACATCCTCGGGTGCACATTTTAAACACGGAACACATTTAAAATGGTGTGGGCTGGAGAGATGGTGCAGCAATAGGAGCATCTTTGCTTTCCTGGAAGACCCGAGATTGGTTCCCAGAACCCACATCATCTGTAACTCCTGCTCCAATGGGGTTAACTCTCTACGTATGTGTAAACTCACATGTGCAAATCCCCCCCCCCCAAAAAAAACCCCACATAATTAAAAAATAATGAAAACAGGCTGGGCACAGTGGTATATACCTTTGATCCCAGCACCTGGGAGGTAAAGGCACGTTGATCTCTGTGAGCTCAAGGACAGCCTGGTCTACACTATGCATTCCAGGCCAGCTTGTGCACTCTCTGAGCCTCTGTTGTTCTCCCAGACCTGACATTACTCTCCCCCAGTGTCTATATCCACTTGCGGACTCACTTAGCGTGCCCATGATCCTCTGACTCCAACCGTACTTCAGACAACGTGTTGTTATAAAACTATCCAAATACATGAAGATGTTGCAGCCAGGTGTGGTGGTGCATGCCTGTGATCCCAGCACTGGGAAGGCAGAAGCAAGAGGATCAGGAGTTCAAGGCTAGCCTCAGCTACTTAGCTAGTTGAGGGCAGGACCTGGAACTCCTCAGCCTCCACAACATCGTGAGTCATTCTAGAGAGTCAACTTCTTTCTCTGTACACATACACATTATTGGTTCTCTCTTTTGTAGAACCCAAACAATACAGAAGCCATGGGGCTCCGTTCACACTCTGCTCTTGCTTGAGAAATTAAGGTGCTAAGATTAAACTTAACCACTTGAGGCAAGAATGTTTCACATCCGGTGACATCAAGAAGACAATGTCATGGAGTCCCTTAACAAATGATGCTAAATTGGTCACCTGATCACAAATACTTACTTTATAAAGTTACTTTCCCCCCACCCCAAGTGGAATTTTCCACTGAGGGAAATTTCCAAAATTCAGCTTGAATGGAATTTTGGCACCGTGTAAATGTCCTTCCCTTCAGGTCCTTCCCCCCAGTGGTGTTGGTACTCATTAACAATGCTTGCCTGAGTCATTCTTTTCATTGGTTTCCCTCCCAGTAATTTAAACTTTTGAAAGCTCACCCCCCTCCCCCACCATAAGACAATAGCACATGACTAGCTTGCCATCTGCAACAAATACATACAACATGAAGCCAAAGCCTTCATCCCCAGAAGACTTCCTATGTCCTACAGAATCTTCTAATGTTCTGTCAGTAAAGAGGGATCAGGCCTGGAGCTGAGAAAGTTGACTCCTGGAGGGCATTTTTGGTATCTGTGGCTGTGTCACTGAAAGGGAAGAGCAGAACCATGAAAGATGCACCAAGGGGAGATCAAGGTTGCAAGGCCTCAGTGGAAGCAGGATCTGTGGGAGAAAGTGCAGAATGTGGAGCTCCTGTAAGAGAGAGAGTGAAACCCTGTAGAACTCTAGAGCTAGTCCTCCAGGGGATACCTCTGTTTTTCTCCAGAATACCTGTCAGAGTGTAAGGGTTCATGATTCGCCAAAGAATGATATCTCCGACTCAAATAGTATGTAGACACAGAGTGTTTTATCTGCAAAAGTCCACCCTGCTGGGATCTCCCCATTACCAAGATAGAGAGACAACCAAGTGATCTTGCAGGCCTGATTTAAAGCACATTAGAGAATTCCGGGGTAGGTGACCTCTATGTTAATCTGTTGGGCTCACTATGGACAGGACAGTCCATTATCAGGATGTGGGGGCTGGAATCGTGCTGGTGGTCTGGAAACTGTTTCTGAGGAAATAGCTGAGGAAGTCTGGAAACTGCTGCTGACCCATTGTCCCTGCCTCAAGCCAGGTGGCTGGGCAGCTTCTGAGGCCTGGACTTGCCTGGAATTGCCCAGTTCTTGGAAACAGAGATTTAGGTTTAGTCTCTTTAACTGTCAATTTGAAGCCTGTCATGGAATCAGCCTAGCCTTCTCAAGAGTGGAGCAGAGTAGGGACTTTGTGAGCAAGGTTTATTAGAAAGGTTAAGGAAAGCCAAATGAAGGATTGCCCTGTCCAGGGGTCAACCCAGATTCCAACCTCGCTGACAGACTAGGGAAGGGCTTGTAGAAACCAAGGAAGATCAACAATTCACACACCAAGTAGGACAGACTTGGCATTCTAGAGGCAGAAGCAGGATGATTACTATAACTTTAAGGCCAATGTCTTACACATTGTAAGTTCCAAGCCATCTTAGGCTACAAAGCAAGACCCTGTCTCAAAATAACACAAAAAAGCCAGGTACAGTGGTGTATACCTGTAATCCCAGCCCTAGAAAGGCAAAGGCAGTGAGACCTTGTCTCAAGAAAAAAAACAGAACAAACAAACCAACAAAAAGAATGAGTGGAGCCAGGCCTGTAATCCCAGAGCTTGACAGATGGAGGTAGGATGACCAGATGTTCAAGACTAGCCTTGACTACATAGTGAGGTAAAGACCAGCTATGGATACATGAGACTGTGTCTCGATGATGATGGTGGTGGTGGTGGTGGTGGTAAAAATACAGTTGGGGGTGCAGCTTGAGTGCGTGTTTAGCATGAGACCCTGGGTTCTATTCCCAGCACAGCATAGAACCAGTAGAAGTAGTGCATGCCTGTAATCCCAGGATTCAGGAGGTCGAGGCAGGAGGATTAAAAATTCAAGTACATTCAAAGCCAGCCTAGGCTAAATAAGACTCTGTCTCAACAAGCAAAAAGAACGAAAACAAAACCAAAACCAAACAACAACAAAACAAGGAAGGGTGAGGGAAATGAAGGTACCAACAGAACCATACACTGTATTCAGAGGGACAGCGAGTCATTCTAGAAGGAGTCCGGTTAACACCTGGTTTACAGGAAAGCAGGTTTCTGTGTGCAGGTCCCGGAGTGGGGCGGAGGCAGGGCTCCAAGGTGGGTTGGCAGTCCCCTACTCCCTGCACAGGGGCCCGCTTTGCTGGAGCTTGGAGCCCCCGAAGGGCCCGCAGGCTGGTGTTCAGGCTCCGCGTGACTCCTGCCCCTTCCAGGGCCCTCTTCCGGTGGCTGCCAACAACTCCCCTTCCCTTTTACCTTAGCATCTGGGCACCTGGAAGAGATTAGGCTCTGGCAACCCTGCAGGGCCCTTTGTGCATTTCCTCTTCTACAAGATTTGAGGGGGAAAAAAATCGGAATGAGATCAGTTCCAGCATGTTCCCCCCAGAGATCCATGTAAAATCGACAGAGAAGAGTCCATCTATCACTACACTAGGCTTTTCCTGTTTTGAGCCTGACCTGTTCTTGGCAGACTCCCCGCTCCTATTTCATCACACGAAAGGCCCAGGACAGGCTTTTAACCCTCTGTCCTTCCCCTCCCAACTGTTCCCCGCTCTGCTCCTGAGGGTAGAGACAGAGAATGGGGGCACAGACCTCTGGGTCAGCAGAGATGATCAAGCCACTTGCAGTCCCACGTTCTACCCTGCTGTCTCTGCATTCTCACCCTCCCCTTTCCTTGGTGACATTTGGTGGAGGTGGGGCAGGGGGGTGCAGCCACCTGCTACAAGCCTCCCCGGTGTTTTCAGAGGCCTGGGCTATGGGTTACAAAGAGCTGTCAGATCAAGTTCAAACGAAACACCTGGCCCAGCCTGACCTGCTCAGGAAATCAATAGGGGCACCGGCCATGAAATGAGAGGTGAATAATGACACTTCCTGGTTGCCCTGCAAAACCGGTGGAGGTGGTGACAAGCTCATTTCACTTCTGCATGGTTAACTCATGATTATACCCTGACCACACAGGACAGATAGAATAGTGCCTCTCCCTGACCCCTAATCCCTAATGTGACTGTATTTGAAAACAGGTCCTAGAAGGTAAAAACAAAAAGCTTGAGACTGCAGAGGTAGATGGCTCAGTAATTAAAATGCCTGTTTCTCTTTCAGAGGACCTGAGTTCGGGATTCCCAGCACCCACCCTGGGCAGCTTGAAGCAGTCTGTAACTCCAACTCCATAGGATCCTACACTCTCTCCTGGCATCCTAGAACATGCGCATTTACATGTGCACGCACGAACACACACACACACACACACACGAACACACTAATTAATTGTTTAATTAAAATGTCAGGGCCTGGAGAGATGGCTCAGTGGTGTTAAGAGCATTTGCTGACTTTGCAGAGGGCCTGAGTTCAGTTCCCAGTGTCCACAGGGTGGCTCACAACCATAAGTAACTCCATTTCCCTGGTAACTGATGTCATCTCCTGACCGCCCAGGGTACAAAGCATTTCAGGTAAAATACTCATATACGTAAAAATAAATGTTTTTAAATGTTTAAGTAATGGATGAGCAGATCAACACCAAGTGAAGCCACACACGCAGAGCCCCAGAGCACTGACCCTACAGGACAGGTCACCAGAGAGCTGTCTGTCCCACCTTACACCATCAGTACCATTTGACACAGCAAAAATGCAGTTTTGTGCAAGCCAGATAGAGAGGGACCAAAAGCAAATGCCACCTTGATCTGGGGCTTCTAAGGCTTCAGAGCCATGAGAAGAAGCTGGGTGTGGTGGCTCATGCCTGGAAAAGAGCACTTTTTTTGTTGTTGTTGTGTTGTAAAAAACTAAGAAGTAAGTTAGTGTTGTTCCAGCCACCCAGACTGCTCGGGTTGAGGATCCGTTGCTGACACAGTCTGTGTACTCAGCCTGTTGTTTCGAAAGCCCACTTGTAATTAAGTGGTTCCAGTTAATTCCGTGACCCTCCAGTCACCAATGCAGGTATGCCTCCCTGTAGGGACAGTTACATCCTAATAAAAACCGCCATGGGCAGGGAATGTAGAAGACTTGCCTAGTGCATGCGATACCCTAGGTTCAATTCCCAGTACTGCAAAAGGGCAGCAGGGATCGGTTGATATATAGGATGGCAAGCAGCATCCCTCCCTGCTTTTTCACAAACCAACATCAGACTACAAGGTGAGCTGCCTAGCTGTGACATTCCCTTCCCTTGTCCACATGACAAGGAAGCAGACACAGGGCCAGCAGAGGGCTCACCTGGTAAGGACAAGGGTACTTGCTGCCAAGCCTGACAACCTAGGTTCAAGCCCCAGGACCTACACTTGGTTCTTGGAGGAAGAACCAACACCTGGAAGTAGTTCTTTGATCCCCACATGTTCCTGTGGCACATGCCCACATCAACTACCTCCTCTGCCATAAAGGAAAAAATGCGTGTAATAAAAACATACTTTTAAAGGAAGTATGGCAGTTGGGCATAGTGGTCACATGTCACCTCTAATTCCAGCATTTAGGAGATTTATGCAGGAGGATGTAGAGAGAATCTCTGGAGTACTGTATTACCTGCCAATAAAACAGCCGCTGGCCTGTTAGCATCGGCAGGAAATAGGAGGTGGGAGTTCCAGCAGAGGAGAGGATTCTGGGATAGAGTCAGGCTTAGGAAGGAAGGGATTTGCCCCCAAAACGGATGGAGCCTGTCACATGAACCTGAGGAGAGGTAACTGGCCACGTGGCAGGACTTAGAATAGAATAAACAGGATAACCGAATTACTAGCCAGCAGGAACGAGTCTACGCATTTATTCATAAGTAATAATTCAGTCTCTCTGTCATTATTTCGGGAATGTGGGCTAGGGTGGAAAAGCCTGAGATTACAGGAGAATCAGGAGGTCAAGGCCATCCTTGACTACATAATAAATTTGAGCCGGGCAGTGGTGGCTCATGCCTTTAATCCCAGCACTTGGGAGGCAGAGGCAGGCAGATTTCTGAGTTCAAGACCAGCCTGGTCTACAGAGTGAGTTCCAGGACAGCCAGGGCTACACAGAGAAACCCTGTCTCGAAAAACCAAAAACAAACAAACAAATAAATTTGAGTCTACCCTAGACAATACAAGATCCTGTCTCATAAAAACAAAACAAAACAAAAAACAACAAACAACCCCGCCCCCGAAAGCACCCATGGCAAGTCTACCGGGTGGCCACCCTAGCAACCAGTTCCATTCTATTTCTTTGTAACAGACCTCTAACAGTGTGCTGCTGCTTCTGAGTCTGGGCCTCATTGATCCTAGGCTGGGCTCTGTAGCCAGGGATAATTCAGAACCTCTTATGAGTCTCCTGCCTCTACTTCCTAAATTCTCAGATTACAGAGCATTTGATACCACACCAAATGTATGTGATACTGAGGACAGAATCCAGTGCTTTGTAAATGCTAGGCAAGCACACAACCATCTGAGCTACATACCACACCCACTGTGATTTGTGTTTGTTTTGTGTTTTCAAAGCAGGGTCTCACTAAGTAGCCTTGACTAGCCTGGGACTCACTATGTAGACCAGGCTGGTCTTAAACATACAGAGATCCAACTGCTTCTGTCTTTCGAATGCTGGGATTTAAGATGTGCACCGCCACACCCTGCACTGCGAGTATTTTTGACTGTGGTAAAATTCACAGAGCAAATTTCACCTTAGCCAATCAAAAGCAAGCTCTCTTCAGCATTTAGTTCTTCCGCAAGGTTGTGAGCAAACCACTACTCTCAGAACCCAGACCCCCGCCTTTACTCAAGATGTCAATACTCCCAGCCGTAAGACTCCATTTCTCAACTTCTCTTGCAGGTGAGTGTGGCTTCGTGACGGGGCTCCAGCTAGCGAAAGCAAGCAGAAACAAGGAGGACATGTAGAAGGAAGCGGCCACTCCTCTTGTCCTCTCTGCTTGCCTTCATTAACTGGAGGTGATGGCAGGGGCTCTGGCAACCATCATGGACTACAGAAGGATGTTTCTGTGAGAGGTTAACATAGGAATCTAGCTCTACATCGATTCTGAGAAAGAAACTATCTATTTAAGCCGTTCATATTTGGGGGGACAGGGCCACTAATCAATGCAGCTGAGCCCCACTCCAACTTCATTGGAAGAGCAGAGCACTTTGAAGTGTGATTCCCCTAGAATTCCCTTAAGTGTCCAACTCCAGTGTTCATGTGGGGTTTACTGTGCTCTCTGAATGTGTCCCCCCCAAACACAAGCTTCGGAAACAATCCCCGGTGCTGCATCTGGGAGGGAACTGTGTGTCATTTTTTTAATCCCCCGCATCTTACTAACACTTTCATGGTTTCAATTTTCACATTTTAATACTGTTCGGTCTGCATCTTGTTTCAGGTTAGACTGCAGTAAATAGGCCAGGTCTAGTCAGAAGCCCAAGGCCTAGAACTGAACAGTAAGATTCCAAGTGTCTGCCATAAATTATAAACTAAATTCCTGCATATATTTGGGTCTGCTCTGGCCTTTAAATCTATCCATCGGGGCTGGAGAGATGGCTCAGGGGTTAAGAGCAATGACTGCTCTTCCGAAGGTCCTGAGTTCAAATCCCAGCAACTACATAGTGGCTCACAACTATCTGTAATGAGATCTGATGCCCTCTTCTGGGGTGTCTGAGGACAGCTACAGTGAGCAGGGCTGGAGGGAGTGGGGCCAGAGCAAGAGGAAAAAGTGTCTGAAGACAGCTGCAGTGTACTTACATAAAATAAGTAAATAATCTTTTAAAAAATCTATCCCCTCAAGGTGTGTCCAAGGGTGCAATAGTGGACCTATATCTTGGATTTAAAGCCTACTCTACAGGAGGAAAGTCATGCCTGGTTCTGTTATTCTAGCCTATAGCTGAAGAGGTTATGGACCCAAGAAAAGAAACCACTTCTACCACTTTCTAAATCTGTGTCCTATACCCACAGGTAAGTATCACTCTTACTCCTCAGCAAAGCTTTCCCTCTGCCCCAGCAACAGATGGAGACCATTATAGAAATCCCCACCTGGTCAGATGCAGAGAAAAACAGACTCTTGGGAGCTTAATCCCAATTAATATATCTTCAACACAATCCTTACACCTAAAGCTCAAGAAATATGACCAACAAGGGCTGCACATAAAGACCCTGTCCCAAAAATGAACAAGAAGAGGAAGAGGAGGAAGAAGAGGAGGAAGAGGAAGAGGAGGAGGAGGGAAGAGAAAAGGAGGTTTTGTTGAGCGTGGGCACTGCAGACATACTCTATGCCTGGCGTATACATAAACTTAATGAAACATGTCTTCCCTGACTTATTACCCAGACCTACTTCCCAGTGGCAGCCAGTAGTACTTATGTTCTTATTTTCTCAGTATTATAGCTCTGTTAGCTAGCTTTGATTTATCTTTTATTTTCTTTTTTTTTTCTTTTTTTTTCTTTTTTTTATTTATTCATGCTTTGGTTGTTTGAAACAGGGTCAGGCTATGCAGGCCAAGGTGACCTAGACCTCACTGTGTAGATCAAGATGGCCTCTAGCTTGCAATGATCCTCCTACCTCTGCCTCTTGAGTGCTGGCATTATAGGTGTGTAACACCATGGCTGGCTTTATTATTTTTTAATATTATTCACCAATATTGATGGATAGACCCAGTTGAAAGATAATCAAGCAATTAGTTTGGACTGGCCCCCCTGCAGGAGGCCCAATTGGTTAAGCCAAAATAGAGCATCCCATGCTGAAACCACATGTCACTGAGGGAAATTGATTATGTGACCTCCTCAGAAGTCAGGAGAGGGTGGGGAGGCAAAAGTCCAACCCCCTAAACAAGCCAGGCACTGAGCTTAGAAACTAGCTCTGCTTTAATCTTTACAAGAGAAGTAGCAATCTGCTCTGCTGTGCCTGTAAACCTTCTCTCTTCTCCCTGGCTTATCAGAGCACTGTTCTTTTCAGCCTTGCTCTAGAATCATGGATAAAGGCCAACTGAGGTCTTTAAATCTGTTGTAATTCTGTCTTTTGATGCCCATCAGACACCCTTGGTATCATTCCAACACAGCTTCATCACACTCTTCAGAGGAAAACTAGTATTATGCAAGGCTGAGCCAACTAGAGGAGTGGCTAGGTTCTGTTTCTTTTTTTTCAGACTGGGGCCCCTTATGCAGCCTAGGCTGATTTTGAATTCACAATCCAGATCACATAGCTCTATTCTAATGTAAACCTCCAGTGTTACCAAAGTGAAAAATGGGCTTTTGGTTACATGTATGTCTGCGTACCATGTGTGTGCCTGCTGGAGTAGGGGACAGAAGAGGGCATCAGATTCCCTAGAACTGGAGCTATGGATGGTTGTGAGCTGCCATGCGGATGCTGGGAATTGAACCCAGGTCCTCTGGAAGGGCAGCCAGTGCTCTTGACCACTGAGCCACCTCTCCAGCCCCACAGATGGTCTTATTTTATAATTCTCCTCGCTTTCTATTCATTATCGCTAGCCATTTCTAAAAGCTTTAATATCTCTGTGATGTTTTCCATATGCTCAGGGATGTGAATTCCATGTTTTCCTTTGGGACTCTCCCCAGGAGGCCTCCTTTTTCCAGTCTCTGGGATAGCAAAACCTTTGCCTGTCTCACCACTGCAGTCCAGAGAATTTCCATTCTCCTGTGCTCGATACCCTATACTCTGGTGTGAGGATTCCATGTCTCTTCTTTTCCTATTTGATTTCAAATCTTATTTGATTTGTTCTGTTCTTTAGATGTCCTAAGTTACTTGGGAGTGAACTTGGAACATTTTGTTCCTTAGTGAAAATTGATGAATTATCTACAGCAAGCTCACTGAGTTGCTGAGTTTGACTCCATGCGGCCAGCTCTGTGGCTTCCACTGCCTTTAAAATACATAACAATTCTAAATTGTAGATAGTAATGCAAAAAATAATTTTGATAGGGTCTCGTGAACTCACTACATAGGTGAGGATGATTTTCGACTCAATTCTTCTGTCTCCACATCCCAAATGCTAGGATTACAGGCCTGTGCTACCATACCTAACTTAGTCATTCTTATTTATAGACTTGTAAATTGTCAGTCGATATTCTTCTCTGCATTGGCCCTCAAAAAAATCATCTTTGTAGGGAGTGGTTCTGATGTTTTGATCAGGAATCTGCCTGTGAACGTTGAAGGTCCTGTTCCCCAATTGGTTCTTGATCGATAAAGAAGATGCTAGCGACCAATGGCTGGGTGGAAGAGGCGGGACTTCCAGCTTCCTGCAGGTAGGCTAGTAGATGGAGGAAGAGGAAAGAGATTTCTCCATGCTTTGGAGGGAGAGAGAGCCACCAACCATGTGAGATCTCAGGTGGAGTGACCATTGGCTGCTTTTTATCCCTACTAGGCCTGGGGTAGCAGGTGGGAGATTAGAAATGCAACTAAGCTGAGGGCAGATTTAGGGTGTTGAGAAAGAGGAAGGTAGCCAGGCAACTAAGTTGAGAGAAGACTTAGAGGTGTTGAGCTGGGAGTGAAGATAAGGGCACATTAGCCTTGGGAGGCTTAGAAGTGCCCAGCCATTGAGTTAAAAAGCATATTAAAAATAACTAGTGTGTGTGTGTGTGTGTGTGTGTGTGTGTGTGTATGTTTCATCTGCAGATCTAAGGGAACCAGGGCAGTGGCACTGTCCGCCCAGAGCGTAAAGCAGAGTAGTAGAAACTAAGCTACACATCTTCATATTTATTTGCTAATTCACGCTAAAATTCCTTTACTCCACATAAATCTATGGCTTTTTGATATCTCCTTTAAACTCATTTAAACATCTTACTGATGGTTTTAGCTCATTTTATATTACATATATAATTATTATAAGTCAAAATTTTACTTTTTAGGGATTATCTATTTTAACACTTTTTATTTTATTGTATCTTTATCTGTTTTTCAAATACATGTGAATGCGTGTAGGGGGTTAGGCAGGCTGTAGAGGTCAGAGGGCAGCTTGCTGGAGTCACTTTTCTCCTACCATGTAAGGCCCAGTGATGGGAACATAGGTCATCAGATTGGATAGCAAGTCCATCATCTGCTGAGCTATCTCTTAGCCTGAACATTATATATTAACAGATATTTTTCTATTTTTTTTTTCAGATTTATTTTACTTTATATGTGCAAATGTTTGGTCTCTAAGCATGTATGTGCGCCATGTTTGTGTCTGTTGAATCCCCTGAAACTAGTGTTACAGATGGTTGTAAGCCACCATGTTGGTGCTGGGATCTGAAATTGGGGCCTCTGCAAAAGCAACAGTGTTCCTCACCACTGAGCCATCGCTCCAGCCCAATGGAAGGATATTTTTCAAGCCACTATATTTTTAAAATGAAAAACCTTTGCTTTATCTTCACACCGATTGAAAACTAACCCGGGTGTAGAATTCCAGGCTACAGCCCCAGTGGTGTCTGGCTGTTTCTCTGCATGCTCTGTAGCCCTCCTTCCGCCTTTTCTGTTCCTTATTTGTCTTTGAGACCCAAACATTAGAATAATGTGCCTTGGTGACAGTCTTTTCATCCTTTTTATCAAGTACACTACGTGGCTTTTAGAGACATCTGCTTCCCAGGTCCAGAAATACTTTTATACTATATCTTTCATCATTTTCTCCGTTTATTTGTCAGTCGTCTGTTTGTTTTTGAGTCAGGATCTCACTATGGAGCCTTGCCTGCTCCTGAACTAAGTATGTAGACCAGGCTGGCCTTCAATTCACATAGCTCCAACTGCCTTCTGAATGCTGAGATCAAAGGTGAATACTAGCCTACCTTCTTGACCTTGAACTTCTGATCTTCCAGCCTCTGCTCTAAGAGCTGAGACTAGAAGCAAGCACCAACATATACACTCTACGCATGCTCTGCTAGAGACGAACCCAAGGCAGGCTCTACAAGCACTCTACCAACTGACCCACATCAGCTCTGATCATTACTAAATCTCAATGCAATGTCTGTCGAAGGGTTAAATATCACTTTTGGAGATGGTGGTAAGACACTATCCTGGCCTTCACTATGTGGCCCAAGCTTTTCTCAAACTTGCGATTCTCCTGCCTCAGCTTCCTCATTACTGGTGTGCAGCATCACACCTCCTTAACTATGTAGGGGGAAAAAAGTTTAGATATTTTCTCTTCATCCCTATTCTAAGCTCTGTAGGCATAGTAATTTAATCTTAATGACAGTACTATGGGATAAATGATATTATTATATGCCTTTCACAGAAAATGGCATTGGGCTGAAGACTTAAGAGGCTGGGTTGAGCTGACTCCAGCAACTACACGCGCTGATCCAATGCCTCTAGCTGGCTCCCCTCACATGCCTAATTCTGATCCAGTTATAGGAGATGCCAGGCACATATTGCCGAGGATTCTGTGGTACCATCTAGATTGGGGGTGGGGGTGGGGAAGATAAAATGTCTTGATTGATTAATGATGTCTGCCACCAGCCCAGGAAGGAGAGTTACACACTGGTGTTGCTTTAAAAAAAAAAAAAAATCTCTGCTTAATCATTCTGTGGAGAGAGAAAAAGATCACCTTTGGGGTTACACACAGCTGCGGTGCTTTGGGAACGAGGGCATCTTGACATGTGAGGCGTTTAAAGGCTGCTTTGTTTCCTGGCTGTAGCAGAGGAGTTCTTTAACTGTCTGTTTTATAATTTGTCTGAGAGAAGTACTGGTGATTAGGCACCCGAGCACTCCTCCAGCTCCCTACTTTTCCCATGGTGAGAACAGAAAGCTGAGGAAATGCTGAAACGTTCGGATTGCATCACAGTACCAGCAGGCCGTATAAAAAGTCCCATGATGTTATTTTTCCAAGCACCCTCCCAGCGGAAGTCAGAACTGGTCAGAGGATCTGGCTCTTCACTAACCCTGCTGCTTCCCAGTTTTACAGCTTGGCTTCACTGCAGGGCGGCCCAGCTTTTAAAGGAGTTATATCCTTTTCCCAGGCTCTCCATTAAAAGGAATCTAATACAGCTTGGGGGGGGTGTGTGAAGGGGGGGTGGACTGACTTTCTGCATCTCTACCCACTTTAAAGAATGTATTTCCTCCCTCCTTCCCTCCCTCCATCTCTCATTTTATTTTATGTGTGTGTGTTGCCTGCATCACATGTTCAAGAGGGCATTGGATTCCCTGCAACTAGAGTTGAGACAGTTGTGAGTCACTATGTGGGTGCTGGGAATTGAACTTAGGACCTCTGGAAGAGCAGCCAGTGCTCTTACCCCCTGAGCCATCTCTCCAGCCACTGGCATTTTTCTTACAATCAGAACCAATCAGAACCAATGGCAAGTTGTCTAGGGTGGCTCTGTGGTGTGTTTAATAGTCACTTCATTCATTTTTGAGTTTCTAGGAATTGAACCTAGGCTGAAGATAGCAGGTGAGGCAAGTACTCTGCAGCTTTGCTATAAAGTACTCTGTACCTGTTCATTTTGTGTTTGTGTGTGTTTGAATGTTTTCGTATGTGTATGTGCAAGTGTGGATGCATATATGTTCATGGTGGTCAAGCATGAGGTTGATGTTCTTCAGAAGATTACCTCCTTAGTTTTTGAGACAAGGTTTCTCCTTGGGACCAGCTCATTGATCTGACTGAGATGGCTGAGCCAGTGAGTACCAGGGATCCTCCTGTCTCTACCTCCCCAGCATCTAGGATTACCAGCACACTTCACCATGGTAGCTTTGTACTTGGGTGCCAGGGAAAAGTCAAACTTAGGACCTCTTGTTTGCATGGCAAGCACTTTGCCAACCCCAGCCTCCACAGGTTTTCCAAACAAGGCACCCAACTAAGTCACTAAGAAATGAAGTCACCCAAGGTAGCAAATTATCTTGATCCTCCTGCCTCAGACTATTGAGTAGCTGAAATTATAGATCTGAGCCATCAGACCTGGGATACTTATCTGTTTGCTGACACACCATCTTTAGCAGTCCAAACTGGCCTTATTCCTAGTCTTCCGGCCCGTGCCTCCAAGTGCTGGGGTGGAGGAAGCATACCCAGCTTACTTTTTTTTTTCAGCTCAAATAGTCTGTAGCTGAGAGGCTTGGGGAATAGCTGTTACTACCACTAATAACAAAGCAGGAACTAAGTAAAGTAAAAAAATTAAATGAATAGGGGCTGAAGGGATGGCTCGGTGGTTAAGAAGGATACGGGTTCAATTCCCAGTACCCACATGGTGGCTCACAGTTGTCCATAACTCCAGTTCCAGGATGCACACAATACACAGGCACACACATGAGCAAAACACTCATACACATAAAACAAACATGTCTAAAACTAAATAAATAATTTGGAAATTCCACGTTGCCCTGATATTTCTGACTGAGAAGACATAGCAGCCCCAGGGACAGTGTTAATATACCAAGAGGGTTTTAAAGAAGGTAGGGGAGCTGAAGCACCATGTCGTTCGTCACAGTGGGGGGCTTGTTTTGTGCCCACTCCAGACCGTGATGCACTACTTCTTTTCAAGACCTGCTCTGGGCAACATTCTTGGGAGCTCCAAGTCACTCACAACTGTTTGGGTCTAGATATGAAATGTCCTGGACAGGCGCATCTGTTGGATCCGTCATCCTAGATGGTGGCACCATTTTGAGAGGCAGTGGACACTTTAGGACAGTAGTTCTCAACCTGTGAGGCTCAACAACCATGGGGGTTTGAATGACCCTTTCACAGGAATCACCTAAGACCATCAGAAAACAGTTATTTACATTACGATTCATAACAGTAGCAAAATTACAGTTATGAAGTAGCAATGAAAATAATTTTATGGTTGGGGATCACCATAACGTAAGGAGCTGTGTTGAAGGGTCCCGGCATTAGAAAGTTGAGAACTACCAGCCTAGAGGCAATACAGCCCAGGACTGTGGCCTGAAACCCTGAGCCAGAGTAAGTCTTTCCTGCTTTAAGCTGTCAGGTATTTTGTCTCATGAATGAAAAGTCTAACTAATGGGGGGAGGTTAAAAAAGTTTCACTGTGACACGTTAGCACAGCATTCCCCATTAACCACACAAGTCACCTTCTGGGTTCTTCCCACACGCAGAGTCCAGAGCGCCCCATGCCTCTATGCTACAGGTTAGTAGAGGTCTTATGGAACTTTCTAAGGAATGCTTGGAAATCTCACCCTATGGACAGCTTTACTTGGGCTTCCTAGTCCAGAAGCTTCCCTGAGGGCCTTCAGAGGATGTGTGTCTCATCTGTGGCCATTGCACAGGACGAGCTGCTATCTGGTCCACAGTAACTTAAAAGTTTGCTTATAAAATAAGAGGAGCCTCTCACATACTCTGTGATGTTGGATTAGTGACTTTTTTCCTCACTGCCACAGAGTACCTGACAACAGCAGAGAAGGGGTAATTTTGGCTCACAGTTTGAAGATACAGTCCATCATGGTGGGGGCGGCATGGAAGCAGGAAATTGAGGCAGCTGAGTACATCTACAGCCAGGAAGGAGAGAGAGAGAGAGAGAGAGAGAGAGAGAGAGAGAGAGAGAGAGAGAAAGACAGAGGAAGAGAGGGACACAGACAGAAACAGGGAGAGAGGGAGGGAGACAGAGACAGACAGAAAGACAGGGGAAAAGGGAGACAGAGACAGAAACACAGAGATAGAAAGACAGAGACAGAGGGAGAAACAGAGACAGAAAGACAGGAGAGAGAGAAACACAGAGATAGAGAGACAGAGAGAGAGGGAGAGAGACAGAAAGAGAGACATAGAGAGAGAGACACACAGAGAGACACACAGAGAGACAGAGAGATGGTATTACCCAAATAACTTTCTCATTTTATTTATTCAGTCCGGGACCCCAACCCACAGAATGGTACTACCTCCATTAGAGTGGGTTAGTAAGCCCAAGTTTATCTCCTAGGTGATTCTAAATCCTGTCAACAACCAATATTTACCATCACAGCTGTGTCCCCAGAAAGTCCCCACACATGACCCCCATTCCTGCAGGTATTGACATTCCCCTGCTGTGATCTTGATCCTATGGCCAAATGGACCCAACCTGAATTCAGCTTCAAAGTGCAAGCATTGTTACTGTGAAATAATCTATGTGTACAAAACATACATTTACACCCAAAAGGACACACAGGATATGTACTCACTGATAAGTGGATATTAGCCCCAAAGCTCAGAGTACCCACGATACAACCCACAGACCACATGAAGCTCAATAAGAAGGAAGACCAAAGTGTGGATGCTTTGACCCTACTTAGAAGGGAGAATAAAATAATCACAGGAGGTAGAGGAAGGGGGGGATCTGGGAGGGAGAGAGGAGGGGGAGGGAAAAAGGGGGGGGCAGGATCAGGTATGGGAAGAGACAGGAGAGAAATCCAGAGGATGGGAAATGGGGGGTGGGGAACCACTAGAAAGTCTCAGACACCAGGGAAGTGAGAGGTTCCCAGGAGTCAACAGGGATGACAGTACCTAAAATACCCAACAGAGGGGAGATAGAACCTGTAGAGACCACCTCCAGTAGATAGACACAGCCCCCAGTTGAGGGATGGGGCTACCCACCCATCTCAAAATTCTTAACCCAGAGTTGTTCCTGTCTAAAGGAAATGCAGGGACACACACACACACACACACACACACACACACACAAAAGGAACAGAGACTGAAGGAAAGGCCATCTAGAGACCACCCCACCTTGGGATCCATCCCATCCGCAGACACCGAACCCTGACACTATTGCTGATGGCCAAGAAGCACTTGCTGACAGAAGCCTGGTATGGCTGTCCTCTGAGAAGCTCTGCCAGCACCTGACTAATAGAGATGCAGATACTCACAGCCAACCATTGGACTAAGCCCAGGGACCCCAATGGAGGAGTTAGGAGAAGGACTGGAGGAGCCTAAGGGGTTCAAAACCCCACAGGAAGAACAGCAGTATCAACTAACCAGACCCCCCAGAGCTCCCAGGGACTAAACCACCAACCAAAGAGTATGCATGGAGAGACCCATGGCTCCGGCTACACATGCAGCAGAGGACTGCCTCATCTGGCACCAGTGGGAGGGGAGGCCCTTAGTCCTGTGGAGGCTTGATGCACCAGCATGGGGGGATGCTAGATGGGTGAGGCAGGAGTAGGTGGGTGGATGGGGGAGCATCCTCTTAGAGGCTAAGGGGAGGGGAGATGGGATGGGGGATTTGTGGAGGGGAGACCAGGAAGGGGGATAACATTTGAAATGTAAATAAATAAAATAACCAATAAAAAGCATACATTTACAGTTTTAAAAAACTAATATTAAAGTCAACTCCTACGTACTGGAACCTAGACAATGAACTACAACATTAGTGAGACCTGAGGCGGCCATATAAGATTGGCAGGACTAGCATGCCAAACTGGGCAGATTAAAACAACAGATGTGTACTCTCTCAGTCCTGGAGGCCTTAAGTCCGAGGTCAAGGTGTCCACGAGGCTGGATTCTGTGGGCTATGAGGATACGGCTGTCCATCAGTCGCTGAGCTCCCAAGGACCAGCTAGTTATCACTGGCTCTGGCTTGGAGAAGCATCATTCGATCTTGCCTCTGCCATCACAGTCACATGGTACTTTCACCTGTGTATCCAAATCTAGCTCCCTATTCTGAGACAGAGTCTCATGTAGTCCAGACAGGTTGAAAACTTGCTCTGTAGCTAAGAATGACTCTGCACTCCTGACCTTCCTGCCTCTATCTCCCAAGCTGGGGTTATAGATGGGGCTGCCTAGCCCACCAGTCCTTCTTTGGGTTTTATGTTTGAGACCGGATCTGGCTTCACTGCTCTGGTCGGTCTTTTAGAATACCAACCATCTGGCCTCCAGCAACTGGGTGCTAGGATCACAAGTGTGCACCACTATGTCCAGCTCATGTTCCTTTTCCAGCTCCTCTGGGCATGACTGGCATTCTGGGATTGTAAAGAGAATGAAGAGGGTGGTTCTCCTTCACCCCTCAGTTGCTACAAACCACTGACCTCCCCTCTGAAGCCTCCGTGTGCTCTTGTCTGCTGCCACTTTGCAAAGCCAGCTTCGTTCTGTCAGTCGCATGGATGCACCCTCCCTTTGGCTAAGTTTTGTCGTGGTGGACTCAGCCCAGTATTACTATAACCTCGAGCATAGCTAACTCTTAAGAACCCTTGATGTCCAGGCATGCAGAGTGGACCAAAACGGTAGAGTTGAGACAGCACCCCACTTCTTATAACCTGTTGTCCCCAGAATCTGGGATCCTGTGTTACCTTTTCTGTCTCCTTTTCCTCAACCAGACGGACACACAGTGAAGGCAGAGCATGCGCAGCTGTTGCTCCAGCACGCTCACGTTTCCTGTGCCTGGAAACAGCATGCGACACGCTTCTCTCCGGTGCTGGTAGTGGCGACGATTTAGTACACATATTTTGAGCTTTCCAATACCCCTGCCTGACTATTGAAATAAAATAAGCCACTTTGGAAGTGCATCAAGAAATGTCTGCATACATTGCAATGACAGAGGAATCTATCCAGGTGATGATCCAGGCGGCTCTCACGGTTAACATTTGGAAGTTTCAGTTTTCCTCACACTGTAAAAGCTGTGTTGTTTTTAAAAACTACATCGAAGTGCTCACTTAGGATTCCAGTTGCTTCATAAACTGGGATACCCCCTCCCAACTGCTTTGTTACAAGCTCCTCCCTCCACACATGCCCTATCAGAATAAAGGAGAGAGGGAGAAAGGGACAGAGAGACAGAAAGAGTCGGTTAGCCAAAACCTCACTAGCAGGAACCTAACGGGGTAGAAATACCAGGAAGAACTGTGTGCTATAACCTTCAGCGATGACTAAGGGAAACAGAAGCTGTAAAGTGGGAGGGGCATGTAGAAAGCGTGACAGGGTTGGTCATCCCAGCCTTGCATATAGATGCCCCCATGGGACTTGTAGAAAAAGAGACAGATTTCTAAGCCCCAGCTGGGTCCATGGGGATCCTGTGGGTCATTAGTCAAGGGCCACTCCAGGACAGATCCTCCATCACAGGCCTGGGTCTGTCTTCTTTTAGAACCACATGCTGAGTCTCTTTCGACCCACACTCAAGTTTTTCATCTTCTTAGCTCCTCGAGAGGAGGGGGCTTCTCTGGTGTTTTAAGAGGGGTCAGGGGGCTGACTTTCACACTCATTGGCCACTACCTGCCTCACTGCACAGGTGCAGGCATGAGTTACAGAGGAGTTTTAGATGATGTCCCAAGATGTACAAGTCAAACTTCAGTGCATCTCCCACTGGCAATCACCTGGAGAGTTCTAAAACACAGCTTGTGCATGGAGCCTGCAAGGGTCTGCACTAGGTCCTCTGTGTACACGCTGTGGTTGTTTAGTTTGAGGTGTTTGTGGGAATCCTAACAGTGGGAGTGGGGGTGTCTCTGACTCATTTGCCTGCTCTTGGGCCACTTTTCCTCCTACTGGGTTGTCTCATCTAGCTTCCATATGAGGGTTTGTGACTAGTCTAATTGCATCTTGTTATGCTGTGTTTGATTGATATCACTGGGAGGCCTGCTCTTTTCTGAGGGGAAATGGAGGAGCAGAGGATTTGAGGGAGAGAGGAAGTGGGGGGAGGCTGAGAGGAGTGGAGGGAGGAGAGGCTGCACTCAGGATGTATCGTATGATAGAAGAATAAATACAAAGAAAAAAAACATAGATTGTAGTCCAGTTGATCTAGAACAGTACTGAGATTCTTTCTGTTTTTCACTTGGGACAGGATCTCAGATAGCCCAGGCTGGCCTTGAGCTCTCCATGTAGCCAAGGCAGGTCTTGAACTCCTGATCTTCCCGTGTACCTCTGAAGTACTCTGGGATTGTAAGCATATACTACTGTTCTTGAGGGTTCTGAATTTCTACCAGTCCCCCAGTGTTTCTGCTGCTGCAGAATCACAGGAGTAAGAGCCGGTCACAGGAGACAGAAATAGGAAGATCTCTGAGCTTAAGGATGGCCTGGTGTACATAGCAAATTCCAGGGCAGTCTAGGCTACACAGAGAAACTCTGTCTCAAAAAAATGAAACAAGAAAGGGGGTGGGGGGCAGAGAGACAGAGACCAAGACAGACACAGACACAGACACAGACACAGACACAGACACAGACACAGGCAGGCTTCTCTTCCAGAGGACCTGGATTCAATCTCCAGCACCCATATGACACCTCTAACTCCAGTTCCAGAGGATCTGATGAACTCTTCTGGCCTCCCCAGACATGTACGTGATGCATAAACATATATGCAACATACACACACACACACACACACACACACACACACACACTTCTAAATGTAATGAAAGAATACTGATTACAAGCTGGACATGGTAACCCATTCAGGCAGAGGCAGGAAGATTGTGAGTTCAAAACCAGTCTTGGCAACTTAGTGGACTGTATCTTAAAAATGAGAACAGGCCATTGATCTTTGAGAAGCCTAAACCGATGCTCTCAGTTGTGCCTTCCCTTCTGCTGTGCACCTAGCTTTCCCCAAACTCTCATGTTTAAACATATATTACAGAATCTTTCAATACAATCTCCAACTCCACTTCATTCAGAGAGAGAGAGAGAGAGAGAGAGAGAGAGGCTGAAGAGTTGGCTCAGCAGTTAAGAACACTTGCTGTTCTTCAAAAGATGCAGGTTCCATTCCCAGATGGCAGCTCATAACTGTAACTCTGGTTACAGGGATCCAAACCCTCTTCTGGACTCCATGGGTGCCAGGCACACACATCTGCATACACACATGCAGGCAGGAAAAAGACTCACACACATAAAATAACAATTAATGAAAAGAATAAAAATAAGTGACATACACTTGTTCTATCAACGCTCAGCAGGTAGAGGGCAAGAAGATCAGAAACTCAGCATCGGGCCCATCATGGTGGTATACGTCTTCATCTAAGCATTTAAGAGGCAGAGGCAGGTGGATTTCTGTGAGTTCCAGGCCAGCCTGGTCTACTTTTCTTATTTATTATTGTGGGGGTGGGCATGTGTGTCACAGGACAACTTTGTGGAGGTGGTTTTCTTTCTACCTTTACACAGGCCTCAGGGATCAAACTTCAGCCATAGGCTTCACACAAGTACTTTTACCCACTGAGCCATCTTGCTGGCTGATAAACAAAATGATTTTTAGTTAAAAAATAAAAATTAGCCAGGCAGTGGTAGTGCATGCCTTTAATCCCAGCACTTGGGAGGCAGAGACAGGTGGATTTCTGAGTTCGAGGCTAGCCTGGTCTACAGAGTGAGTTCCAGGACAGCCAGGGCTATACAGAGAAACCCTGTCTCGAAAAACCAATAAGTAATTAAATAAACAAATAAATAAATAAATATTTAAAAAGGGGCTGAAAGCGGGTACCTCACGTGAGCAAGGCCCTGAGCTCCTCAGTACTGAAGCAAAAAAGAGGGCAAACCCCGTTCACACTCATAACCCAGCAAGGCCTGCTGTTTCTAAGGAACGACAGTCCCTTCAGTGCCACCAGCCAGTTTGTAATGAAAGCCTCTGGCTTCGGTTGTTGCCAGGGCACTCAGGGAATGTGTAACCTAATATTATTGTGTGGGAATGAATGGCCAGGCCTAGGAAGGTAGAAAGACTCTGTCTCTCTCTTTCTCAGGTGACAGATGAGTACCAGGGTCCATCTGGGTGAACCTGGGTCACTCAGCAGAGCCATTTTTTTCTGCTAGAGACAGTTGGCCTTCTGGATTGTCAGACACACTGCCCTGTTTTCATCTACTGGGTTATGAGAACCAGACCCATAAGCAGGGTCACAAAGCCGCAGCTCTTGGGTTTCTAATTTCTTTTTCTTTTGTATATTTTTAGCCACAGCATTTAGAGAGCAGGCCAACCAAACACAATGGGATCCAGCCTGAGGTTAAATTGAAACCGGACCCTGTGCAAGCCGTGCTTTTATTGCCTCTTGATGTGATCCTCCTGCAGACACCAGACACAAGATCTGTTCTGGGCTCTGCAGCTTTCTGTATCCTCAAAGCAAGTCTTTGCTTTCCAAGACCAAGGACTTCTGTTGCCACTGATGCAGACAGAATATTAGTGCCCACCAACTGGGTCTTGGGATCAACAAACACAATGTCACTTAATCTGAGGGGTCGTACGTGGAGCCCCCTTCTTCTAAAAATAAGCGTATATGATATTCCATATACAATCTAGGCACTACCAGAACTCCTAGTGGGTCCACGGATGCCACAAGGCCCTGGTTTTGATCTGAAGGGGTGGAGAGAGAAGGAAGAGAAGGGGGAAGAAGGAAGAAGGGAGAGAGAAAGGGAAATGAAGAAGATGAAGGAAGGGGAGAGAAGGAAGGGGAGAGGACGGGAGCCGAGGGAGGAAAAGGAGGAGAAAAGAGAAAGTGAAGAAGGAAGATAAGCGAAAGGAAGGGAGGGAGGGAGGGAGGGAGGGGAGAAAAAGGGAGGGAGGGAGGGAGGGGGGAGAGAGGAAGGGAGCAGAGGGAGGGAGGGAGGGAGGAAGGGAGGAAGGAAGGGAGGGAGGGAAGAAGGGAGGGAGGAAGGAAGGAGAGAGGAAGGGAGCAGAGGGAGGGAGGGAGGAAGGGGAGAGGAAGGGAGGGAGGGAGGAAAAGGAGGAGAAAAGAGAAAGTGAAGAAGGAAGATAGGCGAAAGGGAGGGAGGGAGGGAGGGGTGGCAGTGGTGGTGGTAGTGGTGGCAGGGTGGTGGCGGTGGGGGGTGGCTAGATAACATGCCAGGATATTAATCCACTAGTTTATTGCCTCCGACAGCAGGTTCTAACCCAGGCCAGGCTTTAGGATAAGGCTGTGACATCCCCCGGCATGCAGCACCTTCACAGCGATTTTCTGACTACAAGGTAGTGAGTACCCCATAGTAAAGAGAGCAGCTGGTGATCAACTTAACAGCTGTGTTAGGGATTCTGGCCTGCCTGCCCTTAGGAGCTATGGGAGACCTGGAGGCTGCTGCCCCTGAGTACACAGGAGCCTTGCTTCCTTCCACCCGCAAGCCTGGGTAGCCTGGGCTTCAGCAATGCTGCCTAAATGACGTGGGCATTCTGACTCCTCTTTGCAGAGCCCTTACTATTCTCTGAATCTGTGTTCCTTGAGTTTGTGTTGAAGTGGTAGCCTGCTGTGGGAGGTGTTAGGCCAGCAAGGCAGGGTCTTTGTGAGTGAGATAAATGTCCTTATGCTAAAAGCTCCTGGGCCAGTAAGATGGCTGACTGGTTCAGGACACCTGCCACAGGCATGGAGCTCTGAGTGCACTCCCCAGGACCCCAGCTCTTACCTGAGTGTGCATTACAGACTAAGTCAACAAAGTCGAGAGCAAGCAAGCTTCTGTGCCTCTTATTTCACATGTGGACTCAAACAGAGCCACCTATGAGACTTGTGATCTTGGGTCACCACCCTCCGGGATTTGTTGTAAAAGCTATTGACAGCCTACTTGGACTGAGATAATCCCCAGATGCCAAATGTGTATAAGAAAGCCATAGTTTTGAGAGGACGAAAAAATAAGTACTATATTTACTATTTCGTAGATTATAATGTATTTGTGGTGGTTTGAATACACTTGGCCCAGGGAGTGGCTCTGTTGGAGTAGGTGTGGCCTTGCTGAAGGAAGTATGTCACTGTGGGGGTGGGCTTTGAGACCCTCCTCCTAGCTGCCTGGAAGACAGTCTTTCCTGGTTGCTTTCGGAACAAGATGAAGAACTCTCAGCTCCTCCAGCACAATGTCTGCCTGGACACTGCCATGCTTCCTGTCATGATGGTAATGGACTGAACTTCTGAACCTGCAAGCCAGCCCCAATTAAATGTCTTCCTTTATCAAAGTTGCCTTTGATTATGGTGTCTTTTCACAGCAATGGAAACTCAAACTAATATAGTATCTAATATTTCATAAGCATGGGTCAAACTAATGAATGATTCCATCCTGGACAAAGACATTGGTAGTAAGATATAAAGACATAACAGGAAATGGCTAATCCATTCTATAGGACAAAGGTGCTAGGCATGATAAAATGGCACTGACTCCAACTGTGAGACCTGCAGTGGTCCACACAGCTTGCTGCCTGTCTCTCTCCGACCCTCTCCTGATCTTTGCTCGGATTACTTTCTCTCGCTTTAGTCCTCACTGTCCACACTAGGGGATTCAACGCCTGAGAAGGTTCCTTGAGGGCAGTGCTTCTCAACCTTCCCAATGCTGTGACCCTTTAATATATTTCCTTGTGTTGTGGTGACCCCAATTATAAAACTGTTTTTGTTGTTACTTCATAACTGTAATTTGCTACTGTTATGAATCATAATGTAAACATCTGTGTTTTCTGATGGTCTCAGGCGACCCCCCCAAGGGGTCATGACCCACAGGTTGAGAGCTGCTGCTCTGGGCTTCTCTGATCCATGGTTATTTGAATCATCACTAGTCTACATCATATCATCAAACTTTTGGAGGGCGGACCGGGGATGTAGTTCACGGGCACAGCATTTGCCTAGCACAAGAAAGGCCTATAACTAAACAAGATAAAACACGGAATTTCCCTCTGCTCCTCCTCTTCTACTACCACCACCACCACCAGGCCCAGCAACAATCCTTTTTAAATTCTTTTGCTCTTTACATTATGTTTTAAAAGACTTCTTTATGTGTATTAATGTGTTCCTACATGTGTTTATGTGTACCATGTATATGCAGTCCAAAGAGGCCAGAAGAGAGTGTCAGACTCCCCTCTGGAACTGGAGTTAACACTTGGCTGAGTCCGGTGATGTGGACGCTAGGAACTGACCCTGGGTCCTCTGCAGAATAAGTGTTCTTAACTGCTGGACCATCTCTCCAGTCCAGAATCTTAAACAAGATATGTTTAACCACACTACACCCAGTTCTTAAGAGTTTTATTCTGTCAGAGATAGCTGCCTGTTTGGTGCCTCTGGTCAGTATTCAGTTCCTTTTGTTGAGGACAGCAGTCATGCTTGGGTTAGACCATCACGGACTTCGATCTGTGTCCCGCGCTACGGTCTCGCCAGCAAGAACGACGCGGCACACATAGGATCCT
The DNA here is from genome assembly GCA_019843965.1 of Rhynchomys soricoides. NCBI lineage: Eukaryota > Metazoa > Chordata > Mammalia > Rodentia > Muridae > Rhynchomys > Rhynchomys soricoides. The sequence continues at coordinate 7,486,007 of JADRCH010000064.1, read as the reverse complement.
TCTGCAGTAAAAGCTTTAATGCATCTTGAGAGGGAGAGCATAAGCTTGCCACGAGTGGAGACCCAGAACAATAGAATACTCGCCCTTTATATGGGTCACAGCGCTTGCCTGGGACATGGAGCTTCCCCATTGGCTCCCGCACACCAGGCCAGATGCCGCCACGAGAGAGGCTGAGACTCTGAGGTGGAAAATTACCAGGTGCATGCGCACTAGCCTGTTTACAACTTGTCCTCGGCCGAATGTAGGCGCCATCTTGTTTAAGCATGGACAGCCAAACACCGGCCGGGGCTCTTTGTTCTAAGGCAACAAACGCCTGCGCAATGACCACCTTGTCTCTTTTAGTCTGGGCCCTGAGTTTGCAGATGAGCCATAGGAGGAACACCAACCCACAGCAAAGCACTGCTCCAAACAATCCCACCCCCACCCATTCCTTGAAATAAGAAATTGCCGAGGAAATCCGAGAAGAGAGGCCCTCGGGTCAAGGACAGGTCAAGACGGGTGGAGTTGATCTGAATAATTGCTGTCGGCAGTTCCCGCAGGGTGTCATCAAATTTAAGGGTCCAATTCTGTAACATATACTGCGAAAGACTTTTAGACAGGTTAGCTGCTTTTGTAAATCTATCATATTGTATGGAAGTAACACAGAGTCCTGGCAACTTTTGTTCACAGCCCAATTGCGCTAGCTGTCAAAGGACATCCAGTTGTTCTTGAATAAGATCAATGTGCTGGTTAACTAGCATTAGGCCCCTCTGGACTTGAGTATTGGCGGATATCTGTCTGTCTAGAGCTAAGGTGGCAGCTGCAGACAACTCATTAATGGTATTGGCGGTCTGCATCGTTCCAGAGAGCGCAAGGGCCGAAGCAGTGACGGCCCCTGTAACCGCAGCCGCTGCCACCACACCTATGATAATGGCAGAGATACCAAAGTCTCTTATCTGCCTGAATGTGGTCTGATCTGCCGCAAAAGGACCTTGGCCAGTTAACATATCAAAAGTCCAATCTCTCTGTCTAGGGGTCGGTGCTGTAGCATTGGCTCTGGCTTGAGCTTGTGCAGCTTCATGCCATAAAGCCTTCCACTCCATATATTGGCCCATTGTAGGGAGCGCAGCCTTGGCCAGCATCTGCCAATCGGCGGGAGTCATGGACGCCCCGGCAAATCTCTCTAACATTACTATAGTAAAATTAGCATTTACCCCATACTTTCGGACCGCTTCAGCCAGGTCTTTAATTTGGCTGTACTCTACTTTGTCTTTAATCTCTCCCTCGTCTTTCGACTTACCAGGAGGTCCATTTCCATTGCTAAGATTTTGGGTACCCCTCCTCTCACTCCGTCCGGTTTCTGACATGGTGTCCTGGACCCTATCAGGGGTGATTTGCCCCTCCCTTACAGCATCTACACAGGCCTCACCTTGTTCGCCGCAATACAAAGACAGTAAAACCAAAATGAGGGCACTTAACACAATTAGCAAAACTTCAACAGCGTTAGACCAAAAAGGGGGCAACCTCAAATCAATATCCAGGGTCAACATGCCTATCCGAACCTACCTCCCTGCAGTTCTGAATCCTCCCTGTTTCCAGGGGGTCTCCAAAGGTGCTTGATGATGACAAAGTTTCCCGGGTTTCGGCACCAGATGTCCCGAGCTACAGTCTCGCCAGCAAGAACGACGCGGCACACATAGGATCCTTCTGCAGTAAAAGCTTTAATGCATCTTGAGAGGGAGAGCATAAGCTTGCCACGAGTGGAGACTCAGAACAATTGAATACCCGCCCTTTATATGGGTCACAGCGCTTGCCTGGGACATGGAGCTTCCCCATTGGCTCCCGCACACCAGGCCAGATGCCGCCACGAGAGAGGCTGAGATTCTGAGGTGGAAAATTACCAGGTGCATGCGCACTAGCCTGTTTACAACTTGTCCTCGGCCGAATGTAGGCGCCATCTTGTAATGGCGGATGTGGGTGCTCAGGCGGCTCCCAACAGATCTGGTCGTTCCAATTGCTTTCACTCTACATCTTTCTCCTCTGCATCTTTTGTTTCTCCTCCATGATGGTGACTTGGTCTTACCAGTGATTTGTTTTCTGATTTATTAGACCTGTAATTAGTGTTTGGGACTTCATCTTAGCTCTGTAACCTCCTTTTCTCATTTTTTAGAGGCTTTATTTGTTTGAGATAAGGTCTCTAGAACCCCAGGCTGTTCCCAAGCTCACTTCATAGCAAAGGATGACTTCGAGTGCCATCCCCCTGCCTCTGCTTCACAAATGCTGAGATTAGAGCCTGTACCACCACACCTGATCTTGGCCTTGGGAGGTAATTAGCTAAATGAAATCTTAAGGGTGGGGCCTTAGAATGAGACTGATGTCTCTCTAAAAAGAGGAGAGGAGGGGAAGGTGGAGAGATGGCTCAGTGGATAAAGCTGTTTTATGGTGAAAGTAAGAGGAGTTGAGTTCAAATCCCCAGCACCCATGAAGTCAGACATGCCCTGTAGCCCCAGTGCTGGGAGGAGCAGCAGAGACAGGCAGATCCTTCAACTTTCAGGTTCAGTGAATATGCCTAGATTAAAATTGTAAAGGTGGAGACCAACAGAGAAAGAATGGTGTCCTCTATCCACCTATGCGCTGCACACACATGTGGACACACGTGAACACATATACACACAAAAGAAGGGGGTGTAGCAGTCAGAGGGCAGATCCTCTTCTTGCAAGATCTGGGTTCTAGCCGGGCAGTGGTGGCACACACCTTTAACCCCAGCACTCGGGAGGCAGAGGCAGGTGGATTTCTGAGTTCGAGGCCAGCCTGGTCTACAGAGTGAGTTCCAGGACAACCAGGGCTACACAGAGAAACCCTGTCTCGAAAAAACAAACAAACAAACAAACAAACAAATATCTGGGTTCTAGGGATCAAACTCAGGTCATTAGACTTGAGGCAGGGCCTGGGGGATGACTTAGAGGCTAAGGGCGCTTGTTCCTCTTGCAGAGGACCCAGGTTTGGTTCCCAGTGCCCATGTCAGTTGCCTCACAGGCGCCTATAACTGTAGCTCCAGTGGGCCCAGTGCCCTCTTCTGGCCTCCACAGGTATGAACACACGTGGCACACACACACACACACACACACACACACACACACACACACCCCAAAGCGAAACCAAACCTTTAAAGCAAATGGATATATTTAACAACAACATAGTGTTATCCATCCAACATTTATCTATTGACTGAACCTATCACTTTTTTTAGTATGTGGTCAAATACACACCAATATATTAGGTTTTTGGGGGGTGGGGGGGATAGATAGAAAGAAGAGGAAGAGAGACCTGAATTTGAGACCTCTTACCCTCTTGCCATGGAATGACTTCAACTCTGTTCTGACACACTCAGCGGGCCATTAATTCAGAAACCAGTACCATAACTTTGGACTTCCTTTGCCTCCATAATTACAGGAAATAGATATCGAGAGGTAGACATTTATTTAACCTGTGGTAGTCTGTTATAGTAGAAAAAAAAAAAGGTGGGGGTAAAGACACCCTCCTCTTAGAATCAGTAGGTTCCTTGTTGGGAACCTTTGAAATTCTGTAGTATCCTGGTTCTCATCTCACTGAGCCCCTCCCTTTGGAGCTCACCAGTTCTTGTTCAGGCCCTGTGCACTAATGTAAGGGGAGTGTGCCAGCCTTGGGGCCTCAGTTTTCCCTTTAGTCAACTGTGACCTGAAAGATGACAGCAGTCTCCTGAGATCCTGTCACCTGGTGACATCCTCTGTATCGGGGTTAGTGTAAGTGTAATCTGGGATGTCCATGCAATGACGAAATCGCCCATGGAAAGGTTTCTCAGAACTCAGCCCAGTCACTAAGCAACGTGTGATTACTTTTGCAGGAAAAGTTTACGTCTCCAGTTCCCTGTGCTCGTTACATTTCCTAGCATGTCCAGATCGATCCCTGGATGTCAACATCTTATTAGGTGTTGTTTATCACCCTCCAGATGCTCTCAGGCATCGTGAGCTCTAAATCTAGGGACACCTGTTCCTGAGGTGTGCCTGTCCAAGTAGTACATACAAGAAGACCTTGAGAGCTGTTTGTCACATGGACTACGGTGGTATTTCTGTTATCTCTCGCTTCTGCATTAGCCTGTGGGACACAGGAACACTTGATAGCCAAGCTGGCTGCAGCAGCTGTGAACAACAGAGATGGCAGGACTAACTCCCAAGACCCCACTCAATCCTTTGGGACACTAGGAAGAACGTGGCTGGAGACCACAGAGGCACGATCGGCTGTTCACTCACTACACCAGGTCCGATGGGTGTGCCAGTGAGTCCTGTGGTTTAATATGAAATGTTTCCCCACAGGCCCTCGCTGGGTCCAGCTGGTGGTGCTGCTTTAGAAGGTGTGGGACCTCAACTCAGGGGAGGGGGAAGGGCGTCATAGAGAGGAAGCCTAGAGGTTTTATGGACTAGATCCACTTTCTGCCTACACTCTGTTCCCTAATGGAGAAGCCTCAAGCTCTTGATGCTTCTCTTCCAAGTGAAATTTATCCCCTCAAACTACAAGCCCTGATAAATGCTTCCTCTCTTGCTTCTTGTCAGGCTTTTGGCCACAACCATGAGACAAAATAACTAATGCAGTGGGTTTCCTGAAGTCTAATGGGGCTGCCACAGATGGCGGAAGCTGGGCTAGGAGCACTGGTCTACAACAGTGGTTCTCAATCTTCCTAACTTGATACAGTTCCTCAAGTTGTGGTGACCCCCAACCATAAAATTATTTCATTGCTACTTTGTAACTGTAATTTTGCTGCTGTTATGAATTGCAATTTAAATATTCTTAGAGATAAGAGGTTTGCCAAAGCGCTCAACAACCCACAGGTTGAGAACTGCTGGTCTACAGGAAGAGAAGCCTTCACCCTAGTATTGCTTGCCCTAAGGGAGTCTGGGAATCCTTGATCAGGAAACCATTATCAGGCTCCTCCTTCACCTGGCAGCGGTCTACACAGAGATTCTTGCTGGTTTTATTCTCTTGAGGTAATAGTCTTAAGTACCCAGACTGGCCTTGAACTAAGTATGTAGCCAAGAATACCCTGGGGTTTCTGATCCTTGAGCTCCCACCTCCTGAGTGTGGAATTGCAGGTGGTTTATGGGCTTCTGGGAATTGAACTCAGGGCTTTGTGCACATCATGCACACACTATGAGCTGCGCCACATCTCCAGCCCTTATACAGAATCTCTTAAAAACAATCAGTACAGACCTCTCTGTACTCTATCCTTGGATAAAAGGAGCTACAAAACAAGTCCCTAATTTCATAAAATGAGCATGTTTTTAAAAGAAAAATGGTAGAAGTACAAGAAAACATCAAGAGGTTAGAAACAAACCCAGGAAGAGATGGTAGTAAGTTCTGAAAGTGTGTGCTCCCAGGATCTTAATGGCTGAAGCTTCACCAAAGGTGGCAGCATCTTTCCCTCCTCCCCCTCCACTGGGGACACAGCACAGTGACACTGACATAAATCAATCCTGACTGGAGCTAAAAACAACTTCACCATGCTGAGAAGACCAAACTCTGATCCCAATGAACAAAGGAAACAAAGTATTCTCCATAGAAAACCTATTTTAATAGAGACCTTTTAAAACCAGCCCAGTTTTACTGTGGGTTGGAAACAGTTCTGGCTGGACATCTCGGGGCAAGTCTATGGTCCCTTTCAACCCACTTGGGTCCCCAAGCCACCATCTCTAGAAGTATAATGAATTCTATTGCAGGATGCATGGCCTGAGGCAAGTAGACTCCCAATGGATTGGAGTCTTTCTGCACCTCATATTTCCATAATTTAATAAAAAGGGGTTCTCCCACCCAGCTCTCTCTTACTGTGTCTTTATACAGTTCACTAACCACCCCACGGGACACTGAACTTGTAAGGCAGTTCTGAGTCACTTTATTGTAAAACTAAGGCTTACGGTAAATCTAGGGTTTGGCTTTGTGTATGTGTACTTGTTTGTTTGTTCTGTTTGTCTCATTTGTTGCAAGGCTGTTAGAACGCAGATGGCTCCATGGAAGTTCTCCAAATGCTTCCATCAGCCTTGTGTAGATACTGCTTTTGTTTTGGCCTACACTTCTAGACGAGGTAGCCCCAAATCACTGTTTCGCTAAGTGTTCACCAGCCTCTTCTTTGTACAGGACTCACAGAGGTTCAGATCCAGGTTCCCTCATTCAGCACAGCTACCTGGTCTTCCCTTCTCCCCACTAGGATCATGGCAGCCTCTCCCTGTCCTCTGGAGAACCTCTGCTGTGCCTACTAACATGTCTTCTCCACCCTCCTGTGAGTGCATTGAAAATCACCCCCATCAGCAGGCAGAAACAGACGAAAGATAACTATAGAGAGGCTTTGGCTTCTCAGATGTCCCCCCTACTTTGTGGAAGGTCTTCCAATCTGCGTTCCTGTTGGATGTTTCCTTACCCTAATAGTGGACTTTCTTCAACTGCTAAAAGGAGGAGGAGGAGGAGGAAGGGGAGGAGGAAGGGAAGGAGGAAGGGGAAGAGGAAGGGAGGGAGAGGGGACAACAACAATGATGCCTATGTCAGGGGAGGACAATTATGATGATGATGAGGAGGAGGAGGATGACAATGACAACACAGCAGGCACAATCAAGTGGACCCAAAGCCCAGCCCTCTACTTCTGCTCCCCCTGTATCTTCTGGAAAGTAGGCAGCGGTAAATGGGCCACACAGTCACCTTATAAGAAGCTTGTACTTTCTCCACAAAAGTCTACAAGTGATATCTGAAAATATACAATTATCAGACAACTGGCTTACTAGAATGATATGATGGAGCATGCACGCATGCATACACATACACACATGCACATGTGCAAAATGGCATTCTGTGTCTGAGGCAGTGTATATGTGTGTTTGTGTGCATTTGCAGATTTTGATAAAAGGCCAGAGTTCAAGCTAAAGAGAAGGGGCTAGGAGATAGCTCGGTGGTTAAGAGCACATACTTCTCTTGCAGAGGACCTGAGATCCGTTCCCAACACTCACATCAGGCAGCTCACAGGGAGATGTGATACTTCCTGCTCAGGCACCATCTACACACACATACTATACATCTACTGTAAATGTGTCTTTTATTCCCCTGAAGTAATTGTTGTCTCCAAGGCTCACTGCTTCCCTCTGCTAACTAAGGCCTACTCCTGAAAGTCTCTAGTCTCTGTGCAATCTTACCCAGGCCTAGGATGTTTTCAGCCTCTGAGACCTGCTGCTGAATAAGCTCACCCTTTCTAGTTCTAAATTCTGGTTCAACTCAGCTGTTCTGGCTCAGAGTGCTCTCCAAGCTGACTGATTCAATCTGGCTTCTCTCAGCCTCTGACTTTTTGCCCTGCTTGACCTCAAACTAACTTTAGCAATATGTTCTAATCTTCTGGCTCCTTCTCATTCTCTTGATCGTTCTGTCTTCACCTGTGTCTAGCTCGTTTTCTCTTCAACCTGTCTTGGTAAAACTCTCCCAGTAAAACTGCCTCTTCTCTCTCTGCACTGCCCCTCACGTAAATTCTCTTTCCTCCCTGTTCTTGTAAGAGTTGGGTATATCCTAATCTGTCAAATCTTTCTCTGATTCATCATTTTGTCTGCCACTCAATTAGACATCACTTTCAAACATGTCTGCTTCCTTTTACAAACTAATTTTACCTTCATTATTTGGGATTTAAAGGTGTGTGCTAAGGCTGAGCCATATCACAACTAGAAACAGGTTTTTTTCAGTAAACAACACAATTTTGAGATTCGCAGTGTGATCAAATATCTTGTAATATACAGACACATACATATACACACATAAAATATATCTTTAAAAGATTTAGGAGGGACTGCACAATGTAATGCTAAATCAAAGTCCCAGTGGATAGCATTCTGGGGAACATTTCGAAGGAGGAATTATTTCTGAGCCAACTTAGCTGCTGTCTCTAAAATAACCTCATTAGTTGGCACAAAAGATAAACGCTCAAAGTAATGCCCATGCCTGTGCCGAAGAGTAAGGGATTAGCCTTTCTGAAGTGAGTGCTCAATAGAATCATGCCCAAGAACTCTGGTGGGAAGCTGATGGGCTGGAAGAATCTAGATGAGGCACCTGTCAGTAAAGGCTGCCAACTGGGAATGGGCTCGAAGTTTTATCTCAAACGGAAAAAGATTTAGTAGGCTGGAGAGCAATGTGGTGCAATCAGGTTTCATCACTGTGGACTCTCAGACACGTAGCCTACCTATGGGACGGCCAGCTGAGGACCCCACTGGACAGATTCTCACTTAGAAGCTGCCTTACAGGGGTGCTCGCTCTGCCTGTGCCCTTGCTGGGTTGACTCATTCCCTTCCCGACATGTGCTCTTATAAATGCGACCTATTTGGAAAAGGGTCTTTGAAGATGTAATCAAATTAAAATGAAGTCATACTTAATTGGGGCAAGCCCTAATGTAATAAGATTTAAGGTCCTATTTTTGGACAGGGTCTCAAGTATCCCAGGCTAGCTTGTTATATAATTGAGGATGACCTTGAACTCTTTTACTCCTGCTAGGCAAGCACTCTACCAACTGTGCTATGGCCGTACACACTATTATGCTGGACTTTTTTGGTTCTCACTCTTGAGGCTGGCCTGGAACTCACTATATAGCCCAGGCTAGCTTCCCAGTCTCAGGATTTCTTCAGGAATCCTCCCCTTTCAGCTTCTTAGCTAGGTGCTGGGATTACAAGAGTAAGTTACCACACTGGCTGACAGAGGTCCTCATACAAAGAGGAGATGGAGTTAGAGACAGTCAATGGAAAGGCACTGCGGTGGGGATGCAGGTGAGCGCAGTTGATGGCAGAGGCAAAGCCTTGGAAAAGCCAGGAAGCAAGGAAGGAGGGAAGGAGAGAGGGAGGGATGGAGGGAGGATTGGAGGGAGGAGGGAAGGAGAGAGAGGAGGGAAAGAAAAGTCAGGAGGCAGAGGCAGGTTCTGAGTTCTCTTGAGTTCCAGGACATCCTGGTCTACATAGTGAGTTTCAGGACAGCCAGGGCTACATAGAAAGCCTATCTCAAAAACCAAACCAAAACAGAAAGAAAGGGGGGAGGGAGGGAGGGAGAGGAAGAAAGGTAGAAAAGGGGAGGCAGGCAGAACTAACTTTAATAAACATGGTTGAATAAATCCTTCAAAGAGGAAGCGGTTAGCCGTCTCCCCTCCGCCCCGTGATCAGTAACGTCTCCCTCCCTCTTTGTTTTTCTCTTGCTCTCACCATGGCTCATTCATTCAGTTATAACTATGCCAGTTAGTTCTGCCGACACCCCCACTTCTCTACTCAAAACTTAACAAAGCAGCAACATATGTGTTGGTCCTGAGTAAAGAAAAAGGCAGGGGCCCTGACCTCTGATGACCCCAGCTCACATGAGGAAAGGAATAAAGTGTAGGAGATGAGATTGTAAATACAGGGAGCAGGAAATGCTTGCAAAGTCCCTGAGAGCTAGGAAGAAGATCCCAGCAAATCTTGTCGACTGGGCCCAGGCAGGAACACCAGTGTCTGTGTGTGTGTGATATGTCAGAGGACATGGGGTCAGAGGTCAGAGGATAGATGGTGGAAAGCGTTTCTCCTTCCACTATGTAGGTCCCAGGGATAGAACTCAGGCTGTCAGGATGGGTGGCAAGCACCTTTACCTGCTGAGCCATTCTGCCACCTGGACAGCAATGTCTTACAGAGGCCTAGCAGGATGCCAACCTCTAATTCTGTCAGAAGAAATGGAAAGCTTTTTATGTTTTGTGTATCAAGTTAGTTAAATTCTACGCTGGGTTCTTAAAAATAAAGCTAAACATCACACTGTGATGTCATTCCTCTCTGCTGTGTTTCGAAAGAACAGAAGGTGGGGATTCAACAAGACTTACGGTACTTGTGCCATCACCCCCAATAGCATTATCCACACAGCCAAAAGGTGAAAACAACCACAGGTGCCACGCCCATCCACACATGGATGGGTAAGAAGGTGGTATAACCAGGGCTGGAGAGATGGCTCAGAGGTTAAGAGCACTGGCTGCGCTCCCAGAGGAGCCACAGGTGACTCCCAGTACCTAACTGACCACTCAACTGTAAGTCCAGTTCCAGAGGAAATGACACCTTCTTCTGGCTGCTAGGGCAACGCACACACTTGGTGCACAGACATACATGCAGGCAAAATACCCTTACACATAAAAAAAAAAAAAATAATTTTTTTTTGGTTTTTTGAAACAGGGTTTCTCTGTGTAGCCCTGGCTGTCCTGGAACTCACTCTGTAGACCAGGCTGGCCTCAAACTCAGAAATCCACCTGCCTCTGCCTCCCAAGTGCTGGGATTAAAGGCGTGCACCACCACTGCCCGGCTAAGTAAATATTTTTTAAGAATGTGGTATAGCTGACTAAACAGTCTTCATCCATCAACAAGAAATGCAGCACAGATAATGGTCACAACGTAAACCGTGCAAGCATTGTGTTAAGTGAAATAGGCCAATGCAAAAAAGTATGAATACTGGAGGACTGGACTGGTATTAATTAAATATCAGAAGGGATCATGGGAGGAAAGGAATGGTTCTTAAGGGACCTGGGAAACAGAAAGGGTCACAGAGAACACATACCAGGCGAGCAGAAGGTGGGACAGAAGGTGGGACTAATCGGGGAAAGACAGGGACCTGGGTGGAAGGGACACATAAGAACAAAACAATGGCCTGCATGCATGAAGATGCCATGACGAGACCCATTACTTTGAATGCTAACCTGAAAAACAACAACAACAACAACAACAACAACAACAATAATACAGTTACCAGGGCCGGAGATGGGTGTGGTCAAGGAATGAGAAGTTGCTGCCTTACTGTAGCTTGCTCACAGCTGTTGTCTGACTTTTCCTGGAGAGCCTACCAAGAAATTATTCTACCAAGTTGACGATGGTGGACCAATGAGTTTTCTGGGGTTACTTGCAGGACCCTGGGCGATTTTGGACGGTTGAGTCACTGGAGAGTTGCGTCCCCACCCCCAGGCCATCCCTAACAACTGCCATCTAAACCATGTCCTCAGGGAGGGAAGGGTCTCCAGAGCTCTACCCTCCTTCCACAGCATGATGGCAGTTGCTCGCCTTCAAGCCATCCATGTCTGGTGGCCTGAGTTATATATCAAGATCCATGAAAAGGTTCTGGATATAATGCTGAGGCGGCAGATGCCATTAACGTAAGTAATCCCATTATGCACTTAGCTATGATGATAAGTTTCGTGTTATATTGTGTACTTGGTTACCAAAACAGCAAACACCTACAATGTCTTTAAAAACTTCTGAGTTGTGATTACATCAAGTTACTTAAATTCTAGTGATGTTTAGCTTTATTTTAGGAACCCAGTGTAGAATTTAACTAACTTGGTAAAACCAGAGTATATACACAAAACATACAAAATGCTTTCCATCGCTTCTGAAGGAATTAGAGCTGTGTGATCCATAGGCCATGTATAGGACCTTCAGCTCAGAGCAATGAACATGAACATCACCTACCCTCAGACCTTTAAACACAGAAGCAGGGCTCACTACTGCGTAAGGAAGCAGAGCTGGGCCTGGATAAAATAAAAACACGTTCCAAGTCAGACATGATAGTGCACATCTGTCATCCTAACAAGGTTACACGGCGAGTTGGAGGCCAGCCTGAGCTACAAGAGACCCTGTCTCTAAAACAACAACAACAAAAAATATGTTCTGCTTCTCATGGACACAGAGGGTTGGGGTAGAATTAGCAGCAGAAACAAAGCAAAGGGCTTTCAAGAGGTTCAAAGAATAATGTGTCTCAAAAACTGGAGAGAAGAGCACTCCTGGTTGTGGGGAGCACCAGCAGGCTCGTGAGGTGAAGGAACCTGAGCTGAAGGAGAAAGCAGGAGATGCTCCAGGAGATGCGGCTAGTACACAGGCATGGGGAAAGAGCCGAGCGGGTATCTGATCATGAAGTCCGATTGTGGATGGTGACAGAAGCCAGGAAGGGAAGCAGCTGGGAAGGTGAGAAGGGACCAGACCCAGGGAGCACAAGCGCCAAGTTAAATCTAAGCACAACAGCAATCTCAAAACAGAGAATGATTAGCCAGGTGTCTGTGTGAGATGGAAGAGGGGAGACACCTGCCAGCCTCCTGAAGAGCCACGAGGAAGGTTAGGCTCTTCGAGAAGACACCCATTAGCTCCAAGGGTGACTCTACTGCCCTGTGGCTGGCTGGCTGCCCTGCAATTAAGGCTCTGGGCTAGTGAGATGGCTCTTGTGGTGTACTCCGTGGAAGCTGATGGCTTGGGGGTGGGGTGGGGGGAGGCAGAGGTGGGAATGAAGGGCGGCTGTGAAGATGAAGAGAGAAGGCTGTGATTTTTTTGTCTGCTTTCATAGGTTAGGAGAGGCTGGAGGGCAGAGGGAAGTCACAGGAAAACTGAAGGCAGAGGAGAGAGAAAAGGGAGCTGGTGGAACAGCAGATGGGAGAGGCAGCCGAGAAGAAGCAGCGCCCAAGACTGGGAGGTGGGGGGGGGGGGGGGGGGGGGGCAGGGGGGTTCGATCAAAGGGGCAAGAAACATCTACATTCTAACAATGACACAGGAGTGAGGCAGAGAGACGGGGACTTAGAAATTCTAAAACGTAGAATACATTTCTTTAAAACAGAAAACCTGTCTTTGAAACGACCAGCCGCAGGGTTTGGGGGTCTATACAGGAGTAAGTGGGGGGCAGTGAGATGTGACTTGCCACCAAGCCTGGTGACCTGAGGTTACTAGAGGGATGGAGAAGTGAAGGAACTTGAGCTGAACATGCATGGTGGAAGGAACGAGCTACTCCCACAAACTGTCCTCCGACGTCAACATCACGTGTGCCATGGAAGGCACACATGTACACACAGCAAGTAAGTGAGGGAGGGGGAGGTTGACCTCTAGAGAGATTCTGCAGGTCACTCGTGCTGAATGGGGAAGAAAGGAGGTAGGCCAATGGGAACACATACGCAGTCACTGATGTAAACAGGCCAAACATGGGCAGGGCCTATAACTGGGCTCAGTCAGACTAAATACCTTGGTGATCAATCAGTGATATCTGCCAAACGCAAAGGAGAAGAAAGACAAGGTAATGGCTTGTCAATCTGTCAAGTTCAGAGAGTCTGAGCTGGAAAGATTAAAGGGCAGTCCCGTGTGACTGTGAGGTTCAGTAGACCTCAGTGGATGATTCTACTGCACTGCAACTGAATGCCCCATCATTAAGGAAGCCTGGGGCCAGTGAGAAAGCTCAGTGGAAAACCCGAACTCACTGCCAAGCTTAATGATGTGAGTTCAAGTCCATGGACTACTCAGGGTGGAAGGAGAGAACCGACACCTACAAGCTGTCTGCGTCCCAGGCTCTCTGTCTCATGTAGTGACCTCCATATGTACACTACGGCTTGTGCACCCTTTCCCACACACTCACAGAAGTAAACAAATTAAGAGCAATGTTTCAAAAGGATGCCAAGCCAGCAGCGATATCACACACCTTGAATCCAGGAAGCAGAGGCAGGCGGATCACTGTGAGTTCAAGATCAGTCTGATATATGGAGCAAGTTCCAGGACAGCTAGGACTACACAGAGAAACCCTGTCTTGAAAAACAACAACATAAAGAGGCCTCGGCAAATGGAAGGTGGACCGTTTGGACTGTCAGTATCACGGATGTTTAATTCTCTGACAGCAACAGCATGAAGAGGATGGGAGAGCGTCAGTGCAACCCCAGTGCTCTATGTGGAAAGGGGCACCTCCCAGAAGCAGCACACAGACAAGGCAACGACAGACCCATAATCAGGACTTGGCAGAGTCCAAGTGTTCCCAGCACTCAATGCTAAGCCTTAAAGGGCACCTAAATGCTTTCTCTATCTTCTGACTTCACGAACTTACATACCTGTGTGCCATCAGCTGTGCAATGAGGGAAACCATCTCTAGTGTGCAAGGAACATATGTTCCCCCTTTCCTGCCGTCCAAGTCAGGAGCTGGCAAGAGAAGGGGCTGGGTACCATGGATGTGGCTCAACGGTAGAGCATGTACTTAATATGCCCAAGGTTATGGGCTTGATTTCCAGCACCAAATCAGAAAGGGGGGTTGGAGGGGTGTTATCAGGAAATCAAGCAGATTCAAACAGGAAGGGTGCTGGGTAAGGGGAAGCAACAACAGAGCAGCTAAGTCCCAAGCAACTGCAGAGAGGATATTAGCTCCTGAGATGGAGGATACATACCAGGTGATGGACACACCTCCAGGGATCAGGGTGTTGATACTTCAGTGACATTCCTTCCCACTTAAACAAAACCACTCAGTACTCTGGGCAGTTGGATGGTCTCCTCTCATGGAAGGTCCAAGTGTGCTTGGCTCACAGTGGGGTTAAACCTCCATTCCACCATTTTGTAAGATTGCTCCTGGCAAATGAACAAACTTCCAGATGTTTCACATTTAGTGCCCAAGTTATCCAGCTGTAGTGAATTCTAAGATAAGGATGCCTGGGCTTCACAACATCGTTTCACATGTTTATGGTAAGTAAATCATCTATCTATGGGATGGGTTTGGAATTAGCTATGGTCTGGAGACAAGGATGCATTAAGAGTCTTGACTTTGATACAGAACACAGACAGCATCGTTCCATCCATCAGTCTTCTCTGGCTCTCCCCGAGAGAAACAGAATCTACAGGACACCCAGCTCTCCTGTTTGTTTGTTTGTTTGTTTGTTTCTTTCTTTCTTTCTTTTCTTTCCTGAGACAGGGTCTTAACCATGTAGCTCTGGCTGACCTAAAATTTGCTATGAGGACCAAGACAGGCTTGAACTTCACAGAGATCTGCTTGCCACTGCTTCCTGCCTCCCAAATGCTAGGATTAAAAGCTTGTGCCACCGCAAAGCTTGGCATCATCATCATCATCACTTTTGACAAGGTCTCAGGTCACCCAAGGTGCCCTGGAAGTTCCTATACACACAAGAATGATCTCGGATTTCTGATCTTTCTGCCCTAGTTGCTGGATGCTGGATAAAGGCTTTCCCTCCCATGCCTGTCAGATGCAGTGCCAAGATAGAAAACAGGGCTCCGTGCATGGTAGGCAGGGCTCTATCAAGCAAGCTACACCCCCAGCCTGCTGTGTTCTCCTTTTAGAGATAAGTATATTTGGTTTCTTGCCACTGAAACGGACTTCTCTAACACAGCACTCGTGTCCTGTGGAAACAAGGAGAAGACGTGGGACCTTCAGAAGCTACAGATGAATGTCCTCCCCCAGACGTGCTATGTATTCTAGACAAGTCCCCAGATCCTGATGCAGGGTTGGTAAGGACAGTCACAGGCAGAGCTGGGTGGCAGAGAGCTCCCTCTGTGAGGGGGAAGGGGGACACTTCAGTTTTAGCTCAAGGGGATCCAAGAAAAACCTGTGTTGTGAAAGTCACAAAGGAGGGTGATGACTTGTGCCAAAGCAAAGTAGGACACACAAGAGCTGGGCGCTCAAGTCACCATTTCTAAGCATGACAAGGAGCTGGGTGTGGTGAGGCACACCACCATCTCTGCACTTGAAAAGTAAAAGCAGGAAGATCTGCATTTAATGTCAGCTCTGGCTGCTGGACAGTAAGCCTAACCTCACCCTGTCTCAAAGCAACAAATCTAGGACAGGCCTTGGGAGGCCTTTAAGATAATGGTTGTTCTTCCCTTCAAAGAGAGAGAAAGAAACGTGTTGAAGCCAGGGCCTAGTTCCACAGGGCCCTTAGGGTGGAGTGATGACATACTCTTCTCTAGCCATAGCCAGCGATACATAAAGGCTACCCTTGAAAGGCTGAGAAATTAGCCCCAGAAGCAAAACCCAACAGCTGTGGTTTTGTGAATAAATAGAATTCTTGCTACACAAGGGAAGAGAAAAAAATAGTTTTATAAAGTGGGGGTGTGGGTGGGAAAGAAAGCCAATTAGCCCAAGGTTTTAAGAGGAGCAGAATCTGCCATAGAGATTCCCACAGGAGCCTTGTAGCCTTAGTTCAATGGGGCTGGGCAGGCCAGAATTACAGATCCCCCCCTTTCCAAAAAACCATAATGCAGAGGGCGCCAGGGAGCCTTTTAAACAGGTCTGGCTGTGGTCCAGACCCTCCACAGGTACCTTGTCCTGTCCTTTGCTTTGTGCACTTCCCCTCTGCCTGCCACCCGGAGCCTGGGAAAGGCAGGAAGCCCCAGGCACAGAAGGAAGAGGCTGGCGCCCTTGTTCACGCTAAGATCAGGAGCTCGGTGAGCAGGCCTGCAGGCGATGAGTCACCATGAGCTGCCAATGCTATTGAGATCTGCCAAGGACACGGTTGCTCTTGTCAGCGTCCTGGCACCTCTTGTTACTTCTCTCCTTCCCAGTCTGGCTCCCAAAGACGAGCATTAAGAATGAGGGACATGAACGGGTTTAGCCCATAGACAAAAATATCTAATCATTCGTCTCCTGGAGCTCTCCTGCTGCTGGAAGCCACCTCCTTCTGGACTCAATTGAGGCAGCCGGTTGAGAGTCCATTCTAGGGCAGGGCAAAGCAGATCTAGCTTACCAAATGAATTTACCAGATGAATAACCTGGCCACTTATTTTACTAAGGGTCAAAGAAGTATTTAAGTTCTAGATTCTCTAAGGAAACATCCGACTGGGCCCCCACGAACAGCTCTCCGGAATGCAGCAGTTGGGTACCATCTCAGTCTCTCTGGCTCTAACACAGCCCAAGGAAACTTTAAGCCCATGGGAACCAAAGGGAGTGAAGTGCTGTAGAGGCCATCTCAACTCAGCTGCCAGAATTTAAATAAGAACCTACACTCTGAACCTTTAATCCCAGCATTTGGGAGGCAGAGGCAGGAGGATCTCTGTGAGCTCAAGGGCATCCTGGTCTACAAAACGAGCTCCAGGTCAGCCAGGGCTATTATACATCAGTCTAGTCTACAAAGTGAGTTCTAGGATAGCCAGGGCTATTATTACACACTAGCCTGGTCTACAAAGTGAGTTCCAGAACAACCAGGGCTATTACACAGAAACCTCATCTCAAAAAACTGGGGGGGGGGGGGGGGGGGGGGGGGAGAACCTACACTTGGTACTAAATTGTAAGAGGCCTCACGGGAGAACGCCAGGCCTCTATCCCCACAGTTTCTTGTGTCATAAGCCCTTGGGGACAGGCATTTGCATGCAGTGTGCTCCCAGAAGATCAAAGTAGTAGTATGTCCTGTTAGCAAGCATTTCCTATGAGGAAGCAAGACTACAGAGATTGGAGATGTCTGTAAAGAGATTAAATCCAAGAGAAAGATGTGAGGTACACACAAACCACCCTACTTTTGCACTAAGTCCTGCAGGGTAGGACCTACCTGGCTGGACAGGAGTCAGGAGGGACTCGGCTGTGTCCTGGAGAGCAAGCGTATTTTCCACAAGGGAAAAGGCACTAAGTGGTGGAAAACCATCCTGGGTTTTTGTTTTGTTTTGTTTTTCCTACAAAGATGTAGGGAGTTAGGCCTGGAGAAGCAAGTGGGATGCACACAGGACGTACCTTAAGTGATCCAGCAGGTGTAGAGAAAACCCACAGCAGGTGACAGCGACCATCAGATTGGACCAGAGCTTTCTGAGGTACAGACTGGCAGCTATGTACAGCTGTATAGAGAATGGTCTCCAAAGGGCAGAAGACAGGGGCTGGGGTGTGACTAGGCACTAGTGCTCAGGATTAGCACACATAAAGGCCCTGGGCTCAGCATCTGAAGTTAGTGGGGAGCCATAGGTACAGAACCAGGGCTCAGATGGGAGTAATATAGACCAGAATGAAGGAGTCATGATAGGATTGTAGAGGAAACACAGATGAGAGGGGCTGAGACAGGGATAGAGATCCACTTAAGAACCCTTGTTGCTTTTCTAAGGGACCTGGGTTCCATAGGAGCATCCATGATGGGTGTCACACAATCACCTACAATCTCAGCTCTAGGGATTTGACACCCTCCTCTGGTCTTCTCACAGACACATGGCATACACACAGAGACACAAACATCAATCAATCAATCAATCAGTACAGAGCAGGTATACAAGGGACCGAGCCTCATCACACCAACTGTGAAAAAGGACTAAGTTGAGGGACTTCGAGCTTCTTGATTTTAAAATGCACTAGAAAACTTTGTCTCAGTTGACCACAGGCTTTTAGTTCACAGAGATGTCTGATTACAAGTCAGACATTGTGAATGCCATTGGGAGATTAAAAAGGGTTTGAAAAACGTATCCTGTGTGTACACGGTGTGGGCACACATGCCTTAGCACCCCCGTGCAGGTCAGAGGACAGCTTCCCTGGAGGCAGTTCCCTCCATCAGCCTTTACTTGGGCTCATCAGGCTATGGCTGCAGTACATTTTCCCACTGAGCCAGCTTGCTGCCCCATATGAGAATTTCTCAGAGGAGAGGTGTGCTGTGCAACCCAGGTCCAGGGAGAAGCACCAAGCCTGGTCAGGTGGCTATGTGCCAGGGGAAAGCCCCACTAAGAGCCTTTGTTTTCTGTAGGAAAGGCAGGGCAGGGTGGGGTGAACAGTTAAGGATTAGTGGTTAGAATGATTTGCAGGCTTAGGGTACAGGGGCTGGCCCTGTAGGCAGGTACCTATCCCTGTGTTGACTTAGGGAAAGACAAATAGTCTTCCTTTATCATCCACACGGGACAGCCTCAAGAGCACACACCCTGTACACTAAAATCTGCAGGTGCTCAGACTCCCTAACAAAATGGCAGAGTGGTACTAGGTCTGGTGGCACAGGCTGGTCACCCCAGCACAGAGAATCTTACTTTTTCTGACCTCCATGGGTACCAGATACACACGTGGTACAGAGATACACATGCAGGTTAAAAACCAAAACCAAAACAAAACAAAACCCTACGTGTATGGTCCCATACATTCATTTACTAGTTTTAAAGCTTCCCTTAAAATATTCTGAGAGGTAGAAAGATGGCTCAAGGTTTAGGAGCATAATTGTTCTACAAAGGGCCCAGGTTCAATTCCCAGCATCCACATGGAAGCTCACCATTGGAGTCTGTGATGATGTTTTCTTCTGACCTCCATAAGCACAGGCACAGACATGGTACAGAGACAGTTAAAACACCCATAACACATAAAATGTGTATGCCTGCGTGTGTATATGTGTATAGGTAACCCACAATACAGAAGGCCAACTCCAGGTGTGCATAAACGGATACATATAATATGTATTTATAGCTAAAGATTATATAGCATTAGACACTGAGAATAAGAGTTTCCTACTTTACCCCACGCTAATGATACGGCCTTGGGGCTATGACTGATGTACGCTGTCCCAGTTCAAATGAGTATGGCCACTGAATTTTCACTGGTGTACACTGTCTGGTTTGACTGGGTGAGTTATAAACATGAGCTCTGGACATATGCAAGTGTCTTTGGACCAGCTCTCTGCTCTCTAAGTGACCAGCAGTAACACCACAAATAACCAGACATCAAGAATCTAAAAATTAAACAACAAAAAAATATATAGAAAATTTTAAAAATCTACAGCTGGCTGTGACAAACAGATATCAAATGCAGGATATAGTAGCCCTGAAATAATGCAAGTGAAGAGGTCAGTCACAAAGGACCACATAGGAGGACTCCACTCATGTGACATGTCAGGACACACCAACCATAGATACAGAATGTCAATCAGTATTCACCAGGAGCAGAGGCGAGGGGAGGATGCAGTGTGACCACCGAGGTGGTGGGTTTCTCTTTTCTCAAAGTAATAAAACTAAAAGTTACATAACTTTTTGAATAAGAAAAAAAAAAAAACCAGTTGCTACTATAGTTTATATGAATTACATAAAATAAACACAAGCCAAATGTCCATCAAATGATGGCTAAATAAACATACCATATGCTACAAAATAGTTCTTGCACAATCAAAATGAAGTGCTGGAACATTCTTCAATATAGTTAAGTCATTTTGTTTTGTTTTGTACACAGGGCTTCTCTGTGTAGCCCTGGATGTCCTGGAACTTGCTCTGTAGACCAGGCTGGCCTTTAACTCAGATCTGCCTGCCTTCACCTACCATGTGCTGGGATTAAAGATGTGTACCACTACTGCCCAGCACGGGTAAGTCTTTTTGTTACTGCTCCTGTTTTAAGACAGGGTCTCATGTAGCCCAGGCTAGCCTTAACCTTGAATGTAAATTAGAACGATCTTGATCTCCACAGCCTCTTACTTCCACTTCCTAGTGCTGGGATACAGGTGTGTACTACCAAAATACCATACACATAAAATACAGGTGTTTGCTGGGCAGTAGTGGCACACGCCTTTAATCCCAGCACTCGGGAGGCAGAGGCAGGAGGATTTCTGAGTTCAAGGCCAGCCTGGTCTATAGAGTGAGTTCCAGAACAGCCAGGGCTACACAGAGAAACCCTGTCTCAACAAACAAACAAAAAACAACAACAACAACAAAAACCATACAGGTGTTCACTGTAACATAGATAAATCTTGAAAACATGCTAAGAGAAGGAAACCCATTAGGTCATGTCCTAGATAACCCACCCCCTACATTGAGACAGACAGGGTTTCACGTAGCTCAGGCTGGCTTCAAACAAGTGGGAATCCTCCTGCATGGACTTCCTGAGTATTGGGATTACAGATATGTACCACCAGAGCTGCCATGTGACTTCCAAAGGAAATGAAGTGTTCACTCCCCTTACACATGCTGCAGCATGGCAGAGGCATGCAGCCCTTGGATAGCAAGGTTTTCTGGTGATGTGAAGATTTGTGCAAAGGCTCACGACTGGTGTCTCACCAGGAGAGTCACTTTCTGTGTCTGAGGAGGGAATCACTGGAGAAGTGCTGAGAGCACTTGGTTACTCTGAGAGCTGAGCACGGTGCAGACTGGACAAGACAAGGCTGGGAGCGAAAGACCAACCACAGGCTGCTGCCAGTTATCCAGACAGAAGATGGCTCTGGAATCAAAATGGAAGATGAGCTGGGTATGGTGGCTGTCGGGGGATTTAAGAGTCCCAGACCAGTCTGGCTAACAGTGAGCTCAAGGTCAGCCTGGGAGAACCTGTATCCTCCTGCCTGCCCCCTCCCCCAGAGTAATTAGAATATTTAAGGTTGACAACAGAGGAGTCAGCTCAGGAACTTTGAGATACACCCCCCCCCCCCAGTACATGGTCACCCCTCCCCTCCTGGAAGAAACAGGTTAGAGAGCACGTAGGCTGGAAGGGAGGGGCTGATTAAGCTCCTGCTACCTCATTCCCTAAAGCCCAATCAGTTTAAAAGTCACATTGTTCTGCCAATCACATTGTGCCTAATGGCTGCTGCTCTAAAATCTGTCTTGGTATGCAGAGTGACCTCAGCATGCTGAATTAATAAATCCCTCTTGCATTTTGCATCAATCCCGACTCCATGTGTTTACTTGGAGGGTCTCGGGTAAGTTAAGGCTTGCTAGAGTCTTACACAACCTAAAATGAAAGACACTAACAAAGATCATCAAGGCTATGAGGCTGAGGAATGGCAGATTGTGTAGCCACTGAGAGTTACAGCAGAACTGGGCATATGTGAGCCTTCTGGTACAGTAAAGGACAAGTATATGACAATTACTTTGCTGAATAACTAGGCACAGGCTGAGATCAGTGGCAAATGCCTAATAGGCATGAGGTCCCCAGTGCTAGGGCAACCCTAGATAGACCCTGACATCCACGGATACCCCAAAACATCTCAAGCGGTTTATGAAACAGGACCATCAGTGATGTAGTCGGGAAGGTGGGTGGAGAGATTGCTCCAGGGACATCTGCTAACTCATATTCAGACATCTTACTGATGTGTAGGTTACCCCTCAGTCCCACAAACTGCAGTGCAGGGCATCAAACCCTGCACCAAGCCCTGAGGGCAGTTTAAGAATTGGAAATTTTGTAACAACTTGAGGCTAGTCATAAAATGTGCTACTTGTGGCCCAGGCCTTTAATCCCAGCATTTGGGAGGCTGAGGTAGGAGGGTCTCTATGAGTTCAAGGCCAGCTTAGTCTATATAGTGAGTTCCAAGACAGCCAGGGCCATACAGAGAAACCTTGTCTCAAGAAACCAAACAAACAAATAGACAAATAAAACAGTGATGCTTGGTCTGCAGGTTTAAACAAATGTGAAATGGTGAATGTTTAAGCAAACATGAACAGCATGGTAGATCGCTCCTTTAGTCTTGGAAGGCAGAGGCAGGCTAATGTCTGAATTTGAGGCCAGTCTGTCTGCATTGCAAATTCCAGGCTAGCTGAGCTTTGTTTCAAAACAGGTGGTAGGTGCTAGAGAAATGGTGTAGCAATTAAGAACACCTGACTACGCTAGCAGCTTTCACACACACACACACACA
Organism: Rhynchomys soricoides; assembly: GCA_019843965.1. NCBI lineage: Eukaryota > Metazoa > Chordata > Mammalia > Rodentia > Muridae > Rhynchomys > Rhynchomys soricoides. The sequence goes on along the minus strand of JADRCH010000064.1, from coordinate 7,463,700 downwards.
CACACACACACACACACACACACACACACACACTTAAAAATAATAAAAATAACTTACAGAAAAAAAATGAAGTAGGTATGTGAAACTAATTTAAACGATTTGCTAAGGAACTACCTCCCATTATCCAGGGACCATAGGAGGAATTTTTAAAATGCTTTGCAGAGCCGGGGTGCAGCTGGCGAGCTACGGATGCTTGCTGTGTATAAAGTCCTGGGCTCAATGTACACAGGCACACACACGTCAAGATGTGGTCCTGACATTCTAATTATGCAAATAAGAAAAAAACAAGTTTGAAAACAGAGTGCTAACACAGGATATGAGATTTTTACCCAGAATTCTCGTGGGATTAGCAGGAGAAGCAGAAACTGAACTGGAAAGGTAAATGCAGGCAAAGAGTAAGAAGGTAGCAACAAATTCAAATCCAAAGAACAGGGCCTGGCCTGTTTGGAGAGCAGCAGCCATAGAAAGAGTTCCGAGCCTTCCAACTTAACAAGAGAAAACACAGCCAGGTTCCATAGTATATGTCTGAAGCCCCAGTACTTCTGAAGAGAGGATTCAGAGTTCAAGGCCAGCTTGGGTTATGTAAGAAAGACTGTCAAAAACAAGCAAAATACAACACCTCACCCAGAGAAGGAGGAGGGGGAAGTAATCTGTATGGCTTTAGAATTGAGAACAGGAAGAAATCAGAAGGCAATTTTCACTCAGTAGAACAATGAACTTTCTTACAGTTAAAGCTATTCAACAAGAGAATGGGTTCCCAGGAGACAGCGGCACACTCTGTTCCCGGGAGAGGACCAACTCCCAGGCACAGTGCAGGGACCAACCGGAAAGACGGGCATCTCAGCACTCCGGAAGCTCAGGCAGGAGGATAGTGAGTTTGAAGACAGCCCTGAAGACATGAGAACCTGTACCAAAATCACACACACACACACACAAATTAAGAAGGAGCCAGGGAAATGGCTTCATGGGTTAGCCTGACAACCTGAGTTTGATCCCTAGACCCACCATGTGGGGGCATGTATATATCTGTAATCCAAGCACCCCTAAAGGATATGGGAGGCAGAAGTTTGTGGGCTAACTAGCCTGGACTACCCAGGGCATCAGAAGAGAGAGAGAGAGAGAGAGAGAGAGAGAGAGAGAGAGAGAGAGAGAGACACTACTTCTACAAGACAGAAGGAAAGAACGGACTCCCGAAAAATTGTTCTGACTTTTACATGCTCACAACAGCGCATGCATGCTGTGTACATGCACACAAACACATCTACACACAAAATTAATTAAATTCTTTTTGCTTTTTTAAAACAAAGAACCCAGGAGTGGTGTTACATGCTTTTAATCCCAGCACCGGAGAGGCAGAGGCAGTGGGATCATGGTGAGTTCAAAGCCAGTCTGACTACAAAGTGAGTTCCAGGCCAGCCAAAGCTACATAGTGAAAGCTTGTCTCAGTGAAATAAAACAAAAAGTTTAAAAGTAAGGTCTCATCCAAGGAGAATGTAGACTTTAGCCCTGAAGTCCTTAGCTCTAAACTGAATCATAGTCTGTGGACAGAAGAAAATGGTTGGTGAGAAACTGTGAAGTCTAAGGAAGTCACTTAAAAATACGCTCACTGTGCCTAGCAGCAAGCCTGGATGGTGGAGGAGAGAAGGTGGTTTCCTTTCCTGTCCATCTCAATCCTGGACACATGGTGATTTATGGGCTGAAGGAGACAGACGCACCTGATGTCAGAGTGGGCTTCCGTGCAGAACAGGAGGCTGGGAGAGAAGTGAGAACTCAAGGCAGTGAGGAGGGAACAGAAAGAGCCAGGATGCTCCAAACTGATCTATAGTAATAACGAAACACAGAACTGGTTCTGGTGTGAGGTCTGGGAATCTGTCTCCCCCTGCAGAGTCCAGAAACACAGCAGGTCTGCAACAGGGAGCTATTCACTTGGGAGGAAGTGAAATGAAGACATAAACCATGATACCGAAGCCTCTTTCCGATCAGGACCCCTGCTGTCCTCCAGCTTAGATTAAGGTGGTGAGTTCCCACTCTCAACAAAGCCAGGAGGCAGATGTATGAGGGGCAAGCCGGGCATCCTAGGGCGACTCCTGCCAGCCTGTTCTCAGCTTCACCCTCATCCAGAGGCTCCTGAAGTGGCCTCTAGTCTACTCTAGAGACTGGGCTCTCTTCCTGTTCTACCTCCCAGTCAAGCCACAGGCTTGCTTCTCAGATGTTCTATTAAATATAAACCTGGGGACAAGGCAGCCCAGCCTCTCCAGAATCACCTCCTGTCTGAGCCCAAACTGTCTCACTATGGTAAGAGCCCTTCATTGCTGGCAAAGGGTCCAGGCCACATGCACCTCACACTAGCATCCCCTCCCAGCCCTGTGCTCCTGGCTCCAGAGTCAATAGAGTGGCTCTTCTCTAGTGATATCAACTGCAAGGCTGTTTTAAGTTCTTGAGACTGTACCTAATGAGCTCAGGAAAACAAACAAATGCTAAATAAACAAACGAACACACACAAAAATGCACCCAGGATTACGGCCTTCTGATGCCCCTCTCCAGGGCTGGGGACGAATAGCTGCTACCCAAAACAAAGGCCTTTGAAGTCTTGGGTGAAATTGTACCTAAGCACAATTATCCCACTAAATCCAAGGCACTCCTGAGAAACAGAGTGCCATTTATCAGCAGCTCTCTAATGCTGATATTCTAAGATAAAAACTTTCTTGGACCACATAGCCAAAAGGGATGACTGAAGCGTCAAATGATCTTGTTACTTTTTGTCTGAAAGGGCATAAAGGTGGGGGAAGGTTCTTTCATTTTAAAAGATTTTATTGTTACATTTCTTTATTTGTAGATGTGTGTGCCTATATAGGTCAGAAGACAACTTTTAGAGACCAGTTCTCTCCTTCCACCAGTAAGTCCTAGGGAATCAAATTCTGCTCACCAGGCTTAGTAGCAAGTCATCTCACTGGCCTCAAGGTCATTCCCTTTAATCAGGTGCAAAGACAAGCAGTTAAGGGCTGACTAATGATACTGGAGAAGCAGGAATTTCATCCCAACTCAATGAAACATTCATAAGGAGAAAGGTAACTGAGAGGCAAGACGGAGGAGTCAGACCTGAGTAAGCCATGCACAGGAAGCAATCCTACCTTCACTGACTATCCTGCCCAGCAGCACAGAAGATGGGGGCAGTTTCAGTGTAAGAGTTTATTGGGTACCAGTATTCTCCTCAGACGCAAACAGAAAAATCCAGAAGGATAGTGAAGAGGTAATTCTTAAGGATACAAAAGGGGGCTGGAGAGATGGCTCAGCTGTTAAGAGCACTGACTGCTCTACCAGAGGTCCTGAGGTCAATTCCCAGCAACCACATGGTGGCTCACGACCATCTGTAATGGGATCCGATGCCCTCTTCTGGTTTGTCTGAAGACAACTACAGTGTACTCATACATAAAATAAATAAATCTTTAAAAAAAAAAAAAAAAAAAAAGAGGACACAAAGGGAAGCCAGACAGTGGTAGTTTATACCTTTAATCCCAGCACTCGAGCACATCTCTGAGACCAGAAGAGGAAGCTGCAGCAGCAAAGTAGCTGAGGAGATGGCTCAGCTACCTGAGCAAATGTGAGGACTTGAGTTCAGATCCTAGAATTCATTAAAACAAACAAAAACAAAACAACAAGAAAAAACCAGTGTCATAGGCATGTGTCTGTGACCCCAGCACTGGAGAGAGGATTAGGGACGGATGGATCTCAGGGGCTTACTGGTCAGCTAGTCTAGCCAAAATGGTAAGCTCAGTCAGAGATCTTATTTCAAAAAGCAAGGTAATGGGAATGGAGACATAGCTCCACAGCTAAAAGTACTGTCTGCTCTTACAGAGGGCCAGTTTCCAGCACTACGTGGTGGCTCACAACCACCAGTGACTCCATTTCCAGTGGACCCAACACCCTCTTCTGGCCTAGTTGCACACTAGACACACACATGGTTCATAGACATACTTGCAGGCAAAACATCCATATACAAAAAAGTTTTAAATAATAAGGTAGAGAACAAGAGAAGGCACTCAGCCGGGCAGTGGTGGCGTACACCTTTAATCTCAGCACTTGGGAGGCAGAGACAGGCGGATTTCTGAGTTCGAGGCCAGCCTGGTCTACAGAGTGAGTTCCAGGACAGCCAGGGCTATACAGAGAAACCCTGTCTCAAACTCTGGACTCCACATTCACGTACTAGTTAAGTGCACCTGCACACACATGCACATATATACCATAACCACACCACACCCACCCCAAACTAAAAGTAGAAAATTACTACAGAGAGGGGCTAGGATCTGGCAATGCCATATACCCCCAGGGTGACCTGGTTACCTCTGCAAAGTCCTGAGCTCAGTGGCAGGTACAGGGGCCACAAGGAATTTTCACAAAACACCTCACAACTGCCTGTTCTGCTTGAGACTCATGCACTGTACAACCACACCTTGGAAGAGAGCCTAAGAAAAGAGTCAGCTGGAGGGAAGGCCAGGACATGTGATGGAAAAACACTGGGTACGTGGTTCTCTCCTATCTCTTTGCAACCCTAGCCAACATAGTCATCTTCTCTGGGTTCTCAACTGCAAGCCTCAGAACTATAAAGCCTGAGGTGCAGACTGAACAGTAAATGGGACAGTGGTTTTCTAAAAACTTAACTTACTTTAGGAGTATAAGTCTTTTGTCTGTGTCTTAGGGTTTCTGTTGCTGAGATAAAACACCATGACCAAAAACAAACTGGTGAGGAAGAGGCTAATTTAGCTTACAGGTCGCAATCATAGTCCATCGTAAAGCAGGTACCTGGAGGCAGGAACTGGGGCAGAGGCCATGGAGTACAGCTTATTGGCTTGGTCCCCATGATTTGCTCAGCTTTCTTTCTTTTACAATCTAGGACCGCCTTCTATGTATACATATATGGACAATCTGACAAGGGCGTTTTCTCAGTTAAGGTTTCTTCTTCCCAGATATGTCTAGGTTTGTGTCAAGTTGACCAAAAACAATTGGCCCAATGAGGCCAGAAGAGGGCACTGGGTTCCCTGAAACTACCTCTGTATGGGTTTTTGCTTCTAAAACGTCATTAGTAACATGTAACTAAAGATATATGCTAGGTGTAGCATTAGCACATGCATACCCAGGGAAGGGCTTTGTACCACCTACTTCTACACTAATACTAGTACTTCACATTTAATCTGATTTACTTAAGATACATGTTGGAACAAGTTATCTATCTCACCAGAAATGCTTCAGGCACTACAGTAAGGGAAAAAAAAAAAGGTTGGGTGGGTGGGAGGTAAGTAAGATTGTATCCAAAAGTTCAAAAGAGGCAGCGTGGGAAGGTGGATCCAATCTGGAAGTCAGTGTACCAGCTAAATGGCTGCCTGTCCTTGGACATTCAAGTAGCAACTGGAAAATACAATCCGGCAGTAAAGCCAGCGGGCCTGGCAGATAGTGCCTAAGATAAGGGCTCTGGAAGGCCCCAACAGGGAAGGCACATCACCAGCTGAGTGACTGGGAGGCAGAGGAGACAAGGGTGCTCAGGAGAAAGACTGTGAAGGGCTGGAGAGAAGAGACAGCCTAGACAATAACAGGATCCAAAGAGGTTGCCTGAGCATTGTGGCCAAGGCTCCCTGCTGCTGGGTAATGAGAGCTGAGGACAGGACACCAGTGTAAAGCCCTGCAGCCTGACAATGTAAGCAGCTATTGTAGAACTATTGTGAGCAGAGCAGGGCCTGTCTGCAAGGTCCAGGAACCATGGCCTGCTCTGCCCAGCCTCGGCCTTGGAGGACGAGGGCTGTAAACACCAGGTATACACGGAAGATGGATTTGACTCACAGCATAAGCAAAGGTGGTGGGTGGATTACAGCACTGGTTCCACAAGCATTCTTCAACTAAATGGTGCTGGCTGAACTTGAAGGATAATAAGATTGTGAGAGCTGGGAGTGAAACAAGGCTCTAGAGGGAAGAATGGATCAGGATGAGAAGGAACGAATGTGCATGGCTACCACAGCAAGCTGTGAACTAACAGTCCAATTCTGTAAGTGTGATCAGGGAAAGCAATGTCAGCCTCTGGCCTGCATCAGCACACACACACACACATGCACTTACATACCCATGCACATAAACACACACACACACACACACACACACACACACGAACCTAGGAGCCACAGTCACCAAATATACAAATGAGCATATACCCACACAAACCCCAAGAAATTGAAAATGAAATACTCTAGAACAAAGGTAGGTTTAAAAAAAAAAAAAAAAAGCCCTGGGAAAAGATAAAGTAGTCACTAGTGTCAAATACAGGAGAAAGATTTTTAAAATTGGACAGTCAGGCCATGGTGGTGTACATCTTTAATCCCAGCACTCAGGAGGCAGAGGCAGTCAGATCTCTCTCTGAGTTCAAGCCCAGTCAGGGCTACAGAGAAACCCTGTCTCAGGTGGGGAAAAAAAAAAAAAAAAGAAAAAGAAATGGGGGTGGGAGGAGGCTCCCAAACTCAATGAGCTACACAAGCTGTTTCTGTGGGTGGTAAGAGGATACGGTGTCCTCCTTGGTAAAAGGAGGTGCCACTGATGATGTCACCGATGACTAAGACAGAATGACAGGCACAGAGGGAGCCAGTCCTGGCAAGCATGGTTACCTAGCCCAACTGCTGAAGGGAAAGTTGCCGGTAGAGCCAGGAAGGCAACAGGAAAGAAAAACAGGATGTTAGTCAGAAAAACTAGTCAGTACAAGTGAAGGCTTTTGCAGCTAGGTGTGGTGGCTCCTGTGTGTCACCCCAGCACTCAGGAGGCAGAGGCAGAAGGGTCATAGTTAATTCCACACCGCCCGGGGTTACCAGGGCAGCACCTGTTTAGTAAGCACAGAGGCCCTGGGTACCAGCTGAAACACCAGGAAAATGAGTCGCCACACTCTGGTCCTTCAACCTAGCTGTCAGGAAGGGGTTTTCTTTCTTTTCCTAAGTTCTTATTTAAGGAACATGTAACTACTATTGTTGAATTCCAGAACACACACACTTAAAGGGCAAAATGTTTTCCATCCAGTAATTCTTTATCGTAGTGTGTAAAAGGCCCCTACTATTTTTCCCCCAAATTAATTTTTAACTAACCAAGGATCCATTTTCAAACCAGTCTTTATTATGGCCTTTTCTATTTTAGATATATGTTAGCATGTGTGCACAGGTGTGTGGGTACATAAGCACATGGAGACCAGGGGTCAACACTGGGTATCTTCCTCTGTCACACCCCTCCCTCCTTTGATATATTATTTATGTGCATTTGTGTTTTGCCTACAAGTTATTTAAGTGTACCATGTGCATGTAGTGCCTGTGAAGGCCAGAAGAGGGTGCTGGATCCCTTGAGACTGGAGGTGTATAGATGGTTGTGAGCTGTCACGTGAGTTCTGGGAACTGAATCTGGGTCCTCTGGAAGGGCCCAGTGTGCCATCTCTCCAGCCTCTCACTCTCTTCTGAGACAGGCTCTCTTCCTAAACCTAAGCACATTAATTCAGCTAGACCTGTCTCCAATGGCACCAGGATTCCAGCTGTGTGCAGCTGCACCCAGATGTGTACAAGGGGACTGAGAATCCAAACTCATGCTTTCAAAGCAAGCATTGAGCTCAGCCAGCTCCCCAGCTCTGACCCTTTCTTCCAGGGAAACATTTGATAAAAAAAGAGGTGAATGCCTAGGCGTTTGTTAAAGTTACTTCCTTCACAGGTTGGCAGAAGTAGATCGAGAACATATTCAGATTCAGAGAGAAAAACATCACTTCATCCTGTTCTGAGTGTTTAACAACTCCATTTCGGGTAGAGCTTGGAGAGCCAGAGAAGGTGCTCAACCACCAGACACTAAACTGGAAAAGCAAGCACAGGCTGATATAAGAACATGAAGACACAACCCACTGAAGAGGATGAACTCTGAGCCACACGTCAACACGAGGGTCACCAGTAAATAGGCTTTATCTGCAGGCACCACTGAGCACAGTCTGCCACAGAAGGAGAGGATGGGTTTACACAGCACCTAACAGGAATGAGGCCTCCCAGTACCTACAGCAGGGGAGCAGCTCTACCTAGCAAGACTGTGGGCTTGTCTGCTTGCCGGTGACAAGCAGTGATGGGCAACTCAAGGCATTGTTGTACGTAACTGTAGGGCTGGACTGGGAGTGCAGCGCAGTGGGAGACACACTGGGAATGTGCAAGACCCAGATTCCACCCCAGCACCACACAAAGGAAAAGTGGGAGGCAATGTAAAGCTTAAGCAGAGACTAAGTAACCAAACAGCTGCACGTTTATTACGAAAGGTGGGGTTTGTTTCCCCTCCCTTCCTATGTTTTGTGTTTCTTTCCCCTTTATGTCAGTGACTGAACAGGAAAATGGTCAGAAATCTGTAGTATTCCTGCAAGTTCATCCATACATATTTTGGACCATAAAGCAAGAAATGGAAGACTATTTCCTAACCCAATGTGAATTAGGTATCCCTCAAATTTGAACATTTCCTCCTAGTTTGATTACATAATTTAAAATGTATGTACAGAATGACCTTAAAGTATTGATTCATATAGAATTCATAGTCTTGAAGACATACACTCTACAATCTTCTAAAAAGGGCTGGCCTCAGGCCCTAACAATCCACTAACATGATTCAATACATACACTTCACACCCCCGAGACAAAGAGCCTTTGTCTTCTGCTGAGGTAACTCCAGGAACCCGGCTGCGGCTGCGGCTGCGGCTGCGGCTGCGACAGAGACCAATCTTCGAACAATAAGGCTACAAAGAATGGCTTCTCAGAGGGTCTTATCGTTCCCAGACTGTGAATCTGGGGTTGAAAGCTCCATACTGGAATAACTTAGTAGTTAATAGTCCACGAACGGAAGACTGCTCCTAGGAGTCAGTCAAATGTGAGTGAAGTCGGAGGAGAACAAGCGAACAGCCATTCTGGAGAGGACGAGGATTTCTGGACGCCACAGAATGACCCAGCCATGGCATAGTGTGATCTGTCCACAGCAGGCCTGTAGCATCATCTGGACTCAGCTCTGCTTGGATGCTTTAATGGTGATCCACTCACTGCAAACGTGGTACCAGAGCATTGTACCACAGTCTTATCAATACAAACTTGCATGATTCTGCCTCCTGCTCACTTAGCTCTTGATTAAGGCTGAAAAACGAGGGTCCAGGACCAAAACTGGTATTTAAGGTTAGAGGGGAAAGCTGACAGGCCCCACAAAGATGCTGGCAGGTTCATTTTCCCTTCAGTACATTCACAAATGTAATAAAAATCTTCAGTAACTGCTGTAGTGTATAAAAACAATTCACCCCTTACTTGCCAGTGTCTGGGGTAGCTGGCAGTGCTGCAGAACACCTGACAAACTGAGGCTCCTTAGTGTTCAGACAACTCCACACGAGTGAACTGCAGACCTATGGGCCCCCTTAAGCTTCCCAGTCCATTCTCTCTTGTGGGTACCCGTCATTCATTAAGTGTGTGAGCTTGTCTCCTTTGCACAAGAGAGAAGACTTCCCTCACTATTAACGGTGAGATAAACAGAATTGTACAACTTGTCTGTGAAGAGAAAAGGGGTTTTAAAATGAAGCAACAACTTACTTCTCTTAGAGCATCACGATTCGAGCATTAGCAATGAATTTGAGCATTTGACTTCACAAAAATAAAACTGTCTTTAGTGAATTAGAAGATGACTTTTGAAAATTATACTTAGAGCAACAAACACATAATGTGAAAATATAACTGAAGCGTACCTCTGCCACAGGCAAAGCAAGTCACTAGAGATGACTTCTTACGGGCTTCTTACACCAGATCTGTGTTTTGCTGCAATAGTCCCTGGGGGCCTTACACCATCAGGTACTTTGTTCTACTTAGCAGGTCTTTACGAGTCTTCATATTTATTTTTATCATTCACTCTGCGTGTGCATGTGCGTGCGTGCCTGCCTGCGTATGCGTAGGGGGGGGGAGAATGTGAGTGTGCACACGTGTCCAGGCACACATGTGCAGATATGTGTGTGTAGGAGCCACAGCACATATGAAGGACAGAGGACAACTCAGGGCAATTGGAGCTCGCCTTCCACCATGCTGAGGCTAGATCTCTCATTTCCGCTGCTGTTCCTAGAGGTTAGCTGGTCTGTAGGCTTCTGGGTGACTTTCCTGTTTCTGCCTTCTTGCAGTAGCTCTGGGATCACAGATGTGTGCCTTCACATCTTGCTCTTTATAGAGGTTGTGGGTATCAAGCTTGGGTTATCAGGTGGGTGCAGCTCAGACTTTTACTGAGCTGTCTCCTTTTTGTTTGTTCTGCGGAGCTGGGGACTGAATTCTGGGCCTCAAACATGCTGCATCCCTAGCCCACAATGGATCCTGGAAACAACTGGACTTTTGTTAAAGACCAGGTCTTTTAGGCTGGCCCTGAACTCACAATCCTCCTGCCTCTGGCTCCTAAGTGCTGGCATCACAGGTGTGTGTCACCAAATCTGAGTCATTAGAAGCTGGAGAAAAGAGTCCCCCTAAACTTGCTCCCGTTGGCCTATGGAACAGGCTAGAGGACAACTGCCCAGACTTAGACGGTGGCCAATCAGGATGCCTAGTTTTTCGAGCAAGGTCATCTGCATGTGAGCTTGATGGACCTGTCTTGAGCACTGTCCCACCAACAATACAACAGAATATGTCACATGCCTTTTCAACAGGAAGCAGCATTATAAAGACAGGGCCTAACTGACTCTTTCTCATAAAGCATAAAATCTCGGCCAAGAATCTCTAGCTGAGCAGCTTCCCCTGCAGAAGTGTCCTCGCTCTGGACATGTACGGGACTGTGTTAATTAGAGCCTCACTTCTCTTCCCTGTGACACTGTTGCTTTGCTTCAGAATTCTCAAGTCCTGTTTAGCAGCCAGTCAGCAGAACGGAGGAGCACACTGGTTAATGAGTCTTTTCAGCATAATTAAATGTTATTTTTCACACTAAAGTCTTTAAAAGCAATCAGCAATTTTGTTGGCTTCAAGTAGTGATGAAATCAAATGTTCTAAATTAAATAAGAAAAACGGCTAAAGAAAAAAAAACAAACAAACAAAACACTTACCATGAGAATAAAAAAGTAGAAGACCCACATCCATCCTAAGTTGTCCTGGATCAAAGACACCAGATACTAAAAAGGAGAAAGGGAAATCATAGTAAATTCTTTATAAATTAACCAAATGAGGGCAGGGGATGTGGCTGTGGTTGTTTGGTTAATATTCACAAAGGAAAAAAAATATTTACAAAGTCCCCAGGTTTGATCCCCAACACCATATGAACTGAACATGGTGCTACATACCTGTGACCTAGCACTTGGAAGGAGGATCAAAAGTTCATGGTTACAGGCACTTTGAGGCCAGCCTAGGCTAAATGGGACTGCATCAAAACAACAAAACAAACAAAGGCAAGCAAACGAACAGGACTTGTAGTTAAAGCACTAGCTGTTCTTATAACCACCTGTCAGTCCAGCTCAGGGGAACCCACACCCTCTTCTGACCTCTGAAGGCACCAGACATCACTGGATGCACACACATTCACAAAAGCAAAGCACTCAGGCACATAAAATATAAATAAACCAGATAAGGTAGATTGAAGGAGATTAGACAGGACAAGTTTGGAAAATCAGGAGCTGGGGTTTGAATAACAACTTGTCATTTATAGAGCTCTAGACAGGGTCGCAGGATGCCCAGGCTGGCCTTGAACTCAGGCTCAGTCAGTCAGAGTGCAGGTAATGACTACTGGCTTGGCCTAACACCCTGCCCCCATTTGCATTTTATTACTGGTTCATCCTGTACAAAACAGAGGGGGAAGCTGTGTGCTCCAGGTCTGCTTCAGTATCTTCTGCTCCTCCGGCTCACTCTTTATCCTGGAGCTGATGCTTTCAGAAACAAGCTGTCTCCTCCTGCAGCTCCTCCCTTTTCCTTCCTTTTTAAGTGTTTCTGAGGCACAGTCTTACTATGTAAATCTGATCAGCCTGGAAGTTGATATATAAACGATGGTGGCCTCAAATGCCCTGCTTACTCTCAACCGCACTATCGGTTAACAGGCTTACTATGTCACCAACATTCCACAACTTACCTCTTTCCCGTTACTTTCAATTACGGAAAAGAAGCTGAGAGCACTTAACCCAGCTTTATCCCCCCTTTATTACAGGACTAACATAAAGTTTGCCATTTTATGCCTTTTTTTTTTTTTTAAATGTGTGCATGTGCGCTCGAGTGCATGCACATGCATAGGTGTATGAGCTTGTGCCAAGTGTAAAAGCTGGAAGAGGGCATTAGGAGTCCTCCTCCATCCTGCTGCCTATTCCTGAGGTCCCCTTTGAGGACATAAGATCCATGTTTCCTAGGCTGGAACCCACAGTCCCAGCAATCCTCTGTCTATGACTCTCAGAGCTGGGGTTACAGTAAGCCTGGGACTTGAGGATCCTAACTCAGTCCTCTTGATTGCCCAGCAAGTGTTCTGCCCCCATTTTAACCATTTTTAAGCTCACAGGCCAGCAACCCCAATCACATTCACAATGATGTACACCCACAATCACATTCACAATGATGTACACCCACAAAACAGCTGTTTGTTCCCCGAATCTCTTTACCCATCATAACACAAGCCCTGTAAATCACAGTACCCACAACCCTACCCACTGGCAAGTTCTATCTTGTTGTTTTCATCTCCCCAAAGTCAGGGTCCAACTCTGTAGCCTAGGCTGGTCTTGAACTCATTATATAGTTTAGGACAGCCTTGAACTTGTGGCAATCCTCTTGCCCCAGCCTTCCAAGTGCTGAGATTACACACCTGACTTAGCAACTTCTAATTTACATTCCGAAGCTGCAAATTTACCTACTGTAGATATTTTATGTAAATGGGGTTTCTTTTTTTGTTGTTTTGTTTTATGTCTGGCTTACTAATCATCCATTTAGCAAATTTTTTTTATTTTATTTTATATGAGTACACTATAGCTCGATCAATCCCATTACAGATGGTTGTGAGCCACCATGTGGTTGCTGGGAATTGAACTCAGGACCTCTGGAAGAGCAGTCAGTGCTCTTAACCACTCATATCTCCAGCCCTCATTTAGCAAAAATTTTAAGGTTCAATCACACAGTAAGCATCCATTAGCATATCATTACTTTTCATGGCTGAATAGGATTCCACTGAATGCATATATCACGTTTTTTAAAATCCATTCATCTGTTGAACACCTGTTTCCACCTTTTATCTACTATGACTAATACCGTAATAAACACCAGCATACAAATATTATGCTTGTTTTCAGCTGGAGAGAAAGGGAAGTAAACCTAGGAGTACTATGCTGGGTCACATAATAATTGCACATTTAATTTGGGGGGGGGGCCATATTTTCTGCACCATTTTGTTTATGTTTATACTAGCATGTAAGGCTCTGATTTTGCCTGGACACACAGATGTGAACCACATGAGTGGTCCAATGGAGGTCAGAAAGAGGCCCTAGATCCTCTGGAACTAGAGTTACAGCCAGTTTCGAGCCATCATGTGGGTGCTGGGAATGAACCCATGTTCTCTGGAAGAGCAGCCAGTCCTCCTTCCCACTGAGTATCTCTCCAATCCCTATGTTCTACTTTTTATTGCACAATCCTCACTAGGAATGAAGTCAGATATCAGTGTGGCTCTGATCTGTATTTCTCTACTAAAGCCACTGAGAATCTTCCCATGCATTTATATTAGCCATTTATATCTATTTTTAAATCAAAATTTGCCCTATGTTTTCTTCTAAGAATTTCATAATTTTAACTTTTAGATCTTTAATCCACTTTGAGGTAATTATTGTAGAATATAAAATAAGGATTGAATTACATTCTTTTTCACGGGGATATCTAGTTCCTCCATACCACTGCTGAAGAGATGACTTTTCCCGCTAAACAGTCTTGACATTGGTCCTGAAAATCACCTGACCACAGATGAGGTAAGCCACATCCTTTGACCACATCATTAGTGAAATGCATGCTGGGAAAAATGAAAGCAAAAGCACTTAGTGACCTGGTCCTTTCAGATAAACGGAGTGTCCCTGTGGTGGCAGCACCAGAGAACCAGGCAGGAAGGTCGAGGTCAGCCTGGACAGCAGAGCAAGCCCCTCCCACAAAATTCTCACCACCCATTACAGCTTCGGGAACATAGTAGCCTCCCAAAGGAGAATCGTAACCCTACCTTTAGAAATATTTATCATTCAAACCACCACACAGATGGGTTTTGTTTGTTTTTCAAGACAGGGTTCCTCTGTGTAGCCCAGCTGTCCTGAAATTCAAGGGATCAGCCAAGTGCTGGGATTAAAGACCTAAGCCACCACCACCTGGATAACACTGTCTTCTTACTCATTGTGTGTATATGTGGGCTCTCTCTGTGTCTCTCTGTCTCTCTCTCTGTCTCTCTCTGTCTCTGTCTCTGTCTCTGTCTCTCTCTCTCTCTCTCTCTCTCACACACACACACACCCTGCATTGTACATGTGGAGGTCAAAGGACAACCTGTAGAATTCAGTCCTCTCATTGTAAAATGTGAGAGCCAGGGATCAAGTACCTTTCCCCACTGAGCTATCTCATCAGTCTTTAAAAACATTCTGTCAATGTGCAGTTTGGATAACATAAAGGTTCATCCACTTCAACGGCAGAGCACAACAGTTTTTAGTGGATCTGAATCTATGCAGCCAATCATTAATGCCATTAGCAATGATATGACCAGCTCCGCACAGCCAGCCCATGGGCAGTCACTTCCAAGTCACTCCACTGTGGAGCGGTAGACCAGCAGGCAGCCTGGCCCTTGGTCGAGCACAGGCTTAACTCCGGGTGACCCAGTGGGTTTACCCTACAAGGAACCGGAAAAACGTTTTGCCAATGCTCCCGGGAGGCCCTTGGCGTCTGTCAGACAGCTACAAAGCCCACAGCCCCCTGTAGAGAGATCTGTCATGTGAGGTCTGTAAGCCCTCCCACATGCAGATAAGGTATCCTTAAACTCTCAGACCAAGCCCCTTCTCAGGTAGAGGCGTGGCCATGCCCCCAAGCCCTGCCACAGGTAGAGGCGTGGCCAAGCAGCCCCAAGCCATCCCCATGTTAATGAGACACCTAGAGACTTAGTCACATCCCTTCCCAGTTACTATATCTGCCTCGCCACTCCCGCAGATTTCAGGGTAGGACTTCATCCATGCCACTCTCCACAATGAAAATAAACATCTTAGAATTATGGACTGTCTCCATTCATCTTGATCCGCCCTGGGAAGCGAGGGATCCGGCCTTCGATTAAGGAGAGAGCCTCATCTAATCTCTCACAGAGGGCGTCTCAGCGCTTCCAGACTGCACTCATCCACCTAAGCCGAAGCAGCTAGCTGGCGCCCCAAGCTGCCAATTGGGTCCCATGGCGGGATGCCAGCTGCACATTGTGGCCCGATCTGTTCCCAGGTCCTGCGGCATCGGCGGACCGATGTCCAGAGCCTGGGAACTCCACAGTCAGCTGTTCCCCAGGAATGGCCCCCAGGAACAGGCGTTGTCCTGGCGGCTTCACATAGCCCATGCCCAACAGACTGTGTGGGGAAGACTTGTGGCCACTTCCTGCTTGTCTCATCCCTCCCAGAGCCACAGTGCCCGAGGAAGACATGCAGGGCTTCACCCCCTCCACCGCGCCAGGTTGTTCCCACACTCCACCAGATCCAGTCTTTTTTCTTGTAAATTTACCAATTTTAGACATTTCCTATAAATGAAAGCACACTGTCTTCCATGACTGGCTTCTTTCAATAGCATATTTTTGAGGTTCGCCTATGCGGCGGCATCTTTCCAGCCTTCGCTACTTTCTAACTGATGGGTAATCCTCCACTGTGTGGATCTGCCACATACTGCTTACACATTCATCAGCTGCTGGACATTTGTGCTGTTCCTACATTAAGTGGATAATATGTTTAAGCTTCAATGTAGACATCAGACATTTGTTCTCATTTCTCCTTAGTAGACAATGCAATTTGATCTAATCCAGAAATGTGTGTCCAAAACCAGTAAGAGGCCTGGCGAGCTGGCCCAGCGGATAAGGACACTTGCCACCAAGCTTGGTCACCAGAACCCACATACTAGAAGCAAAGAACTGACTTTCACAAAATGTACTCTGACCTTCACATGTGTGACATAGCACAGGTATGCCCACACACATACACACAAAATAAGCAACATTCGAAGCACTGGGAATACCAACAGCTCAGTTTCTATCTTAGATTTTTGGAGACAGGATCCTGCTATGCCTGGGATGGCCTGGCTCTTACTGCATAGCCCAGGCTGCCCTTAAACTCAAAGCCATTCTGCTGCTTCCTGAGGGCTGAGATTACAGGCATGTACCACCATGCTCTTTTGTTTTGTTTGTTTGTTTGTTTATTTATTTATTTATTTATTTGAAGCAGAGCTTCTCTCTGTATCCCTGGCCATCCTGGAACTGGCTCTATGACCTCAAACTCAGATCCTCCTGCCTCTGCCTCTGGAGTGCTGAGACTAAGGGCATGCGCCACCACCAGCCACGCTCATTTTGGAACAGACTGTGGTACAGAGGACAGAGATCCAGATTAGCGTTGACCATCATGTGTAATGTCTGTTCTCCAGGAGGCAGGCAGCAACTGCTATGGCAACCAGGAAGAAAAACAACAAAGTCTTGAAAAGTCAGGGGAAGGTAGAGGCAACACTTAAGAAGTCCAGGGAATGGCTAAGGGCAAGGCTGATGGAGTCTTAATCTTCAGTCACAGAGTTTGTAAGGTAAATCCTTCGCAATGGGAACTCATTCAAAAAACCCCAAGAGGCTGCACATAGTGGCACACACCTTTAATCCTAGCACTCAGGAGGCAGAGGAAGGTAGATCTCTGAGTTCGAGGCCCGCCTGAGTTCCAGTACAGTCAGGGTCATCTGGAAATAAAATAAAACAAACAAAATCCACAAGAGAAGGAATAAAGACAGCTAAGAATGATTTACTCCTGACCTGCTTGCCTGACTGTGGCGGTCAGACTCATGGTGACCACACTTACAGCTGGGGTCTGAACACTGAAACATGCAGCCAGCGTGGTAACACAAACCTATAATCTCAGCAAATGACAGGTGGATCAGGAACTCAAGATTAGCCTGGGCTACCTAAGAAACTGTCCTCAAAAGGGAAAAAAACAAAATTCAAAGTAAAATGTCTGACACATCATTATAATTTATTCACCTAATTAACTTAGAAGACATTAGGGAGGAACAATTTAAAATACGAAATGTGATGGGGCTGGACAGATGGCGAGGGTAAAGACCCTTGTCACCAATCCTGATGTCCTGAGTTCAAGTTCCAGGACCCACCCAGTGGAAAGAGAGAACAGACTCTGACAGGTTGTCCTGACTTCCACATGGCATGCACATACATACAGACACATAAATATATAAAACAAGATGACCATTCACCTCTCAGACATGACGCCTTCTGAATGGGTGACAGCAGCCCTGCTTGATTTCCACCCCCGAGCATGCAGAGGTAATTCTCCTACCCTTGTTAAGTATGTTTTTGTCCTTCAATTATACAGTCAAACATCCTAAGTGGCAACCATTTATTGTATGGTGCTTTGGAACCAGAATGTGCCAGGAGCGATGAGGTAGGGCTAAAGGGGGGACCAGGCCACGATGCTGCCCTCATGGAGCCTGCATTTCTGCAGTGAGCAGACATTCACAAACATCCACTACATGGCTAGATAACATCTGGACGGGCTACTGTCCCTGACTGACCACAGGCACTAGCTATCAGGATTCACCCCACTAATCAAGCAAACCAGCAAACTTAAATCTTCCTGACTACCTCAGTAGGCAATCTTAGCCTAGAGGCTCTCCAGCATCCACATGGGAATATACAGGTCCACAGGTTCCAACTCAGCATGTCTGCAGACCTCCAGGGTTCTGCATCCCAGATGATTTTGCTACAGGACACCTACAGCCAACCTCTGGAACCAGTCATAAGTGTCTGGACATGGAGGAAACAGACTCTACTCAGAGTTGGCTACACAATCCATGGTCATGTGGGATGCCTTCCATGTTAGGTCCCACCTCTCATAGGCTGAAAACCTAAACTTTTTGTACATCAGTCCACAGCACAAGAGCGCCACCTGCCGTGGGAGTCAGCAAGCACACACTGTTCTCACCTGGCCCACGGCAGCACCAATACTCCCGGTTCCATCGACGATCCCCGTGACAGTCGCTAGAGCCTCACTGCTTCCTTGGATCAGCTCTTGGCGACCCAGGTCTGCAGAAATAGCGGAGCTGACCATATTGGATGGTCCACCGATAAAAAACCCTGAAGCCATAAAGAGAACAGGTTCATGTTAAAATATGATCTGCATTTCTAGCCATTTTCCAGATAGACAAAGTATCCCAATGTCTTAACCAACATGTTGGGGAGAAACAGAAACTAAAGGAAGTGCTTCTAGATAGTATTTTCAGACTAACTGTATCTGCTCTTCTAAAATCCCTTCTCCAGTGATATGACACTCTAGTGTCTACAGCACCTAAGGGAAAGAACATCACAGCGAGACAGTCGGCCTTTTTAATGGAGTAGGCATGAACTCATTATCAACAAATGGCAGTAGCTTGTCAGGATCTATTACACAGAATTATGTCCCTCAAACACCAATCCACCCATGTCAACCAACACGCTGGAAAGAGAGGGATGAGACAGTGTTGTTTCAAAGGGAACGAACTGGATTTTATCTGCCACTGCTCTTATAAGGCCACCCCTCAGAGTGGGTGTGGCTTGGCTCTGGTAAACTGAGTCATGTTACTGGAATCAGAGCCACACATCTTGCTGAATTAAAAAATTACTTTTTAAATATATAACATATTTCCTAATTGTACCCAACTATTTTATCTAGTGTTCAAGAAAATACCAACCAAGTTTGGCACAGAGAAAAAAGCTAGCTATTCTGCACGTCCATGAGCCAGTGGATGGGATTCTAACATGATGCCTTCCTAAGTAACCTTCCGAAGTCAAAACCAGACTAGGGGCAACAATCCAAAGTTTTATGTTATCTCTCCACAGGGATAGCTTCTGTCACAGAGGGCTGAGGAAGTTATCCATGAGCAGAGGGGAGAAGCTGGCAATGGAGACATTTATCTTCCCATCACTTGAGGTCTACATAGCAAAGGTTTAGTGTCAGTCCATCTGTGGGAAACAGCTTTCTCTGAACTCCCAGAGGGACAGCACAGTGAACAGAAGGGTGACTGTACCTGTAATGGTCATCAGAAGCGCATTGATGGACTTATTGTTTGGAGAGCCTGTTAGAGAAGAGACACACCACAGTGACTTGAAAAGCAGTTGCATGTGTCTCCATCAACAGTGCACAGCGAGTGGCTGCATCCCGGCCACCTCACAATCCCTCCAGAGACAACAAAGACAGACGACTCTCAGGGCCCCGACCAGCTTTTGTCCTGCCTGCCTCTGGCTACTGCTCAAGCTAATGAGATGTCTAAGAGCCAGAGAAAGGCTTCCACCAGCTTTAGAACACACGCACACCCCAAGACCTAAAAATTACCACCCTCCCACTTTAGAAACCTTGCCTCCTTTTATGGTTTTATTGGCTCTAATGCTGTCCCTCTGGAGCCACCCCTCAAACAAAGCAATACACTCCCAAGCAAGCTTTTAAACAGGTCCACAAAGCAAGGGAGAGGACAGTTTCCTCCCCACACAAATAAAACCATGCGATGACAGTTCCCAGGCACTCAGAGCTAATCACAGATCTCTCCGTGGCTGACCACTTGACTCTGGGCAAGTGCCTACCTTCAAGAGATCAGGAATCAGGGCAATTATAAAGGAATACTCACGACTATACCCAACAAGGGACCCAACGGCCAGGAACAGGCTGAGGGCCAGCACGGGTGCTCTCTTCTGCAGTAGGTCAGAGATGAAGCCTTGCAGAGTCCCACCTTCAAGCACAAAGAACACGTCAGTGAAAAGCAGCTGTGGCTGAGCTCAGTCATCTGAGGCAAGCTCCTCAGGGGCCAAAGATACAGCTGGTTTTCCCAAGTCTCCCCACCACAGTGACTGCCCATGGACAGGATGCCACAAAGTAAGAAAAAAGAAAACCACCAAAACCATTAATATTCATAGTTACCACTTCCCTACCAAATGAAGAATGAACTGATTGCCCTGGATTCCCTCATTTGAATGTAAAGCATGATGAATTGAATCAAGTGTGCCTGCACTTTCAGTCCCCCTGGAGGCTAGAGCAGAAAGATTACAAACCTGAAAGCAGCTCAGGCTGCCTAGGATGATCTAGTGAGGCTCGGCCTCAACAGCTAATTTAAGGAGGATGCCTCACGAGCTACCAACAGAGCCCCTGAGCTGCATCTCCAAACCCACTTTTTCCCTTCTGCACCAAGATGCCTTCAGTAGTAGAGGATACAGAAGCATGATCAGGTCTCAGGGTGTCTACGTTACCTTTGGCTCTGGACCCAAGACTACTAATAGCCAAGTGCAAATACAATAGCAGTGTGACACCTAAGGGCCTACTGTGCAGTTCATGTGCTCAGGGTAGCTTGGCTTTACTGTAACTCTATGTGTAAACATCCAGACAGAGATGTTACGGTGGGGCCATACTGTATAATCTGCTGGTCTTGCTTAAGAGTTTATTAACTCCTTGTTTGTATTTCTGGCTACAACACAAAGCCACTGTTAAAATCTGTCATAGAACTAGGGTTATAGTACATTTGCTAGCCTAGGGTTCAATCCCCAGCCTAGAAAACAAAATATATCCATTGTATACAGCAAGACAATTGCAAACACACACAAGAAAGGGAAAGAAAATCCTTTCTGTTTTCCCTTCCTCTGGCCCCTGACAATCTACATACTAAGGTGCTATGCTTGCTTCCTTGGCTGGAGACAGCGGGACAGTGGGAGGAAGCCAAAATGAACTCACTCCTACTCCATCTTGAATCTCTCACAAAATCAGCTTCAAAGCCAAGCCATCCCTGAAAGCACACAAAGGCGCTGCATTTGAAGAGATTCCCAAGTGTTCCCAGGACAAAAGAACTGATCCATCAACCGTGGACTAAGAGAAGACAGCCCCTATAAATCACAGCCTGCCTCAAGCTGGCCTTCCTTCCTATGGACTTTTTGTTCTCACAGACGTTTGCATGTTTACTGGTAGGACAGGTTGGGAAAGACGGCTGTGAAGCAAGCAATAAAACTTCAAATGAGGCAAGGCTTCCTAACTGTGAACCACGCAGAAGGAGCCGCCACGTGCGTACCTATGATACCTCCAACATCGTACCAAATGGACAACTTGTCAGCTTCGGCTTCCTTCCACCCGAAGTTGTTGCTCAGATAAAAGGGTAACCAGAAGAAAAAGGAGTAGTTCACTAGCTTCAGGCAGGCGTAGGCCAGCGAGTACTGCAGGAAAAACACAACTATCAACAACAGCTACAGCACAGCGTGATGCCTTCCCCAACTTTACCCAGAAGCCCTCTTCTCTTTACTTCTATTGATTTCCAAAAGAACCAAAAAACAAACAAACAAAAAACAAAGAACTATACATGCTTTTTCTTAACTACCTCCAGTTTCTTTTTCTATCATTTCTCTGGTAAAAGCAAGCAAGCGTTTGAAACCCAGAAAGCAGTGCACACTGAACCCATGTTTCTTTATTTAGACATAAGGTCCCCAGTGTCCATGCTACCAACCTAGCAAACCTCAGCTCACACTGCCAGCAGTCAGACTTCCTTGGTTCTCTTCTCACAAAGTTAATTCTGCAAACTACAGAGAGTAAGTAACTCAGTCAGAGAGAAAGACATCCACCTGAGGACCACTTTCCGAATTAGAGCTTCCAAAAAAAAGAGCTTTTCTGGTGGGCCGAAAAGGAAGAGCTATGGTCTTCACTGGCCTCTGGCTCTCTTCTGAAAGAGAGCTGCCTTAAGTCGGTGATGGCTGAGACTCCTATACTCAACACGTACATTATTACCAGGAAACCCTGACTATTAGCATCAAAGGGAAGGCAGAGGAAGAGGGCGGACTTCAAAGGGTGTCTGGCTAGTACTCCTGCACCCACCCCACCCCCCACCCCCAGTGCCAGTGATTTCCCAGGTGCCACTTGTTTTAAAAGAGCTTCCCTGGCAGGCAGGGTAGCAGACGTCCTGTAGAGAAGCCAAATCCTAACCACCAAAGCTCTCTGCCCAGACGCCTGCTACAAAGACAAAGGCTTAACTAGACTTCCTCTCCATCCTGCCTGTGTCAGACAACAATGGCTTAGGAAGCACAAAGGAGCCAGCAAATGAGTTTCTTGTTTAGCCACAACAAATCAAAGTTCTGTTTCAACCAAAACAACTGCCGGTAAAAAATTTTAATAACCGAAAGACACGATCTTCATAAGAACAGGCCTAAAAGGGTCTAAAAGAGTTTCCCGATCGCTAGTCACTGTCTTTGGATCCAAGAATTGGAGAGGGTTACATTTGACCACCTGTTAGTTTCTTAGCAGAGGCAGAGGACAGGAGAGAGCTGGGAGGGACAGAACAGGATGCCTACAGACTTGCATCATGAAAACAAAACAGATGCTTGTCGAATGAACCAGGCAAGATGGTGTCATCTCCATCGGGGGCACTGAGACACAAGGATTGGTTGGGTGACTTATCCAGGTCTCACAGAAGGTTACTGGGCAAGCTGCAAACACAACCTAGGCCTGTTAGCTTCCACTCAGTGCTAGGGCACCGAAAACATCAGGACAGACAGACTGCAGAAGGGGTTTGGAGTTGATCCTGACTACAAAGGTTATGGAAATGCTGGGATGAATTACCAAGAGAAACCTGTGTACTCTGTCATAGGGCTGGGCAACTCCCTACTCCCCAGAATGATCGGAACTCACAAATAAGGCAGATAATGAACCATTCAAAGCCCCTCTTGGTCCAGGTAAATCCTACAGACTCAAAACACATATTTAAAAACTTGTTAATTTTGCCTTTCTAGATGCATGATGGATCAGGACCAGCATGTTCACGAGTCATGTCTGGCCATGCCCCCAACTCATGCTATCTGAAGCTACTATATGTGACAGGGTTAAGTGACTAAGGCTGAGATTTTTCCAGTTCTCCCAAAGCTGAAAATATTGTCTCCACTTTTCATAGCTACCAGGGAAGCTGACCGGTGCTACACAACCATCTCAGATTGTATCAGCAAACTGAAGGCAGCATGCTCCCCACCCAGCAGAGCACTACTGAAGGTACCACACCTGGGCAGCTGTGGAAGGAGACAAGGGAGTCCTTACCGGTATGACTCCAGGAAGGCAGCAAGCCTGATGAAAGCTTATTGCCTTCACTTGGATGACAGCCCTGTCTTCCTGGATTGAATAAGTAGGCTCATAGTCATCTTCAATTTCAGCACCATTAATGAGTGGCCTCTGTGAATCTTCTTCCGAGCTTTCCTCTGCCTCGATACTTGGGAGACCTAGGATAGTGTTAACAGCAACCGGTTACAGAGCACACAGGCCTGTGTGCCTGGCCTTCCTAGGCTTTGCACACATCACCACTTACAAGGTTGATACTGTTCTTATTTTCATTTTGTAGAAGACCCAACTAAGGTTCGTTGACCAAGGCCAACCATAGCCAACTGAGGCTACGGAGCCTGATCATTCAGGAAGAGCTGCATGCTTCTCTGCCTCTGTGGCTTCACTTGTATACCCCATATTTAATCATAAGAAAATATCAAACAGAATCGTTTTTATAAAGGAAAAGAATCCAGTCTCAGGATGTTATACTCTTAGCCAGTGTCTTAGTCACACAAATCATCGACAAATGTACGGTACTTCCTGCACTCAAGAGAAGGTGAGCTGCACTCCCCTCAACTCCCTGCAGTGGTATCCGATGTGGCTGTAATGGACAGGAGATAGGGCAAAACTGCTCCTTTAATTTCCCAAGAGGAGTGTAATTTCATTTCCTGTCCTTGGACTTCCTGGCTCCTACCAGTAAGATATTTCAAATGAAAGTGATGGCTTCTCCTCACCAATTTCTTCCGGTGACACTAGAAGTCCAAAGAAGATGATGATCCCACCAGCAAACTGTACAGACGAGGTCACCAGAAAGGCATACTGGAGGAGAGGTGAAGCAGAGGTGGCTCTTACAGAGGTGGTCATCACAGCTATGATCATTACAGACACATGAGGGGAGGGTGGGGACAGGAGAGTCAGGGAGACCAGGCTGGACACTGTGCCAAGCGTCCCACATGTGACTTCCCACTGCATTTTCCTAAGGACATGTCTAGACTCACAGAGGACCATGAGCGTCCCCTGGACACTAAGCGGCACTATTAAGATTAGAAAATGAGGATTTGACCCCCCTCCATTCTTTTCATTATCCACACTCCTACAAAAGTATCTGCCTTTGAAGACACTTAATCCAGTAGAGGGGGATCAAACAATACCCAAAGCAGTGCGAAAAGGTGGCATGCAGCTAAATAAACAAGAAGAACCTAGTAATAAACAAGCAGGGTCAGGGCTGGAGAGATGGCTAAGCGGTTAAGAGCACTGACTGGTCTCCAGAGGTCCTGAGTTCAATTCCCAGCAACCACAGGGTGGCTCCCAATCATCTGTAATGGGATCCGATGCCCTCTTCTGGTGAGTCTGAAGATTGCAACAGTGTACTCACATACACAAATAAAATTATTAAAAAGAAAGAAGCATGCAGGATTCAGAAGGAAGCACCAGCAAAAGGAGGCTGACACAGCAAGACGGTGTTAAGGGAACAGTGGGAAATCATCTTTCAAGGCACAGGTGCTACAGGCTGGGGATGAGATGGGGCATTCTCTACAAGCCTTGGGTGAGGCTTCTGCCCAGAACTACAGGGAAGACAACTGCCATGGAAGATAGCAGACGTCAGGAGGAAGGGCTCAATGGCCTGGCTGTGCAGCCAGCTTATGAATATGGACAATGAGGCAGAACTTTAAAACAAGTGAATGACAAAATTAAAGCATTGCTCCAGAAGCCAGACTGGGGAGCAGCCATTAAGTCCAGTCCAGGTGTGACAGGTGTGAGAAGGCCAGGGACAGAAAAGGTGATGGTGAGAGACCACAGGTCTCTATCTGGACCACAATAGCCACTCTCTGAAAAAGTAACTGACTTAATTATTTAGGCTTCTGACCGGGGATCGTATTAAGAAATTAAGCATTTCCCCCCAACGCCTTCCAACCCACCCAGCTCTCCATTGCCCACTTGTAAACTCTGCTGTACTGTATTGTTCTCCAGGACAGTGGTTAGGGACCTTACAAACTAAACGACCACTTTCACTTTTCTTTTCTCCAAAATGGCGTCTCCGGGTACACTGCTTGCCTGCCTGCCACCTGTGAGATCTTCCCTGTGTCTTGATCTCTTTCAGTTTTGAGCTTCTGAGTCTACATCACAGCTACAAGGCATCTTCCAACACGTGCAGTAGTGCTTAAATACTTCCCCATCAGCTGACATTTAATGTTAATCTTTGGCTATTACAAACTATGTTGAGTTAACTGTAGATACATTTGTCTGTGCATGTGTAAGCATGTTCAAGGGTGCCACTGCTTCCTGAAGGTGGAACAGCTTGGTCAGAGCAGCTGTAACTTGAGGCATTGCCAATAATTGCCTCACAGCTTCAAGGACATGACAGGCTACCAACCTGAATCTTACCAAGCTAGTAAATACTCAGTAGAGGCTTTCTGTCACTCCCTCAGTTACTTACTTATTTTTCTATAAAAAAATAATTTCCTGGCTCAAAAAAAACCCACCTAGATTCAAAATGTACCTTCCACAAATTTCGGATAATTTCCACTTTCCTTTTTTCATTCACACATAGAAACATTGGAAGGCAGAACAAAGACCACTCAGTTCTCCAGACACTCAGCACTACCAAGCTTCTCTTCTGTTGGCTCTAGGAGAGCTGCACTTCTAGCACTACTCCAGCTCCTAAGGATATTTGGGATGGATGCCTAGGGCCTGTTTGGCCATTTGATGCCTCAGGAACACAAAGCCGTTAAAACAATCCAAACAATTGGCAACATCTCATGATACTCCCAAAAGGCTCAAAGGTCAGAAAGAGATTGATCTGTCTTTATCCCTCTTTCTATAAGCACAGGCTTACTTAAACTTGAGCCAGCCAGGAATCCACTACCCGACCCCATTCAGACTCTGCCAAATGCACATCAGATTGATCAAGCCCCATCCCAAAGGCTTCCTCCCATTGGCATGGACTTTACTTGACAGTGTACCTGGAGACGGAAGGTCCCTTCGGAGGCTCTTCCATATCCACAATGGACATCAGCAGCGGGTACCCACATACCCACTCCTGCTCAGCACCCCATGGCTCTATATCCTTTCCCTTCTTGCATGCTGGGTTATACATCAAGTACTCGAGTACTGGCGTTCATCACACAGCCCAAGGTCCTGCAAGCCAAGCTAGCTTCCTTCTATCAGTAACAATATACATTGTGGCCCCCAAAGCACAAAACCTTCTAGCCAGGCCTGGTGGTGCACGCCTGTAATCCTAGCACTTGGGAGGAGGAGGGAAGAGGATGAGGTTCTTGGTTAACTAGCAAGAACAAGTGCACACACACAAGCTGTGAAAGAAATACCCACCTCATAACCATACTGGAGAACCGATGACGCCAGGCATGCTCCCAAAATATTGCCCACTGAAGCACAGGCACTCCAGAGACCAAAGACAACTCCTCGGCTAAGGAGAACAATGGAAAACCAAAGACAGTATGTCAGAGGTCAGAATGAAAAACAATGGCTGCAACAGTAAAGATGTGCACGACCAAAAAAAAAAAAAAAAAAAATCAACATTCTACTTAAAAATTCAAAAATTACACCAGAATGGTAAAACCACTCTTCTGAGATGTGGTGATATTACATTTTCATTTAGAGGCTGGGCACTGAGCTCAGAGGCAGAGCACTTGCACTTCAATAGTGAAGGCCCAAGTTCCTTGTAGAGCATGTCAAAGAACAAGAAGTGAAGAAAAGAAGCCAGGTATGGTGGCTTATGCTGCTAATCCCCACACTTAAAAGGCTGGGGCAGGATTACATCTAGTTCAAGGCACCCACACTGCACTGCAAGACCCCGTCTCAACAAAAACAAAAACGAGAGACGATAAGCTCCAGCGGAATAAAAATACTAAAACCTGGCCAGGCTGTGGTGGCGCACACCTTTAATCCTAGCACTTGGGAGGCAGAGGCAGGCGGATTTCTGAGTTCAAGGCCAGCCTGGTCTACAGAGTGAGTTCCAGGACAACCAGGGCTACAAAGAGAGACCCTGACTCAAACAAAACAAAATACTAAAACCCATCAAGGGGTCGAGGAGAAGGCGAGTCAGCAAGCCAGGACCTAGCTGCCTAATGAGAAAAATGTGGTCTGTGAAACCTGTGATTTTTAGCACTCAGTCTCAGTGGACTTGTGATTACTTTGTGTTCAGCTTCCCAGAAAGTCACAGTCTAAAACAGGACTCTTTGACTTCTCTCACTACAGCTGTTTAACATCAGTCAGCTGGCACTTCAGAGCCCAGGCAGAAGGATCACAAGTTCAAGGCCAGTCTGGGCTCTACAGTAAGACCCTGCCCCAAAGGCTTCCTCTGATTATCATGGACTAATCTTTGTTGGCAGGGGACCTGGGAAGGGAAGGTCCCTCAGAGGCTCTTCCAAGCCCACAATGGACACTCCCACAATGCCAAGGCACACAACCCCTCTCACCTGCAGTTTTACCATCACCATTTCTTCTAGCACTACATTCTTGAAAGACCTCCAAGATGGGCTACAACTTGAGCATTAGTGTTCATCACACAGCCCAAGGCCCCTGCAAACCAAATTAGCTTCCTTCTATCGGTAACATTACACACTGTGGCTCCCAAAGCACAAACTCTCTTGCCCGGCATGGTGGTGCATGCCTGTAATCCTAGCACTTGGGAGGAAGAGGCAAGTGGACCTCTGTGAGTTTGAGGCCACCTGTTCTACATGTTCTAGGACAGCCAGGGGTACGTAGAGAGACCAGAAATTTTATGCTGGGTTGGGAGCCCACACTTGGGAGGCAGAACAGGTGGATCTCTTTGAGTGTGAAGCCTGCTAGGTCTATGCTAGTCAGGGCAACATAGTGAGATGCATGTCTCACGCATAAGAGCAAACATGCAAAGAAGCCAGATGGGAGATTAGCATGTCCCTGATGACATATACACACTGACCCAGGCAAAATGACTAAACTCCAAGTCAACATCGATTCTGAAACAGAAGCATCACCAACAATGATAAGCCACAGAGCAAGTCTAACTCACTCAAGTTATTCTCCATTCTTTGACTCAGATTTGGCATCTTTCTTCCAGGCTGGCTTGGAAGATCCATCAGCAGGGACCTTTCTTTATCCTGCAGCCCACACCACACATGGCAAGTCCAACATAGTCTAACCTGAAGGCTGAGACATAGAGTGATGCTCAGTCTAAGCCCCAAAGGTGGCAACGTCTAAAATTAAAGCCCTTGCTTGTGACCTTAGGCATGTCGTTAGGAACAGTAGTAACTTATTTCCTATGTACTAGCAGTATCATCTACATAGGACACAAATGCTCAACCACTGGGCTATGCCTCCAACTTTCATGAAAAACTTGTGGGCTAAGTGTCCTTATTGATAAGGTAACCACAGAGTCTCAAAATATGGCAAAGAAGACTACACTCAAAAGAGCACCCACAATGGATGGCACATGGTGGGACTACAATAGCTCCTAAAGGAGAAGACATTAAGAGGAGGAACTGGGACATACAGCCTTAAGATGTGCCTCTCGGGGTGTCTATAGCCCATCACTGAAGTCTACAAGACACTCTGCCATGGGCCTTCTATCCTGGAACTGCTCAGAGAGATGATGAGGCACGCTCTGAAGCACCAAGTTAACAGAATGTGACCAGACTCAGTGACCCGACATTAATGCAGTCAGAGGAAGGAAACAGCATACCCAGCTTTCCCAAACCAGTTGCCCATCACAGCAACCACACAGGGCCAGCCAGTGGACTGCAGCAGGCCGTTCACAATCCACAGGCCACAGTAGAACCACTTGTTGTAGAAGTGCAGCCATTCCGTGAGAGTACCAAAGACAAACACCTTCGAGAGAAGGAAAGAGAAGAGACATGTGACATCCACACGAACAGTTCCAATACACCCAGCTGCTTTCCAGGACATACAAAAAGTACGTTCGTGGGATAGGGAGAAGGCTCAGTAGGTAAGTATGAAGACCCAAGTGCAAATCCCTGCACCCATGTAAAAACCCAAGTGTGGTCATGTGTATCCTTGAAACCCCAGAGCTATGTGGGATGCCAACAGAAAGATTGCTGAGGCCTGGGAGATGCCAGCCAAGTGTCAGGTTCAGAGAGAAACCCTGCCTCGAGAGAATAGGCTAGACAGTGATAGAACAGGACCACAATGTCCCCCATTGGTTTCTGTATGTGCACACATGTGGGCACATGCTCATGCACACACGTGCACACACACCCACACACCCATCCTTCAACTTGCATCTTCCACTCTAGAAGCAGAGTCCTCATTTTCTGTCTTCTTCCATCTGCTCCCACATCCCCTCTGGGAATGGCAATCTCCAGAGGGCTGAAGCACCACACGGATCCACATGTGCATGTTCGGCCAGGACAGAGTTAGGCATTGGGCAATCCCAGGTGAGCCCAGCTGTTGCTATGGCAGCTAAGTTCATTCCAATAAGTGAATCCTGTCTGTCATCTGCTGAATTATTCAGCAGTTTCTACCATGGGCTGCTTTTTTTTCCAGGCATTTTGCTCAAAGGGACTTTTGATTCACAGTTGAAGCCTTATTTTGAGAGGTCTTGGCATAGGTGAGTAAATCTGATACTGTCAGATCTCAGTTATAAATTCTAGAATATGCAAAACTACAAGAACAGAAAAATGGTCAGTGGTTGCCAGCAGCTGGGAGGAGGAGAGGTAGTCACTTAGCCATGCTTGTTTGGGGAAACAACACTACATACCTAAAGGGTTTATGTATGCACCTCGATGTTTTTAAATATTAAAAAAGCATGTATATAAATAAGTACAGGTCATCAGCTTATGAGTAAACTGCTTTGATTTCTAAAACTTTAAGAAAAAAAGTTTTTTCCTGTAATGTAAATGTCAGACACTGAAAAACTATAATAAATTAGAATTTAAAGTCTAGGAGTTGATTCAATCAATAAGAACCCTTTATTAACCACCTAATGTCCAAATGACCCTCGTACAGACACACACACACACACACACACACACACACTTGCACGCACACATGCACCTGTGGTCTTCACTCACTGCAGCAGCAGGAGGAGGGATCTGCACATCCTTTTGTAAATGAGGAAGGTGAAACACAGCAGAATCTGGGTCAGAAAAGAGGAGGTAGAAGAGGCAAGCCCAGGCTGTCCCAGGCTAGGGTCTGTGGTGGTACTCTGGAAAGCCAGACTGACTCGTAAGCACAGGAGAAGGGAGAAGATAACAAGAATACTGACAGCCAGGACTGGTTCCTGCCAGAGCAGGGGAGGAAGTCAGGGTTCTCTCACTGACTCCGTGACGTGCAGAGCTAGGGGTGTCGCCCGGCCATGGCACGAAGGCCATTTGAAGCAAGAAGGAGAAAAGCTCCGGGTAGAAAACAGTGGCCAGTTTAGGGCATCAGAATGTAGTTAGTAGTAGAACATAATTAGTTAGTTTGTCTACAGCAAAGGTAGGCAAGCAAGTGTGATTGGCAGGCAGCCTGAGACCAGGCCACAGAGAGCCCCAGCAGTATGCTGTTTATTCAGACTTGTGACTCAAGGAAGGATGACAAGATCCACCTGAAGCTGGGGAGTGCCGCTCAGGAGGCAGAGGCAGGAGGATCTCTGAATTCAAAGCCCACCTGTTCTACACAGTGAGTTCCGAGACAGCCAGGGCTATACAGAGAGACCCTATCTCCAAAACCAAAGATAAAAATTAAAATAAAAAAAGATGTGCCTAAACCAAAGACACACAGGAGGATGACGTCTTCACTAGCCTCTCTCCTCCACTCCAGATGGAGGTGAAGAAGGGCTATCTAAAATTCTAGAACATCTGGTCAAAATAGTAGTAACTGTTTATTTTTGAATTTTGTTTATTGTTAGCATGTTTATGTTTGTGATATGCAAGTGTGAGTGAGTGCAGACACATGCAGAGTGAGCTTGTGGAAGTCAAGGGGCAACTTTCAGGCCTAGTGTCTCTCTCCATGGTGGGATCGGAGGACTGAACTCAGGTCATCAGCTGAGGTAGGCTCCTTTAACTAAGCCATCTGGCCAGCCCAGTAATAACTATAATAATTATAAAATCTTCCAACTTACCACGAATGCAGAAGAGCACATGCCGAAAGACAGAACCCATCGCAAATTCAGCCGATCCCCTATGATGCCACTGATGAAGAGGCCCTAAAATAAAGCATTTCATTTGGTGGCACTAAAAACAGCAATGGTCTAAGCTGGGAATGCACATTTCACATGAGGCAAACAGTTATAGTCTAAGCTGGGAGCATACATTACACATGAGGCAAACTAGAGAGGTGACTGGAAAAAAAAAATCAGCCGTTATTCACATGTCCACATTAACTGCCTATGATTGTCAGTTAGTGCTTCAGCAAGTTAACATTACACTACAAACATTCTGCAGGAAAAAAACAAAAACAAACAAAAAACCAAGCCCCAAGTATGCTCCACTTTCTAGATGAGCTGGATAAGCAGTGGCCCTCAGCCCCCCTGCAGGATTCTCTGAAGTATTTGCACTTGGAGTTAAGAAGTGTTGCCACATGTACGCAGTCTGCTGGTGACAGCACTCGGGCTGTCTGTGCCCCTTGGGTTTCAGGACATCATAAAGCAGAGGAAGGGAAGGCTGGGAGGGAATGACTAAGAGACACAAGTGGCCTATCCTCTCTGTCTTCCTAGTGCCGAGCAGGAACTGAACACTGAGATCAGTCCAGACCGTAAGGGCAGCACACCTTACATTTCTGCCACAAATGATAAAATGAGTAACTGTCTTGATTTCAAACTTAGGTTGACATAGGACCAACTATTTCTATTAAACTGACTATCTTAATGGCACAGAACCCTTAGACGACAAACATCACAAGTGCTTGTCCCTCCACACTGCAAGCACAGCACACAAGCATTTAAGCAGCCACAGTGGTCTACAAATGCCATGAGAGGCCTTATGCCATCTGTGAATAAGGGGGTAATGAAAAGCTCTTTCAGATGATGAAATCAACTGGTTATGTGCAGTTCCAGAAAGCAGAATGCCTGGAAGCCACATGAAGAAAGGTAGATCCACAGAAACAACCAATGTGGGGCTGGAAAGACGGCTCAGTAGTTAGGAGCAATGGCTACTCTTCCAGGGTCCAACTCTCAGAACTGAAATGGTGGCTCAAAACTATCTGCAGGTCAGGTTCCAGGGATCTGATACAGACACCGGGTACACAAGCAGTGCACAGACATACATGCAGGCAAAATGCCCATGTACATAAAATAAAAATCTACCAGGCACCATAGAGCATGCCTTTAATCTTAGGCAGAAGCAGAAAAATCTCTGTGAGTTTGAGGCAAGTCTGGTCTACATATATAGCAATCTCTAAGACAGCCAGGACTACACAGACCTTATCACAA
Organism: Rhynchomys soricoides; assembly: GCA_019843965.1. Taxonomy (NCBI): domain Eukaryota; kingdom Metazoa; phylum Chordata; class Mammalia; order Rodentia; family Muridae; genus Rhynchomys; species Rhynchomys soricoides. The sequence goes on along the minus strand of JADRCH010000064.1, from coordinate 7,431,055 downwards.
AAGGAAAAAAAATTAATATTTTTAAAAGATCTGATGAGGAGTAGGGGAAGTCAGTAGTATGAGAACATGGGTCCAGGTACAAGCCCTGGGTTTGACTCTCACCATCACAATATGAAAAGAAAGAAAAAAAGGAAGGAAGGAAGAATGAATGAATTAAAATAAAATAAGATAAAATAAAATAGGGGTCTAGAGAGATGACTAAGCAGTTAAGAGCCCTGACTATTCTTCCAGAGGTCCTGAGTTCAATTCCCAGCAACCACATGGTGGCTCACAATGGCTCTGTAATGGGATCCAATGCCCTCTTCTGGTATGTCTGAAGAAAGCAACAGTGTACTCACATACATAAAATAAATAAATCTTTTTTTTTTTTTTTTTTTTTGGTTTTTCGAGAAAGGAAAATAAATAAAACTTAAAAAAAAATTAAAGTAGCTACTTAAAAATTAAAACAATCTAATTATATATGTAAACTATATAAAATTTAGTAGCTATTTAAAATTGCATATAATTATATATAAACTATATGTAAAGTATAACTTTACTACTTATTATATTAATATAAGGCCAGGCAGTGGTGGCGCACACCTTTAATCCCAGCACTCTGGAGGCAAAGGCAGACGGATTTCTGAGTTCAAGGCCAGACTGGTCTACAGAGTGAGTTCCAGGACAGCCAGAGCTATACAGAGAAACCCTGTCTCAAAAAACACAAACAGCTGGGCAGTGGTGGCGCACGCCTTTAATCCCAGCACTTGGGAGGCAGAGACAGGCTGATTTCTGAGTTCGAGGCCAGCCTGGTCTACAGAGTGAGTTCCAGGACAGCCAGGGCTATACAGAGAAATCCTGTCTCAAAAAAACAAACAAATAAACAAAAAAACTTTGATTTAAAAACAAAATAATTATATATAAATTTATAAATTATACATTAAAAGTATAGATAAACTAATATAATTTTAATATACAAAATTTAAGCAGTTATTTAAAAAACAAATCAACTTCATAATATTAATACTTACCACAGCATAGGAGAACAAAAAAACAGTATCTAGTGTCCCAAGAAAAAGAGTGGCTTCCTCTGTGCTTGGAAACAGATGGTTGCTGCTCCAGATCTGCAGAAACATGGGACAAGTCACTCTACTGCGACCTTAATTCTTCACACCACTCATCCACCTTCCCCACTATCACTGCCTGACCCCAGTGGCAAAGGGCAAGGCAAGGAAACAGGCACACAAGGAAAGGGGTGACCCTAGACCGTGGCTCCTGTGTGACAAGGGCCTGCTGCTACCCTAGGGCCTTTAAGATGCTCCTTAAGACACCCTATCTCTTAAGTCAGAATGCTGAGCTGCTGGTGACCTAGTCTTCAATAAGGACACTCGGCTGTGTGTACTAAGGCAGGCATTTGGAAGAAATAAATTTTGACTGAATTAAATACCCTGTGAATGAGAAACTCTCTACCTCCATCTAGGAAAGCCATGTTTTATATACTTTAAAAATAATTCCCTGAGCTGGAGAGATAGGTCAGTGATTAAAAGCACTGGCTGCTCTTTCAGAAGACCCAGGTTCAGTTCCCAGCATCCACAATGTGACTCTCGGCCAGAGAACCCGATACCTTCTTCTGGCCTCCATTGGAACCAGGCACACATGTGGTACATACATACATGAACAAAACACTCATGGGCATAATTTTTTAATTAATAAAACAATAATAAAAATAGAGGTCGGGCAGTGGTGGCACACACCTTTAATCCTAGCACTCGGGAGGCAGAGACAGGCGGATTTCTGAGTTCAAGGCCAGCCTGGTCTACAGAGTGAGTTCCAGGACAGCCAGGGCTACACAGAGAAACCCTGCCTCAAAAAAACCAAAAATAAATAAATAAATAAATAAATAAATAAATAAATAGAATAAAACCAGCTTCCCAGAGCAGACATTGTCTGGAGCTGGAGTTGCAGGAAGACCTAACTACAAATGAACACAGAAGTGTTTTGGGATACACACATCTTCTGCTTGTGCTTACAGCAGGGGTTAGATCGCCTACTTTAGAATATTAAATAAAGAGAAATTTTACTATCAGCAGTATTATTTTTCTAAGATTTATTTTATTTATTTATAGAGTCTGCAAGGTAGGTCAGCAGGTATAATCCAGACCACTTGAATTCAATCCCCAAGACCTAATGGTGGAAGGAGAAAGTGGACCCCAGAAATTGTCCTCTGATGTAGCTACATACGTGCCATGGCATGCACATGAAATAAACAAATAAAATTTTAAAAATTTAAGATTTATTTTAATTTCTACCTTCCCTTGGGGGGTCTTGCACATGTGTGCGTGGAAGTGTAGGCACCAGAGAGACCAGGGGCACTGGATCTCCTGAAACTGAAATTGGGGGCTCCTGACATGGGTGATAAGAACTGAACTTGGGTCCTCTGCAAGGACAAGTGCTCTGAGCTGCTGGGCACCTTTCCAGCCCCAAAGTAAAACCCTGGGGCTGGTGGTATAAGTCAGAGAAGGGGAAAAGCAGGATTTAAACTAACTTCCCAATTTCTGCTGTGGTTCAGAGCACAGGCATCAACAGGATGGGTCTGCAAAGAAACACAAAGCTTGGCAGGGCCTTTAAACCCAGCATTCAGGAGGCAGAGGCAGGCTCATCTCTGTGAGTTCAAGGCTGGCCTTGTCTATTGTCTACATAGTGAGTTCTGGCAGGCCAGAACCTGATATCTGTAGAGACAATCAATCCAAATTGAAAAATCAGCAGCTCTGAAAAAAGAGCATACTGACATCTACTTTATAGAGCAAAATAAATGAATACCTAAAGAGCTGGGGGTGAAGCCCAGCCCAATACACTTGTGAAGCACTTGCCTAGGACAGATGAAACCCTGGATCGATCCCCAGCACCAGGATGGATTGATTAACCAGTAAGCAAGCAAAAATCAATGCTATTCCATAAGGGCTAATAATGTGAATGATTACCACCAAAAAGGCAACCCACAGGCCAAAGATGGCCCTCCTTAGCAAAGCCTGATGACAAGGCTGGCCCCTCAGCATCAGATCTTTCTAATGGAGACTAAGGAGGACACTCTCCTTAGGACTAAGAGCACTCTCTATACCCAGAAATCCTGAACCCTGCTTTCCCAAGACCCAGGAATTTTAATATGTGTCACACAAAGTGTGCCTGTGTGACTAGCCCTAAATAAAATCCCTAGGTATGAATCTCCAGTGGGCTTCCCAGGTAGACAGCAATTCATATGCAGTGTCACAGCCTCTTGCTGTAAAATAGAAACCCACCCTGGGAGGGAACCTGCAAATGTGAGCCTGGTTTCCATTTGTTAATTTCACTTCCTGGTCTTTCCCTGTAAGACTACACACTTACAGGGGTAGTCTTATCCACTACCTTTCCCACTACCTATCAAACCTGGGGTGATCTTGGGGACCACCAGAATCCCAAAACACAAATCTAGTTTTCTGGGTTCTGGGCAGACTGTATCTGAATGCCACACTGAGAGCTGAAATGTCACCAAACTACAGCTGAAGGAGCCAAAGATGTTTTGCACAAACAAGGGAAATAAGGGCCAGCAAGAAGGCACTCAAATCTCCAGGACCCACAAGGTAGGAGGCAAAGAACAAATGCTCCTGAACAAACACTCAGAATATGCAAATAAATAAATAAAACTCTTTTTTAAAAAAGGAAGAAAGAAAAAGAGGTATTTTATCTCATCCCAAAGAGAAAAGCAAAAATTATGCAGAAAATGGGCAAAGAGGGGCTGGAAAGATCGCTCATCAGTTATGAGTACTTGTTCTTTCAGATGACTGATGTTCACTTCCCAGCACCCACATGGGGCAAATATACCCTCCAACTCCAGAAAATTTAATGTTCTCTTGGCATCTATGAGCATCTGCATGTACCTGTGCATACACGCACACACGAGAGCGCTCGTGTGCGCACGAGCATAAAAGAGAGTTACTTTTAAAAAAGAAAGAGGTAGGCAAGCTGGGTGGCACACGCCATTAATCCCAGAACTCAGGAGGCAGAGGCAGATCTCTGAGTTCAGGGCCAGCCTGGTGGCAAGTTCCAGAGCAGCCAGGACTACATACAGATCCTGTCAAGAAAGGAAAGGAGGAATGAAGAGAGGGAGGAAGTAAGGGAATGAGGGAGGAGGAAAGGAAAAGAAAGAAAGAAAGGGTAAGTGGCTGGGCATAGTGGCCCACACCTTTAACCCAGCACTCAGGCAGCGGAAACAGGTGGATCTCTGTGTTTCAGGCCAGCCTGGTCTACAAAACAAGTTCCAGGCCAGCCAAGGAACTCTGTCTCAAAAAAAAAAAAAGGAGGAAGAAGAGGAGGAAAAGAAAGATGGTACAGGATTAAGTAATAACTAAAAATAAAAAATAAACCAAGGGGGCCTGGAGAGATGGCTCAGAGATTAAGAGCAATAGCTGCTCTCCCAGAGGTCCAGAGTTCAAGTCCCAGCACCCACATGGTGGCTCATAACCACAGATAATGAGATCTGGTGCCCTCTTCTGAGTACCAGAATGCTGTATACATAATAAATAAAATAAATCTTTAAAAAATAATAATAAAGTAAAATAAATCAAAGGGAGAAGTGCACACAGCATTTGTGGAACTCAATGAAGGCAAACCAGAATCCTGTGATCACAACAGTGAGAAATAAGGATGGGTGGGATCTGAAGGTTCTAAAATGAAAGTCTGGACCTCATACCCTAAGACACAGAAAGTTGTTTCAAAGTCTGAGCAGATGACAGGAAAAAGAACTTAGGAGTGATTATGAGCAGACACAGAGGGGAGCCCTCCTGAGCTCCACCCTAGCACTCTGCGTACCTCTGCAGGCAGGTCAACTGATGTGTTAAAAGCATTTGGGGTCCACTGCTTGGAAATACTGACTTTGACGTTGCTAAACGTTTTTCTTGATGCGTGGAGCAATGAATAGCTGCAAAACAGAGAGGAAACACAACTGAGTAAGAAGCCAAGAAAAGCAGGCCTCAACAAAAACCAAACGTGCACACTTGCTTTATCTGAGTTTGGAAGCTTTACAAAAAAGAAAACTATTTGCTGCTTTGTAAAAACTACTACTAATTAACACTCTGCTAGCCAGATGATGGTGGCGCACACCTTTAATCCCAGCACTCAGGAAGCACAGGCAGGCACATCTCTGAGTTTGAGGCCAGCCTGGTTTAAAGAGAGAGTTCCAGCGAAACCAGGGTTATACAGGGAAACTCTTGTCTCAAAAAACCACAGGGCAGAGGGCACTGTTGTCTTCCTTATCATCCCAATGTCTGCTGTTTGTGCATAACTTACCTGGAACTAAACGTGATGGGCTGCACCTACTTTAAGGTATGGTGCCAGTTCTGGAAAGCACAGACATTCAGTAGCCTTACCCTCGGAGCTCTCCCTCACACATATGCCTTCCCCAATCTCTGACAAATGGAGAGCTCAAAGCCAAACTGTCAAAACTGCCTAGCAACTCTTTAAGACTACAGAACCACTTTCCTAATTCATTACTGGAGGGGAAATCAACACAACAGATGAAGATTAATGGGGCTGGTGATGGCTCAGTGGTTAAGGGAACCTGACTCCAAGCCCAATGCCCCAAGTTCAATCCCCAGAGCACACAGAGTAAAAGGACAGAACCAAGAACTTGTCTTCTGACCTCCACACTCACACCATGGCAGAGAGCATGCCCACAGTAAATGAAGAAACAAAAGAAATAAATAATAAATCCTAGAAAATAGTAATATCAGAACAGTTGAATAAGAAGGCTATGTATAATATGTCCCTACCCCTAAATATACTGGTTCCAGTTATGTTCCTAAAGAGGTCACTTAGTAGTCGGACGGTGGTGGTGCACGCCTTTAATCCCAGCACTGGGGAGGCAGAGGCAGGCAGATTTCTGAGTTCGAGGCCAGCCTAGTCTACAGAGTGACTTCCAGGACAGCCAGGGCTACACAGAGAAACCCTGTCTCGGGAAAAAAAAAAAAAAAAGGTCACTTAGGGCTATAGAATTATAAACATGGACAATTCCTCCAGTCATGCTGACTAGCCAGGGGCTACTAACCCTCAGAAGTTGCCAAAATCCCTTACACATTCCTCCCATCTTTGCTGCTCTAAGAGGCTCTGGACATCCTCTGCATGTCTCCTGAATGCACACATCCTTTGTTATAAGCCCCTGGTTTCCATAAAGAACACCCGATATCAGACTCGGTTTCTTAACCTCTGCAGCATTTTAGGTCAACAAGGTCTTGGTTCAAGGTGGGACATTTAGCAGCACCCCCAAGTCTCTGACACTAAATGAAAATAGAAACTTTCCATCAAGACAATCGAAATGTCACCAAACTGTGAAATAACCCCTAGAAAGCAAATGCAAAATGACCTAAAGAACTACCATCCTAAAGTCATCAATAAAGTAAGTACAATGGGAATACCTGAATGCACATTCATAATATAAGGGCACATGCAGGACTGTGATTTCAAGGCTAGCCTAAGCTATACATGTATGGGTGATATATGTATGGGTGTGTGTGTGTGTGTGTGTGGGTTCAAAACACTCATGTACATATTTTTTTTAAAAAGGTTGGACTGTGCCTGGGATGGTGGTGTACACCTTTAAGTCCCCTGTGACTCCAGAGGCAGAGGTAAGAGGTTCTCTATGAATTCAAAACCAGTGGCCTACATAGCAAGCTACAGACCAGCCAGGGTTACATGCTGAGATGCTATCTCAAAAAAGTTGACTTACAGGCTGTCATTAAATATTAGGGGGAAGAAGCGTAGCTCAGAGACAGAGCATACCCTCCACATGTTTGCAGCCCTGAGTTCCATGCAGAGCTCCAAAACAAAAAACAAAATACAAAAGAAAGCTATCAGAGAAACCTTGTCTCAAAACAACAACAAAGGAAGCTACCTATTTCATTGGAAGTCTGTGTCAACCAGCATACTGATACAGTACTGTCCCCACAGGCAGAAGACAAGAGTGTCGGCAAGCCATTACCTGAAGAACGTAAGCAGGAACACAGCAACATGGTGATGGCTGAAGCTGGCGAGGAGAGCTCCTCTCTGCAAAAACCTCGGCCAGGCCATGTTCGTCCCACCTCCCTCTCCACCTTGACTTCAGTCTTCAGAGTGATGGAATCACATTGTTTCTTCTTTCTGGAAAGACAAAGATACATTATTGACATTTTTTCAAACATAAAGCAGACCAATTGACTCACATGTAATTCCAGCACTTCTGAGGCAGAAGGATCAAGAGTTAGCTCAAGGGCATCCTTAGCTACAAAGTGAGTTTGAGGCCAACCTGGGCTACAGAAGACCTGTTGCAAACACACACACACACACACACACACACACACACACACACACACACACA
>JADRCH010000064.1:7241721-7418842 GCA_019843965.1 Rhynchomys soricoides | reverse complement strand
CCACTACCATCCAGCAGCCAGCCCCACTACCATCCAGCAGCCAGCCCTGGCTTATCTTCTATTTTTTTAAATCACAAAATACAGTATACACTTGTCATACATAGTATGTTTTGGAGGATGTATATTTGTGGAATGGCTCCATCAAGGGAATTAACAAATGCATTGCCTCACAAGTATCATTTTCTGGAAGGGAAACACTTAAAATCTAGAAGATACATTGTTATTACTCCAGTTACCATACTATACAATAAGATCTTGAACTTAGTCCTTGTTCTGAAGGAAATGTATCCTTCGAGCAATAACCCTCAACTTTCTACACTGTTACCTTAACAGTAAAAACAATACTAATAAAATAAAATGTTAAAAATAAGGACTTCGGTCAAGTGGAGGCACACAGGCCTCCTTTAATCCCAGCACTTGGGAGGCAGAAGCAGGTGGATCTCTGAGTTCCTGGCCAGCCTGGTCAGCCAATGCTGCACAGACAGACCCAATCTCTAAATAAATAAATAGATAGATAGATAGATAGATAGATAGATAGATTGGTAGGTAGGTAGGCCTTGGGCAGGAGCTTGTAGCTCCTGCTGGTAGGCTTCACTTTTGATCTCAAAACTCAGGAAGCAGAGGCAGGCAGATCTCTGTGAGTTCAAGGCCAAGCTGGTCTATAGAGCAAGTTCCAGGCCAGCCTAGGCTACATTAATAAAAAAAAAAAGAGGGGCTGGAGAGGTGGCTCAGTGGTTAAGACCACTGAATGCTCTCCCAGAGGTCCTGAGTTCAATTCCAGCAACCACATGGTAACTCACAACCATCTGTAATGGGATCCCATGCCCTCTTCTGGTGTGTCTGAAGACAGCGAGAATGTACTCACATACGTAAAATAAATAAATAATTTTTTTTCAAAAAAAAGTAATAAAAAAGAAAAGATCTCAGGAATGGGGAACATAGCACAGTGGAAGAGGGCATACCTGGCATTCACAGTCTCTGAGTTCAATCCCAAGCACTGCATAAAAACAAAACAAAACATAGACCTCTGCCATCAATCAGATCCAGAACCACTAATACACACCTACCTCTCTCTTTCTCTCTCTCCCCCTCCCTCCCTCCCTTCCCCCCCCCATACTCTCCCCCCCTTCCCCCATGTGTGTATGGGGCCAGCAAGATGTCTCAGCAACAGGGGCACTGGCTAAACTAGCCTGTTGACTTGAACTCCATCCCTGAAGCCCTCATAAAGATGAAGGGGAGAACCTCTCAAAGCTGTCCTCTTTGACATAAATGCTGTGGCATGCCCAAGCCAACAACACACACAAGAAAAAGTTAACTTACAAAGGTGAGCAGCAAGATGGTTTAGCAGGTAAATGCACCAGTGACCAAGATAGTCATCTGATTCAATCCTTAGAACTCATGCAAGGCAAAAAGAAAGCACCAGCTCTACAAAAGTTGTTTCTCTGGCCTCTATACATGTATTGTGGCACCTTGGTGTGTGTGTCTGTGTGTGTGTGTGTCTGTGTGTGTGTGTGGTGTGTGCATGTGTACTCTGCAGAAAAGAACAGAAGTGCACTATGAATGTTGATACAAGATGGCTTTACCCTGCCACACATCTGGAGATGGTGTCTCCCTATACAATGCTGCTTTGGGATTTAATATTTCCCTAAACTGTTACATTGTTACTCCTAAACTTCTGCTTTCTTTTATCTTTAAACATTGTCTCACTCTGTTGCCCAGGTTGCTATTCTGCCTCAGCTGCCCTCCCCTGAGTGCTGGGGTTATATGGGTGACCCACTACTTCATTTCTATAGAGATACTTAGTTTGTTCCAACCCAAATATAGCAAGCCTTTAAAAGTATCTTGTGCTGGAGATGGTGAGGCAGTGCTGAAATGCCAATACCTGGGAGACTAGGGCAGGTGCCTATCTCAATACATACACACATACATACATACATGTGCACACATATATCATATAAACATAAATACATAAATGAATGAATAAATAGATAAATATGTTTTAAATGAAAATGTTCTGTACTAGTAACACTTGAATCACAGACAATGAAAAAAGAGGCTGGCAGGAGAGAAACCATTTAACAGTACCCACCACTCCGGCACCAGCCCACCCTCACACTAGGCTTTCTGGGAACCCTGAGAGAGAGAGTCTCTATGGCTCTCAAGAAGCCACCTACCTGCTTCAGAAATCAAGGGGTCCTGCCCACCTTGTCCCCAGGACAGCTCTCACACTACTTTCCTCTGAAGCTCTTGCTGCCACTCACTACCAGAACCAGCCCTCCACACTGGACAGCTCTGTCCCACCAGCTTTCATGCTTTCCTGTTCCCCTTTGCTTCCAGAGGTTTTGAGAAGCCAACTGGAGGAGGAAAGAGACCCCCCCCCAAGACCCTTCTGCAGTCCTGTCTTCTTCATTTGCCCTTTCCCTATGTTCCCAAGAAGCCTCACTCCATGGGTTAAACTCAGGCCTGGCATCTGCTCCCACAAGCTCTCTAAACACCCTTGCCTTCCGGAGTGCTTGTGTTAGATACCTCAAGCTCCAACACTCATTTCACCCAGCCTGGCTCCTCCCTTACCCACCCTTCCTTATCAGATTACATGCCATCTCCCCAATGAGTCTTTTCTTCTCCCAAGCCTGGCCCGTTTCCTTCCCTGTATCCTCACAGCTGAGTTCTGGCAGAGAAAAATCACACAAACGGGCTGACTTCAGATTCAAACCGCAAACCTCAAAGGGCAAGCACCACTGCCCTGCAAGCCTCCCACACTTCCCTAACAGCTCCTCCTCAGCCTCTGAGGCAGATCTTTCTCTCTTCCCTTTCTAAACCCCAGTATCTTTTCCTGCTCTGTCACCCAGGTCTGTGGCTTACACCAATGCCTCCCAGGTTTATGCCCCTAACCAACTGCATAATTAGCCCTCCACAGATCCAAACTAGGATCCATTTCCTCCAAATCTATCCCTCCCCTGGGATTCCCCACCTCAGAAATAGTTCCTCCATCCCTCCCGTGGACAAAATAATAAATAGGATTCATTCTTTATTTTCCTCTTTCTCTGAGCTTCCACATCCAGCCCATTACTAAATACCTCTTTACCTCTGAACTTAATCTCCCGCCACCACCCTAAGACCTGCCCTGATCTACCACCTGCCTGCTGTAACAGAATTTTTCTCCCTATATGACCCTGCCCACAAATAATTACTCACACATTAGCAAAATACATCTTACAACATCAATCATACCATCAGGCAGAGTGGCACACATGTAAACACAGCACTTAGGAGCCTGAGGCAAGATTATTGATTTTTAAGGTCAGCCTGAGCTACACAGAAAGACTATCCCCAAAACACATAAATCAAGGGCTAGGATCCAACATAATAGTAGTGTGCTGACCTAGCGACACTCTTCCCCCAGTCATCGTTAGCACACACCCCCCCCAAAAAAAGATGGGTGATAAACCAACCTCTGTTTAAAACCTGTGATGGCTTTCCAGGAAAGAGATTTAAAAACCAAACTCTTAGCCAGGCAGTGGTGGCACACGCCTTTAATCCCAGCACTTGGGAGGCAGAGGCAGGAGGATCTCTGAGTTCAAGGCCAGACTGGTCTACAGACTGAGTTCCAGAACAGCCAGGGCTACACAGAGAAACCCTGTCTCGAAAAACCAAATAATAATAAATAATAATCTTTTTAAAAAACCCCTTTGCCAGCCTGTGTGCCTTAGTCTCCTAAAGAAGACGAACATGATTAAGGGATAGGGAACAGCTGGGGCTGGTAGGGTTCAGCCTATGACTGAGCTGGAAAGTTGAGGGTTGGTAATAAACAAGCCAGGTAGATGTGTTAGCTGTCCCATCATGTGACAAATACCTGATGCAAACGACCTACAAAAAGGACATACACTGGCTCACAGCTCCAGAGACGTCAGTCCACACTTGGTTCAATGACTCTGGGCCTACGACACAGCAGAACATCAGGATGAAAGGACATGGCAGGGGAAAGGTGCTCGCCTCGAGGCAGCCAAGGAAACAAAGGGAGCAACAAGCAGCAGGCAAAGGCAGGCCCTGTGACCTGCTAACAGTCTGTTGGGTATGAACTCATCAGTAGCTTCGACTACTGATGAAGTCAGAATCCTAGTGATCCAATCACACACAACACCACTGCCACCTGGTGACCATGATGTCATAGGAACTTCGCAGGACAACACTTCATATCCAAACTACTCAGCAGAAGATCAGAAGGTATAAAACAGTGGACAGTGGAGACAAACAAACTACTCAGCAGAAGATCAGAAGGTATAAAACAGTGGACAGTGGAGGCAAAGCCATTGTCTCCAAATACCCTGAGCAGTTCCTTTCCTTTCTTGCAGATTCTGTATCTCTGCATTCACCATAGGCAGAGCTCTTTCAGATAAACATACCTCCAAGCACAGAACACACAATTTGGTACTTTTTCTTCTTCACTGGGACAGTGTGCTGATTCACCCACCTCTGCTTCTTCAGAAGCAGTCTATTTTCTCAGCACCTGCCCACCAGCTGCTTCTAGGCAGGTGCAGTTCCCATTACACGAACATTAATTACATTACCAGTCCCACCCTGGGCAGGTGAGTTCCCAATCCTCTGTCAGGCTGTAATCTACCCTTTGTCCACTTGTCTCCTTCCCTCCCCCACCCTCCCTCCACCTACCCCCATCTCTAATCCCTGAACCCACTGAGCCATCTCCTTTAGGCCTTTGTGTTCTTTGCAATAGCTTGTTCCTCTCTTTCTTGGCTCATTTCTCAAATGTCACCTTCCTAAATGGCTGCCCAGACAACTCAGGAAAAACAGTTCCCCTTGGTGCCAGATGTGTGGCAATGAACATCTTTAATCCCACAAGAGTGAGCAGAACTGAACATGTTTGAAAAAGTCAGCCTGCTCTACAAAGTAAGTTCTAGGCCTGTCAAGGCTTCACAGTGAGACCCTTTATTAGATGGACAAACAGACAGATAAAATGTTCCCATTAACAGGATACTGTGGCACACTGCCCCATCTATGAGGGAGATGGACATAAGAAGACTGAGCACCCAGGTAGAGAGCACTTGCCTAGCATACACATGCAAGGCCCTGGGTTCAAGTCCCAGTACCAATAAGTAAATAAATAATTTCTATTCCCCATTTCTGTTTCTTTAACAATTTGCATGTTTATTGTTCATCTATAACTCCACTAAAAAACAACAACAACAACAAAAAAAAAAAACAAAAAACAAAAACCAGTGGTTTTCTCTGTCCTAAATCTGTATCTGTGTTCCCAGGGCCTCCCAGAGCACTTAGACAGATTACCAAAAAAAAAAAAAACCAAAAAACAAAAAACAAAAAACAACAACAACAAAAACTCCTTTGTCAATGATTTCTTTAGTTGACCATCTGTAAGGCACCAGGACCCTGATAGGTACTTTGCAAATATAATCATAGTCAGCTCTCTGGGCATTTTTCAGATGTATAAGTAGAAAAGTTAAAAAAGAAAACACCTCAGGCTGTGTAAAACATGATAATTAGAATTACCACAGCTTAATCTCACTGGTATGTAGTTTGGGATGGGAAAAGTCCAACTTATAAACAAATGAGACTCCCTCAAATGTACAGAGCTGGCAATTATCTGGCTCCCAAGGATTTGATTTTTACATGTGTGAAGTAAAAAGATTAGCGCTGGTCTGTAGGCAAGCGCTAGACGGATTGGTGAGTTTGGCACTTTCACAGTTCTGTATATGCTATCATTTGTGTGCCAATGCTCAGCACTTACACAGTATCCTTTTGATCTCTTATGGTCTAACTAGAAGCTATTTACTGGAACCATATACATCCTTTCTCTTTTCAAAACTCAAGCCTTCCCAGGTGTATAATCCTATAATCCCAGCGGGGAGATTCCAAGTATGAGGCCAATCTGGATTACAGAGGCCTGTCTCCTAAACAATCAAAGTACACATTCATTTGAAGCCTGCCTTAAAAGCATGGTCTAGTTCAGTGGTAGAGTGCTTGACCAGCACCCATGTCACCTGACAGGGTGGTGCACACTGTCCACCCTAGCACTCCAGAGACAGGAAGATTAGAAGGTCAAGGATTTCTTCAGTTACACAGGGAGTTGGTGGTTACCTACCTGTACTATCTCACACACACACACACACACACACACACACTTTTTCTTAAAACTGCCTCTTTACCACAGATGTTAAGGACTTAACTATGTTTCAGGGTTCCTAAAACCATGTCCATTTATACCAGGGTTCCTAAGGCCAACTTCTCCCTATTTCCTACTTTTCAAAGACAACTACTTTCTCCTCTGTCCTCCGGACATGGCACTATTCGTGCCAGTGATCACTGCGGATCACCCACTGATGACCAGGCACTCATCCAGAACCTTAAATACTGAACTTGCTCCTGAAAAACAGAGAGCTCTGACACTGAAGTTCAAATCCATTTACTTCACTTCTTTGAGGCTCGATTTTCTCTCTTAAGGATTAAATGAAAGGATTTACTGGGGTTTTAGGGCAGAGTCTGTTTTACAGGAAACATCTGGCAAATGGCAAAGAAACAATTCAACTATCAAAGCAGTCAAAGCGTTCTCTTCTTCAGCGATTGTTTTGTAAACAGAAATGTGTGTGAAGACACCAAGCAATGGTTAAACAGGCTCGCCCTGGCAACTATGCATCCTCTAAACATTTCAGTAAATTATTACGGCATCGCTTAATATATTGCAGAAAATGTTAAAACTAAGTGGACACATCCCCATTGTCTTATCAAAATTAAGAACAGGCCACACTTTGCACATAAGAACAATCAAAGTCTGACATTCGAATAAGTAGCAGAGCCGAATTCCTTGACTGATGTCGTGGTAGTTACTAGAAAACAAAACCCTAGTTTCTCCACGAAGTCCGTTCTCCCTCTCTGACCTCGGTGCATCCTCCCACCCTACCTGAAACGTGGCCCTCCTCTTGCTAAACCATAAACCCTTCTCTTGGGTTTCATTTTCTTCAGTTCAAACGTCCCATGATCCAAGACCGGTGGGCCAAGGAGAACAAGTGCCCCCCACCCGGGAGGTCTGCGAGGGCTGGGCTGGTGCCACCTCCCCTCTCTGGTGTCCTCCTCCTGCGGTGCACACAGCCTCAGGACCGCGCAGAGGCAGCACCAGGAGCTTCGGGGGGGTCTGGGTCCGGGTCCGGGTCCTATGGGGGCCAGCTGCCAGCAGCGCCCGAGCCGCCACACCCACCAGCTGCCCGCGCCTTTTACGTCCAAAGCCCACCGCGCGCCCAACCCGGCCAGAACCCCAAGCACCCGAGCGCACGCAGTCTCGCACCTGAGACCCGCCGAAGTACCCGCTCCGCTAGACTCCGCTCCCGCCGCCCCCGCCGCCACCTCACCCAGCGGGATGTGGCCAGAGCTTCCGGACGCTCACGTGACTTCGCATACCAGTGCATGCCGGGAGCTGTAGTCCGCCAGTGCCACTTTACCTACGAGCTGGGAAGTCCACTAGTTAGTTGGGTTTAACTGAGTTCTTGCAGGAGAGGACTAGGTCCAGAAATGTTAGCTGAGAAAAGCAACGAGTGAGAGATATAATTTGAGAAGAACCGATAGGCTGACCATTTTTTCAAGTGGAGGCTTTATTCTGTTTTAGATTTTTGTTTAATTACATGTAGTTGTCCATATAGATAGAAATAGTCATTCAACTGTCTGTATTCACAGCTCTGCACCCCACTGCCATGCACAAAAATAAGTCGTGCATATTAAGATCCCTAGCAGCATAATTGGAGAGATGATTAAATACATACATACATACATACATACATATGTGCATTTTTAAAAATGGGGCTAGAGAGATGGCTCAGCAGTTAAAAGCAATGGCTGTTCTTCCAGGAGACTTAGGTTTGGTTCCATGGTGGCTCACAAACACAACTCTAGTTCCAGAACACCTGATGCCCTCTTCTGGCCTCTGTGAACACTGCACACATATAACATACTATCACACAGACATACAAAAACACATTTAAATAGAAAGGGGAGAAGGAAGAAGAGGAGGAGGAGAAAGAAGAGGAAGAGAAAGAAGAAGATGCTCTTGCTACCACCCAACCCCCTTTTTCAAGGTATCCAAGACCAGATAATAAAAATGCTTCCTTATTCCCAGCGCTTGGGAGGCAGAGGCAGGCAGATTTCTGAGTTCAAAGTCAGCCTGGTCTGTAGAGTGAGTCCCCGGACAGCCAGGGCTACATAGAGAAACCATGTCTTGAAAAAAACCAAACCAAAAAAAAAAAAAAAAAAAAGAAGAATGCTTCCTTATATTTCCAACAAGCAAGTTCCAAAAGTCATGATAAACACAAACCATGCATGTAAGCAGGCTCCAGAAACACCTCCATGTGGTCAAACATGATAAACATTGCTTTCTAGGGGCACTCCTGGACCTGGGTTCATTTCACAGTTAATCTTATGGCATCGGGTGACATCCACCAAACTTCTCTTAACTTGCATACCAACTTTTAGCCAAACTTTACTAAAACCCTGAAGGGTTCTGGTTAGGAAAGCTGTAGCCACAGCAATGTACCCAAGATCCCCCAGCACAGGAGACATTGGAGTAATGAGCTAATGCAGAAAGCCGCAGGGTCACCTAAAAGTAGCTCAGCTGCCCCAAACCCCAACATGGAGGCATCAGTTTGTTTGTTTGTTCGTTTTACAGATTGGGATGCACACCATAATGGGGGGCTGGATAGCTGGTTGTTCTTCCAGAGAACCTGAGCTAAATCCCCAGCACCTATATGGTACCTCACAACTGTCTGTAACTCCAGGGGATTCAATGCCTTGCCTGACCTCCTCCAGCACCGGGCATGCACATGGTGCACAGACATATGTGCAAGCAAAACACCTTACACTGTAAAAGAGGAGGGAGAGTCAGGTAAGGTAGAGACACATCCACCTAGGTTGCCAAGGAAAGCGCCTTAGGTAGAAGATGTGGGCAAAAAGCAAAACCTAGTAAGTAGATTTTGTGTGCATTTCAGTTTTCCACTCGTATGAACGAAGTAGAAGAGAAGATGAAGGCACTGGGGGGATGTTTCAGTGGTTAAGAGCAATTGCTGTTCTTCTAGAGAACCTGAGTTCAGTCCCTAGCACCCATATCAGGCAGCTCACTACCTGCTGTAACTCTATTTTCAAGGGATGCCTTTTTCTGGTCTCCTTGAGCACCCGAATATATGGCATACACACACAGAGAGACATTCATTCACATAAATAAGAATTAATTAATACTAATTAATTGAAAAAATAAAAATGAAGTAGAAAAGCATCCAGTGAGCTGTTTAACCTTTGATTTCCACCTCTAGGTGCTCCCTAATGTGGGCTGGGTCTGAGAAAGAAAACATTTACAGCCCCCCTCTCTGACACTGACATTGCAGGTCCTCATTTCTTGCCCCAGCCCACACATTTGTGGTAGATCTGGACCTACAACCAGTTTCCAAGTTACACATGTGACAGTGGCTCTGAAAGCCACAGCCCAGCAGCAGCATGTGACAGTGTCTTTTTCTCTGGACAGACTGAGAAACTAACTCAGTTTTGTGTTACTTTGCTTAAAAGAGATATTCCTGAAGAATCATTGTGTAGGTGAGATTTGAGGTAAGATGAGTCACAACTTAAAGGTTATTTGAAGGCATCACAGACACGATATTCTTAAATGAGCGACAATCATCTCCTATTCCAGGCCTGCTTGATATGAATGCTGGGAACTGAACTCAAGTCCTCTGGAAGAGCAGTAAGCATTCTTATCGGCTAAACCATCTCTCTGGCTTGAAAATCCAGTTCTTATGATAGACTCTGAAGGTAGTTAATTAATAGAGTCTAGACTTGATAGATTCTTTGGTTAGGAATAGGAAATTTACCTCAGATCTGTCCTCTTACTGCCATCGTCAAGGACTAATTGGTTCTAGGTTTTCTCACACTTAAAAATTATCCTCTGCTGTTTGGTGAAACTTTTAGGTAACACTCCCTCCCCACACCCCCACACGCAGTAAAGCACCTTTATTTTATTTATTACTTTATTTTGGTGCTGGAAACAGAACCCAGGGCTTTGCACTTCCTAGGCAAATATTCCACCATTAATCTAAATCCCCAACTGTCCTAAATTCTTTGAATTTGGGGTCTTTTTGTTTGGTTGGTTTGGGATTTTTATTTCAGTTTTTTTGTTGTTGTTGTTTTTTATTTTACTTGTATCCATTTGGCATGTGTACATGTCTTCCTGCATGTATGTGTCGTCAGAGAACAACTTGCCACTAGTTGGGTCCTGGAGCTAGAATTCAGGTCTTCAAGCTTGGCAGCTTTTACCTATGGAGACATCTTGTGGACCCTTGCTTTACTTTTTTAAGTTGTTTGAGCACCTCCTTTTGTCCAGGGACTTCTCAAAACAAGTCACACAAGACCCAGATCAGTATCCTCCTTTAAGTCAAGGTCATCTCAGTTAACAGCCTCTCAGCCCAGCCAAACAAGTGGATCGGGCAGGATGTATGATGAAAGATGCAGAGCAAAAAAAGGGTAGCTTAGCGGGTGTCAGTTGAATGAAAGGCAATTCTTCTCTGTGCTTTCTACTGAGCTGATGAATACTAGCAGGGAAGCTAGCTGTCTGCTCTGGGCCCTGTAGCAGCCTGTACCTCACCTGGGGCTTCAGGCTCCTTGAAGGTGGGAGGGATTGCCCTTGTTTCCCTTTCGCTTTCTCTGGCCACCAAACCTGACGCTAGGGGCCGGAACTTGAGTTCCCACCGCACTGTAAAGCAAGAGGAAGAAGGGGACTACGGAGGGCTGCAGAGGAAACCAGAAGGAAAAGCAAAAACTACCTGCTCACCAGCGAGGTGAGAGAGTGCCCAGGTAAGCAACAGGTGGACACAGTAGGTGAAGGGTGCCGGTTTGTGGAATGGTTTTCTTTGGGAGGACTCTGCTGGTTTCTCCTTGCAGGGCTTGTGTGCAAGTTTAAAGGGGGCTTTTGTGGAACCGGGGCACTTTAAAGGGAAAGAAGAGAACGGGGACGTGGAAACAAGGTTTCAGCTCAAGTTAACGTGATAAGATACCGGAAGTAGAATGGCTTTCTTCAGTTGAAAAGACGCGGAAGAAAAAAATGGTTTGATTGTGTCTCTTGTCTGCTGGATCAGTTTTCCGAGCGATTTCAGGAGCATCCAAACATAAGAACTAGATCATTCCTTGCTTCCTTAAAGCCTTTCGTTTCTACATATAGACTGGATATTTGTGTGCATTTTTATTTGCCTGCCAAAATAGACATGAGCATTTGTGTGCATTTTTATTTGTCTGTCAATATAGACATGGCCTTCTTCTATGACATCAGAGAAAACCAAAGAATAAATCAGGGAGAAATGAGGTTGTCATAAGGTAGGAGCAATTTACTTAACCTCAAATTCAATCATCAAAGGGTCTCATGAGATATTTGGTGGAGAGACCTAACTAAATATGTGAAGGATAGTTTAAATGCTTAAGTACATGTCCTTACAGGAGTATGCTTGCTGCTTCAAATATCTGCTGAGTTGTTATATGGACTAGAAATTCAATGCGTTGTAAGGCAAGGAGGGCTCTGAGATAGACAGATAGCAATCCCAGGGAGACAGGTTTCAGTTCATGGGATGTAGTGCTGTCCTGGTGCACAATTGTACTGAAGAGAAATAGAGCTCCTTAAGATTGAAGCTATGTAAGCACAAGTGACTATTGAAACAAGATACTGAAAGCTGGGACGAAGTTTCAGGTGATTGATGTTTTGAGTGGTCAGTCTCAACCCTCATCAGATTCTCCTGGAAAACATGCACATGGGTATCCGTTGCTTTAATTTTTATGTGTGTGTGTTCATGTGTGTACCCATCATGTGACAGCCAGACGTCAACCTCATGTGTCATCCTCAGCTGCCAGTCACCTTGAACACGTATGATATAAAAAGATAAATGCTTTCTAATGTATTTATTTTTATCTTATGTGTCTGGGTGTTTTGTCTGAATATATGTCTGTGTTCTGCATGCATACAGTGCCCATAGAGGCTGGAAGACAGCATTGAATCCCCTAAAACTGGAGTTACAGATGATTGTGAGATGCCATGTGGGTACTGGGAACCAAACCTGGGTTCTCTGAAAGAGCAGCCAATGTTCTTTACTGAGTCATTTCTCCAGCCCTATAAATTAAATACACACACACACACACACACACACAGGGGCGTCTGGGATAGGTGATTCTGATAAAGTTTGGCAAATACCATCATGAGAAACCTTTAATAAGTTATTTTCTTTTCCAAACTCAATTTTCCCATAGTGTTCTTTCACACACACACAACTGTGAGTTTCACTATGTAGCCTTAGCTATCCTGGAGCTTGCTATGTACACCAGGCTAGCCTTGAACTATAGAAATCCACCTGCCTCTGCCTCCCAGGTGCTGGGATTAAAAGCGTGCGGCACCACTGCCTGGCTCCAATTACAGTTTTAATTTTGAATATCCTCAAAATTGTAATTTCCTGGTTGAGGATAATGGAGTACTACCCAGAATTAAAAGACCACATGGGTGCTGGAGAGATGGTTCTGAGGGTAAAAGCGCCTGAGTTCAATTCCCAGCATCCACTTCAAGCTCACAACTGCCTGTCACTCTGGTTCCAATCCCTCTAGCCGATTTGGCCATTGTACTCATGTATATTCACAGACATGTGAGTCTTCCTTAAACCGACTTCTCAGCCAGATCTTGTTAGCTGTTGTGGGTTGATTGGGTAAGCAATCTTCTAGTGGCTGGGGGCATATCTTCCACCCAACTAATGGCTAGAAAGCTACTCCTGGAGGCATTGCCTCCACTCTCCCAGTCTTTGGGCACCTCATCTTCAGGACTGGGATTTCCTCCATTCTGTAATCAGGTAGAGTTGACTACATGCTATTCCCATCAAAGAGCGGCCTTTCGTGTCCACCTATACCTGGGATATGTATTTATGGGGCAACTCCCTACAGCTGACTAGTCACTGGCATCCTTCACCCAAGAGAATATTTGCCCTGTGAAAGCCACAATTGCTGCAGCTTTTCTTCTTCAACGGCAGGAAAGTAAAGGTGATCTCAGTCCTGAAGCCTGGTAGGTGCTCCCTAGAAAAAACCTAAATGCTGTCTTTTCTCCCTGGGTCTGTTCTAGGAAGCCAGAGCCATGCAGTTCTCCAGCTCAGCCAGAGCAGTGGATGAAAATATAGACTATTTGTTCAAGGTCATCCTTATTGGGGACTCCAATGTGGGGAAGACGTGTGTGGTTCAGCATTTCAAATCTGGAGTCTACAGTGAGTCACAGCAGAACACCATTGGGGTGGACTTCACCGTGCACTCCCTTGAGATAGATGGCAAGAAAGTGAAGGTGAGGGGGGCACCAGGGGTCGCTCCATTGCTTTAGTTAGCCAGAGTCCCCATTTTAAGTAAGGTATAAACACAGAAAGAAGCCTTAAAGAGGATATTGCTAAGTCTACCTAAAGGTCATAATTTTTACAGTCCAAAAATAGGATAAACAGTCAAAAGAGGATTGACAAACTGGAAACATTTGCAATATGAGAAAGGGCTAGATTCTTTAATATGAAAAGGACTTTGATAAATGTCTAAGAAAAAAGACCAGCAACTATGTCATGGTACCTATCCATAATCCCAGCATAAGACTGAGACAAAAAGACTGAGGCCAGCCTGGGCCACATATTGAGTGCCAAGCTAGGCTGGGCCACATAATATGAACCTTGTCTCAAAACTAATCAGAGCAGGCTGGAGAGATGGCTCAGCGGTTAAGAGCGCCAACCACTCTTCCGAAGGTTGTGAGTTCAAGTCCCAGCAACCACTTGATGGCTCACAACCATCCGTAATGAGATCTGATGCCCTCTTCTGGGGTGTCTGAAGACAGCTATAGCAAACGGGGCCGGAGTGAGCAAGGCCGGAGTGAGCAAGGCCGGAGTGAGAAGAAAAAAATGTGTCTGAAGACAGCTACAGTGTACTTACATATAATAAATAAATAAAGCCTTTAAAAAAATAATCAGAGATAGGTGTAGTAGTACATGTTTTAGGCAGAGGCAATTGGATCTCTGTGAGTTTCTATGCGTTCAAGGCCAGCCAGAGCTGTTTGAGACCATGTCTCAAAAATAAACAGAAAACAAAACAAAACAAAACATAAAACATGGCCACAGACCAGGAAAAAAAAAAAAAAAACTTGCTTCATCAATTTTGTAAGAACAAAGTCAGTCCCAGCATGACAGCTTGCTACCTAGTCTGGTGACCTGAATTCCTTTCCTGGGCCCTACTCAGTAGGAGAAACTGTGCTCTCACCTACACATGTGTAGAGAGCAAGAGGTCCTTGTACACACAGATAAGAACTGGAGAATCCAGGAAAGTTAAACACACAGGTTTTACCTCTTCAAAAGAAAGAGATATTTACTTGTCTTCCTCTTGGAATGCCAAGAAGAGATATAGTTGACAACTTGGTGACCAAGTTATCTGTGGAACAAGGTTTCACCCATATCTCCCAGTATTTATATTTGCTTATCCCAGACCTTTGCCCTCTAAAGCTTGAGCATTGCTTCTAAGGCCATTAAACCCATCCTTATGAGAGATGTCACTTGTACTTTACAGTGGCCTATGTGACTTTTTTATTTTATTTTCAAGGCAGGGTTTCTCTGTAGACCAGGCTAGCCTCAAACTCAAAGACCTGCCTGCCTCTGCCTCCCACTGCTGAGATTAAAGGTGTGCACCACCACTGCCTGGCAACTTCTGTGATATCTTAGGCCAGACCAATCCTGACTCCCACAGGCTTTGTTTATCTTCATCATTCTCCCTAGACCTGGCATTCGACCTAAACCTTGAACAGAGCCTACCTTTATGGAAAAAACCCATTTGTACTTTTGTTTGTTTGTTTGTTTTTTGTTTTTTTGTTTTTCAAGACAGGGTTTCTCTCTGTAGACCAGGCTGGCCTCGAACTCAGAAATCTGCCTGCCTCTGCCTCCCAAGTGCTGGGATTAAAAGCATGCGCCACCACTGCCCGGCAGAGAGCCATTTGTACTTTGAAAAAAGTCTCAAAGTAAACATGTCTTAAACTTTGTTGCACACACAGGACTGAGTTCATTGTCATCAGAAAACGTTTTTCCAAAATTGTGCTGTGCTTAAATATTGGCTAAAATAAGCAACATGGTGTCAGACTCCAGAAGTTTGGCTCAGCACTGGCTAACTGAGTTGAGTTGAACCAAGTTTCATTCTTACCTCACCTGGGTCATTTCTTTGCTGACTGTGATGCTTATGGAGAAGCACAAACACATGTGTACCATGCACATATACACACAACCCATAAATAAAATGTAATAAATAGTAAGTATAAACACCCATTGTTACTCTCAGAGAACTATAAGAAAACGGGACAAGCCATCACATCCCTGTATTCCTAGCACTGAAGAGGCTGAAGCAGGAGGATCACAAGTATGGGCTACATAGAGAGAGATCCTGCCTCTAAACAAATAGACAAATAAATAACTTTTAAGAAGACATTTTTAGATCATTGGAACATTTTTATATGGTATCAATATTAGATAACACCAGGGAATTGGTGGCAGTGATGCTGGCATTGTGATTATATAAATGAATGTCTGTTTGTAGCTTGGAGAAGTAGTAAGTCCAGAATTCAAAAGGCAGAGGCAGGAGGATGACAGCAAATGTGACAAACAGCAGTCGGTCTGCTTAGTGAGAGCCCAAGCCATCCAGGGTTACCTAGAGAGACCCTATCTCATAGAGAAAAAAACAAACAAAAACAAAAAAACAAAAAAAACAAAAACAAAAAGCAGCTACTGTGTATTAATGTAAGTTCAGCTGAAGGGCTTGGCTGTCAAAAAACAGCACAAGGGAATCCCCAAAAAAGGAACACCTTAATAGTTATTGAATTGCAGTGTAGGAAGACTCGTTTTTTTAGTCTCTCCTGTTCGGTGGCCTGTTAGCAATGTTTTGTTAACAGATAAAAGGGGAGAGGAGCTGGCAAGATGGCTCAGCAGACAAAGGCTCTTGCCACCAATCCTGATGCCCTAGACACAAGTTGTTCTCTTGTACTTGTGAGTTTTCCACCCGGCCACTTGGTTCTCAGAAATAACGACCCTGAGGCTAATTATTTATTAACAAATGCCTAGGCCAATACCCTTGCCTCTGCTTCCTGACTAGCTCATTACTTAGATAACCTGTTTAATGTTTAAGTCATTCTATATCTACCACATCGTTGGTCCTCAGTTTTATGGTCCGAGGCAAAGCTCCCTGACTCTCCCAGATTTGCTCTCTTTCTCTGCCGGCACTCCCATCTCCTATTTCTCGCCTCTGCTCATTGGCCGTAGGGTTTTTATTGACAGTTGACGCTTCCGTACAATTCACAAGAATTTCTTTCCACGTCTTCTGATCTCCACACATACACCATGGCACATGGCCCCCAAACCCTAGACATACAGTTTTTTTCCTGATACTAAAGATTGTAACGAGGGCTTTGTACATGTTAAGCAAACACCATATCACTGAGTTACATTTTAGTCTTTTTTAAAATATGTTTTACTTTTGAGACAGTATCTAGCTGGCTAAGTCAGGCTGATACTGACATTGCTTTGTAGTACAGGCAGGCTTTGAACTTGTGATCCTCTTGCCCTGGCCTTGTAAGTAGCTAGGATTACAAATACCAAGCCAGGCTAAACACCAGTTTTTACATAAATGGTATGACACATGAGGTGAGCAGAGCTAGGCATAGAGACTCATGCCTAGGATATCTGTACTTGGGAGGTGGAAGCAGGAAGATCATGAGTTTCAGGAAGCAGGAAGATCATGAATTTCAGGCCCACCTCAGCTGCGTACTGAGTTCAAGGCCAGCCTGGACCATATGAGAGTTTATCTTAAAAACAAAAACTTATACACAGGGATGGAGAGACTGCTCAGTAGTTAACAGCACTTGCTTCTCTTGTAAAGGACCCAGATTCCCAACATCCACACAGCAGTTCACAACAATCTATTCTAGTTCACAACCTCCAGTTTCAGGCTGTCTGACCTCCAGTTCTGGGGTATCTGATGCTCTCTTCTAGCCTCTGTGGACACCAGGCACACATGTGGTGTAGGTGCACACACAAACACACACACACACACACACACACACACACCACATACATAGGCACACATGCATGCCTGGCATGCCTGCAAAATACACATAAAATTATTCTAAATTATTTTTTCTTTATTGGAAGGTGTGTGAGTTGGTGCTGATGTGATTGATGTTTCAGGATGCTACTGAATGTGGACATTCTGAGTGATCCTTTAAAACCAATGCAGTTCAGCCTATGCTATCTCCTTTGGGTAAATTTATGAATCCAAAAATCTAGGCCAAGGGATGTTTGCAGTCAACGGTCAAAAGAAAAGATTCAGGAATAAGGAGATCCTCCATCAATGGAAGAGACTCTCAGGGCTACTGCTACACTGGAGAGCACATTTTGGCCCTGCCAGTCCCTACTGAATCTGAATGAGTTGAAATAAGAAGATCTGGGAAATCATTTGATTTTTTTAAAAAAACTTATATTGTTTATTTGCTGCCCATGCCTCTAGCTGTGCCAGCATGCCTTCCACTGTGTGTTTGTGAAAGGGGGACACTCTGCCAGAGATGTCCCTTTACTAGGGGTCCCAGGGATTGAACTCAGGTCATCAGACTTGGCAGTAGCACCTTTACCCACTGAGCCATCTTACCAGCCCACAGGAAACTGTATGATAGCTTAAATGAAGGAATGTCCATGTTTCTAGAACTCCTGTCATGGCCTGTGTCCTTCTGCAGATGCAGGTGTGGGACACTGCAGGCCAGGAGCGCTTCCGTACCATCACCCAAAGCTACTACCGGAGTGCCCACGCAGCCATCATCGCTTATGACCTCACACGGCGGTCCACATTCGAATCTGTCCCACACTGGATTCATGAGATAGAAAAATATGGAGCCGACAACTTGGTCATCATGCTAATCGGTAGGACATGTTCCAAGCAGTTAGCTTCCTGACCTAACTCTGCTGGTGCTCAGCTTGCGTCCTTCAGTAGTGGACTATGAGATCCTAAGAGTCTGAAAGCAAGGTCACGTAATCCTAGGACTCTGGATAGTGAGGCAGGAAAATCAAGAGTTCTGGGGAAGCATGTGTAAGAGATAGTGAAACTCTCTTTTTAAAGGGGGTTGGAGATAGTTCAGTCAGCAAAGTACTTATTGTAAAAGCCAGAGGACATCAGTTCAGATCATCAAAACCAAGGTCAAAGGCAGGTGCTGTGGCATGCATCTGTAACCTAGCGCTGGAAAGGAGAAACAGGAGGATCCACCGAGTTCACTGGCCAGCCATTCTATCTGAATCAGTGAGGTCCAAATTCACTGAGACCTTGTCTCAAAAAAGAAGAGTAAATTGTTTAGGAGTCAACTTCTTGTGGTAGATTATACTGATGTCTGCCTTATAAAGGTCTTGGGCATAGGAAGTTCTCTTCTTAAAATGTCAATCAAGCTGGACAGTGGTGGCGCACGCCTTTAATCCCAGCACTTGGGAGGCAGAGACAGGCAGATTTCTGAGTTCCAGGCCAGCCTGGTCTACAGAGTGAGTTCCAGGACAGCCAGGGCTATACAGAGAAACCCTGTCTCGAAAAACCAAAAAAAAAATAAAGAGAAAAAATGTCAATCAAAGGGCTGGGCATGGTGGCTAGGGACAGATACTTCAGAGTTGAGGATTTGCCAGATTCAAGTCTGGTGGTACATTTGGTGTTGTGTAGAGCATAGCAGGACCTGGGCCAACATCTTTTTTTTTTTTTTTTTTTTTTGGTTTTCCGAGACAGGGTTTCTCTGTGTAGCCCTGGCTGTCCTGGAACTCACTCTGTAGACCAGGCTGGCCTCGAACTCAGAAATCCACCTGCCTCTGCCTCCCAAGTGCTGGGATTAAAGGCGTGTGCCACCACTGCCCGGCTGGGCCAACATCTTATAGACTGTGACTACAAGGTTCAGACTAGCCTGGGCAACATGAGAACCCGTCTCAAAGAACACAGTGGGGTAGGGCAAGATGGCTAAGTGATAGGGGCACTTGCCACTAAGGCTTAAGACTTTGAGTTCAATTCCCTAAGAAAAATAACTCTCGAAAGTTGTCCTCTGACATCCACATATGTGCTTTGGCATGAGAGCACACCGTAGTCCAACACAAGAAATAAACGCAATTTTTTTTTTTTTTAAAAGTAAGTACAAATTAAAGGGAAGGGGAGGGGGAAGAAGGTTCACTTTGGATAAAGACGTGTTCTGTTACTCATCATGTTACATTTACACATCTTTCACCCGAAGGGAACAAATCGGACCTGTGGGAGAAGCGGCATGTCCTCTTTGAGGATGCCTGCACACTGGCCGAGAAGTATGGCCTCCAGGCTGTCTTGGAGACATCCGCCAAGGAGTCCAGGAACATAGATGAAGTCTTTGTGCTCATGGCGAAGGAGTTAATTGCCCGAAACAGCCTGCACCTGTATGGGGAGAGTGCCCAGCAAGGTCTTTCCCAGGATTCCAGCCCAGTTCTTGTGGCCCAGGTCCCCAGTGAGAGCACCCGCTGTACTTGTTGAACGTGTGTGGGAAGCCAGCACAAGAGCGAGTATCTAGATGCCTGTGTCTCCCAGTAGCACTGCAGGCTGAGCCTTACTCCTAGCCTGGATGGGCAGAACAGACTCTGAGGAAAGGGGACATCACTGTCCTCCAAGACTCATATTAAAGTGAGGACTTCAGGCCCTGGAGGAAGAGGGTTAGGATGGATTTTCCTCATACTGGTCTCTGTCTCCCCAACATCCAGCTGTTTTATAGTGGAGTTTGCTTCTCTGTTGTACAAAGACAGTAAAGTGGGGAGCAGGAAGATGCAGAGAGGATATTTGGAACATTCTAGATATTTGGAAACAGCCCAGCCACGGTTGGGGATGGCCTGTAATGAAAAGCCAGTCTGCTTCCCGACAGTCACAGCCAGGTATTCTTCCTGAGGAGCAAGGCCTGTTGGCCTAGAAGCCAGAAATGCTTTTTTGCCAAATGGTCAGGAAACAGGAGGCAGATGGAACTGGCTTGCCCACGAGGATGGAAGAAATGCCTACCATGAATTCCTAAAACATCAAATTATCTCCTGTACAGAAGTCAGTCCTGTGTTGAAATTAAATTGTCCTTACATTATTAGCAAACCAGTGTTGTGTCGCCTCCCGTCAGATGTGGTCAAAGAACAGCTGATGCCTTCCTGCAGTGGAGAAACCCCCACTTTCAGAACTACAAACAGACGGCTAGGGTGTATCTAAGTGCTAGAGCATGTATAATGTTCTAGGTTCAATCTCCAACAATGCAAAAATAAAGAATTGAAAAACTAATGATAAATTGATTCAAGCATAAAGAAGGACCAGGGATGGTGGCATAAGACTGTAATCCCAGCACTGGGAAGCAGAGCCTGGAAGATTACAAGTTGGGGCCATCCTGGCTACATACTGCATTTGAGGGCAGCCTAGGTCTGCATAAAAGCCTGAGGTATTATATTTAAAAGTGTAAGGCTTGGTGATACAGACTTGTAATCTCTTCTACTCAAGAGACTGAGGCAGGAGGATCAAAAGTTCAGACCAGGGCTGATGAAATGGCTCAGTAATTAGCAGGTACTGCTCTTGCAGAATATCTGAGTTTGGTTCCGGGTACCCATATTGGGCCACTCATAACAGCCTGTAACTCTAGCTCCAGGCCCTCCTCTGGACTTCACAAGGACCTGCACTTATATACACATAGTTTGAGTGTGTACGTGCACCACACACACACAGACACAGAGAGAGAGAGAGAGAGAGAGAGAGAGAGAGAGAGAGAGAGAGACAAGCTTTTAAAAAGCCTAAGACCTACCTTGACTACAGAGCAAATTCAAGGCCACCCTGGTTGATTTATCAAAAAAAAAAAAAATAAAAAAAAATTCCTAACTAAACAAAGGGCTAAGGATATATAGGGGTAGCATACTCTCCTAACATGTTCAAGGGCTTGGGTTCAATCCCCACTACTGGAAACCAAACCAAACCAAAAATCTACCAAAAAGGAAAGGAGACACGAAAGAGGTACCATTAGAGTTACACCAAGTACATAAGGGATCCCAAAGCTTCAGGAGTCTAAGCCCCAGAGGGCAGCAGGCACCCTGCTGTCAGAAGCATTGGCAGCTAAAGGCTAATGACTGCCCTCTGTGACTGACAGAAGTTGGGGACATGGGGGTGGGGTGGGGAATCAACAGGCCCCTAGTTACCAACTCCAGTGCAGGAGGGAAGCACCACTAGCTGAAGTCTCTCCCCATGCTCCCTCCCTGCCTCCCGGTGCCATGGCTTGGCTCCCCCTCTCCCTGCTCTCTTCCTAGCACCTCAGCTGTAAGGGCTGGCTGGAGACAGAGAGCTCTCTCCAAAAGCACTCACATCCTAGTTGGGGAAGCCAGTCCTTCAGGCCATCTCTGTCCTTCCCTCTCCTCTCCTGACATCCTGAAGACCTTATGTTGATTATCCTCAGGTTTCTCCCAAGGACATTAGGTAGGATCGAGAACTTGACCTTAGCCAACAGTTGGAGACATGAGGGAATTTGAATTCTGACCTTCATAATAGATCCAGAAATGAATCTACCATCGCAGGATAAGAAGAGCAATGGAGAGAGCCTGTCTCTCCCAGTTCTTCCCTGCATAAACAGGAGACATTTTACACACACACACACTCTCTCAAGCTTCCTTTGAGAAACTCAGTTTTTATGTATTGTTTTTACTTTTGTGTGTGTGCATGAACGTGTGTGCACACACAAGTGCTATGGTATACTCTTGGCTGCCAGAAATTGAACTCTGATTACCCAGCTTGGTGGCAAGTGACATCACCCACTGGGCCATCTTGCAGGCCCACCCACAATGTTTTCCTAGAACACACACACAGGTTATTGGGTTATTCCCTCAGATTCTGGATATTCATCGGCTTTCAGTCCCTGAGAAAATGAGGCTGTGAGGGGGAGATGTTAACTTTTGCTAAGGTTCAGAAATTTCATTGTTGAGGCTGTGGTGGCACAGTTCATCACAGCAGGAGGAGGCTGTGTGGTGGCGGTGGGAGACAAAATGGAAGGGAGGGGTTAGAGTCCCAAGACCTCCTCCAAGTCATGCCACTGACTTAACCCTCAAAGGATCCACTTCCTGTTTTCTGCTTGCAGTGTCACGTACAGAGGCTTGATCTTTTAACACAGAGCCTTGAGATCTCTCCAGAGAACTAACAGAAAAGAGCCAATTTGGTCCTTCTCCCTCACTTTCTGGCCCATCATGTGATCTCTCCTTCTCAAACAAATGCCTGGCATTGTGGTACCATGCACCATAATGTTATGTTGTAAATGTATCTCTCAGCAGGGCCAGCACCATGACTTTTAACCCATGAGCTAAATAAACCAACTTTCCTTTTGTAAGTTACCTAGCCTCAGGTATTTCATTACAGCAATGTAGATGGACTACTGCCACCATCTGCTGAAGGTCAGTGTAAATGGTGGATGATTAGTGCCAAACATCCTGGACAAGATCATGACTTGGGGATGCTAGGCTCTCGCTGTGGCATGAGATCAGGTGGCTCCAGTGTAGGAGATGCTTCATTTTCAGAACTGTCACTGCAGAGATGGACTGTGCTTCTTATTTGAGATCTACTGGTCTCCCAACTTATAAACAAAGTAATGTTAAGTAATGTGTTCATCAAATGGTAGGCGGCTTTGGCTGCAGTGCTATGCAGATCTGAGACCCTTTTACTATCAAGATCTTACTGCTTTACTTACTCTTACCGCTTACCTCTAGAAAGCATCAGAATTACAAAACAAAAACAAATCAAGCAAACTAACTAGGGGAGGTGGAAAGGAGAGCATGGCTTGGTGGTAGAGCACTTGCCTAGCATGCATTAGGCTCTGAGTTTAAGTGCCAACATTCCAAATAAATAAATGAAAAGTTAAATAGGTTAAAAAGTTAATTTTTTAAAAGACAGTCTCATGTAGCCCAGGCTGGCCTTGAAGTCACTGTGTAACCAAAAAGGACCTAGCTGTCCTGACTCTCTGGTTTCTATCTCCCAAATACTAGAATTACAGTTGTACACTATCACTAACTCAAAAAACTCTGCTTTCTGGGCCAGAGTGATGACTTGAAGATTAAGAATGCTTGTTGCTCCTCCAGAGGACCTGAGCTCATTCTTGAGTTAGGTGGCTCACAACAGTCTAGCTCTAGATCTGACATCTCCTGGTCTCCGTAACTACCCAGCTACAAATGTGGGTACTCACTGCAAACACACACACTTAAAACTAAAGACACATCTAAAGGCATTAAACAATTTAGCCATAACATGCATTTAATCTCAGCACTCATGAGGCAGAGACAGACAGATCCCTGTGAGCGCAAGTCCGGCCTGGTCTACAAAGTAAGTTCCAGGACAGCCAGATAGTGAGACCTTGTCTTGAAGAAAAAAAAAAAATCCCAAAACAGAAACAAAACAAAAATTTTAAATTGCCCCGGCCCACGGGGTCATCAACGTGGACCTAAGGAGGGGACGGACGAATGAAGAGACAAGAGACACAAGGACCTGGGAGCAAGACAGAATCTCTCTGATCAAGCTCCAACGACTTTATTTCTCACACAGCTTTTATAGCCAGAGAAGGGGAAATAACAAGTGTGGGGAAGAAGAGAAAGGCAATATTCTGCCAACGGAATACATCTCTATCTTAACTGCCTAACCTCGAGCTGATCACCTGGTTTCTGAGAAACTAAAGCTAACAATTCAGGAAACGGAAACTTAGGCCCACGGCCATTTTGTCCTAACAACTCAGATTCAGGTTGGCTCCCGACGTAAAATCTGGGAGGTGATGGCATGCATCTTTAATCTCAGCACTCAGGAGACAGAGGCAGGCAGATCTCTGTGAGTTCTAGGCCAGCTTGGTCTACAGAGTGAGTTCCAGGTCAGCCAGGGCTACACAGAGAAACCCTGTCTCCAAAACAAAAGAAAGAAGGAAAGAACAAAAAATAGAAAGATCTCTTGAGGCTGAAGAGATGGCTCAGTGGTTAACAGCACTGACTACTCTTCCAGAGGTCCTGAGTTCAATTCCCAGCAACCACATGGTGGCTCACAACCATCTGTAATGGGATCTGATGCCTTCTTCTGGTGTGTCTGAGGACAGCAACAGTGTACTCGCATACATAAAAGTAAATAAATCTTAAAGAAAAGAAAAGATCTCTTTTAGATGCCCTTGTGGGTTTTTGTTACTGTTTTCCCCTGCTTTTTGCAGAGCTGGAGATTGAACCTAGTGAGGACACATGGCCTGTTCAACTGGGAAAACTAAGGGCTTAGGCTCATTGCACATAGGCAGACAGGAGAGGTCACAAACTCTTTCCTCACAAAGAACATCAGACCACTCAGCAATCTGAGAAAGACTAAAATGTATGTTTAAAATAACTACAGGCCAGAGGATGGCTCAGAATGTTTAGAGAGGTTTACTGCCCAGGCTAACAACCTGAGTTTCATCCCTAGGACTCACACAGTGAAAGGGGAGAAGTAACTCCTGCAAGTTGTCCTTTGACCTCTACATATACACAATGACATGTACACACATGCATATAATGGCATACACATATACACACAATGGCAAGCACACGCACGCGCGCGCGCGCGCACACACACACACACACACACACACACACACACACACACACACACCGTATCCCCAAGGGCTAGGGATAAAGCTTAGTTGATTGAATGCTTGCCTCTGCACACACCCTGGTCTTCAACCACTAGTACCAAGTGTGGTAGTACATATTTACAATCTTAGCACTTGGAAAATAGAAACAGGACACAGAAGTACATACAAGGTTATCCTCAGCTACACAACAAGTCAGAGGGACAGACTGGGATACAAGAGACCCTGTATCCATCAATCAAACTATTAGAACCTAAAGCTAGTGTTGTAGTGTATGTCACTGATCCCAGCACTTGCCCTTGGGTATTTAAGACAGAAGGTCCTAAGTTCACGGCCAGCTGGGACTGCATAGTAAAACCCTGCTTCAACGAACAAATGCCAGTGTCATTTGCTTTGTTTGTTCTGAGACAGGGTCTCAATATGTATCCCTAGCTGTCCCAAAACTCACTAGGCTGACCAGTCTGGAACTGAATTCAGAGATCTACCTCTGGTATGCTGGGATTAAACACTCATGACACCATACCCAGCAGCACTCTGGAGGCAGGTGGATCTCTGTGAGTTCCAGGTCATCCTGGTCTACATAGTAGGTTTCAGGATAGCCAGGTATAAACAGAAAACAAAAAACAAAACAAAACAAAACCACCAACAACAAAAAACCATAAAACAAGATAATTTGTATGTTGAAAGGAAGTGCTCACCATTGGGTCACTGGAATGCAGCCCTGTGGATGCACACTCATCCTACCTTGCTCTAGTGCTCTCACCAGCACTTTGAAAGTTTCTTCAGCCTCTATGATTTATACACTTTGGGGAATGATCTAGACTCAGTCCTCCCTACAGGTCCCACGTGGGAGAAGAGTCCACCCGGATACTAGCAACCTCTTACTAACCACCCAGGGCTACTGATAAAACTCTCAACCACACACTTGAGAGGGACCCAGGAAAAATGTAGATAGGGTGAGGGGATTTTGTGGGTTATATGCATCAAAGTCTTGCCTATTAAAAGCGAAGCAGTCTTTCCCAAAGTTTGGCAGGTTAATAACTGCCCTGTAAAACATTCCCAGAGGACCTGGCCTCTCAGACTTGGCACTGGGCAGGCTGGGTGAACTAAGATTACAACGACCTTCACACATCCTGGATATTCTATAGCTGGCAACCGGGGCGTTACATGAGATCAAGATCCCAAAGGGACATTTTGGAAAAATAAAGATTAAAAAAATGTTTCATTCAGTATTTCTATTTGTCTAGGGGTGTGAAATGCATGAGAAAATACTTGTTAATATTTCATTGCTCATAAATTGTCCCTGAGGAGGCTGTGGGCAGAGTTTCGAGCTTCCCAATGGTGACTGGCAGAACCTGTGAGACGGAGGTGTATCAGTGCCTGCCCCGAGAAAGCTTGGCCTGATTGGCCAGTCAAAATACCATCTAATATGGCTGGCAGTCTGGTGAAGTTATGGTGTTGTGTGAATCAATCAACAAAGCTGTCTGCAAGGATAATAGTGGAGAAAACGCAGTTCTTCATGCCTGAGGGTGTTGATCTAGCCTCTCACCTGGCTGGGAACTAAGTAGTTCCAGAGCCAAGATTTGAGCTGGTGAGATGGCTTACCCACCAAAGCCTAATTAGCCTGAGAGTAGTTCCCAGAAGCTATTTAGTGGAAGAAGAGGACACTTCCTTGCACAAGCACACACACATACACTCACAGACACACAAATTTAACAACAAATTTAAATATGGTCTAAGAAAAGTCAACTCTTACATGGTTGGAGCGATCTTCTGTGGCTCTAATTTCTCCCTTTATTTACAGCTTGTAGAGACTTTATTAAAAGGAGAAACTGTCTTCGATCTCAGAAATGCCGATTATCTATGGTTTGTAACAGGGAAGTACCAAATGAGCACCTGCAATCCACGAAACCTAATCAGAAAGCTGAAGTCAGCTTCCTGCTCCAGCTGAACTGTACCAGATTGTAAGCCAGGTATGGTGCACACCTTTAAATCCCAGCACTCAGGAGGTAGAAGCTCGAAGATCTGTTATTTCCAGGAGAGCCAGAGCTACAATGAGACCTTGTCTGGAAAATACGGAGATTGAAACAAAGTAACAACAAAACCCAAGATGGTCTACAGAGATTTGAAGCCTGATTGACATTCTGATTTCTCAAAAGCAGGTTGGGTACCACGTAGCTTTTTACCTAAGTTTGTTTAGCATCAGAACCCAACACCTGTGTGTATTACGGGTTTTGCCTGCATGTATGTTTGTGTATTTTGTGTGGATCTGGAGCCCAAGGTCAGAAGAGGATGTTAGATCCCCAGAAACTAGTTAGGGATGGTTATGAGCCAACACAGAGGTCCTCCATGTTGAACTCAGGTTCTTTTTAAGACAAGGTCTCATTCTGTAGCCCTGGCTCGTCTGGAACATACTTTTAGCACCAGCTGGCCTTTCACTCATGCTTACCTGCCTCTGCCTCCCAAGTTCTGGGATTAAGTCCTGTGCCACACGCCTGACTTTAGGACAGGTTCTCCTGTAGTTCAGAGCCAGGCTGGTCTACACAGTTCAGGACAGCCAGAGCTTCCTGTGAGGCCCCGCCTTAAACAAACAAGTCCTCATTTTCCTGTGACAGCAGTTTTTAATCAGGGGAAGACAAGACAGGACATGGCATTAAACTGTGACAAAGATATGGCAAGCCAACAGCTACTTCACCCAGGTTTATTTCCCCTCTGTCATGTCCCTTGGCTATGTGTCTTCTTCATGGTGACTGAGGCTGATGACATAACTATTTCTCACAGAACTTCCTTCCATGGAAGAGGAGACACATAAGGCTCCCCCCCCCCCCCAGGGTTTCTCTTCATAGCCCTGGCTGTCCAGGAACTCACTCTGTAGACCAGGCTGGCCTCAAACTCAGAAATCCGCCTGCCTCTGCCTCCCGAGCACTGGGACTAAAGGCGTGCACCACCACTGCCCGGCTAAGGCTCTTGACTTTTGACTGATTTAAATATTTGGTGTGTGATTTTTTTTTTTGTCTTCATGTATGTCTTCATGTCCCTCCTAGTGACCTTGGGAGGATGAGAAGCTAGTGAACAGGACAGTTGTGAGGACCAGACAAAGCCTCCACTAGGAGGCATCCCACCTCCTCCCAACCCCAAACCTACGGCATCTTCTCGATTGTTTTGCTGGGGACTGAACTCTGGATTTGTTTTTGTTGTTGTTGACTTTTTTTCAAGACAGAGTTTCCATGTGTATCCCTGGCTGTCCTGGAACTCACCTTTGTAAATGAGGCTAGGCTCAAACTCAAGAGAAAAGCCTGTCTCTGCCTCCCAGTGCTGGGATTGGAGGTTCGTACCACCTCTCAGCTCTAGCGTTTTAAAATAAGACCTTACTTACGTTTGTGCTGTATATGGGTTTGTATACGAGTGCAGAGAGTCTGGATCCCCTACAAGTTGCAGTTATAGGTACAGGCAACAGTGATGGGCCCAATGTGGGTGCTAGGAACCAAGCTTGGGACCTTTCCAAGAGCAACAACATGCTCCTAACCACTGAGCCACCTTTCCAGTCCCTGAGCTTTAAGCTTTTTAAAAGATTTGGGCCATCTGTGGACCAGGATGGGCTTGAGAAACACTGAGTTCCCATCTTTGTCTCAAGTGTGGCTAAGTGCTGGAGGGGGGTGGGGAAGGGCACAGCAGACCAGTTGAGGTACTAAGGTACAATGGACCTGCTGTTCTTCCAACATATCCAGGTCTGATTCCTAGCACCCCCATTTAAACAACCCGCAATGCTATTACACTCCTTTAACTTAGTACTTGGGAGGCAGAGGCAGGTGGAACTCCGTTCAAGGCCAGCCCAGCCTATGAGCTCCAGTGAGACCCTTTCTCAAAACAAATAAAATGTCCCACAGGTATTATTTTCTTGCAGAGAACCTGAGTTCAAGTCCCAGCACCCACATAATGGCTGACCACCTCTGTAACTCCATTTCTAGAGGATCTGATGCCCTCACCCTCTTCTGACCTCTGCAGGTATCAAGCATGTGGGACAGACATACAGACAAAAAACATTCCCACACATAAATCTGAAAAAAGAAGTCTGTCTGGGGAACTTGAGAGCTAATGGGTATCACCAAGGGTTTGGTTTGACACCAACCTCTGAACTCCACAGTAAGATTTGCCTCAAAAAACGTTAATTGGCTGGGCAGTGGTGGCGCACGCCTTTAGTCCCAGCACTTGGGAGGCAGAGGCAGGTGGATTTCTGAGTTCGAGGCCAGTCTGGTCTACAGAGTGAGTTCCAGGACAGCCAGGGCTACACAGAGAAACCCCGTCTTGAAAAAAAAAAAAAATTAATTGGAAGGGCTGGAGAGATGGCTCAGTGGTTAAGAGCACTGACTGCTCTTCCAGAGGTCCTGAGTTCAATTCCCAGCAACCACATGGTGGCTGCTCACAACCATCTGTAATGGGATCTGATGCCCTCTTCTGGTGTGTCTGGAGACAGCTACGATGTACTCATATACATAATATAAATAAATAAATAAATAAATAAATCTTAAAAAAAAAAAAAAAACAAACAGAACACCCACATACATAAAAAATGTGAATAAATCAATCCTGCAAAAATTACTCTTTCAAGCCAGGTGTAGTGCCCCACACCATCAATCTCAGCACATGGGGGAGGGAGAGGCAGGAGGATCTCTGAGTTCAGGGCCAGCCTGGTCTGCATGGCTACATGGGGAAATCCTAACTCTAACAAACAAAAGGATTAGTTTTTTAAATTCCCAATCCCCTGTCTTCTTTGGGAACCTGAACCAGGCTTCACTATACACACATATTACCAGGAGAGAGAGAATAGTGAACTTATGGATGAAGGCAGCCTGGCCATCTCAAAGAGACACACTTCTAGCCAATCTACACAGGACTGAGAACAAAACGAGCAACTCTGATAATCTGCGGTTCTGAAACCAGGTCATTACACAACAAGAAGACCAACTTTTTTTAAATTGTTTTATTTGGGAAAAGTGCTTCTTACAAAAGGGCAGCTGTAAAATACAGAGACCTCTGCAAAGATGGCGTGTTTTTCTTAAGTGAAAGACTGGGTGAGTTCCGGGGAAGCAAGACAGAGGGACAGATCCGAACATCTCCCAAGTTACTTCAGGAAAGAGAGCATCAAAATGCAAAGGTGAAATTCCCGCCAAGGAATTTCAGCAACTTAACTTCTGCTTGTCTTGTAGGTGGTCACACCCTCCCTTCTTCAGTTCGAAAGGGGTTCATTACTTCTGCAAACTGACTCCTCTCGTACAATCAACACCTCAGTTTGGAATCCACTTGTCTTGCTGTCAAAGCTCAGGGATGGAAATGAGGCAGATACCCACAAAAACAAGCACAGAACCTCACAACAGGACCCCTCAAATGAGGACAAAGGTTTTTCCAAAAAGTGCCTGGACTGTAAAGGCTTGACTGTAAAACATTCAAAACATCAGTGTGTCCAAGACCCAGCTTGTACTGATAAAGGGACAAGCGGGTCATTTAACCTCTACAGCTGATCCCGTTTCTCTAGCATACAGACAGACAGCTACTGCTAAGTTACCAACTACTGACATACTGCTTGGTCCTTTAAGATCTACCTGACACATGTGGCTGAAACCACTAACCCACATCTGCCCACTAAAGCTAAGAATACTGCACCTATGCACAGATGGGAAGCTGCTCACATGCTCGCCCATGCTCACCCACCAAGTCCATAGACCCTTGGGAGTTAACTGCCAGCTCTGCATTGATGGAACGCCACTGCATCCTTCATGTTTTTAGATTTTTCTGTTAACTTCAACACATCTGCACCTGGTTCTGGTTCCCCAGTAGTATTTCTTGCGTGCAATTAAACAAGAGCCCAAAACCACAGGACAAGCACATGTGATGGAGATCACAGGGTAGGGAACATAAAACCACGAAGATGCAGATCGCACAGACCTCGGGGAGCCCTCCTACATCTAGCGCAGAGAGTGACTTGCCAACCTAGGTCCCTTTTTTCCCAATCGCCCCTTATCCTTGGACCCCAAAGCACAGTCAGTGCTTTTTCCTTTGAACCTCAAAGGGGTCTCAAAATGAGTGTGCAAAGTCCATGAACACAACCTGGCTGAAAACAGATGACGCAACAAACCTACACTAACTGTCTGACAGTTAAATTCATGTTACAAAAAAACTAACTTTAAGATTTATTTTTGTAACTTTTGAAACAGAGAAAACCACACACTCTTGGGGGAAAGGTGAGGGTAGAGGAACAGGCCCTGGGTAGTGATCACAGCACCTGGAGTTTTGAGAGGCCTGCCTAGGAGAGCCACACGCACTGCCACACAGCACAGGGGACAGCTACTGTCTGAGGCTCCGCAGACCAGTTCCCGAGCCACGCAAAGCTGCTATAGATCCAAGTCATAAAAATCCTCCAGCTCGTCGTGAAAAAAGTCCCACTCGTCCTCAGAGTCTGTCAGCTCGTCGTCCCCACCTGCAGCCAAAAGCATAAGCAACATCTCGCCCAGCTCAAAGGTGACAACCTCCTCTTCGTCGTTGTCAAAGGGGTTGTTCTCTCTCTCCTCAATGAGC
Source organism: Rhynchomys soricoides (assembly GCA_019843965.1). Lineage (NCBI taxonomy): Eukaryota > Metazoa > Chordata > Mammalia > Rodentia > Muridae > Rhynchomys > Rhynchomys soricoides. The sequence goes on along the minus strand of JADRCH010000064.1, from coordinate 7,387,569 downwards.
TCCCAGAAGTGGCTCCTTCGTTGGGCCTGTAAGAAACAAGGCCATGATAGGGGTGGCACTGTCGAGCAGTGTCTTCTATCCTGTTGCTTATAAGGCAAACCATGTGGCACAGAGGGAGGGCATGGCGGACCAGAGGTCTCCCTTAGTCCACCTTGCCAGTGCCTCCCTTGGGCTATTTGCAGCCAACATCTTAGGTTAGGGCTTTGAGCGTGTTCCTTTCCTACTCCTCCCGTCTTCTGAGGTCTGACTCCTTTATTCTAGTCTCCCCCCACACCTGAGTGTCATTCTCCCCTACCCCAATATGTGCAGGACTCAACTGACAGTGTGCTATTTCCCCTCCTTTATAAAAACAGTGAGAGTTACCCGGTATCTGCTTGGTGTTCCCACTTTCTGCCTCTGTGGCTCCTCTCTACGGCCATCAGGGTACGCATGCTTGTAAAAACAGTTCCCTCCAAATGGGCAGCTCCCACGGCCTTCATCAAAATACCTGCACGCCTTGTTGCTGGAAAGGAAAATATCGCAACCCTTATTCACAGTGGACTTCAGGCCTGTACCGACTCTCATCTGGGGCTTCTCTTTAACAGGGGCAGAACCAAGACGTCAGGGCACAGCCCCCCAACATGTGTTCTTAGAAACATGTGCTCCAAACACGGACTAGAAACATCTCTGCTTAAATGTACATGGTTTACCAGCGCTAACACCAAGTGAAAATCCCAATACACAAGAATTCATAAGGCAACTCTTATGACCTGGAATGGACTAGAACCCCCTGCACAGGCTTTAGCTAGAGTGGAGACCTCACTGTAACAGTCCCTCAGCATACACCCAAGGACTGTGTTAAAGTTAAAAGCATGAGACAAACTGGGTAAGCAGTTATTGAGGTGACAAAGGAAATGGTCCTGTGCAGTAAGGAAAGGGTAGGAAGCAGGAGTGCATAGCGCAGCACTGTGCCATCCGAGTGAGCACGGCTGCTCGTACCTCATGGCCTCCTTGTATTTCTGAATGAGTTTCTGCTTCTCTTCTTTCTCCTCCACCCAGTACTCACTTGGAATGACAAAGTTAGATGTGATCCGGCATTCGGGGCAGGACCTGGGAAACAATGAACAGGCTGCAATGCACATTCCCCCCTCTATGCCCGCTCTTTAGGACACACCCCGGCGTGTCATGAGACTTAGGTTAACTGACAGGCACATGAGCATTAGCAGAAAGGGATTCCACATAGTCACAACTGACCCTTTCATTGGAGGAAAGACAAACTCCTTCAGAAATCAACTCAGTGGCTAGCCAGGTTTTAAAAAAGACTTAGGTAAAAAACAAAAACAAACAAACAAACAAAAAAAAAAACAAAAACAAAAGAAGACATTTCACACAGACTCCTTCTTTCGTTTAAATAAATTTATTTCTTGTAACTTTGCTCTGTTTGGATTATGTGGCTTTTGTTCAGTTATGAGAACAGTTTTTAAAGGATGGTGGATTTTTGGCTAGCTTAATGGATGGTATAGGAAAGTGGAAAACGCCAGGAAACATACATTCAGAGCTAGATATGTTCACGAAGCCTAAACTGTCTAATCCATTAAACACAATCTCCTCAAAAAGCATGAAGACTCTGCTAACTGATACATATAGATAGGCCAACTAACCTAGCATCTAGCTGAAGTACAAAGAAGAGATCCCAATTAGAACACCCAGGTTCATGATAAAATACATGCATTTAAATGTGGTCCTTCTGGTTGGAAGTTGGCACAAGATACTAAATTCTTCCCGAAAATAGAAAGCACAAATGAAGATTGGGGAGGAGTCTCACTTTATGATCTTGCTCTCAAATTGTTTAGCACTTCTCCACTTGCGAATACACTTGAGACAGTAGGTGTGGTTGCAGTTGGAGAGAATCCCAAAGCGGCGCTCGCTGGGGTTGGCTTTCTCATAGACCACCTCCATGCAGATACCACACACCATGTCCTTGCTGCGCTGAACAGCAAAAGAGAGCTCCATGTCCTTCTCATGGGCCTCAATGCAAGACTGGAAGAAGGGAAGAGACAAGAGGCACAGTGAGGCCACTGCAGTCCTGAGACTTCACAGTCAGGGTCCCATCGAGACTGTTTCCGATCTGATCTGGTAAGGGCTTTGTCAGAAGCCCCTGTAGTGCTCACATCACTACAGTTGAGCTGGGAGGACTCAACTTCCAATATTTGAAAGATTATCCAATTCTCTGTATCCGGGCCCTGAAGAGCTCCACCCTTTCAAGTCCCCCGAATCAAAGACCCTATTAACTTCATTGATGTTTCAGTTTCTAGGTGGAAAACGGAGGATTGAAGCCTTCATTCAAATCTTTAGGCTACTAACACTTAGGAGGTGGAGGCAAAGGGGGCAAGCCCCATGCTACATGAGACTTTGTCTCCAAAGGAAAAGAAAGGATAGTGGGCTGTGGTGGCACACACCTTTAATCCCAGCACCCAGGAGGCAGAAGCAGGCCGATCTCTATGGGTCTGAGGCCAGCCTGGTCTACATTTCAAGTTCTAGGACAGCCAGAGCTATGTAGAGACCCTGTCTCAAAAATAAAAACAAACAAGAAAAAAGAAGACTACTAAAGTAAATCTGAACAGGTACCAGGTGACAATTCTGTAGGGTACATTATTTCCATATTCCTTCAAAGGGGTCGTTTCAGTGACTCATAATATTCTGAATTCTCCTCAGTACCTATTTTCTTTACCCACCTCCATTCTGAGACGACATGGATAATGTTATTATCAAAGGGCAACAACAAGCCTAGCAACCCACACATAAAGGTGGGGGGAATAGCTCCTCAGAATTGCCCTGTCTTCTACAAAGGGATGTGGCATTTGTGAGCACACATGAAATAATAAACTTAAAAAGAAAGCTGGGTGTAGGGCTGGAGAGATAACTTTGCTGCTTCAAAGGATTTGGTTCAGTTCTCAAACACCACTAAACCTCAAGGCAGCTTCACGGGTGTTGTTCCGGAGAATCTGACACCTTCTGGCCTCTGTGAGCACTGCATGGGTGCACCACCCATACATATAAAATAACTAAATCTTTAACCTCAGTGCACTGCCATTGGCAATGTAAACAGGGCAGCACTACACATCACCAGCCAGTCAGCCAGACACTCAAAAGTGCTAAGCAGAAATATTAGCTGACCCAGCCATTACACCTCCAAAGGGCAGCCTGATAAACCACCTAGTAAGTCAGAAGGCCTACTGCCAGGCCTAGCAAACCAAGTTGAAGTACTGGGCTTCACACAGTAGGAAGGAGAACCATAGTCCAAGCTGTCCACTGACCTCTCCATACATGTGTGGTGACATAAACCCCCCCACACACACAATGAGTGAACTCATGTAAAAGCTACTTCTAAAGGATAGCTAAGCTAGACACATGTTCACAAAACCAAAAACTTGCACACAATGAAACAATCCAAATATCCGTCAAGTAATTAAGAGAGAAACAGTATTGGAGCAGGGAGGATTCCTCAGTAAACTGCTCATCGTAAAAGCATGAGCACCTGGATCTGGGCTCTTGGTATGTGTGTGAAAGCCAGGCACAGCAAGTGCATTCATTTATAATCCCAGGACTGAGACATGGAGACAGGCAATCCAATTGGTGGCTCTGGACTAAGTGAGAGACCTTGCCTCCATGTAAGCACACCCACATATAAACACACACACACACACACAGAGTAGCCATACAATCAACATGCAACTACAAGATGAAGTACGGATACATACTCCAACAAGGAAAACCTTAAAAAACATCATCTAAATGAGAGGAACCAGTCACTGAAGGCCATACATACTGAGTGATTGCAGCTATACAAATCATCCAGAGTCGGCAAAACACCCAGAGAAACAAAGTAGACCCACTGTTGCCAGGAGCTCAGGGAGAAGCGGGGCAGAGGCCGACTACTAAGTGGGTAGAAGGTTTCTTTGGGGGATGAAAACACTCTAACTTAGAATTATGGTGATAGCTAGACAATGCTATGAATATTTAAAGGCAAGGAAATATGTGTTTCAAAAGAATTAAGAAATATGAATCTCAGAAAAAGTTAAAAAAAAAAAAAAAAAAAAAGAAAGAAAAGAAAAGAAAAACAAATCAGAACAAAAACCAAAAAACTACCAACTACCTTTTAAATGCCCATGGTCAGGCTCTGGACCAGAACTTGTCTTTTCAGGAAGTACGTACTGCCTTAGCCCAGCTCCCTAGACCTCCTGCCTTTGGCCTCTACCATGCTGGACTACATAGGTATATCTTGACAAACCCTCTAAAAAAATGTGCACGAAGTACATCACCACTTATTGGCTCCTCATATTTAGCACAAGCTGCTCTGAGCACTTACTTTTATGTGCTGTGACCTCTGGGCAGCATCCATTGGGTGTAGGACCTGCAGGCCACACATGTCACAGGAGTCTCCGTGGAGATACACACAGTTTTCCCCATAGCGACACTCTCCCACTGCAGCATAGGGGCAAAGCTGCTTCTTTGTCTCCACCGCAGTTGGCTCCTTCTCTGACTCTTCCTTGGTCACTGAGCCCTGCAGGGGTACTTCAGTGCAGGAAGGGGCAGCTGAAAATGTTTAAGATGGTAGTAAAGGTCCAAATACAAAAGACAATTATGAACTATAAGGTAACAGAGAATAGTAATTAAAAAAAAAAGTTAAAAAAAAAAACAAAAAACTTTAATGAAACCTAAAATCAAGCCTACTGAACAAACTTTCACTTCTTCCCCTTGGTTTTTTGAGACAGGGTTATACAGCCAGGCTGGCTTAGAACTCACCCTCTGCCTAGCTCGGAATAGCCAGTGATGGGAATACATGTACAGACCACCACTGTCCAGCTCTGTTTTGTTCTTTCTGGTTAGATCTGAATAACCCAGGCTGGCCTTGAACTCAGCAATCCTCCCATCTCAGCCTCTCTAAAGCTGGCATTACAGGTATGTGGCGCCAAAAGCCCAGTTCTGAATGTGACTTTCTTTAGAAGTGAAATGTAGTATTAGTAAGTACTGGTTAGTAGGGGTAGATCATCAGGAGAATCAGGAGTTCAAGGTCATCCTTAACTACTTGAGGAATCTGAACCATAAGAGACCCTGTGTCAAAAAAACAAAACATCAAAGGACTGGTTGTGGGCAGTGTGTAGCTTAATGGGAAAGCATTTGCCTAGCATGTGCAAAGCCCAAGGTTTGATCCCAGCACCACCAGGAGCAGGCAGGGGACAGCATTCGGAGACACTTCAGTTTTTAAACATGAATTCATTTTATTGTAGTTCAAAAAAATGTCTTTTACTTCATCTTTAAATCTTAGATAACCCAATCTAACGTGTTGACAGTAGGTTAAGCTCAAGCACTGCAAACAGCAAAGCTGACACTGAGTTCACCGTGGCCTGTCATTTAGCCCTTTGATTGCAGTTTACAGGGTCCTCACAATACTTACTACGGCCACAGTAGGGCTGCCCAGGGACAAACTCAATGGCATTCACCCAGTCCTCTGAACCTGCTCCTACAGTTGGAAAGTTTGGGTTTCGTGACTCAGCTTCGCCTGGATTCATTTCAGCAAGTGATCCTACGCCAGAAGAGAGACTTGAGGAAGCAGCGAGGGATGGTTTTGCACTCAGATCTGTAGCAGTCACTTCTTCCTGTTTCCGTGGCTTGCTGTGTTCGTATCTGACACAGAAAAGTAAGCAGTTACTGTTGAGCTACACAGAGCCCCAGACTCTTTTCAAACTTCATGTGACATGTTCCTATTTATGTGCATCTGTATGTGTGGGTGCCCACAGAGGCCATAAGATCACATTTAGATCCCTAGGGCCAACGGCAACAGGCAGTTGGAAGCTGCCTGATATTCAGGTCCCTCCACCAGCAAGCATGCTTAACTGCTATGCCATCTCTCCAGCCCCTAGACAGCCCTGAAATAGAGGTTTTGGCTGTGTAACTCAAGCTAGCCTTGCAATCATTATATAGCTCATGCTGGTTTCAAATGCATGGATCCTCCTGCCTTAACAGCTTAAACGCTAGACTACAGGCATACAACAACAAACCTGACCTTGTCCTTTTCAACCTTGCAATGCCAGGGATCGACTCCAACCATGGCCTTGTGCATCTAGACAAGGACTGAGCTATGCCCACAGCCTAACACATCTGGAGTGGAGCTCCTGACTCAGTGTGTCTAGGAACCCTCACTATGATGTCATACTGCTGATCAAGGCATGAGACCCAGACTTAGGAAACTTGTACAGGGTCAAGTACAACTGGATGATGGCACACACCTACAATGTCAGCTATCTGGGAGACCGAGGCAAGAGGATTCCATGCTTAAGGCCAGCCTAAGAAACCTGCTGAGACACTGCATCAAGACAAAATTTAATAAAGGTTGTCCTATACAATAGTAGCACCTGGTAGGCTAAGGCAGGACAATTACTGCAAATCGAAGCCATCTTGTGCTATAAATTGAGTTCTATTCCCCACCCATCCCTCAAAAGAAGCTAGCAGACAAAAACAAACAAACAAACAAAAAGCTAAGCATTTTCAATCAATTTTTTTTTTTTTTCTCACTACCTGTTAGTAATAATGAGTGTCTACCAGGCCAGGGGACCTGTGCCTCCTACAGGACAAGCAGCCTAAACGAAGCCTCCTTGGGAAAGAAAACTGTTTGGAAATGGACAACAGTTAAGCAGGGCAGCAGCTGCTAGGGCCTCTGCCACCACTTTGGAGCTTGCCTCAAAAAAAAAGAAAGAAAGAAAAGAAAAGAAAAATATAAAGAAGCAAACAAGAATCTTTATTATAAGAATATATTCAAAAGTAAGTGGAAAGAATATGAATACATGTAAAAGACAGGCCCTGTGGTGGCACACACCTGTAATTCCAGTCAGACAGATCTCTGAACTCAAGGTCAACTTAGTCTACATAGCAAACTGCAGGACAGTCAGAGCTATAGAGCAAGAATGTCTCCAAAATAATAATAAATAAGCTACATTATCAAATCTTCCCAATGAGACAATTATTCCCTTATAGATCTTGTCCTGGCTGGTTTTGTGTGTCAACTTGACACAAGCTGGAGTTATCATAGAGAAAGGAGTTTCAGTTGAGAAAATGCCTCCATGAGATCCAGCAGTAAGGCTATTAGAGATCTCTATTAGAGATCATGGGGGGAGGGCCCCTTGTGGGTGGTACCATCTGTGGGCTGGTAGTCTTGGGCTCTATAAGAAAGCAGGCTGAGCAAGTCAGGAGAAGCAAGCAAGTAAGAAACATCCCTCCATGGCCTCTGCATCAGCTCCTGCTTCCTGACCCTGCTTGAGTTCCAGTCTTGACTTCCTATGGTGATGAACAGCAGCATGGAAGTGTAAGCTCAATAAACCCTTTCCTCCCCAACTTGCATCTTGGTCATGATGCTTGTGCAGGAATAGAAACCCTGACTAAGATCTGCATAGAATATGTTTCTGAAGTAAAAACTAAGTAGATACCAGGAAGGATTTAAAAAAAAAAAAAAACAAGAAAAGCTATGGCCAGCAAGATGGCTCCAGGGCTGCTGACCAGTGGTCGCTCACACCTTTGATCCCAGCACTTAGGAGGCAGAGGCAAGCGGATTTCTGAGTTCGAGGCCAGCCTGGTCTACAGAGTGAGTTCCAGGACAGCCAGGGCCACACAGAGAAACCCTGTCTCAGAAAGAAAAAGAAAGAGAATGACTTCCAAACATTTGTACCCCACAGCTAACTATCAATGTGTTGGTCACTCTATGTATGTACCTATCCATCCATCCATCTACCCACCCACCCACCCTTCCATCTGCTTATCTGTGTACGGCTGAGATATTGACTATAAGTCTTACCTAGTGTGGAAGTTTTTATCCTTGCACTCATCCACCAGCCACCAGCCATCTGTCTATCTGCTATGTAGCTGTGACACTGGCTACAAGTTTTACCTAGTGTGTGGGGTGTGTGTGTGTGTGTGTGTGTGTGTGTGTGTGTGTATGTATGTATCTGTCTGTATGCGGCTGTGACACTAGCTACAAGTCTTACCTAGTGTGATGGTTTCAAACACATCTTCCAAGATGCTTCTCCAAAAGTGGAGCCTCTTCCTTTAATGTGGCTGGACTTAACTACTTTGTCCAGATGTTAGTGAAAATAACAACGTGTTACTTTTGAGACTAGGCCATAAAAAGGTGTTGTATCTTTGCGACTGCTAGCAATTAAGTACTTTTCAAATCATAAGCATTTTTAGAATACTATGTAAACGTTACTAGAATTATATGTACAAAGATACCAGAATGATTTTACTTTCATTCTTCAACCCACCCTTAACCAAAGAGTTTATAAACAAATCCTTACCTGCAGCGGTCTCCATAAACACAGTACCCTCTTTGAAAATACTTGCACACGACACCATACGGACTGTCAGAGAGGTCATGAGAGTACCGACAGTTATCTCCTTCCTTACAAACCCCATGCATAAAATATCTGTAAGACAAATAACCAGAAATCCAGATTAGAAGACTAAAGCCAACTCTCAAAGAATTCAGTCCCACCAGTCTCCTGGGGTGTTCACAACTGTAGCAACAGACACATTTGGGTCTACAGTAGGCAGCACACAGATCAAGGCAGCTGCCCAGAAAGAAAAGATTATCATTATGTAGGGTTCCTTTTGGGGGGAGGTGGGAGATAAACTACGGCTTCATACGCACAAGCAGGATATCACTAAACCGCATCTTCAGCTCCTCTAATTTTAAACATTTATCTTATTCAATGAAGGTCAATTCTGGTCACTGTTCTTGCTTTACAGTCCTAGAGAGGCAGCTTTGTATTTTCCACTAACTTCAGTCCCTAACCATGACTATCTGCAAAGCACAAAGATGAAGAAACCACATAGACTACAAAAAGTGTTGGGCTACCATTTATATTCAACTTTGTTAAGGAAACACTTTTAATTTCTTAAAAGCCACATATGAAAAAAGCAAAATTAGGCCAGTAACTTTAAGGGATTACAGGCAGACATGATTATCAGTTTCCAGTATACCAACAAACAGTGAGCATTAGCTAGACATGTAAGTTTAGACCCTACCAGCCCTCTTGAGGACCTAGTGCTATGTAGATGAAAGAAGCTGTAAGGGATATTGTAGAGCCCCTCCCTCCATCTGCACATCACTCCTGCCAGAGTCCATTTTCCTATTCCCTTGATCTCTGAGCAGGACATTAAAGGTTACTTTTTGGCATGCCAGAGAAAGATGGTAACTGTTCCTTGGGTGTAACTTTGGTTGGCCTTGCAGAGGACTCTGCTGTATGCTTTGAGCCACAGCTCTCTAGAGTGTGAGGAAAGAGCAGTGGGAATGTTTACCACAATGCAGACCCCACTAATCTAAATGCTATGGTATATAAGAACTCAGCTGCTAAGAGCACATACTACATATTACTCTTGCAGAGGACCTAACTCTTGCAGTTCCTCGCACCCAAGTCCGATGACTCACGACCAGATTCTAGTGCCAGATCTGAGGCCTCAAGCCCCTGCAGGTAGTATGCACATAACCCACAAACTGACAACTAAAAAAAGAAAAAAAAATCTGAAAAACTAAAAACAAAGGCTTGGGAACATAGCTGAGTGGTACGGTACTTGTCTAGCACACGTGAAGCTCTAAGTTCAACTCACAAAACAGTTAAGAAAAAAAAAAAAAAAAAGAGCAAACAAACCCGGTGTTCCAGCAAGAACAAGTGCCCTAACTAAGCACTAAATCATCTCCAGCCCTGACACATACTTTTTTTTTTCCTCTTTTAGGACAGGATCTCAATATGTATCCATGGCCTCCTGAAAGTTGGATTAAAGATGAACATCACCTCGCCTGCCTCTGATGTATATAGTTATATACCCTATATCACAGATACTCTTTAAATTCCTAGTGAGGAAACATTATAATTTATTCTTTCTCTGCATTTTCTATGGTACCTATCTCTCTATCTAGAAGACACCTAAGTGCCATGGTAATCATGGTGATTACTGAGTTCAAGACTAACCTGAGATACACAATGAGACCCTGACTCCCCACTTCCTACCTATCCCTAAAATAATCCACTGTAATTGGTAAATAAAATTTCAGAAATCAGGTGTGGTGGTGCACACCTTTAATTCCAGTCAAGGACTTGGAAGGCAGAAGTGGGCAAATCTATGAATTTGAGGCCAGCCTAGTCTACACGGTAAATTTTAGATAGGACAGTGAGACTCTGCCTCAAAAAACAAAAATAAATAAATAAGTTTCACTAGGAACATTGTAGCAGTTGGGTAAGGGATTTCTAGAACCACAAAGATACAATGTATTCCCAAAGTCATAATAGCCACACGGGAGGGGGGTGTACTTTTTATTGGGGAAAATAAAATCAAAGCTTGGGACTCGAATGAAGCTCAATTGGTAGAGTGGCTAGCATGCGCCTAGGAAGTTCTGGGTCCAACTGCCAGCCTTACACGAAACAGGCATGCATGATGCCAAATGCCTGTGATCCACCTCTCAGGTGGCACAAACATGAACATCAGAAGTTGTCTTTAAAAAAAAAAAAAACCCACAGGAAAAAAATTAAACTCAGGATCTGGAGTTCAAGGCCAGTCTCAGTAACCCTAGTCCCTAACTCAAACAAAACAAAATCAAAACAAAACCAAACTCAAAAGCCAGAACCAGTTGTGGTATCACATGACTTTAATCCCAGTACTTTATGACAATGGTGGCCCAAGCCTTTAATCCTAAAATTTAGCAGGCCAAGGAGGGATCTCTGGGTTTGAGGCAAGCCTGGTTCCACAGTAGCTAGGGCCCCACAGAGAAGCCCTGCCTTAAAAACAAACAAATAATAAAAGGAGAAAAGAAAGAAAAGAAATTGCTTAGAATTTTTGTGTTATTTCAAGATCTATCTATGTAGAAGCACCTAAATTAAAAATTGTTTGAGAGCTGGAGAAATGGTTCCTCTTCCAGGACTGAGGTTTGATTCCCAGTGCCTACATGTTGGCTCACAACTCTTCGGACAACCTCTTCTGGTTTCCATGGTCACTGGGCACACAGGTGGCACGGACTAAACACATAAAATAATTAAAATAATTTCCAGCTTGGAGGCTGAAGAGATGACTCAGGGGTAAGAACGCGCACTGCTCTAGCAGAGGCCTCCATTCTGATTTGCAACAGCCCTCTCAGGCGGTGCACAGCTGCTGTTAACTCCAGCTCCAAGGGGATTGATGCCTCTGGCTTCTTTATGCAACCACATCATTCACACGGATGGACAGACACAAAATAAAAATGAAAATAAGTCTTGCCATTTCTACATATTGACTTCCAGGCCAGCCAAGGTTACATAGTGAGACTGTCTCAAAAAGCCAGTAAACAAATATTAACTGTCTTACTCCACATTCAAGGCAGCTAGCAACAAGGATTGATTTAATCTCTAATGAAAGCCAGCCTGTTGGTGGCAGCATAACAGTTTTGCAGCAGAGGTATTTGTTTCTTAGGCAGCAAAAACAAAACACAAAGAGAACTTCAAGATCATTAACAGTAACTAATGAGAAAGTGAGACTGAGGAATTACAAATGAACACTAGCTAAGTGAGGAGATCCATCCGTCAATCAGGCCTGCCAGAGCCACACAGTGAGACTGTCTCAAAACAACAAAAAGAACATCCTTGGGCTAGACAGATGGCTCAGTGGTTGTGAGCACTTGCTGCTTTGACAGAGTACCCAGGTTCAATATCCTGCATCCACAGGGTGGCTCACAACCACTTGTAACTCCAGCTCCAGTGGATCTTAAGCCCTCTTCTGGCCTCAGTGGCTACAGTACAGACACATACATTTAGGCACACACTCATACACATTAAAAATCTTTTTAAATTAAAATATAGGGGATGTAGAGATAGCTCATGGTTAAGAGCATTTGCTGCTCTTCAAGAGGCCCTATGTGGTAAATTAGTCTATAGCTGCAGTTCCGAGGAATCCAAGGTCCCTTTCCAGTGTGCAGATATACAAACAGACAAAACACCCATATACATCAAGTATAGAAATGAATTTAAAACAAAGCAACAAAACAAATATTCTTTTCTAAGAAAATAACTTTAAAGAGAAATATGCCATAATATAGAAAATATTCTTTTTCAGGGGTGCACAGATGGCTTACTGAAGTCTGGATCCCAGCACTCATCTGGGCAGTTCACAACAGTCTGTAACTCTAGCTCAAGGGGGAATCTGATACATCCAAAGGCACTGGTACTCATAAGCAGACACCCACACATGCATTCTCAAAAACAGGTGCTGCTACCAAGCTCACTTAAAACACTTACAATAAGGTACATTTCTGCAGTTAGCTCGTAGCACACACACACACATAAGGTAGTCCCAGAAAGATGAGCACGGTCTAACAAGTTGCCTGCCTTTAGCAACTTACAAGTGTACTTTAAAAAGATTCAGAGGACGAAAGCACAAATGTTTATAAGTAAAAAATGTCTACATTTTAAAGATTTTATTTATTTATTTTAGGTGTATGAGTGGTTTTGCCTGTATGTATTGTGTGCCATTATGTGCCAGAAATACCCAGAGGCCAGAAGAGGGCGGTGGATCCTCTGTAACTGGAGTTACAGTTACTAGTCAGCACTATATAGGTGCTGGAAAGCAGACTGGATCTGGATCCTCTGTAAAGCAGTAAGGAAGTGTACTGAACATTGAGCCGTCTCTCCAGAACCACTGTGTCTTTTTTTCCTTTAAAATGAAAGTAGAAAATTCTTACAAAGTCATATAAAATAAGAGTTTTAGTTTTAACCATATCAACATCAATTGGAGCATTTACTAGTGTTCTAGTCTGGGCAATGAGGAAAGGCCCTGCAGGTATGATAAAATAGAACTCTGCTCTCAAAGCTCAAAGTCTAGAACAAAGATTTCAGAGTTGTTATTCCTCTATTCAAAAGAAAGACTTTAAGATTGTGTTGGCAACTAGAACAGAAAACAAGGTCAGCATTTATGCCCAAGGCATATCAAATAATCTGTGGTTTCTATTTGTAGAGGTGGGTCACCTATGCTACCAAGGCTGCTCTGGTCAAGACAACTTCCTGACTCAGCCAGAGTACAGGTGTGTGCAATCACGAAGGACTCTACATGCCACCATAAGTGACTGCAAATCTTTAGATTACTGGTCTAAGCAAAAGCTATGGAGATAAACATTTGATACTAATCCTCAGAAGAAGCAGGAGGATCTCTGTGAGTTTAAGGACACAAGACAGCCTTGTTTACACAGGAAGTTCCAGCCAGCCAGTGTATGTAATGAGATGCCATCTTGACCTACCCCCTCCAAAGTGCAAGGAATTTAAAAATATACAAGTATGTAAGCCTGAAGCCTTTTCCTTTCCTTTTTGGGTTGGGGAGTTAACTATCCTGGAGCCTGGAGCCCAAGGTGGTCACAAACTCTTGCGAAGCTAAGAAAGATCCTGAATTCCTGATGTTTTGCCTGGACCTCCCATAAACACTACTACAGGTGGGGGCCACCACGTGAGACTTTAAGCTTGTGTCTTGTTTTGCTTTGTGTTTGTGTGGGTGAATACACGTTGGCATATGTGCCACAGTCCACGTGTAGAGAGGCTGAAGACAAGTAACTTCTGGGGAATCAGAGCAAACACTCATGCTCCCTAAGCTAAGGCATCTTGCTCATCATAAGCCTGTACCCTTTTAGAGCTCTCCATACTGTTTCCAAAGTTTACCTCATTTACACAGTTTTCCTGAGGCTAAACCCTTTCTGTGTAGCCTTGGGTTGGCACATGAATTGCCGCATATCCCAAGCTAGCCAGAATCAAAGATTCTCGTCTTAGCTTCCCCAAGCCAGAATACTCAAAGAAAATGTGTGTTTGTATGCATGACCAGGTGTTTTCCTCTGTTGTTTTGACTTATTTTTTTAGAGACAGGCTCTTTGACTCACTGTGTGTAAAAGCTCACTGTGCAGGCTTTTACAAGGATGTTGGAGATCAGAATTCAGAAGCTCATGCTAAAGCAGGAAGCTCTTTACTCTGAGTCATCTGGATCTACAGTCTTCAAAAAAAAAAAAAATTCTTTTTAGGCTTTAGAACATAGTGGTTCACAAACAACTGCTCCAGGTAAGACCTAGAAAAAACTCCATTAATTCACTGAACCTCAGGGATGTGGGCTTGGCCTGTGTTTGTAATTCAGTATTTAAAATCAAGGTCCTCCCTGGCCTCCTGGAAAGCTCAAGTTCACCCTGTGCTAAATGAGACCCAAGTTTATTTCATTTTTGTTGTTTTTTGGGGGGCTTGTTGTTGTTGTTTTGTTTTGTTTTCCCGAGACTGGGTTTCTCTGTGTAGCCCTGGCTGTCCTGGAACTCACCCAGTAGACCAGGCTGGCCTCAAACTCCCAAGTGCTGGGATTAAAGGTGTGTGCCACCACTGCCCTAAATTGAGGATTGTGGTAGAGGCCTTTAATCTCAGCACTGGGAAGGCAGAGGCAGGTAGAATCTGAGATAGAGCCAGCCTGGTCTACAGAGTGAGTTCCAGGATAGCCAGAGCTGCACAGAGAAACCCTGTCTCAAAAAAAAAGGAAAAAAAAAAGTAAAACATAAAAAGCCCCTAAATAGAGGCTGGAATAGTCTGCTAGGGAACTAAAAAGAGGAAATAGGGAAGAGCAAACGGGAAGCAGGGGAGCTTCAAAGTTTACCTCATGTACCAAACCCTACCTTCCCTGTGTAGGGGATACGAGATGTCTATAATCTCAGCACCAGATGAAGTTTAAGTGGAAGGATCAACAAGTCCCAAACCATCCTGGATTATATCAGCCTCTGCATATCTCTCTCTCACACACACACACACACACACACACACACACTCTCCTCAGAAGGATAAAAAGGGGGTGGAGGCAAGACATCTTTGTTGATACAATGAAGGCTGAGTTTGATTCCTGGAACCCACAGAAAAATAAAAGATACTACAATTGCCCTTTCAATTTTAGTCCACCTCTCCACAGGAGCTGGGGAAACAACCACCCCACCCACACCCACACATCATAAAATTAAGGGAAAATGTTAGCTCTACAGTAGTGGCTCACCTCTTTAATCCCAGCACTCAGAGACAGAGGCCGGTGGGTCTCTGTGAGTTCCAGGCCAGACTGATCTACAAGGCTAGTCCCAGGACAGCTAAGGCTACATAAAGAAACACTGTCTCAAAAAAAAATTAAAAAAAAGGAAGGAAAGAAAAGAAGAAATGTTGAAGCAGAAATGTATAAAGTTGCAGGCATCTGACAGGATGATAATGAAATCAGTTAAGAAATGTTATTTGGAAAATGGGTATTCAGAACTAGACTAGATGAAGATAGTAAGATGAAAGACAAAAAGGGTATTTAAATTTTCAATATCAGCCCGGGTGGAAACACTATCCTAGCAATAGGAGAGCAAAGGTTGGAAGATGGAAGTTCAAGGCCAGCCTGGTCTATGTAGCAGTGTTAGGAAAACCAGGACTGCAAAACTGAACCTTGCCTCAAAAAAGAACTGACCAAGGGGAAAGCTTTAATCTGACGTTATTAAATGTGTTACAGAAAAGACTGGAAGGCTGGGGATTTTTCAATTTCGGAGCTAATATCAACATCGAGTTCATTAGGAATAGCCTTTAGCATTTGCGCATAATAAACTGTCCTTGTCGGGAAAGTGGCATTTCGTTTTAATTTTTTTAGCCGATAGAAAAGCGTACAGTCCTTCCTGGTAGTTAAATCAATATAGTCGGGTGTGGTATCATTTCATTCTTGCAGTCCCGAACTAGGGAGAGGCAAAAACAAGAGGATTGCCGAAAATTCTAGGGCAGTCAGACTATATAGGTCAACCGGGGCTACACAGCAGGATTGTCTCAATAACCCTCCTCCCATCGTTAACACAAACAATCCTCCAACGTTTATAACTAGGAAATTTTTTTTACATGCATACTGTATAACAGCCACCTGATCATACATTCTCGGGACAATTTCGTCTCGCTTACCAAACAAGAACCAAACCTCTCTCCTCGGATCTCCTTTCTCGCAAAGAGGACAGTAATAATAATGGCAGTTCATAAAATCAAGGTTGGGAGAGCCTAACGCCGGCTCCGAACGCTGGGTTCGGAGACAAAGCTCGGAACCGCCGACCACCGACTTACATACAAAGGCATACAAAAGCGGCTGCTCCCGGCGGGGCGGGGGTGAGCGGCGCAGAGAGCAGAAAAGACGTTACAAACGGATAGCCCGGCGCGGAGCCCCGGGGCCGGCCGAGCTCGCCGGGACCCTTGGAGGGTCTCAGGGCGCACCGAGGGTCGTTAGAGCCCGATTCGCATCGGCGAGCTCGCGCCGCATCCCCGAACCTGTGGCGATGGAGGCCGGGGAGGGGACACCGGTCCTCTCAGCACGCACCGGGTCGCCGCTGGGCGAGGGGAGGTGACGGGACCGCCCCACAGTCCGAGCCCGCAGTGATGCCGCGGCCAACCTCTGCGGAGGCTGACGCAGCTATGCTATGCGGGCAGCCGCATCAGGGACCCCGCGACGCCCGCCTCCGCCTCCTGCTCGGCCCCGCAGCCCCCGCCCTCCGCCGCGCCACGCAACGTCCTACCTGCAGGTGACCTGTTTCGTCCAGCCGCCGCCGCTGCCGTCGCTGCCGCCGCCCCCTCCTCCCGCCCCCGGGGACGGGGCAGCGACTGTGGGGATAGAGGTGAGGGAGGCCGCTGCCACCGCCGCCGCTGCCGCTCCTGCTCCTGATGTTGTGGCTGTTGTTCCGGGAGCCGCAGCCTCCGCCATTACTGTTTATCCCACACAGCAATGGCCCCGGAACTTCCGGGATCACATAGTTCCGGTCCGGCTGAGAAGGAGAAGACAGCTAAGGGAGGGGAGGGGAGGGAGGCTGTGGAGCCCGAGAGCTCCGCGCAGTCCCGCGCCTTGTCACCGCGTCTCCGAGCGCTCTGGTCTCGGGAAGTGCGGGCTCCGCTGGGCGCCCGCGGCCCTCCTCCGGCGACGCTGATTGGTGAGGACTCAGGCCCCGCCCCAAATGGGCGGGGCAGCGCGCCTAGCCAGGTGTGTTCAGATGGTCCTGGTCCTAGCCATCAAAGGACCACAAGCAAGGACCAACCTCGACCGATGGCTTACTGCACTAGTATAAGGTGGGGGAAGGCCTGGGGGTATGTCTGCTCTTTCCTTAGTATGAACTGGATACCTATTGTGTTGGGATCTGTTTCCTTCTCTCTCTAGAGGACAGTAGCCACTGTCTCACAGGATCTGTCAGAATCCGTGCTGATGGAAGTGCCAGGTGGGCCTGGTGGCAGACATCTTGGAATCCCAGCAATCTGAAGGCTTGAGTATCACAATGGCTGCAAGTTCGAGGCCAGCCCAGGCTACATAGACCCTGTCAAAATAATAATAGTAATGATGTAAATAAATGTGTAAGGTAGCCTGTGTATGTAATACCAGCCCTTGGGAAGCTAAAGGACAAGTGTTTGGTTTTGTACCCGAACAAAGAACTGAGGTGCATATTTTACATACCAAAGCAGATTTGGCCTCCTGGTTTTCCCAGCAACCATTCAGTCCTTACCTGGCATAC
This sequence comes from Rhynchomys soricoides, assembly GCA_019843965.1. Taxonomy (NCBI): domain Eukaryota; kingdom Metazoa; phylum Chordata; class Mammalia; order Rodentia; family Muridae; genus Rhynchomys; species Rhynchomys soricoides. The sequence goes on along the minus strand of JADRCH010000064.1, from coordinate 7,370,015 downwards.
CCTGCCCCCAACCATGAACTTTCCAGCCCAGGGGCTAGGCTCCTCCCTATATATTCCAGACATTTTGATCTGCCATTTCTCTTCTCTCTGCCTGCATAACCTTTCTCTCTTATTCTCTCCATCCCTTACCCCATTCTTCCCCATGGCGACTCCTGAGGCCAGCGAACTAGCCTGCCTGAGAGCAGCTTCCCGATAAACTGTCCTTTATTATAATCTAATCTGGTTTGAATTGGCTCATTTCACCAGCATCAGAGAAATAACCTATCAAAAAGGATCACAGGCTTGAGGCCAGCCTGGGCTACACTGCAAGAATCTGTCAATAAACTTACAACCTTCAAGGGCATGTTCCCAAGGACTGGCTCCCAGTCACTAGGTCCATTCTCCTAAAGTTTCCATCATCAGGTTGTATTAATCCACTGATGAGATCAGTACTGTCATAAACCAATCATTTCTCCAAAACTCTATGTCTAAACATAAGGCACTGGAGACCAAGACACATCACATGAACTTCTGAGGAACATTTTAGGTCCGAAGTTTTCTCCCTCTCCCTCCTCTTCAATATGTAGACCTGGTTGGACTTCAATGAACAGAGATCTATCTGCCTCCCAAATACTGAATAGTGGGGTTTAAAGCCTTCACCACTGTCCTCCTTTATTTTTAATCTTTAAGGTTTGTTGCACAGTTGTTGGGGAGGTAGCAGAAATGTTAGCAACAAATTCAATGGGAAAGTTCTTGTCACTATAGTCATTCACAGGGACAGGTCATAGCCCTCTGAGGTATTGGTGTGAAGACTTCATATGCTGGAGTCTCCAGCATCTGAGCCATTTACTAAGCAAAGGAAAAGACTGTTTTATATTCTGGGTGGACAGTGTATCCAGTTTCACATTACGCTGTGGTCTTGCTGTCCACTCCCTGGCCCTCAGTGTCCACAGATACCTGGGAGGCAAAGAGGAAGAATCAAGCAGCTTCCTAGCACACAGGCTTCTAGAGGCTTCCACTGAAGCAGCCATGGAAGGCAGGAAAAGCTGTTCCACAGGAGGATGCAACTGAGGCTCATGGGATACTTGCAAAACTAGGCCAGAATAAAACTCAAAGCAGAGCCCTGCTCCCACCTCCCTCCCCAGAAGCCTTTGGGACCACAGAACAGCGCTGGTAGAGGGCATTTGGTGTGCCTGATGTCAGCAGGCAGGAGACCAAGAGGCTGTGATAGGGAAGATGTGTTTAAAAGCACCAAGGTTTCGCAAGGACAGGAGTGGACCTTCCATACACAGGGAAAGGCTTTTGCTTCCTCTCCCTGCAGCATCAATGACTAGGGCACAGGCAATCCACAGTCAGTTTCCAATACAGATACCCCCCCCCTTTTTTTTTAAATAATTCAAAAGTTTATTAGAGCCAGGCAGTGGTGGCGCTCGCCTTTAATCCCAGCAGTCGGGAGGCAGAGGCAGATGGATTTCCGAGTTCGAGGCCAGCCTGGTCTACAGAGTGAGTTCCAGGACAGCAAGGGCTACACAGAGAAACCCTGTCTCAAAAAACCAAAAAAAAAAAAAAAAAAAAAAAAGTTTATTAGACATAGAAAAAACCTGATATCTCACGGTTGATACTTAAGTTCCTAGTAATAATACACTTGAACAGAGAATCACTGTACTTTTGGCCTAAGATGTGTCACTGAATACGTGAATGAGTGTACTTGCCCAAGTATTCAACAGAAACAGAGAAGTGATTGACAGAAAACTCAGCACTGCTCCTGGAACCAGCCAGCTTTGGGCCCTCGAAGATCTTGTATAGCATTGTGTAACACTGCCACATCCACATCGCTCAGTTCCAGCAGAGGTGGTGCAGCCTGCACTCCTGGCTCCACAGCTGACATTTTTTCCCTGCCTGACCATAGATCTCCCTCACCCATGCCTTGCTGCTTTGCTGGGACAGGGCCATGAGGAACCCACATTGATGCTAACAGGTAGGACAGCTGCATGCTTATATTTGAGAGTAGTGGGCTCCAACGTGGCGGAAGAGGACAGACAAGAAGTTATCCCCTTTCTTTCTTTCTTTCTTTCTTTCTTTTTTTCCTTTCTTTTTGTGGCTTTTTGAGTCAGGGTTTCTCTGTGTAGCCCTGGCTGTCCTGGAACTCACTCTGTAGCCCAGGCCAGCCTTGAACTCAGAGATCCATCTGCCCCACTGCCTCCTAAATGCTGGGATTAAAGGCATGTGCCACCATTGTCAATGTATTCATTTAAGGTGTACAACATGATCCAAATATATAATAAAGGGATTATTATTAACAATAAATGCATTACCTAACTTTATGTATGGTAAGAAACTAAACTCTAATCTTTCAGAAAAATTCTAACGTATACTATGCTGTTTATTATATACCTCACTTAGTAGGTTAGATCTCTAAACTTATTTGTCCTATAGACCTGCAACTTTGTGCCCTTTGCTGGACTTTCCCCATTTCCTGTCCACCATCCATGGCAATGTTGTTTTCTCTGTGTTTCATTTTCTAAGGATCCCACAACTCTGTGACATCCCTAGAAATCTAAAAGCAAGGTAGTGGTCACCAAAGCACTTCTGGAGCCATATTTTAACCAGGGTTCTGGCTCTTGCCCAATATCTGCTCAAACTGCCTCAGTCTGGTCGGAAACAGAGGCTTGAAGGTGTGCCAGAAGTATTTCTGTCAGTATTCAAAAGACACAAATAAGTTCCTTAGCCTCTCCAGGGCTGGGGTGACGGGCATGTGCCACAATAACCACCCTCTTTTTTTTTTCATAAATTGTTTCCCGTTTGATTATTTAAGTTTTGGTAGTGATTGTGAGTTTTGCGTTTGTTGAGGTCAGAAGAAGGCATCAGATCTCCTGAGAGTGGAGTTACATCTAAGCCACTATCACGTGGGCACTGGGAACTGAGCAGCAAGTGCTCTGTAACCCTTGAGCCATCTCTCTACTACCCCCAATCTATCTTCTTATTGTTAAAAGCTCTAATAACTGCACATTGTAAACGTGGAGAAAGATAGATAGAACATGTGAATGAGTATGAGGAAGATGCCATTCAAGGCTTGCGTTGAATGCAGACTAGGATGGCGCCCGGCGCTTTGTTTTCATTCCCTAGACCTGTGTTTAGTGCGGAAAAGAAAGGATGTGGAATGTAGAGAGGACAGAAGCCACCTTCCTGTATTGATTTGTTTTGAGAAATAAACCAACCTGCTGACTGGGAAGCTGGCTGCCTGACAGGGGAGTTCTATCGGCAAGCAAAGCCTTTGATGCAGGGACTTGCAGTCAGAGATAGCTGCAGCTTGCTGTTGAAGCTCACAAAGCAGCAAGGACCCAGGCTGGGGGGGGGGGGGGGTCGGCCCAGGTGCAATCACAAACTGACTTTTAAATAAGTTGGGGGTGGTAGCGTAGGCCCTTGTCATAGACAGAAGGTGAACAGACAATGTAGAGCCCAGGATAGTGTAGGAGGAAGCCAGAGATAGCTCTGCAGTGCTTCCCGAGAGAGCAGAAAGTCCCCTGCTAGGAGGAGAAAGCTGCAGCCAGCTGCTGGTTGGATTTGGTCCTGCAGATGCCCCCCACCGCAACCCGAGGACCCCAACAAGGTTTCATCCCTCCTTCTAACTGGGATGTTCCCAGGTACCATGCAAGGTTTCTATACCCAAACTCTTCTGAAAATAAATCAATCCTGAGTCAAATCAACACATCCTGACCATTTATTTATCAGACAACTCGGCACCTGCCTCCCAGTCTCTAGCCAATTGATGTCTAATGTTTGGTATCTTTAAAGGCCACACAGAGGTCACGTGGCCTCCAGATTCCCATGCTTTCATCTTTGTGGCCCTTTTCTGTTTTTTTTCTTTTTAGCTGTATTTATTTCATGTGCGTGATTATTTTGCCTGCATATAAGTCTGTGTACCACACATGTCTGGTTCCCATGGAGGTCAGAAGAGAGCATCAGATCCCCTGGAACTGGAGTTGCAAGTGGTTGTGAGCCACCATGTGGGTGCTGGGAACCAAACCCAGGTTTCCTTCAAGAACAAGTACTCTAACCACTGAGCCATCTCTCTAGCCCCCTCCCCTGTTTCCTATGAGCTTCTTTCTTTAGTGACCACAGGCCTCCTCATATTCTGGTTCAATGGTTGACTGCTGATCACCCACCCCCATCACTGGTGTCATATCCCCTTCTCAGCCCAGCACCCAAAGAAGCACCATTTGTCATATAGTCTGTCTGGGTCATGGAGGCCTACACTACTTAAGTGAAAGTCTGCAGACTTCCAATATAAAATTGGTCAGTTAGGGGCTGGAGAGATGACTCAATGGTTAAGAGCATTTGCAGCTCTTCCAGAGAACAGGAATTGAGTTCCCAGCACCCACATCTGTCTGTTCATATCACCTAGAAGCCCCAGATCCAGGGGATTTGATGCCCCTTTCTAACCTCCACAGGCACTCCCACATAGATGGCATGTCTGTGGTGAAAAGGCGCGTGCACACACACACACCCACCATATTAATTAAAAATTATATACTTATTTTAAATTAGCCCATGTGAGTGGGACACAGTGGAGCATACCTTTAATCCCAGCACTTGGGAGGTAGAGGCCAGTGGATCTTGGTGAGCTGAAGTTAACCTAGTCTACGTAGCTTACTATATAAGCTACTCTAAGACCCTGCCTCAAACAAAGCAAAACAAGAAACAAGTAAGAATAAATAAATAAAAATTGGCCAATTCAAATCTGAATAAATCTAGTTGTAGAAGCCAGGAGTAGTGGTGAATGCCTTTAATATCAGCACCCGGAAGGCAAAGACAGATGGATCCCTTTGAGTAAGAGTTCAAGGCCAGCCTGATCTACAAACTGAGTTCCAGGACAGCTAGGGCTTTTACTCAGAGAAACCCTGTCTCGAAAAATCAAAAAGAAAAAAAAAAAGAAAAACCAAAAATTAAAATAATAATAACCATAATAATAATTTTTAAAATCTGGTAGTAGAGACCCTAGTTTCAATGCTGCATTTGAGATATAAATAAGTTAATTCAGTTCTGTGATATAAAGTAAATGAGAATATCAACTCTTGGTTGTTGTTTTGAGACATGGGCTTACTTTCTAGTCCAGGTTGGCCTAAAGTCAACCCAGCCTTAGCCTCCCAAGGGTTGGGATCACAGGTATAAATCACCAAGGCGCCGGGCAGCACTAATCCCAGCACTTGGGAGGCAGAGGCAGGCGGATTTCTGAGTTCGAGGCCAGCCTGGTCTACAGAGTGAGTTCCAGGACAGCCAGGGCTACCATACAGAGAAACCCTGTCTTGAAAAACCAAAACCAAAACAAAACAAAACTAAGTCACCAAGGTACATGGTTACAATTTTTTTTCCCTTTTGGCAGGACCTCAGCTATGCTAGGCCGGGGACACTACCAATGAATCATATCTCCAAACCTTGAGCCTTCAATCTTCAGGCTGAGGGGTTCCAGCCAGCTTGCTCCAGGCCTTCCTTGTTTTGACAGCAAGCACTGACAAGAGGCAGGGTGGGGGAGGCGGGGTAAAGTTAAATGGTGCAGTATACTTCTGTATATTTTGTAACAATGTGTTTGTTTATTGTAGCCCAGATTAGCCTCTAACTCATGATCCCCACCACTTTAGCTTCTTGAATGCTAGAATTACAGATGGATACTGTCTCTATTGTAGTACCAGGAAGCGTCCATAAATCACAAAAAAACAATCAGGAGCTGACCCGATGCAATCACACAAGGGTCTTCACAAGCTCGTGAAGCACAGGACAGTTTTGGTGAAGAAAAATCTCTGAACGCTCATCAGAACAAGGTTTTATAGGAAATGACAAGCCGAAGTGAGTGTTACTAGCCTGGCAAGCATCTAATTGGGGGGCTACTGTGGACTTTACCATAACTGGCTGGTGCTGGGAGCCAAACCATAAACTTAACTTCTGCTTTCCTCCTGATTGGTGGTTGTTAGGCAGGGGCGGGCTTGTAACCTGGAGGTGCAGATTTGTTGTGAGAATAACCTGGAGACTGGTGCTAGACACTGGATTTGTTGGGGGGGGGGGTTTAACCTGGAGACGCAGGTCTTATTGGGGGGTATCCTGGAAACTTGTGCTAGGTACCGGCCTGTTAGTTTACTTGAGTTCAAACTTAGATCAGGTTCTCTAAGATGGAATCTGAACCCAAAAAATTTGGTCTCTCACTATCACATGTGGCTTATTTTACAATTTTTTTCTCCAATACTGAGACTTGAGCCCAGGACCTTACACATACTAGGCAAGCACATCCCCAGCTTTTTATTAGCATATTAAGCTGACCTCATACTCCTTCTGGAGGCCTGGCTGATCTCAGATTTTCACCATCAGCCTGCCTCTGCCTCAGTACCCACCACACCCTGAAAGCTGTATTTTTGTTTTGTAAACATCTATTTCCCTGGTGGTATCGATGCACTCTCCATCCCCCCTCCGTGTGTGTGTGTGTGTGTGTGTGTGTGTGTGTGTGTAGGTTGTAAAAAGATTGTGTAACTCTCAGGGCTGAGCTGATGGCTCAGCTGGTAAAATGCCTACTATACAAGCCAGAGGACCTCAGAACACACATTTAAAAAGCAAGGGGCAAGCCTGGCAGTGGTGGCACACACCTTTAATCCCAGGTCTTGGGAGGTAGAGGCAGGTGGATTTCTGAGTTTGACGCCAGCCTGGTCTACAGAGTGAGTTCCAGGACAGCCAGGGCTACACAGAGAAACCCTGTCTAGAATAACCAAAAAAAAAAAAAAAAAAAAAGCAGGGGGTAGGGGTGGGGGTGGAGGTGGGGAAGTAGACACAACAGCACTAGGGGCTTGCTGGACAGTGAGTCTAACCTAATCAACAAGAGCCAGGCCACTTGCCATGCAAACCTAATACCTGAGTTTGGATCCCCAGAGTTCACATAAAAGCCTCTGTGAGCACAGAAGGTGAAAGGCAAAGACAGAAAAATCAGTGGAACTCTCATGCCAAGTAGCAGGGAATATCAGGATGCCCTCTGACTCCATGTGTGCTCTGTGAATGTACCTGTCTGTATCCACACACAGAACATGTGCACAACACACAACACATATATCAAACACACACACATTTTCTCTCTCTCTCTCTCTCTCTCTCTCTCTCCTTCCCTCTCTGTGTGTGTACACATGCATACATGCGCATGCACGGATTTGGAAGCAAGTGCTTTTACCCACTGAATTGTCCTCCTGGCCCTAATGCCCACAGTTTAAATGGAAGTGATCAGGACATGCCACTCCTAAGTGTGTCAAGTTAGCCCAGCAAAAGTTTTAAGCAGAAGGCAGTTGAGAGTCAACAGCCACAGAGGCATTCTTTATAAGGAGCAGCATGAAGTTTCACTCTGACTGTGGCTTTCTTCCAAAAAGGCAGAGGGGACCCTTATCACCAAAGACAGGGAAGGATGGGATGAGTCGGCATGAACTCAGTCCCCAGCATTTATTATCATTTCTGGCTTTTTACATGCGTTTGAGGAATCCAACTTAACCACTAGGCAGCCTCCCCAACACACACACACACACACACACACACACACACACACATACTCAATTTGGTTTTGTGGTTTTGTTTTTAAATTTGGTTTCGTGGAACTGGAAAGATGGCTTGGTGGTTAAGCGCACCGGCTGCTCTTGTAGAGGAGCCAGTTTGTATTCTCAGCAGCAACTACCTGTAACTACATTACCAGGAGATCCAATGCTCTCTTCTGGTCTCTGTGAACACTAGGCACACATGTAATACACAGACACACAGGCAAAACACATACCCACATAAAATAACTTAATTTTCTTTTTGTTTTGTTTGGCTCTAAACTTAGGATCTTACACATGCTGGGCCCTCTCTACCACTATATTCTCAGACCCGAGATAAAGTTTCTCTGTTTAGCTCTGGCTGTCCTGGAACTTACTCACTAGACCAGGCTGGCCTCAAACATAATGAGATCTGTCTCCCAGTGCTGGGATCAAAGACTTGCACCATCACCTCCCGGCCCCACATATGTTTTTCTAAAGTACACATCTATGCCTTTTTATTTTGTTTTTGCAATAGGGTTTCACCACGTAACCCAGATTAGTCTGGAACTTGCTGTGTAGACCAGGTTGGCCTAGAATTCATAGAGATCTGCCTTCTTCTGCTGCCTGAGTGCTGGGGTTAAAAGTATATGCCAAGAGAAACCCTATCTAGAAAACAAAACAAAACAAAAAAGTGTGCCAGCGCACCTGGCTGCATGCATGTCTTCCCTGGGTGTACGGTTAGAATTACCAGGTCATAGGATATGTTCATATCCAACTTTGCTTGGAATGTCAAATTTTCTGCTGCTTTACTACCAATATCTATTGCTTCATATTTCCCCTTCAAACAATATTCTAAAGGAACTGAGGTGTCTTAAGAGCCCCTTACTCCAGACCATCAGCAAAGCTATGGCTCAGATCAGAAGAGGCAGGGGCTTGGGGATACAGTTCTGTAGGGATATAGTAGGTACAGTACTTACAGGAAGGTTAGTTCAATCCCCAGAATGCCATAAAAACTGTGCATGTTAGAACATACCTGTAAGTACAGCAGTCTGGGTTTTAGAAGCAGGATGATCACAAGTTCAAAGATGAGCCAGTGAGATAGTTGCCCCATGTGGGTACAAGGAATTGAACTTGGCCCTCTGTAAGAATAGTAAATATCTCTGGTCCATGGTGGTGCATGCCTTTAAGGCAGAGGCAGGAGAATCTCTATGAGTTTGAAGCCAGCCTGGTTTACAGAGTGAGTTTCAGGGCAGCCAAGGCTATACACAGAGAACCCCTATCTTGGGGGTGGGGTGGGGAGTAGTAAGTGTTAGCATATAGGCATTTCTGCTGGCCTGCCTTTGGGGACCTGGCAATAGCTCATGTCATTAAATCACCTGGCAGGTGCACATAAAAGGATAGTTGGCCACTCCAGTTCTCTCCCTCTCTCTTCCCTCTCCCTCTTCCCTGTTTTCTCTCTCCCCTCCCCCCTCTCCCTTCTCCCCTACCCCCCTCCCCTCTCTCCTCCCCCTCTCCCCTCCCCCTCCCCCTCCCCCTGTCCCCTCTCCCCTCCCCCTCTTCCTGTCCCCTCCCCCTCCTCCTTCCCCCTCTTCCCTGTCCCCTCTCCCCTGTCCCCTCTCCCCTCTCCCCTTCCCCTGGCCCTGGCCTGTCTACCTGTCTACATGTTCACTCATCTGCCTCTAATCCTTCTCTAGATCCTCTCCCTTTCGCTCTGAATCATGGCTCACTTGTCTGCCTCTTCCCTTCCCCAGGTCTTCACTCCTCTCCCTTCCTCAATAACCTCCCTTTACATCAGTTCTGTTGAATGACGGAATTACTCAGGGGCACACCTTGGCACGAGCCTGCCAGATACTCCTTCTCCCCATTATGTTTCATAACAGTGTGTTTAAATGCAGAGCCTTCTCTCCAGCACCACCAATGAAATACAGATTCATTTTTTTTCTATATGGAAAACCACTTTCCCCAAGCTCTGGGTGAGGGAAGTTCTCTGCAGAAGCTCTCCCCTTTAGATCTGCTTGACCTTGGCTCAGCATAACAATGAGATTGTAGAAAGATGGAAAGCTCTCTTTAGGTTGCTAGGACAAAATTATTTTGAGCTCTATCCCTTTAAATAGCCATTATCTCTCAACCTTTGACATTGACCTGCAGCTTTTGACTTTCAGATAAAACTCGAGGGAGGAAGCTCGACACACCCTATCTTCACCAACTGTAAAGCTTAATAGGTGATCATAAAATAGGGTTCTATACTGGGAGGTGGAGACTGCATGCTCTCAACCCCAGCCCTTGGGAGGTGGAGATCTCTGCGTTCAAGGCCAGCCTGGTCTACAGTGTGAGTTCTAGGACAGCCATGGCTACAAGGGAAACTCTGTCTCGACAACAAAACCAACCAACCAACAGGGTTCACTGACTGTTAAGGTTTGACTGTGTAATGTTCCCCTCCCCCCACCCCCCACCCCTACCAAGCTCCTGTGTTTGGTCTGTTGGTCTCCAGGAGGTTGTAGAACCAATAAAGAGTGAGGCCTAGCTGGTAGAAGGACATTAGAGATGGGCTATGGAAGGCTATAAGCCAGCTTGTAACCGGGCCATGTGACATGAGGAATCTGACTGCATGTACCTGCTGCTTTCATGGTCAGTTAATGCTATAAAACTGTACCACCTTGCCTGGCTAGAATAAACTAGTTTCTTCTTGCCCTAAAGTAGAGTTGACACTTGATGTAGACACCAAATAGGAGTGAGGGAGGATGGGTATGAACTGGAAAAAAAGGAACAAAAACATTCCTGCTTCTTTGAAAAGCTGGGGCTGTGTTGTGACCCTGGCCTTTTGTGTGGAGGCACCATCTGCCCTCCCAAGTGTGGCAATAAAGTCCACTGTGTGTCTGAGAGATGCAGCTGGCATTCACGTGAGTGGAACACATTGAAACCACTCGGTTGGTGAGTTCAGGGACTCAGCAGGATGCTGACAGCTGCCACAATGAAAAGATGCTTTTCAAAGAAGAGCAGTTCTCTAACAGCTGTGGGAGAATGTTGGGTGTGTATTGTAGAGTTACTTGCTGAGGCAGCAGGCCTGTTCCCAAAGGCTTGAGAGTCAACCAGTATGGGGTCATGGGGATTTTTTTTTTTTTTTTTCATCTCTGCCCTCAATTTTTGCTTGGCTCTGAGACAGAACAAAAAGACAGGAAAATTATGAAGGCATGAAAAGTAAAGGTGCCTCACTCACTGGGTGACCTTCAACCCAAGGTTGAAGCCTTTCACCAGCAGGAAAACAAGAGTTCCAGCACAAATAACACCTGCTTGAGGCCCTTAGCCCTTCCTGACTATACAAGGGCCAAGGGGCTCCTGGTTTTAACTTTTGAGACAACAATCACAGGCAAGGCTCTATTCTATAATCCCATTTATCAAAAGAAGAGATGAAGCCAGGCAGTGGTGGCACATGCCTTTAATCCCAACTCTTGGGAGGCAGAGGCAGGCTGATTTCTGAGTTCGAGGCCAGCCTGATCTACAGAGTGAGTTCCAGGACAGCCAGGGCTACATAGAGACACTCTGTCTTGAAACCCTCTGCTACCTATGTCCATTTCCCCTTCAAGGTTGATCGCGCAGCTTCAGCCCCTTTAAATTTACATTGGACTCCAGAAACAGAAGAATGATCCCACAAATAATAGTAATTGTCCTTGCTGGCCAAGGCTGCACCCTGAAGCAAGACAAGGTGTCTCCTGAGAACAAGCCTGCCCTCTCAGGCAGTAAGGACTTCTGCTTCCAGCCAGCCCACAGAACCAGAACATCTCTGAGATACTGATCAGCCAGAGAGCCTTGATGGACTACTGTGTCATGAACACCTCTTGCCCACTCTGATTCTTCCTCTGTTTAACCCTAAAGTTCATTTCAGTACGCCAAGGCAGACTGGGCACACATCTTACTGGCTCAGCCAGTAAAAGTGTTTGCTGCCATATCTGGAAACCTGTGTCCTAGGACACACAAAGTTGAAGGATAAAACAGACTTTTGCGGGTTGTCCACTGACCTTCACATATACTGTGGTATGTGCCTTCTTCTCCCAAATAGGAAATAATAATTTTTAAAATGTAATAATAATTTTTTGCTTTGTTTAGTTTTTCAGTCAGAACCTTGAACTCATAGAGATCTACTTGCCTCAAGTGCTGGGATTGGAATGGAAGATCATGCCCGCCTTGATTTTTATTTATTTGTTTGCTTTGAGACAGGATCCCTCTATGTAGGCCTAGATGAATTCTCACTATGTAGAACAGGTAGGACTTGAACTTACAAAGACCTGCCCCCTCTGCCTCCTGAGTGCTAGACAAGAGCCACCACACCTGGAAACAAACAACTTTTTTTTCTATTTTTAAGATTTTAGATACAGAAAAACCCTGTCTCAAAAAAACAAAAAAAAAGCAACAAAAAAAAAAGATTTTAGATTTATTTCTTTATTATGTATACAATATCTGCCTCAGATGATTATGAGCCACCATGTGGTTGCTGGGAATTGAACTCAGGACCTCTGGAAGAGCAGCCAGTGCTCTTAACCACTGAGCCATCTCCCCAGCCCAAGAACTTTTTTTTTCCCCCCAAATCAAATAGGAGTGACTCTGGCCAGAACATAGATTTAGGTTGCCCCAAATACTGTGTTTGTCCTGTGGAAATGGTTATGCAAAAGAGATTTTGTATGTTGCAGAATAAAGAAGGCCTAAATTAAATGGCTTAGCAAATACATTGGTGGGGGCCACAGGTGTGGAGTAAGATAGGGAAAACTGCCATAGGTCTCAGACCCTAGCTGGGGACACACTGAGCTTCTGGATTGGTACAAACTAGTGGTCTGCTAAGAATGTTCTATTATGTACATATTTTTCTTTTCTTTTTTTTTTATTTTTATTTTTTTGTTGTTGTTTTTGTTTTTTTGAGACAAGGTTTCTCTGTGTAGCCCTGGCTGTCCTGGAACTCACTCTGTAGACCAGGCTGGCCTCGAACTCAGAAATCCACCTGCCTCTGCCTCCCAAGTGCTGGGATTAAAGGCGTGTGCCACCACTGCCCGGCTATTTTTGTTTTTTTCAAGACAAGGTTTCTCTATGAATAGCCCTGCCTGTCCTAGAACTCATTTTGTAGGTCCTGTCCTGGAACTCAGAGATCCTGTAAGACCCTGGACCCTCAGTCAGTGGTACTTACTTCAAGATGCCTCCCCACACCTCCCTCTCCAAGTGAGACACGGAGACACAGATCAATGCAAAAGCAAGATGTTTATTTTCTGGGGCATCAGGGTTGACCTACAATTAGTCCCTCAAGGCGAGTGACTAGAAGACAACCCCCCCCCAGCCTATTACAAGTAGTTTTTATACTTTTTAGGGGCACAGGTTACATCAACGAGGTTACAATTCAAACTTATTGACTAAGCATATTGACCTTTAAATCTATTGGCTATCAAGCATGGAATGAATTTGAACTCTGTGGAGCTAAAAACAACACTACTAACTCCATTTTGTTTTCCAGACGCCATTTGGGCCAAACTAAGGGCCTGGGAAACTAAACTTCTGACCTGCAGGAGCAGAATGTCCCAGGGAGGTCCCCTCCCTGCCCACCGAGCAGAATGTTAAGATCCCCATACTGTCCACTGACAGGCGCCAAGCCTCAGTGCATTCCTGCCTACAGCCAATCAGCTTCTCGCTACTATGGAAACCCCCTAACCACCCACTTGTGATTACTGCCTTTAAAAATGCCCCTCTCCCTGGAGCACAGGATCACCATCTTGTGGTAGTCCAAGCTAGCTTGATTTGATTAAAGCCCTCTTGCTTGTGCATCCAGTCGACTCCTGGTGGTCTTTCTGGGGGGTCTCGAGAGTCGGGCACTACAACTCTAGCTGGGACTTTCCAGAAGGTCAGTACATTCTGAGAATTTTTTTTTTTACTCAAGAATGTTCTGGAGGCAAAGGCAAGTAGATTTCTGAGTTCGAGGTCAGCCTGGTCTACAGAGTGAGTTCCAGGACAGCCAGGGCTACACAGAGAAAAAACACAAAAAAAGAAAAAAATAATGTTCCTGTGGGTAGAGAATGGAATGTGGTCTAGCCTTGACCCCAGGTAGAAGGGGGAAGCTGTAAGGATGGTGAGGGCCTGGAAAAGCCCTGAGGGTCCCCCAATCCATCTGCTTCTTCCTCCCCAGGGCTAGGACTAAGGGTGTGAATGACTACAGCCCAGCTTTTATTTCTTTTTTCTTTTTTCTTTTTTTTTCGAGACAGGGTTTCTCTGTGTAGCCCTGGCTGTCCTGGAACTCACTGTGTAGACCAGGCTGGTCACGAACTCAGAAATCCGCCTGTCTCTGCCTCCCGAGTGCTGGGATTAAAGGTGTGCGCCACCACTGCCCAGCGCTTTTATTTCTTTAAAAAAAATTTAACTAAAAAATTAATTAACTAAATTAAGTAAAATGTAAAAATAAAATTTAAAATAATAAATATCTTATGTATTACAAATATTATATTTATATTATTATAGATAATATATTAACCCTGAGATTCCACCTCACACAAGTCAGAATGGCTAAGTTAAAAAACTCAGGTAACAACAGATGTTGGCGAGGATGTGGAGAAAGAGGAACACTCCTCCATTGCTGGTGGGAATGCAAGCTGATACAACCTCTCTGGAAATCAGTCTGGTCATTCTGGTTCTGGTGGACATAATACTACCTGAGAACCCAGCTATTCCACTCCTGGGCATATACCCAGAAGATGCTCCAACATGTAATAAAGACACATGTTCCACTATGTTCATAGCAGCCATATTTATAATAGCCAGAAGCTGGAAACAACCCAGATGTCCCTCAACAGAGGAATGGATACAGAAAATGTGGTACCTTTACACAATGGAATACTACTCAGCTATTAAAAACAATGATTTCATAAAATTCTTAGGCAAATGAATGGAACTTGAAAATATCATCCTGAGTGAGGTAACTCAGTCACAAAAGAACACACATGGTATGCACTCACTGATAAGTCAGTCATGATAAGTGTGTCATGATAAATGGATATTACCCCCAAAGCTCAGAATACCCAAAGATACAATTCATAGACCATATGAAGCCCAACAAGAAGACCAAAGTGTGGATGCTTCAGTGCTTCTTAGAAGGGGGAACAAAATACTCACAGGAGGAAATATGGAGACTAAGTGTGGATCAGAGACTGAAGGAAAGGCCATCCACTGCCCTTCCTGGGGATCCATCCAATACACAGTCACCAAACCCAGACACTATTGTAGATGCCAGGAAGGGCTTATTGACAGGAGCCCGATATGGCTGTCTCCTGAGAGGCTCTGCTAGATACTGACAAATACAGAGGTGGATGCTTGCAGCCAACCATTAGACTGAGCGGGAGTCCCCGATGGAAGAGTTGGAAAAGGGACTGAAGGAACTGAGGGGGTTTGCAGCTCCATGGGGGGAGCAACAGTGTCAACTGGCTAGACCCCTAGGAACTCCAGGAGACTGGACCACCAACCAAAGAATAGACATGGAGGGACCTATGGCTCTGGCCACATATGTTGCAGAGGATGGCCTTGTTGGACATCAGTGGGAGGACCAGCACTTGGTCCTGTGGGGATTCAATGCCCCAGTGTAGGGGAATGCCAGGGTGGGAAGGGGGGAATGGGTGGGTAGGGGAGTACCCTCATAGAGGCAGGGGGTGGGGGGATGGGTAAGGGGTTTCTGGAGGGGAGACCTGGAAAGGGGAAAACATCTGAAATGTAAATAAAGAAAATATCCAATGAAAGAAAAAAAAGAAGAAAAATAAAAATAAATAAATAAATATTTTATGTATAATATATTATATTTATATTTTTATTAGAGAATATATTAACCATTGTATTACTAATATCAGTAATTAATATAAAATATTAAGATATTAGATATTAAAATATAAATAAATAAATAATGAAAATTTTTAAATTTATACCATTTGGTGATAGCCCATAGTTTAATCCCAGCACTTGGGAGGCAGAAGCAGGCAGATCTCTGTGTTTGAGGCCAGCCTAGTCTAGGGAAGCAGAGAAATCCTGTTTTAAAACACAAAAACAACAAAAAAAGATTTACATAGTCACAAGGATGTTAGGTCAGCACAGGGGCTGGAGTGAGTAACTTTCAAAGAGACAAAACAAACAAACAAACAAAGACCCTAAAATACTTTGGCTCTGGCCTGCGTTGTGTTAGCTCTCATGATCATGGACTTGAAGCATTTGATACAAACATCACTTTTTCTTTCTCCCTCTAGTTTATTTATTTTACTTAAAAATAATCCTCCTGAATCGGGGCAGTGGTGGCGCACGCCTTTAATCCCAGCTCTTGGGAGGCAGAGGCAGGTGGATTTCTGAGTTCCAGACCAGGCCAGCCTGGTCTACAGAGTGAGTTCCAGGACAGCCAGGGCTACACAGAGAAACCCTGTCTCGAAAAAACAAAAGAAAAAAAAGAAAAAAGAAAAAAGAAAAGCAAGAAGTACCCTTAACTTTTGATCAATTTTTCTAGATACACACACACACACACACACACACTTGCACACACACATAATATACACACATAAAGATTTATTTAAAATTATGTTTGTGTGTGTGTGTGTGTGTGTGTGTGTGTGTGTGTGTGCGCGCGCGCGTGTGTTTGTGCATGTAAGTACAGAGGCCCTCAGAGCCTAGAGGGATCTGACCTCCCTGGTTGCTGGGAACTAATTTATGTCCTATGTAAGAACAGGTAAGTGAGCTGGGCTGTGGTGGCGCACGCCTTTAATCCCAGCACTCTGGAGGCAGAGACAGGCGGATTTCTGAGTTCGAGGCCAGCCTGGTCTACAGAGTGAGTTCCAGGACAGCCAGGGCTACACAGAGAGACCCTGTCTCAAAAAACCAAAAGAACAGGTAAGTGCTCTGAATCACTGAGCTATCTCTCTGGTTCCATCTAGACCCTCATTAAACACACACTCACACACATCCACATGTATATAACACACACAAACACACACACACACACACACACACACACACAATCCCACTGTATTTAATTAATCTTTCAGGAACATGGGCAGATCATGGACAGTTAGTCAGTGGCTATAACAGTGGGGAAAACAAAAAAGATTTCTTCTCTTTTTGATTTTCAGAATCCAGAGCTTGCCATTTTTGGGTAAACTTCCTGGCCAGAAAGTGCTAAGTGTCCTCTTGTCCCACCCCAACATAAGCATTGCCACAACTGGCTTTTCTCATGGGTGCCAGAGTCCAGCACAGGTCCTCTTGTCTGTGTACCAGGCACTTTACCACTGAGCCATCTGTCCAGCCCACGTCAGTCCATTTTGTCTGTCTGTCTGTCTGTCTCTGGCTTTCTTATCCTTTCCTCCTCAGCCAGGTAGAATTCTAGAAACGAGAGGACTGGATGATAAACAGGTTTGTGGCATGCCACTGTGCCCCAACAGGGCAATCATCCACGACTGGAGGCTGCAGCGTGGGACAGAAATAATCATCTCGTGAGAACTAGTTGGGCAGTAGCTGGAAGGAGGAAGGAATAAAGCGTTCTCTCCACAGGCACTTCCACAAAAGAGAAGGTCTCTCCCTTCTGAAGGACCTGGGTTAGGAGACAGGAACTGCCTAGGGCACGTTGAAGCTAACTTGGGTATGCCAGAGCTTGGCGTTAGAGGCCTTGTCTGAGTTAGGCAGGAAAGTCAGGAGGAGATGGCAAGTTGAACACACAATACAGAACAGCCCCCAACCCTAAGATGTCTCCCTGAGACACCAGTCTTCACCCTATTGGCCCTAGTCTTTTTTTTTTTTTTTTTTTTTGGTTTTTCGAGACAGGGTTTCTCTGTGTAGCCCTGGTTGTCCTGGAACTCACTCTGTAGACCAGGCTGGCCTGGCCTGGAACTCAGAAATCCACCTGCCTCTACCTCCCAAGAGCTGGGATTAAAGGCGTGCGCCACCACTGCCTGGCTCAGACCCCAGTCTTGATGCTGCAGCCTAGACTTTATCACATGGGATGGGACTGTCCTTCAGAGTGACTCTTCACAGTTATGAATACAACTGATTTGGAAGCAACTGCTGCTGGCAGCTGACCTGCTCAAGGGAAAATTGAGTCCTGAGCTGTGTGGGAGACAGACTAACGGGAGAGGAAGGATCAGGGGGAAGAGGCCAAATTCTAGCAAATCAGTTGTTGGGTGAAGGTGGTAGGGGAGACAGAACAGGAAGAACGCCATTACCTCAAACCCACATTTGTCATTTCTGTACCTCAGATATCTGATTTCTAAGCTTAATCCACAAAACTAAGTCTCAGAAGAAAAATGACAGAGAGGAAGAAATTGCCATTTGGTCTGCAGAAACACACACACGGAGGGATATAAGATGGAGGTTTAGGGGGCTGGAGAGATGGTTCAGCAGTTAACTCTTCCAGAGGCCCCAGGTTCAAACCCCGCATGGTGGTGTTAATCCTAAAAATGGGAGGAGAAAGACCACCGCCCCAAATCAGCATGACCAAATAAATTAAAGCAAGCTTTTTTTGTGTGTACACGGGCTGCCAACTTAAGGCCTGGTTGGAGCATTGTACCTGTGGAGCATTGTATGTGGCCAGCATTGTATGTGAGTACGACAAGGTTTCCATAGAGCTCAGGAGTAGGGGGTTTCCAAATGTGGGAAAATAGGTGGTGTTGCAGGAGCAGAACATAACAGGTAGTCAAAACAAGTAATCACAGCCAGGCAGTGGAGGCACACGCCTTTAATCCCAGCACTCGGGAGGCAGAGACAGGTGGATTTCTGAGTTCGAGGTCAGCCTGGTCTACAGAGTGAGTTCCAGGACAGCCAGGGCTACACAGAGAAACCCTGTCTCAAAAAAAACCAAAAAAAAAAAAAAAAAAAACCAAACCAAACAAACAAACAAACAAAAAAACCAAAAACCAAATAATCATAGCAGGTAGTCCTAACAAGGTAGTCAAAGAACTTTTTGAAAGAAACGTAGTGTTGCAAGATCGCTAGAAACTACTTTTAGAAACAAAGACATGATTGCCATTCCTGGTACAGGCAACACAGAACCATTTGTAGTTAAGGCCACAAAGGTTTAATCACAAACAGGAATGAACTTAGTTTGTCTTTACTGTAAGATGGCTTTGAAGTCTAAGATGGAGCCAGGTTGGTACCTCATCGGTTCACAATAATCTGTAACTCTAATTCCATGGGATCTGATGCCCTCTCCTGACATCTGTATGTGGCACCCCGACATATGTGGAGGCAAAACATTCATATGTATAATAAAAATTAATTAATAAAAATTTGAGGTTCAGATCATTACACAGAGTGTAGCCCGCCTGACTAGAATGGATCTCCTCTAAATAGATGCTTGCTCTCTCCCTTTGGCTATCAGGCTATTGTCACAATGGACCTCAAGAAATAGAAATTGCTCCAGGAATCCTAGCTGGGAGAAGGAAAAGGCTGAAGCCAGCCAGCCAATCAGAAGGTGCTCATTGGTCCAGGCAGGGGATTTCACAGAATTTCACAGTGTTGTCAGGTCATTATCAGAAAGACAAGCTGAGACAAAGTATGTGAGAGCATGCCTAAAACAGACTGCTTGCCCTTTACTTAAACCTTAACCCAACTGATATCCTGGGCCCCTTGGGGGTGGGGCTACTCACTGGAATGTCCGTTACTCTTTCTCATGGTGGCTATATTTATTAGGGGATACTCATTGCATCTCTCTGTTATTTTCCCTGTGCCGCCATATTGATGATGTCTCCTTTCTCTACTTTTCAGTATTCAGTTTCTATAGTTGATCAATAGCTGAAAGGTACCTGAAGCTAGCATGGCAGAAGCATGTCCGAAGCTAGCATAACTGCCAGACAGCCCAGACTCTGACCCTAACTGCAGGAGCAAAAATACATACGTATATGAGTACAGTGGAGCTGGGGAGACGGTTAGACGGTTAGATGTAGTATGAGGGAGAATCCCATGAGTTGTCCTCTGATCTCTGCAGGCACATTGTGGCACACACACACACACACACACACAAAATCTCTGTCATAAGAACACAAAACAAGCTATATAATCCTTTGCAGGGTTCTCTAGGCCTAGGCGACATACATTGCATTAACATTTTTAGATCTCTAGTTGGGGGCTTTGAGTGGGTTGTCACTATGACCCCAAAAGACAAAAGAGCTCAAAAGGAGCAGCTTACCTTGCAAATTAAGGAGGCCATTGTGTTAAGTCTCCTTACTTTGCAAAAAAAAAAAAAATCAAATGGGTTGCTGTTTAAGAACAAGTTTCTGTTTCTTCAATCTGAGGTCACCAGCAAACAATGTGGCCCCATCTGCATGGCGTCTTCCTCCACATCCTGTCTCCATCCTTCTGGTCTTCCTCTTCCATCTCTAACAATCTCTAACAGCCAATTCTCTCACCCCTATACCAAATTTACAGCTGTTAATCTTTTATCCCCCGCCCCTCAGAAGTGATGTAAGGGCTGGAGAGATTGTTTAGTGGTTAAGATCACTGTCTGCTCTTCCAGAGGTCCTGAGTTCAATTCCCAGCAACCACATGGTGGCTCACAACCATCTGTAATGGGATCCGATGCCCTCTTCTGGTGTGTCTGAAGACAGCAACAGTATACTCATATTCTAAAATAAAATTTAAAACATTGAATATAAAGTAGATAAGTCTGTGTTGAGGCCATGTAAATCTGAACAGGCAGGAACTAAATAATGTGACTCCTCTGTCTCTCAGTCTATCAGACTATTGAAACAATAAGGCTCAACTGCACAGGGCAGTGGTGGCACACGCCTTTGATCCCAGCGTTTGGGGAGGCAGAGGCAGGTGGATCTCTGACTTCATGGTCAGCCTGGTCTACAGATCTAGTTCTAGGACAGCACAGCCAGAGCTACACAAAGAAACCCTGACTCACCGGGCAGTGGTGGCGCACATCTTTAATCCCAGCACTTGGGAGGCAGAGGCAAGCGGATTTCTGAGTTCGAGGCCAGCCTGGTCTACAGAGTGAGTTCCAGGACAGCCAGGGCTACACAGAGAGACCCTGTCTCAAAAAACCAAAAAAAAAAAAAAGAAAGAAAGAAGCCCTGACTCAACAACAAGAAAGAAAGGAAGGAAGGAAGGAAGAACGAACCAACCTCAAAGAACAGGGAGACTTTCCGCAGGAATATCACTATGGAAGAAGGAAAAAGCACTGGCCAGGAGAGAGCACTCATGATCTTCAGGGAGAGATTTACAACCCGTGAGCCTGTAAAATTAGCCTGCTGCCATCTTATGCTTGAAAGCCATCATACTGCCAGGCAGTGGTGGTTCATGCCTTTAATTCCAGCATTTGGGTGGCAGAGGCAAGTGGACTTCTGAGTTCTAGGCCAGCCTGGTCTACAGAGTAAGTTCCAGGACAGACAAGGCTACACAGAGAAACCCAGTTTCAAAAACCAAATACCAAACCAAACCAACTTATCTTCCCTACATCCAATGCCGATCTTTTGAAACTTGACCTTAGGGGGAGGCAGTGGAATATATGGGTAAAAGGGCTTGCTTTAATTAATTGCTTGCTTTAATTAATTGCTTGCTTTAATTAATTTGGTCATGATGGTTTAGGTAGGTGGTCTTTCTCCTCAAACATTTGAGATTAACATAATCTCTCTCTCTCTCTCTCTCTCTCTCTCTCTCTTTTTTTTTTTTTTTTTTTGGTTTTTCGAGACAGGGTTTCTCTGTGTGGCTCTGGCTGTCCTGGAACTCACTCTGTAGACCAGGCTGGCCTCGAACTCAGAAATCTGCCTGCCTCTGCCTCCCGAGTGCTGGGATTAAAGATTAAAGGCGTGCACCACCACTGCCTGGCTTTGTTCTGCTTATTATTCATTCACATTATCACTGAATTGCATTTAATTGGCTTATTGAGAATGGGTGGCTGAGTCCTGCTTGTTGGGGTGCAGGGTGTGATTCCCCAGGCTTGGTAACATCTATATTCTCTGTCTCTAGCTCCTAAGCACAAGAGCTACAGACGTGTATCATGTTTGGCTTGTTTCTAGTTTTGATGTGGGTGTAGCAGGCCCTCCTTCCACCATCTTCTGAATAGGTATTTAGGAATTCGAGGCTGCAGTAACTTTATACCTAGAACAGGGGACTTGACCAATTTCAGAGTCTCAACATAAAACACAGTTCTCCCTTCAAAGGGTATAAGAGAAAGTTCATTCTGGAGCCAAATATTAGTGACCATGGCCAGGGAACACAGATTCAGGTAACCCTAAATACCCATGTTCCAACTGATGACAGTTTTGTTAATTTTTTTTTTTTTTTTTTTGTAGTAGCAGAACTGAAGAAGTGTATAAATCAGGTTGATTATACATATCAGGTAGGCAAGTTACAGCAAAGCAGAGAGACCTCTGCTCTAGGCCATAGTGCTGTCTGCTGACATTCTTAGCTTTTGTATTGATAGAAAGCAAATGGTCTGCTGGGCAGTGGTGGCGCATCCCTTTAATCCCAGCACTCGGGAGGAAGAGGCAGGCGGATTTCTGAGTTTGAGGCCATTCTGGTCTATGGAGTGAGTTCCAGGACAGCCAGGGCTATACAGAGATACCCTGTCTTGAAAAGCCAAAAAAAAAAAAAAAGAAAGAAAGCGAATGGTCTGTTTACAAACTCAGAAGAAATTTATCTCATAGTCATGGGATGGATATAGGGCAAATACAGAGTGTGTGTGGGTTATGAATGACTATTAAGAGGCTAAAGATAGGGGGCTACAGAGATGGCTCAGTGGTTAAAAGCAATGGCTGCTTTCCCAGAGGTACCAAGTTCAATTCCCAACATTCACACTGGAGCTCACCACCATCTGTAACGGGATCTGATGTTCTCTTCTGGTGTGCACTCATATACATAAAATAAATAAATCTTAAAAGAAAATAAGCTAAAGATAGTCCACGATAATTTGGTTCTAGATCTGTAACATTCCAGTTCACCACAAACCACAGATGTTCCAACCAATGAGCCTGGCAGACTTTTTAACACAGGTACAGCTCCCTCTTTCCTCCCAAGCTTGGAACTTTATCATAGGAGCCCCCTGCCTGGATGAACTCAGATAGTGGCCTTGTTTTCAGGAAGGGATGCAGGGCATCCCTACCACACCCTCAGGTGGTTTGGTGCATGCCTTTAATTTTTAATTATAACAATTACAGCACTAGGAGGCAGAGACGGGTAGACCTCTGAGTTTGAAGCCAGCCTGATCTACAGAGTGAGTTCTAGGTCAGCCAAGGACTACACAGTGATACTCTATTATAAAAAACAATCCCAGCACTACCCAGATGGCTCCACAGACCCTGGACAGCAAAGAAACAGCCAACTCTCCTACGACAGGACAAACATCCCCCACCCCCATTCTTCTAGGTTCCCCAGACACACGTCGCCCCCAATGCCAGCATGAAGCAGTCAGATACTGCGACGACCCTATTCCTGCTTTGCCATTGCCTCTTTCTAATTTTTCTTTTTAAATTAAACCAAAACGGGGGGGGGGGGGGATGTTAGCATTCTGTCTAAACTCCACCCCACAGTTACCTGGAAATAGTCAGGTATGCTCCGCCCCACAGTTGCCTGGCAACAGCCAAGTGGGCCTGGCCCACTATAAAAGGGGCTGCTTGCCCCTCCCCTCTCTCTTATCTCTTGCTCTTGCCTCTCCCTTGCATCTCTTATCCCTTACCTCTCCCCTTCTCCCCCCCCCTCCCGTGGTCATGGCCGGCCTCTCCAGTTCCCTACTCTCTACTCTTCTACTTCTCTCTCCCTCTCTCTGCCTTTCTCTGCCTCTACTACCCTCTCAGCTCCCCTCCCCGTGCCCTGAATAAACTCTATTTATACCATACCTTCGAGGAGTGTGGCTGGTCCCTCAGGGGGAAGGGATGCCTGGGCTTGGGCCTGCTGAGGCACACCCTTTCCCCACACCTCCCTATACCCCCATAAAATATATCTCTTTATATTTTTATAAACATATCAGGCAGATTTCTGAGTTTGAGGCCAGCCTGGTCTACAGAGTGAGTTCCAGGACAGCCAGGGCTACACAGAGAAACCCTGTCTCAGAAAAAAAACAAAAAACAAAGAAAAACGAAAACTAACCTGGGTCCTTTTTTATTTTTTTTTTGATTTATTTATTATATTTATGAGTACACTGTAGCTGTTTTTTTGTTTTGTTTTTTGACACACCAGAAGAGGGCATCAGATCCTATTACAGATGGTTGTGAGCCACCATGTGGTTGCTGGGAATTGAACTCAGGACCTTCGGAAGAGCACTCAGTGCTCTTAATCCCTGAGCCATCTCTTCAGCCCGACGAATAAAAGCTCTTTATTCCTTTTCAATGTGGTCATTGAAAATTGTGAAATCCAGCCAGGTGTGGTGACACATGTCTTTAATCCCAGTACTCAGGAGGCAAAGGTAGGCAGATCTCTGAGTTTAAAACCAGCCTGGGCTACAAATCGAATTCCAGGACAGCCAGGGCTACACAGAGAAATCCTGTCTTTTAAAACCAAATCAAATAAACTAACAAAAAAAAAAAAAAAAGGAAATCGAGGAGACCTTCCAAGTTCACATTTAACGGTCTAGAGTGAGATTGAAGTTTAGGTAAAGGGCTAAGAGTTGGCATTTCTTCTAGGCTCCGCCCACCCTACTGCACCCCTACTAAACACCGGTCCTGTTAAATCCCCTCCTGTAAGGTGGTCTGACACGTTTTTGGTTTTTTTTTTTTTTTTGCAGTTTTGAGCAATCTCTCTCTGGGAGACAAGTTCGCCCTCCTTCTGCTGCCTTGTCCCTTGCTCAGCATGAGAACCCCAGGGGGAATTCCCATATCTTTGGGGTCCATTATTCCAATTGATTTCAATTCTATTGATAGATTGAGAGACACAAGTGCCTCTTTGGAATATCTTCTTTTGTTGGTGGCTGCTTACTCTGAGAGGCAGGTGGATGTCTGAGTTTGAGGCTAGCCTGATCTACATAGCAAATTCCTGGGCTTGCTAGGACTACACAGAAAAACAAAGAACAAACTTTTAACCAGCACCCCCACCCAGTTCAGGAGAGTAGACAAATGTCGCCTCCTTAATCCCTGTGAGGACAAAAGGGAGCTCGAGTGGTCCACCGTGCCTGAGCCACCTGTAGAGACCAATAGCCGCCAGATAGTCTAGCTCAGCACCTAACAAGACACAGAGACAGATAGAAGGGGCTTGGAACATCAGAACTCAGAACAGAGCACAGGGGCTTCCCTGGTTGAGCCAAGGGACAAGAATAGAATGTTGGGCCCTCTGTTGGCTGAGCATGTGGAGGCACAGAGAATTAAGCAATCTCACGAGCCTTTTCCTAAATTCTGTTAGAGTCCTATTAAAAAATAATAATAATAAGCCGGGCAGCGGTGGCGCACGCCTTTAATCCCAGCACTTGGGAGGCAGAGGCAGGTGGATTTCTGAGTTCGAGGCCAGACTGGTCTAGAGAGTGAGTTCCAGGACAGCCAGGGCTACACAGAGAAACCCTGTCTCAAAAAAACAAAACAAACAAACAAACAAAAAACCAAAACTAAAAACCATAGACCGAAGAGTTCTCTCTCTCCCTCCCCCTTCCTTTCTCCCTCCCCCTCCTTTTCTCCCTCTCCTTCCTACTTCCCCTCCCCCTCTCCCTCTGAAATTCCTCTACTCTCAGTAGTTCTAACTTTTAAAAATTCTCACTTCTTTGGTATTTTGGCTTTTTTTTTTCTTTTAGAGACAGGGTCTCACCACAGCAGCCTCTGGCTGGCCTGGAACTCTCTGTACAGATCCCCCAGGTTCTGCCAGGGTTAGAATCAAAGGAATGTGCCACCTTCCCCTAACTCTATAATTCTTAATGAAGCTTGCTCTGCACACTCCTACAAAAGCCTGTGACAAAGGAACTCGGATATTCTCTCAAGTTGAGCTTCGCTGACCAAAGGACCCTGAGCCAGACACAGCTGTTTAGAGAAGAGTCCCATCATCCTATTAAAAACAAACAAACAAACAAAAAACTCATGTCCACTGGTCACTAGAATTATAGGCACGCATCACCATGCCTGGTCTATGCAGTGCTGGAGATCAAACCCAGGCCTTCATGCATGGTAGGCAAGCCCTTTATCAACTTAGTGTAAACAAGTCACTTCATTTTAATGTTTTATGAAACATTTAATAGTCCCCAAAATAACATTTTAATGGGTTTTAAATTTTTATTTATTTATTTTTATGTATATGCATGTTTTTTGCCTGCATGTATTGTCTATGCACCATATGCATCCATGGTACCCACAGAATCTAGAAGAGGACATCTGATCCCCTGGGTGGAACAGGAGTTACAGACAGTTGTTAGCTGTCACTTGGGTCCAGGGAACTGAATCCAAATCGTCTCCCAGATCCTTTGTAAGGGCAGCCAAGCTAAACTGCTGAGTCACCTTTCTAGTCCTGCATCTCATTTCTTAAAAGAAAAGGAACAATTTTATAGAAAAGATGAAATAAAAGCCAGGAGAAATACATATATCAATACAAGCTGTCTGAACTGTGCAAATGCTCTCTTACCAGGCACATTTCTCCTCTTGCTGAACTAAGGTGTTGTGTAACCTTTTCTGATGTGACAAACATCTATTATCTCAGGTACCATACCAGCAACAGACCAAAGGAACCTTTCTACCCAAGTCTGGCTTATTTTCCTGGGGTGAGTTTCAGCAGTGTGTGGGTGAGGGCTTACTTATAGGGATACGAGAGCAGGGTTACCTATGGGAACAAGGAGGAGAATGACTCAAAGATAGCTGCATACTGAAAAGCCCACTCCATCACCCCAGTGGGCTAGTGACTCACAAAAGCTGCCTCCTGAAGCTCCCTGCATAACTTATAGGCAGCTCAACTTGCTGGAGAATCGCTCCTCACCTGGAGTTGTTACTGCTTAAATAACCTTAGAAGGTGAAGGGGAGGCTTGAGACCTGTAAGTTTCAGGAACTTCTTGAGGTTTGTGAGTTTCGCCTGCTTCTTGGGTCTTACGAAGTCTTCCCTAGGAGGGAATGGTTCCATTTAGAGGAAATAACAAAACAACAGCAAGGGTTTTAGCCCTTTCTTTCCCCTAGTAGGCTTTCCTGGGAACAGTTAATTTTGAGATCATTGTTTTAGCTCTGTACAACACAGGACCATAATGAGCAGAGTCACAGACTATACTGGTTTGGTTTCATGCCTGGAGCAAGGGTCTGCAGTGCATACTTACATATCAAAGCAGATCTGGCCTCCAGGTTCTGCCAGCATCCTCCCTCAGTCCCTACCTGGCATACCCTGTCCCCAGTCCTGAACTTCCCAGCCCAGGGCCTAGGTTGCCCTTTCTCAGAGGTTCTATCTCTCTCTCTCTCTCCCCCCCCCAAACCCCCCCCCCCCCGCCCTAAATAAACTATTCTATACTATACCTGGTACCTCAGGGGGAAGGGATGCCCACAGAGGCACCCACCCCCTTCCACTGTATTGTGCCTTTACCAAACATATTCCTGACTCCCTTTTCTTTTTTATAAAACACAGTACTTATCATTACTCTTTCTTTCTTTTCTTCCCTTCTTCTTTTTTCTGGTTTCGAGACAGGGTTGCTCTGTGTAGCCCTGGTTGTCCTGGAACTTGATTTGTAGACCAAGGCTGGCTTTGAACTCAGAGATTCCTCTGCCTCCCCCTCCCTAGTGCTGGGATCAAAGGTTCGCACCACTGCTTGGCCACTACTGTTTCACATACTTCTATGCTAACAGTAGTAGGAAACCCTCAACAATTTACTAAAATTCAAAGGTAAGCCAAGAATGATTGTTTATTTTTTGAGAAAGAGACTCAGATAACTCAGGCTGACCTTGAACTCATTATGAGACTAAAGGTGGCTTTGAACTCTTGCCCCTTCCTGCATTCACCTACCAAGTCCTTGGGTTACAGATATGCACCACCATAGCACAACCAAGAATCTTAATCTTTCTCCCATTACAAAGACAATACCCCAAAAGATATTTAAGCCGATAGTAGAAGTCATTTATCACAGATCAACTGTCACTTCAAAGAGACTCAAGATGAGTCCAAATGGTTCACACTCAAACGGGAGAATAAAGAGTAAATCAAAATCTAAATGTAGTTGGCGAGCAGGACCATAAGAAGGAATATAAGGATTAGCATAAGGGGGCTGGGGAGATGGCTCAGCGGTTAAGAGCACCGACTGCTCTCCCAGAGGTCCGGAGTTCAATTCCCAGCACCCACATGGTAGCTCACAACCATCTGTAATGGGATCTGACTCCCTCTTCTGGTGTGTCTGAAGACAGCTACTGTGTACTCTAGATATCTATCTATCTCTTTATCTCTATCTATCTCTCTATCTATCTATCTCTTAAAAAAAAAAAAAAAAAGAATTAACATAAGGGACTGGAGAGATGGCTCAGAGGTTGAGAACACTAGCTGCTTTTCCAGAGGATCTGAGTTCAATTCCCAGCAAGCACATGGTGGCTCATGGCCATCTATAAGAGATCTGGTGCCCTCTTCTGGCCTGCAGACATACATGCAGGCAGAACATTGTATATATAATAAGCAAATCTTTTTAAAAAATTAACAGGAGAGAAGCTAGTTGGCATAGTTAGACCGGAAACCCTTCCCTAGTAGGGCTACATATAACAAATAGAGTATACCAGCTGGTTTTGTGTATCAACTTGACACAGGTTTGAGTTATCACAGAGGAAGGAACTTCAGTTGAGGAGATGCCTCCATGAGATCCAGCTGTAAGGCATTTTCTCAATTAGTGATCAAGGGAGAAGGGCCCTTTGTGGGTGGTGCCATCCCTGGACTGGTAGTCTTGGGTTCTATAAGAGAGCAAGCTGAATTCCCAGCACTTGGGAGACAGAGGCAGGTGGATTTCTGAGTTCGAGGCCAGCCTAGTCTACAGAGTGAGTTCCAGGACAGCCAGGGCTACACAGAGAAACTGTCTTGGAAAACAAAACAAAACAACAAAACAACAAAAAAAGAGAGAGCAAGCTGAGCAAGCCACGGAAAGCAAGCCAGTAAGAATCCCCCCCCCCCCATGGCCTCTGCATCAGCTCCTGCTTCCTGCTCTGCTTGAGTTCCAGTCCTGACTTCCTTTAGTGATGAACAGCAATTGGAAGTGTAAGCTGAATAAATCCTTTTCTCCCCAACTTGCTTCTTGGTCATGATGTTTGTGCAGGAATAGAAACCCTAAGACAAAGAGCATGCTCAAAAAAAGCTTATGCTATACAAAGATGAGTGAGGCAGGTACTATGGAGATGACCTGTAAAGAGTTACGAGGCTTGTGACATTTTGTATGTGTGTGTCACATACCCATGTGGAGGTCAACTTTCACGAGTTAGTTTGCTCTTTCCACCACATGGATTCCAGGGATTGAAGTCAGGTGATCGATCATGTGTGTACATCGGTGCCTGTACCACTGACCCATGTTTCTGGCTCCCCATTTCTTTTGCTTTCAATGATGGGTATGTGTGTATGTCGTGTGTGAGTACGCACTGGGAGTGCTGGTGCCCTCAGAAGTTGGAGGTGTCAGATCCCTTGGAGCTGGAGTTACAGGTGGTGCTGGAAACTACTCTGGGATCATCTGCAAAAAGCAATACTGCATCTTCACCCCTGAGATGTCTCTCCAGGCTTCACTGTTTCTATTTCTCACCCTGTGTCCCTGACTTAATTCTTTGCTAGCAAGTGACCTCTGAACCTGGATCCTCACTTGTTACCATAAAGACAATGCCAAAGCTAGTCACACAGGAAGCAAATAAAATGAGCACTCTGCCAAAGGAACCCAAAGTTTCCCATCACAGGACCAGCAACTGTTTGTTCAGCTAATGGCTTAACAAAGCCTTCAAAGGGAACATTTCAAACGTATTGTCTTCACAGATGAGCACCCAAGAACACAAAGCAAACCAAGGTCTGGATTGTGAGACTTTACCAGGAACTCTCCAGGCCATGAAACCTACCAGCTAAGAGTGCTCCCCATACAGATGAACAGTCAAAAGCTAAAAAGCCTCTTTCCTTTATCAATGAATCAATATGTATTTATAGGTAACGGGCATCCAAGGTCAGGGAACAGAGGGGAAACTCCCAGCAGATGAGAATCTCCTTGATGCCCAGAGCATCAGCCATGAGTCTGCCTCCTAATCATGGTACAGGCACACCAGAATCATGTCATTACTATTATTATTAATTAATTAATTAATTAATTTTGTGTGTAACGTTTGTGGGTGCCAATGAAGTCTAGAGGTGTATCTCCCAGGGCAGCTCAGCTACCTGTAACACTGGGAATTGAACACCAGTCTTCTAGAAGAGCAATACATGCTCTTAACTGCTGAACCATTTCTCCAGTCCTGACTTATAAAGCGATCAGGAAATATCTATAAAGGGAAAGCCATTTATTTATAGTTTGGCCAAAAGGCATGGAAGAAAGATTCCTGGTTTCTCTCTGCCATTTCTATTACAGGCTAACAATTTTATACAAAGGATGAAACAAGACACATGTGGAGGTGTGAACCTTTAATCTGAGCACTTAGGAGGGTCCAAGCCTGGTCTACACCATGAGTTCCTGGCCAACTAGGGCTGCATAGAGAGACTCTTTTTAAAAAGAAACAAAAAGCTGAAATAAAAGCCAGGAAAAATGCCGGGCATGGTGGCACACGCCTTTAATCCCAGCATTCGGGAGGCAGAGGCAGGCGGATTTCTGAGTTTGAGGCCAGCCTGGTCTACAAAGTGAGTTCCAGGACAGCCAGGGCTACACAGAGAAACCCTGTCTCGAAAAACCAAAAAAACCAAACCAAAAAAAAAAATCCAGGAAATATGAATGTGTTGATTTAAGCTATCATAAGGTGGTCACATATCAGATATTATAATTCACAATAGTAGCAACATTACAGTTATGAAGTAACAATGAAAATAATCTTATGGTTGTGGGTGTCACCACAACATGATGAACTGTATTAAAGGGTCACAGTAATAAGAAGGTTGAGAACCACTGCTCTAGAAGATCTCTTTTACCAGGTTGTTATAGGCTTTGGGTCCCCATGTTGCCCAGTGTAAGAAACAGTTATGGTTCATTTTCAATATGACCTCTCCCTCCCTTAGCTAGGGGCTGGCAACTGCTTGTCTCAGAATTCTGAGAGCTAGTAAGGTACGGGTTGTCTTCTAAGTGACTGAGCCCAGAAATGGCATGGGACTGGGAGGGCAGTCTCAAGTCCCAAACGGTTTATTGGGTGAGGCTTTGTGTCCTAGTCAATGAGATGGAGGATATGGGAAGTGGCAATCCCAGCCTGTAGAAGAACAGGATACGAATATTTCCCCATTCAAGGATTTCAGACAGTGTTTTCTGTCGAGTCACTATGTTGGCTATTTTTGCCTTTTCTCGACACTGGCATCCATGTCTGCAAAGCTGTATATTAAAAACTACTTCGAGGTGTTAGCAGCATTTTTATAAGTGTGTCAGTTTTCCTCTTAGCCCCAGCTAGCTCCCAGATCATTGAGACTGGACCATTTGTTTATCAAGCTTGAAGGGCACAACAGCTGAGCGGTATTGCTCCATTTCAATCCTCTATGCTAATCTGCCTACCTCCCGGCTAAAATCCTGAGACACTTGCATTTTATGGCTTTCTCTGCTCCAGCTGTTTTCTCGTGGCGTCTCCTGAAGTCTCTCCCCACGGCTAAGCTCCTTTTCCTCTCTCTTTTACTCCCCCAACCCCCCTCAGCTGGGAGAAAGCCCAGCCTTAGTCTCTCCCCTGCTCAGTCATTGGCTGATCAGCTTCTTTATTGACCAATCAGGGAATGGTCAGGGAGCCATGTTCACACAAGGTCGAGACTGGAGAATCTCAGAATAAGGACTGCAACCAGGTAAGAGAGCACAGAAATCAGCATTTGAATTACACAGTGCGCAAGAATATTATACATCAAGGTGGGCGTGACACCTTATAATCCCACTTATAAGTGTATAATATACATTTATAATCCCAGCAGACAGATCTCTATGAGTTTGAGAGCAGCCTGACATACGGTGAGTTACAGGACAGTTAGGGATACATAGTGAGGGCCTGTCTCAAAACAAAATGGAATAATCCACAGAACATACGACAACAACAAGCTGCCTCTTCCTTTCTAGTCTATTGAATTTGTTATCACTAGGAAATCCACCAGCTTCTTCTCATTAACCCAGGCTGGCCCCACTTTACAAGCAGGGCTGCTATGCCATCTCTGGTCTTGCTTGGAGTTTTCCCATGGTGAGGAACAGGGATGATAGTGTAGAGAACAGCCTCAATCTAGGCTCCAGGGCTCCAAAGGAAACTTGAGGAACAGGGTGGGCAGGGGCCAAACGCTACCTTTCTGCTGAGCTTTTAGTTGGCCTGTGAACAGGGTCCTCCTTCACCCGTAGTCCCTTGCTCAAGTAGTTTTACAACTGTCATTTAACCAGAGCCCTAGGCTAGGTCTGTGCGAATCTGTGTTCTCCCCTAGAACAATTTACTTTAGACTCAGCCCAGGGACTACAGGAATTAGCCCTGCTGGGAAGAGGCTGCTGCCTGTGAGGTTCGGTTTTAGAACTCAGTTCTGTTCTCAAAGAATTGTGCTGGGGTCCTTTAGGATAAAGGAGAGTAGGGAAGCGGGTACCAGGCTACCTAATTGTAGCCAGAAGTTGGCAGTTGAACTCCACTGGGGCCTGGGCGAGGTTAAGGTGTGGTCGCTAGAGAGCTTTGGAGCACAATTAATTGGCCTTGACAGGTGTGGGCCATAATAGCCTGTTCACCTGCCTTGTTTTGCCTTTTCCTGTTCTTGCCTCTGGTCAGGCCTGGGATAGCCCCACCTACCTCCAACGTAGGCCTAGAAGGGACCACTGCAAAATGGATGTGCCTTCTGTTTTAGGGGAAGGAAGAAGTTTATTAATGCAAGGAAGATTGCAATTGCTTACTGTGAATGTACTGCATGCTCCTGAATTAGTTACTTTAAAAATGGCTAAGTTTATGTTCTGTGACTTTCACTGCAATCAAATAAGGAAGCGGGTAGAGAACGCAAGGCCGGGAGTGTGCAGGATTAGCTTGTACTGGCCTGGGGCTCAAGGAAACAAAGACAAGAGGGCAGGAGAATTTACCACATCCCCCAGCCTCTGGAACCTCTTAGCTCCAGCTTCACGCTCACCAAGCCTCTGGAAATTTCTTCATGTGGTTTCCTTTGCAGTATCTGTGGTAAAGGTCTTGCTTAGCATGCTGCTAAGGGTACCTGAGTGAAGGAAAAAGCTGTTTCCTGCAACAAAGAGTCCCCTCCCTTTGAGAAAGAATGTCAATCATTTATTACTTTTATGGTTGTATATGTTCTCTTGCTCTTTTTTCAAACACTTTAATAAATTTGTGTCTGTGTGTGTGCAGTGTGCATGCCCATGTGCATGCAGGTTCCCTTAGGGGCCAGAAGACAGCATTAAACCCCTGGAGCTGGAGTTATAGGCAATTGTGAGCACGCTGATTAGGCTATAGTAGCTGAACTGTTATCCTGTGCAAGAGCAGCTCTTAATCACAGAGCCATCTCTCCATTTTGTGGCTTTTTTCCAGGTTTTGTTTTAAATGTGTGCATATGTACGTACGTATGTGTACTTTTAATTTGAATAGTGTATGTGTGTGCACATGTGTACTGCGGAAGTCCCGAGACAATGTGCCAAGTCAGTTTTTTCTTCCTACTATGTGGGCCTGAGGATTGAACTCTGGTCATCAGGCCTGGTGCTTTGCTCACTGAGCATTCTCACAGGGCTCTACACTGGGCTCCACCTTATTATCATTTTACTTTATTGCTTATTCATGTATGTGCATATGTGTACATGTGAGTACAAGTACCGGTAGAGACCAGAAGGGGGCATTGAATCCCTCAGAACTAGAATTACAGATGAGTGTGAACGCCTTGTGGTGGTAGGGAGGAATCTAGGTCCTTAGGAAGAATAGATAGAGCTCTTAACTGCTGAGCCATCACTCCAGAAACATCCACCTTTCGTGGTTTTTTTTTTTTTTGAGGCATGATCTCATTATCGGCTTGAAGCTCACCTATTAGCTTGTCTGGCCACTTGAGGGAGCAAAATCTGCCTGTCTCCACTTCCCCAGTGCTGGGATTACATATACAAGTCATAAAGCCTGGCTTCTTAAAACATGGGTTCTGCGGACTGAAATGATTTGTTCTCAGGGTAGCACAGTAAATGCTTTACTAACTGGGCCTTTCCCCTTCTCCTGGCCTTCTCAGATCTGCTTGCCTCTGTCTCCTGGGTGCTGGGATTAAGAGCATGCACCACCAGGACAGACAAAAGGAACCTTTTATTATTATTATTAATTTGGGTTTTTGAGACAGGATTTCTCTATGTAGCCCTGGCTGTCCTAGAACTTGCTCTATAGATCAGGCTGGCCTTGAGTTCCAAGATATGCCTGCCTCTGCCCCGAGTGCTGGGATTAAAGATGTGTGCCACATGACTGGCAGTGAAGTGGCACCACCACTGCCTGGCTCTATTTAAAAGTTTTATTTCATTTATTGTCTGTTTGCATCTGTGTACAAGCACATGGCATGACATATGTCAGGAGGTCAGAGGACACCTTGTAGGAGCTGGTCCTCTTCTTCTGTCTTGTGGGTCCTGGGGATTGGCCTTAGGTGGTCAGGTTTGGTGGTGGCAAGTGTCTTAATGGAATAAGAATCTTGCCATTCTTATTTTATGAATATTAAAAGTAAACTCATCAATCCTTTAAAGCATTAAAAAGATATTGTGTGATGTACATCTGTATAGGGGTATGCAATCCACAGTTAACTTTGTGGAGTTGGTTTTCTTCCACCTTCATGTGTCTTCTATGCAGAGTTCACCAGCTGAGCCATCTCACTGGCTCGATCCTTCTTTACACATGCAGCATGTCTCCCCTTTTAATATAAAAAAGCCTCTTCAGTGTGGCAGTGGTGGCACACGTCTTTGATCCTGGGAAGACAGAGGCAGGCAGATCTCAGAGTTCAAGGCCAGCCTGGTCTACAGAGTGAGTTCCAGAACAGCCATGGCTGTTAGAAAGAAAGAAAGAAAGAGAGAGAGAGAGGAAAGAGAGAGAGAGAGGAGAGAGAGAGAGAGAGAGAGAGAGAGAGAGAGAGAGAGAGAGAGAGAGGACTGTATATTTAGGAGCTGGGGCTGGAGAGATGGCTCAGTGGTTAAGAGCATTAGCTGCTCTTACAGAGGACCTGAGTTCAATTCCCACAGGGCAGCTCACAACTACCTGCAACTCCAGTTCCAGGGGATCCAACACTCTCACATGGACATGCATGTAGTCAAAACACCAGTGCACATAAAACAAACAAACGAACGAAAGAAAAGAGCAAAGCCTCTTTATACAAGTAGCTTAGCACATTTCCCTAATTTTATTTTAGGTTTTGCTTAAGTCAAATACAAAAACATTAATAAAACAGAATATTATACACTCACTAGGAATGTTTATAAAGATATATTTATTTATTTATTCACCTGGAGTTCTTAAGTAAAACAGTATAATATAAAATAAGTTAGAAAAGAATGTATATTCCAAAATACTAACTGTGATCACTTGGGGACAATATAAAAATACACAGAATATTGCTATCAGTAAAGTTGCCTAAACCGAGGAGCTTGCATGGTATAGATTCCTGAGCCCCCATGCTCAACTTCTTTCTCAGGCTTCCCCCAACACCCCGGCCACACACCCCTATTAATCCTGCCCAGGTCAGAGGCAATCCACACGTAGTTAGTTACTGGTGGCATTTACTGGGGCCCAGCAGTATTGGGGTGGCATCCCTGAGGCCAGCCAAGAACCTTCCTTTGCTGCACACAGGACTCTTGCACTCTGGCCCCACAGGTCAGCTGATCCGGGTTCTCCCTCTCATTAAGAGAAGCAACTACAGAAACCTCTCCTAGCTAGGTTGGCCAAGAGGAAGAGGTTCACAGCAGTGGCTTAAGTGTCATGGTTGGGTCACAGGAAATAGAAACTTCAGGACCCTTAGAACATTTTATTACCAGTTAACCAGATTTCCTGTTTTCGTGTGTCCCTCTAAAAGCCACAGACTTTTTGGGCATGAATGGTGCTGTATGACTTCTAAAGAACAGTAGAGTCCACAGTCTCTGCCACCAGGTGGCGTCATAGACTAGTCCGGAAGAACCAGTGCGTAGGCAGAAGACAGCTCCTGTGGCTGCCACTCTTCCCTTCTCCCGGCTCCCGGCTCCACAGCTGTCAAGGAGATGAGATGGGGCAGGAGAGCTGAATGAAGAGCCACTTTCCTTCTTCTCTTTTAATATCTAAGATTTAAAGATCCCAGAACCAACCAACCACAGCTACTACAACAGTGTGGGTGCTGGCAGGTCCCTTCCAGAGCTGCTCTGAGCATCTGCCACCTGCCCAGCTCAGGGGCCCATCCTGGGAGGACTGGGGCGCTAGGGAGGTGGTTATCCCTTGAGCCAAGATGAGGGTTATTTCTTGTGGAGAAACTTCATTTTATTGCCTAAAAGAGAAAGTGAGAACATTTTATCAGGGGAGGAGAGGCTGGGTACAGGGAAGTATGTTTCAGCAGACTGTGGGGTCAAAGGGCAACTTTGTGGACTCAGTTCCCTCCTCCCGCCTTTATGTGGGTTCTGGGGACTGGACTCAGGCTTGTGTGCTAAGTGCTGAGCCTCTTGCTGGCTGGGTCACTGAACTCTGATCTTCCCACCTCCACCTCCCAAACACTGGAGTGCAGTATGCACAGTAAGGACCTTTTTGCTGATTAAACTGTAGTCCTGATTATTCTTTTCTGCTCAGGGGCATTCGGAGGTTGGGAGGAGTCTCCCTGCCAGGTCCCAGGCCTGCTGCCTCTGTGGGGGTCCCACAAGACTCAGGAGAGTAGGAGATGGTGGCAAGGATGTCAGTGAGGTAACCCTAGGGCCCAGGGACAGATTAAGAGAGGTAGACAGTCTACCCTATACTGTTCCTGGCGCTTGTGGACAGAAGTAGTTAAGACTCCAGGAAAGCCAGTTTAGAACTGAGGCTGGTGACAGGGACCCAGGCCTTACCTAGTCCCTTGAGGAATTTATTGACCCCACTGTGTTCTCCACTGGGCAAGGTTTCCAGGTACTCCTGGGCTCGGACTTCAAACAGACCTGGTGATGAGAGATACCCAGGATATTTTAGGTGTTTGCCTTTGCGCCTCTACATAGACCTTCTTCCTTGATCACTCGGGAAAGGGAAGCCTTGCTTCTGAGACAGAGCTGTGCCTATAAACATGCATTCAAGCACGAGGTTTATAAGGGTTTTCACTATCCTTATAATTGACCTACCTTGTATAATAGCTGTCTGTGGAAAGCTGTAAATAAAGTCTGCTCACACACGAGATCCCATCTCGTTCCTGCTACCTCACTCACCAACAGCAACCTGTAAACCTGGCTACATGTATCTGGCAGCTCTTCTGAGGAGAGGCAAGCCCTGAAGGAGGCTGGTCCTCTCACACCCTCTAAACACATGTCTTTTGTCCTGTGGAAATCCTCATCAGAACTGCTTCAAGTATGGCTGCCTGTCTTCCCTGTGCAAATGGCTGACCGTGGGAGTTCAGGGCTTCTAGCTGAGTTCACAGCACCAGAGAAATCCCAGGCCTGGGGCCAGCTGCTCCTCTGGAACCTTCTGGCCTCTGTACAGCCATGCTGCAAAGGTAAGGCCTCCCCTTCCCAGCTTTAGCTCCCATCAACACAGCCTTTACCAGCATTCCTAGGTTTTAGATTCCCAGAATGAAGCTGGGCAGTGGTGGCGCACGCCTTTAATCCCAGCACTCGGGAGGCAGAGGCAGGCGAATTTCTGAGTTTGAGGCCAGCCTGGTCTACAGAGTTCCAGAACAGCCAGGGCTACACAGAGAAACCCTGTCTCGAAAAACCAAAAAAAAAAAAAAAAAAAATAGATTCCCAAAATGTCCTTCTAGGACAATGGACAAAATAGGCTGGGATGGTGTCTCTGTCATTTGTAATCTTTGTTTCCTCTCTCCCTAGAAGCAAGATGGAGTCTATGCAGACAAGGCAGGAAGAAGTACGGGAAGAGAATTCAGAGAAGAGGGAGAAAGGCCAACGTGGTGGGAGACTGAAACAGGCTGCCCAGATTATACAGTGCTAGCCCAAGGCTGCAGGCACCAGACCACACTCTCTGGAATTTTCATCCCATCTAGAGTCCCTGGGCAGGGGGCAGGAAGAAGGGTAGATGAGAAGAACAGAGGGGCTTGAGGAAGAGAGGGGCTACGGAGAAGCAGGAAGGACAGGGAAAACCTGGGAGAAGCAGAGGTAGTCCACATTCACTGTTCAGGTGTGGCCTGATCACAGCTCTTGTGCAGACCAGATTCTTGCTTGTATCTTTGTGACATTCCCCCCAACCCCCCACCCCAACCACTTAGAGCCTTGGGCACCTCTACCTCACTGCCCCAGTAAGGTCCGTGTGCTGTTCTCACCTTTGGCATCTTGCCTTCGTAGTTCCCTCTCCTGGATGAAGCCACGGAAAGTCTGGGTCTCCATGAAGACCTCCAGGAAGCGTCGTAGGCTCTTAGAGGAGACAGCTTTTCTGAAGGCCTCTCGCTGCAGGCTCCGCTCCTCGCCTGATGTCAGGAACAGGGAATAGTGGCCCACAATCTCCACAAAAAATCGGACAAAGGCTTCGGACACAACCTCACTCAAGGAACTGGACTCAGGGCCTGAGCAAGGGGCACAAAGGCAGAGAGAGTAAGGGGAGTGGGTGGACTGGACCGGAGTCCAGGTCAGTTATTGATCACAGCTACCCTCCACAGCCACCTGTGACCCCTTTTAGAGGTATTTCAGAACCTAAATGGAGTGAGTGTTAAGTTCCTATGATGACTGCTGGAAGGGAATCCAGGTGACGGGCTGAACCCCACTCTCTCCTCGCATCTCTACTTTCTCAGTCAGCCATCGACCGACTGGTTGCTCCAAGGCCCTGGCATTTACCATGCACACAGTCCAGCGGGCCTCCATCCTGGTCACAGGTCAGGTCATTCCTCTGCTCCAGAATGTGTTCCAGGGCTACCTGAAGCTTCCGGGGCAGAATGGAATCCTCGTCCTCCATCTGTAAGGCAGGAGACGGAGTGGGCATAGCTACATCTGACAAGGTGTGTGCCTGCCAAATCCCCGGGCAGGCAGCTGAGATCATAGTTGAAACTTTGTTTTTTGAGACAAGGTCTCACCTTGTAGCCCTGGCTGGTCTGGGACTCACTATGTAGACCAGGCAGGTCTCAAACTCATAGAGATCCCCCTGCCTCTGTCTCCTGAGTGCTGGGATCAGAGGGGTGCACCACTATGCCTGTTTTTTACTTTGTTTGTTTTTGAGACAGAGTTTCTCTGTATATCCCTGGGTGCCCTGGAACTTGCTCTGTAGACCAGGCTAGCTTTGAACTCAGAAATCCGCCTGCCTCTGCCTCCCAAGTGCTGGGATTAAAGTCGTGAGCCACCACTGCCTGGCTAAAAGTTATTTATTTTAACCTTATGTGTATGAATGCTTTGTTGGGAACTGAACCCTGGTCCTCTGCAAAAGCAGCAAGTGCTCTGCTCTCCCTCTCTCCCATTTAAAAAAAAATTAAGATTTATATTTTAAAATTATGTGTATGTCCATGCATAGGCCTGTGCATGTGAAGGCAGTGCACAGTGACTGGAGAGGCCAGAGCTGTTGACTCCCTTTGTAGCTGGAGTTAGAGGTGGCTGTGAGCTGCCCGACCTGGGTTCTTCAAAAGTTCATAAAAGCAGTGTGAGCTCTTCATTGCTAAGCCATCTCTTTAGCCTGGGTCCTGACAATTAACTAGTTGAAGCTTGTAGAGGTGAAAACCCATCTTTGCAAATGCCTTCCTCTTCACTGCCTCATCCTTGGCTGGCACTGGCCTGGGTTGGTCCCATTGTCCAGCTGAGCTAGCAGGTTCAGACTGACTACAGACCCTTTATGGAGCTGGAGTTGAGCTCTCTAGAAGAAGGGAAGGCACAGGAGCAGCAGGCAGAGCTGGATTTCTACTCACCTGTCTGAGGAACCGATCATTGATGAGATCGACCACAAGAACCTACAGGACAGAAGAAAAGGGATGAATATTGTCACTAGGGTTTCTGGGTTAAAGATGGATATGTCATCTTCTTCCTCCTCAGCACTGAAGAGGGGAAGAATGTGTGTGTGTGTCTGTGTTCTGACAGGGAGTGAGGAAATGGACCAAGCTAGTACTGAGGGCTAGGGAACACACATGTCAGCAGCTGCATTCCCAGCCCCGTTCTGACTAAACCAGGGCTTCTCTGTTGTTTATGGGTTACAGGGGTGGGACAAAAGTTGCTAATCTGGCCCTCTCCGTGCTGGGGATTTACCCTTTTACCCCTGAGATATCCACTGAGCCTGCCATTTCTTCAGAGGGAAGAGGAATAGGGTCTGGGGAACACTGACAGGCTGCAGGCTGCGTGCCTTTGTTAGCTACAATTTTTGGGAGGGGTTGCTCTCTCCTCAGAGTGGGTTGAGATATAGGACCAGCAAAAGGGTGAATGACTTACAGTGTGTACAAAGCTCAAGGACACGCTTACATGCTGCCTCTGAGGGTGGACCCTCATGCAGACCCTAGCTTAGGTGGCTGACTACAATAGAGGAAGAACAGGGGTTGGATGGCCTGCCTGGCCACAGCTGGAAACAGGCTCTGCTGTCTTGAGAGCCACATACACTCCTTGCCTTTACACAATCAAAGAACCAGCATCCCCAGCCCTGGGTTAATGGAGGGCAGATGGACAGAGTGGCATCCTCACCAAGTTCAAGGCTGAACGGCAGAATTTGGTTCCTGTCTCCTACTCTTGACTCCTGGGGTCCCCTGACCCAGGGCAGGTTAGACGCTATTTAAAGGGGACTGAATGACTGCAGAGGTGCCACACGCAGCTTCCGGCACTTGCATACCAAATCCTGGGTGTCATGACAATCATGTGGTTTATTTTGCAGTGTTTTGGTATGTAGCCCAGGCTGACCTCAAACATGGGGTCCTCCTACCTTGCTTGGTGAGTGCTGGGGTGCAGGAGTGTGACATCCACACCCAGATCTGTGGCTCTATTTTTCCCCCCCTTTAATCCCAGCTTCTATTTATTGTTATTTGTTGGACTGGGCGCTGGACCTGGAGGTTTGTGCATGGCAGACAGGCACTCTATCACAGAATTCATTCCCTGGCCCTGGCCTCCCCTCTCTTCCTTGCTTTAGTGTGTGTGTTTGTGTGCACCACAGCATGCATGTGGCGCTCAAGAGTCAGTGCTTTCCTTTCAGCATGTACCTCTCAGGGGATTATACTCAGGTCATCAGGCCTGGCACTGAACCATCTTACTAATCATGCCCTGTGGTTATTATTAGTATTTTTTTCTTTTCTTTCTTTCTTTCTTTTTTTTTTTTGGTTTTTCGAGACAGGGTTTCTCTGTATAGCCCTGGCTGTCCTGGAACTCAGTCTGTAGACCAGGCTGGCCTCGAACTCAGAAATCCGCCTGCCTCTGCTTCCCGAGTGCTGGGATTAAAGGCGTGCGCCACCACCACCCCACTATTATTATTTTTTAATGGCATAACTAAGTCCTTGTCTACTGTCATCAGTTCAAGCACATGTTCTAGTTACTGCTTTCTCCGCCCAGTGTAGGGAGACAGGAGGACAGGGTAGGTGGCTATGTCTGATGTCAGGGCTTCTAAATGTCTGCTTATCCAGGCCATGTCATTTAGAGGGGAAATGATTGATGAGAGACTCTGGGAAGGACCGGCCACAGAGCAAGCCCTGGCATCTTCCCACTCCTGCCCAGCACTCCCCTCCTCCTTGTGTGGCCTGGGGAATCAGGGTACAGGGCTCCTTGGCTCACCTCTTCCAGTGGCAGCTCCCTGAGCAGCGGCAGAGAGCTGGAGAGCAGCCCGATGAGGAAGGGTGTGGGCGAGCAAACTATGTCGATCATGGCTGGCGGCAACACCGGGATGTAGGTGTGCTGCCAGCTGAAGGGGTAGATGAGTGCTATCATCGCGTGGCAGCATTTGGACAGAGTGCTGCAGGGGGGACAGAGAGAGAGAAAAGGCTGGCTCAGTGTGGGTGAGGCAGGGCTTCAACAGCAGAGGCTAGGGAAGAGGACCGGGACTCATCACAAAGGGGCACTGGTTAGAATAAACGGTTCTCAAATGATCACAAACAGCCAACACATCTACAAAATAAAAAAGTGTTCAGCTTCACCAGCTATCAGAGAAACATAAATCAAACCACACGAGATTCCCTCTTCTTCCAGTCAGAATGGTAGTCATAGGAAAAATGGTGTACCAACCACACAAGACGATGACGCAGGTTTGGTTTCCAGAAGCCACAGTGAAGGGGAGACACGAGGCTCCTGAGAGTTTTCCTCTGACAACCACATGATGTGCATTGCCCATGTACTTTAACATACACATAAAAACAATAAACAAAAAACCAAACCATATACCACCAAATACAGCTGAGCATAGTGGCGTACTTCTTTAATCTCAGCACCCAGGAAAGAGTGGATCTCTGTGGGTTTCAGGACAGCCTGGTCTACATAGTGAGTTCCAAGACAGCCAGGAACACATGGCCTTGTTTCAAAAAACAAAACAAGCCTGGAGGTGGTACTCACATAATCCCAGCACTTGGGAGGCAGAGACAGGCAGATCTCTGTGCATTGGAGGCCAGCCTGGTCTACAGAGTGAGTTCCAGAATAGCCAGAGCTACACAGAGAAACCCTGTCTCAAACAAAACCAAACCAAACAAAACCATTACACACCAAAAACCCAAAACTAATCAAAAGACAAAACAAAAAACCAAAACCAAACCATCACACACCAAAACAAAACAAAAAAACAACAACAACAAAAAAATAAAAACCAAACAAAACAAGGAGCCCAAATGCTAACAAGAATGGGGACAAGGGGGGAGGGAAGGGGGCAGGGGGGAGGGAATGCAGAGATTCCAAAGGGGAGATCTGGAAAGGGGGAAACATTTGAAATGTAAATAAAGTATGAAAAGAAAATTAAAAAAAAAAAGAATGTGAACAAAAGCGTTACACTGTTGGTAGAAAGATTACCTACTATAGGAGTTGATATGAGCTTCCTCAAAAAGCTAACAATAGCTCCACCATTCCACTGGCTGTCCACTCCCATGCATTTACCCAAGGGATTCTAAGCCAACCTTTTGTAGAAGTATTTGCACTTTGATGTCTACTGAGCGCTATTCACACGAACTAAGTTGTGGAACTAATCTCAGTGTTCAAAAACTGAGAAATGGACAAGAAGAATGTAATAAATCTCATTTCTTCTCTTCCCCCCACCCCTAGTCAGGGCTTTTCTGTATATCCCTGGCTGTCCTGAAACTCACTATGTAGACCAGGATGGCCTCGAACTCAGAGATCCGACTGTCTCTGTTTCCCCAAATGCTGAGATTAAAGATGTATGCCACCATTGGCTGACCTGTAAATGTAAATTTTATTTCTGTGTTTGTGGGTTCTGCCTGCATGTATGCCTATGCATCATGAGTTTCTGGTGCCCTCACAGGTCAAATGAAGGAGTCAGATCCCCTGGAACTGGATTTATGGACAGCTGTTCGATAATGGGGTTCTGGGAACAGAACCTGGGTCCTCTGTAATGTAAGAGCACAGTTGTCTTTATCATTGAGCCAGCTCTCCAGCCCCTTTAATTTGTGTGTGTGTGGTATAGAACAAAGTTGTGTCTTTTCCAGGAAAATTGATGCAACTGGAGATAAGCAATCTTATTAAAGAATTAAGCCAATAACAGAAGACAGATGTTTTGCTTTTGGTTCCTAGATTTTATATAGACACATAAAATCCTGTGTGTATATGTGACATGGATGTGGAAGTAAAAGCGTCTGGGGGTTAAAGG
Source organism: Rhynchomys soricoides (assembly GCA_019843965.1). Classification (NCBI taxonomy): domain Eukaryota; kingdom Metazoa; phylum Chordata; class Mammalia; order Rodentia; family Muridae; genus Rhynchomys; species Rhynchomys soricoides. The sequence continues at coordinate 7,326,652 of JADRCH010000064.1, read as the reverse complement.
GCACTAATGGGAGGGAGATGGGGGAGGGGTGAGAAAAGGAGGTAAGGACTGTGGGGAGAGAACACTCAAACAGATATACTGCAGGAGATTAAGTTTCAAAACCATCAGTGCCTCGAACTAGTGTATCACGATCCTTGGCCCTAGTGGGGCTCTAAGATGCTATAAGAAACAGCTTCAGGGACTGAGTCAAGCCCTGGGAAGGACTTTTACATATGAGGCCATAGGTTCTACCCCTAGCACTGCAGAAATGACCGATGAATAATAACCAGCCAGGATGACCAGACTTCTGCCTTCTTAGTGCTGGGGTTGATTATAGGTGTGTGTGTGCACAGCCACATACATCTGTGTGTAAGCCCCATCCCCCATTTATACATTCTGGGAGTCAAGGTTCGGGGCCTTGTGCATGCTAGTCAAGTGCTCTACCAGTTACATCCACAGTCCCTTAAGCTGTCAAGGAATCTCAAGTTAATAGTTTCCTTTTTTAACCTGCCAGTACAAAGGACTGAACCCAGGGCCTTCTTTCTTTCTCTTTCTTTCTTCCCTTTTTAAAAGAAAGGGTCTCAGGGGATCTAGGCTGGCTCGGATTTACTATATTGCTGAGGTGATTTTGTGAGCTCCTGACCTTTGTGGCTTCACCTCTCAGTGCTGAAATTCAGTGAACACTGGGATTGGAGGTACGACTGCCATACCCAGTCTCTTAAGCACTTTTGACTACAGGAATCACGAGATTTAGATTTGGAAGCAATCCTAGTGATAGTTCTCACATTCTTCTTTAGAAACAGGGTCTCGCCATGCAGCTTAATCTGACCATAAACTCCAGATCCTCCCGAGTCAGTTTCCAGAGTTCTGGGATGTCAGGCACACGGCACCTAAACTGGTTTTGGGTTTACCTGGTTTTGAATTTTGTAGCTAAAGGCACTGAGCCCTAAGGAGTTTAAGGTAAACTCTAGGCAGCTAGAGACCATGAGCCTAAGAAGGCAAACATATGGGGGTCAGGAGTGTCTGAGGAGTGGGGAGGGATTCTGGCAGAGGGGAAGAGGAAGGGATGGAAGGAGACTCAGAGACAGAGGCCCAGGGCAGCCTTTGTGCTTTCTCAGTCATTGCCATAGAAAAAGAAACCGACTTGACCTTTCCTCCAAATCAGGAAAAAGAGCAGCTGCCCTTTTCCTGTAAGTCTCATTGGCAGGTGAATGCTGCTCTCTCTGCTGCTACAGCATTTTGTGACACCTTAAAAAGCCCTCTGCTGCCATCAGGGACTTCAGCAAACCAGGTGGAAGGGAACTGAGAATACAGGAAGTTGGACCAAGGCTAGGAAAACTCGCCAATCCATGTGGATGCTAGGTACACAGGTAGGGTGAAGAAGGGTTAGAGATGAAATTCGCTCCGCATCAGAATGCTGAGCGCAGGATCCACTGTATTCAACTTGCTTATTTCCTCACAGTGACAGGGACTGAATGAACCCAGGGCCTCAAGCACACTACATCCCAGCCCCATATCCAGTTCTGCAGGGGACAACTGAGGAGGACACAGCTGGGTGACATGTATGTAGGTAGGGGCTGCTATTCATAGCCATTTCTTGAAAGGAGTGTTCAGGATTTTCTCTGCTTAAAGGTCGGAGCCTTTATCACAGCTTGGAGGACTAAACACCTCTGATACCTTGGTTAACCTTAACACCTCGTTAGCGAGACAGGAGGGAAGGAGGACAGAGAACAGGTAGGACAACAGGCAGGTGGCTGTTGGAGACCTCATTCCTTTTGGTCCAGCCCATTTGCTACCTTAAACAATGCTGTGAATTAAGAGTACACATGGAGCAACCCACGGCTCCAGCTGCATATGTGGCAGAGGATGGCCCTGTTGGACATCAGTGGGAGGAGTGGCCCTTGGTCCTATGGGGGTTCGATACCCTAGTGTAGGGGAATGCCAGGGCAGGAAGGCGGGGGTGGGTGGGTGGGTGAGCACCCTCATAGAGGCAGGGGGAGGGGGAATGGGATAGAGGGTTTCCGGAGGGGAGACCTGGAAAGGGGATAACATTTGAAATGTAAATAAAGAAAATATTCAATAAAAGAAAAACAAACAAACAAAAACAAAAAACCAATTCTGTTCTGGGCACCAAGGAAAGGAGAGGTTGGATTCTGTAATTACACGGGTGGTAGCTGCTCGTTCTCTAACAGAAGTGGCAGAGACAAAATGAAGGACTCTGAGAACAGCTTGTGATTTTTCCAATTAATGCAGTAAGTGTTGATGGAATTTTGCAGGCATGGGTGGGGCAGGGGTGGGTACTGCAGGGAAAGGGGAAAATAGAGCCTAGGGGGGCTCTTGGAGTAGGCCGGGGCAGGGCCCAAGTGCCTCACTGAGCATTGGCTGTTGCAGAAGAGGCATTTGTGAAGGATAGCCAAGGAGAACTGTCTCACAGCTGGCTCCCATTACTGTGGGGGTGGAGGGACTGCCAAGCTCCCACAGCTGTGACCAATTGTGCAGAAGTGGGGGAGGGAGGAGAATGCCCCAGTGGGAGGTGGCTGGGCCAGAGGGCTCAGTGATGGAAGCAGGTGAGAGGGGGTCAGGCCTCAAGATGTTTGAGTATTGGGAGGTGGTCCCTAAGGGCTGAAGCATTGCACTAGAACATCACCATGTGTCTGTGAGAGTTAACATCTGGAAAGGCTTCAGTTCTGGGTGCTTGGGTTCCTGAATTAGACACCCAGGACAGCTCAGATGATGATGTGGTAGGTACCCAGAGCAATGCACAATGCATCTCTCCCGCTGCATGCCATTTCCAAGAACAGGAGTGAAGGGCAAAACTCAGGTTGTCCTGCACATGATGGAAACTCCCAGGAAGTGTATCACCAAGCAAGACTACCATGTGTCCCTGACTGCACCTTTAACTCTCAAGTAACACATCACTGAGTTTAAAAGGCACACAGGCTGGCCGTAAAGGTCTAGTTTTGCTGTCTTCTGTGTGACTTCGGGAAGAGCCCTTCACTACCTTATGGTAGATGTGAGCTGGCCTAGACAAATCCCAGTGTCTGCCCAGCTTTCACAGTCACACACTCTGAATCTGTACAAGGGCACATCCAGAGACTAGAAATGGGAGCTTTTTCCTGAGGCCAAAAAATGAGTCAAGTATATCATGGTAAGGCTTGTTAGCACGCCTGGATCGAGGGACAATGGTGACATTGCACTTGGAGGAACTATGAGATAACCCTGGTGTCTGTGAGAGCCCTAAGCAGAAGGCCTGGCAGAGGCAGCACGAACTGGGTGGGCACTGACTTCAAGGAAAGAGCTGGGATGGGTCCCAGAGAAGGACACTTCAGCATTTATAGATGGCTTTGTTAGCCTCTAAACTGTGTTTCCTGGTGTTAGTCGAGAATGTACCCTTCCCCCTTGAGGCAGGATCTCATATATCCCGGGGGCCTTGAATTATGTAATGAGAACTGACCTCTTCCCCTGCTTTTTCCTCCTGAGTACTGGGTTACAGGTGTGGACCCCTGTGCCTGGTTTTATTAGGTGCTGGGGATTGGAACTCAGGAGTTGGTACCTACTAGCCCAGCATTCTACCACCCAAGTGACATCTCCAGCTAGTGATATTTACTAACTGCTTTTAGGTTAGGCAAGTACTCGACCAGCATCCTATTTTACTCGCCCATGACTTTACAATGTACTGTCATGCCATTAAAATACTTCCCATAGAGCGTTGCTAAATTAGACTCTTGCCAACCACTCTGAGAACCTGCTGGACCCTCAAAAGTATAGTGTTTTGGATGCCAGAGCACTGAGGTGGTGGCTACCACCATTGCTTGAAGGCAGGCCTTGGACAAACTCATCTCCTGAGATGGCAAACACTTGTTGAGTGTAGCTGGGTACAGAAGACATACAGGATCTCACTGAAGCCATGGAAACTGAGTAAAAATGAACCGAGAGGAATGAACAAAAGAATGAATACATATAGTTACATGAGAACCTATTCGTGTTGTGACCCGTGTGTGAAACCCAAGGTTCAAACACTATTCGTCAAGACTTGGTCACTGCATCTCACTCATCCTTAGCTAGGAGACAAACCTTCAGCTTACGATTTCTTACACTGGGAAAAAAATAGAATATTAAATATCAAACGCTTTGCCATCTAAAACTTTTATACAAACTTGCTTACGTGCAGCCATGGCCTATAGTTGCAGAAGGTTTTTAGAGCCGACACTAGTAAAGGAGAAACAAAATATTTATCATAAAGAAAATGAAGATGGGTATACGGAAATATTTATCTGGGTTGTTATGGAGACAGAGCAAGCCATCATAACAGCATTCTTTTCTTTCCATCTGTCAAGCTTGAGCTTGACAGAGCTTTTAGAAACACTCAGTGTCCACCCTAAAGATGAAACAGAGCAAAAATGTTATTTTCAATGTGATAGGTTTTTGGCTCAACTTAAAATCCTTCTGTAACTCAAGAGTGTTTGCCACCGACTCCCAGCAAGCTTCTCTCTAGTGCTCAGACTCCCCAGCAATGATAACTAAATGCATTGGGGGGTGGGGTGGGGGTCAGGAGAGTGTTCAGGGCAGCTAAGGCCCACCACAGATGTCACAGGGTCACTCCCTGGGTTTGTCATCTCTGGGGTTCTCATGTTCCACTTGGTGGCCTTACTAGGACTGGGGCATGGAAGGAAGAGGGGTAGAATTCCCCTTCCCACTCCCAGCTGAAAAGGATTGGGATCCATGTGTGCTCCGCAGAGGAGTGTATCAGACGATGGCAACAGCTGGGACTCGTGCTAATGATTTTCTTCTCAGAAGCTTCCAGCTCAAGAATCAGGCAGCCTGTTCCCCAGCCCCTTGTTTGTTAAGGCTTGGACAGAGAACCTTCAGTTCCCCATGGCTTCTACCCCATACACATACATCTAAGGTAAAACGAATAGATCCTTCCACCAGGCCTACGAATCAATGGTGCCAGGAGACTTGGAGGCTCTTGGCCCTTGGAGTCTGATCATTTCAGATCTGAGAGAAACCTGGAGAACTCCCAGTCATACCTACCCAGTGGGGCCCCTGTTGGAAGGCCACTGAGAGAAGGTTCCAGAGAAAAATACTTAGCTTTTGTAGCCACCAGAGAATGGAAAAGAATCTTACACTTTTTCAAGACAGGCTCTTGCAATGTTGACAAGACAAGCCTGAAACTCAAAGCCAATCTACCTCAGCCGCCTCCTACTGGATTACAGGCAGCATGCACCACCAGACTCACAAAGGATCTGTATGGCCTACCTGACAAAGACTTCTTTCTTGCATTCCTGTGGGAGTCTGTGCTGTCATCCCTCCCACCACTGCACGGCAGCTTCTAGCTCCCCCACATTGTCTCCAGTGGCAGGCAGCTCTCCTATGCCTAAGGAGGGCACAAAACTTTACCACACTCCTGCTGCTTTCTCCTCCCCTGCTGCAAAAGAAACACACACTGGGCAATGTATACCCCTCCACGAGCTGCCTGCAGAAGCCGCAGAGGGCAATTGAAGTGCCTCTTCTCTGCCATTGGCTGTTCACAGAGAGTCCAACTCCAAGAGCAGACTGTCAGACTGAATGGAAGGTGAGGTGAGGAGAAAAAGGCCAAAGGCCCTCCTGGAACAAAAGCTGAGGCCCCAGGGCAGAGCCCAGTCAGGTGCATGGGGATCTGTTCAGAGGGGTTGGCTAGCGTCCAGTCTGCCCACTCAGAAATTTGTCCAGGAGAGAGGCAGGTGGATCGTACCCTTTTGTTGACAATTAGAATATTCCCTCTGGTTTTCTAACATCCTGAGGGCATGTTGGCCTTCAGACATTTTCTCCCTATCTGTTTCTATCTTTTCTTTTAGTGTACTCTGACCAGAAAATGCGTTCTTGATGCTTGGTTGGCCTGCTCAGCTTCAACTGCTCTCCTGGTCTTGGGCATTTTCTGTAGCTTGGCTTCCTCTAGTCTAATATCTTCATTCCTGAGGCAGTCCCCTAGGGGCTGCATCCCGAACTCCACTCCTGGCAGGTGCTGGGTTTATTTAGCTGGTCTTCAAGTCTTGCCAAGGCCTTTCTGAAATCCATCTTTCCCTCTTCCTCAAATCCAAGCTTGGAGAATCCAAGGGAATGGGGGCTGTTGGAGAAAGGGGAATGGGCCTTCCAGAACATGGAGAGAGTTATCACGGAGCAGATGAAATCTGATCCTGGTCACTAAAGGGTTATTACTCATTCCTAGCTTCCAGAGCCCCAACATTGAGAACTCTCTGTGTGAATTCCCCAGTGCCCAGGAGCTTGGAGAGCTGCCCGGCTCCTAGCACCAGCTGCAGGCTGAAGACAGGACCTGTTTCCTGAGCTAACAGAAATGCTCAGGGAACACAATGATGGTGACATTTAAAAATGAATAGAGAGCTCAGACATGAGGTAGGGGCAGCCAGGGAATAGCCAAATGGCAACAGTCCAAAGAGAAGCACCATGAAGGTGACCAGATGGATGTATTGAGCACAGGGCTGGATTGCTGACCCTTCCCCACCCCCCTGATGAATTCCATGCTGAAACATGTTGCCCTTTTCATTCTTCTGCCCCTTTCTTCTTCCCCCCTTTTGTTCTCTGCAGCAGCTCAGTCATTTCCTCTCCAAACCACAGACAGCCCTGCTCTTCTTGTTAGTTCCTGGCTTGTCGTCTTTCCAGATGGCCTCCACTATTTCAGCTGTTGGTGGCCTCCTTTTTGGCCTTTCCTGGAGTGGTAGGTTGACATATTCTCCCATAGGTTCTAAAAAGCTCCAGGTCAGTGTTTTAGAATTTAAAACAAACAAACAACCATACATTAACTGTGTGAGCGTGCATGTGTGCATGCATAATACACGCATGCGGGGAAATCAGAGGACAGCTTTTTGGGAGCTGACTTCTCCTTGCACCGTGTAGGCCCTGGGGATTGAACTCAGGTGGTCTAGTTTGGTGGCAGGCTCCTTTATCTGCTGAGCTTGTCAGAGATTTTGTTTTTGAGATAAGGTCTTGCTATGTGGTCCATGGTGCCCTGAACTCACAGAGATCTGCCTGCCTCTGCCTCCAGAGTTCCAAAATTAAAAGGGCTGAGATCATGAAAATGCTGGAACCATTCCTTTGCTAGAATCCACAATCAAGATTTATTTACTTATTATGTATACAGTATTCTGCCTTCCAGAAAAGGGCACCAGACAGCATCATAGATGGTGGTACACTACCATGGCTTGCTGGGAATTGAACTCAGGACCTCTGGAAGAACAGCTAGTGCTCTTAACCTTTGAGCCATCTTTTCAGCCCACCAATCCAAATTCTTATTTCGTTCTGGATCTTCTTTGATTTGTGATGTGGCCTTTTGAATCAGAGAATACATTCATTGGGACATGGATGACATCCAATGGGACACACACAGAGAGAGAGTGTGTGTGTGTGTGTGTTTGATTTTTTTTTTGTTTTTGTTTTTTTGAGACAGGGTAGCCCTAGCTGTCCTGGAACTCACTCTGTAGACCAGGCTGGCCTCGAATTCAGAAATCTGCCTGCCTCTGCCTCCCGAGTGTGTTTGATTTCTTTGGTTTAGTTTAATAACAAACAGGAAAGGGATGTCTTGGGTAAGTCTGTAATCTTCCACCCAGTCTTCTCTGTCTGCTCATCTCTTCCTGCCCAACCTTGTTCTCCACTCTAATCAGGGAGCTGTCTCACAGTTCCTGATCATGTGAAGGCTGATCTCACACGTTCAATCTCCTGATTCCTTGCCTTGGTACAGATGACAACTGCTGGAGTGGCCTCTGTTATCTCCTGAACTCACTGCCTCTAAGAAACCCTCCCAACATGGTGCAGTGTAGTCTGCTTACTTCCTGGTCCCCCAGTGGAATGAGAACTCTGGAGGGCAGGTCCACATTCTCATAGGAGAGAGTGCCTAGCTCACAGTGAAACACATGGAAAGCAGGCCAAACACCAGAGAGGCATGTGCAACGCGCAGTCCTACCTCCCTTTACATCATGAGTGAGTCTCACAGGCCTCCAGGTCATCCTTGTCTCCCAGAACCCGATCTATACCCTTGAGAGTCTAAGACTAAGCATCACTTACACGTATTATCAGAAGTAACAGAGGTTGGTACCTGAGTTTGTCTGCGATGAAGATGACCCTCCTTTCCAGAAGCAGGGAGGCGAAAACACTGACCAAGTGTCGGACGCTGAGGGAGGAGAACAGAGACTCAAAGTCCACGTGCTCTAGCCGGGAGTCCAGCGGTCGGCACAGCTCAATCACCTGCCAGGGAACAGGAGCAGCTACTAAGGTGGGCTTACACAGCAGGCCTCCCTGGGGGCTCTGAGGGCCTTTGTGCAGGTGATCCACTAGCATGGGAAAGGGAAACGAAGGAAAACAGAAGGGAGTGGAGAAGGAGGTATGTTAGAGAAGCAAGCACCTCATGCTCAGTTGAGGAGAGCTTAGATAAAGGAGACAAGGAAAATGGATGGCAGTGTCCATGGCGCTTGGCCACATTAGGAGGCTTCTCCTAGAAGAGTGTATCTGCGTGCCCCTTGGACAGTTTACGCTGAAAACTGACCTAGCCTTAGAACCCTCGAAGAAATCCTGTCTTCTGAAGGCCTGTTTCTGCTAGAAAGAAATCCTAGGCCTATGCATGTAGCCCAGGCTGGCTTCAAATTTTCTATGTGGCTTAGGCTAGCCTTGAACTATCTGTCTGCCTGCCTGCCTATTACTATGTCTGTGATGTGTGTATGACAGCAGGGACACGTGCCAATGCACACACATGTATGAAGGTCAGAAGACAACTTTTAGGAGCCTGTCTTCCCTTTCTGCCATGGGCTCCAGAGATCACTCCAGGCATTGGCTTGAGTGGCTGGTGATTTAAAAAAAAAATTATCGTTTATGTGTATGGGTGTTTTTTTCTGTGTGTATGTGCACCACGTGCATGCAATGCAGTACCTATAGAGGCCATTTGACACACTGGAACTGGAGTTATAGATGGTTGTGAGCCACCATGTGGGTGCTGGGAATCGAACCTGTTCTCCCTCTGGAAGAACAACTGACACTCTTAACCACTTAGCCATCTCTTCAGCCCCATGGCCTTGAACTCTTGATTCTCTTGCCTTCATCTTCCAGAGGCTGAGATTACAGGTGCGTACCACGCGCCTATGGTTCCAATCACTTCTGTGTGTTTTCCTAGCTTTTAGGCTTGCTATGTTTTATCATCTCATCCCTTACTGTCTGACAGCATCCTGGAGTCATCACAAGTTGCACATGAGTTTCTAAGTTTCTCTGTAAAGAGCAGGTTTCAGCACAGGTTGTGAGTGGAGACTAGCTTTTCCTCAACCACAGTACCCACTGAGAACGCTCCCTATGCTGGGCTCGCTCGCTCCTAACCTTCAGCTACAATTCATGGTCAGTTAACTACAACTGGATGGGGTGGTTTTGGGTCCCAACAGCTGCTCAGTGCTGGACAGCTGGGTTGATGTAGCATGTTCCTGATGTGCCTCATCTCTACTGTGTCTAGAAGCAACTGGTTTCCAGCAGAGAGCCAAGGCTGGAAAAGACCAGTGCTCTGATGATTACAGGGATCGAAGAAGTGAAAAGAGATGAAAACATACGTTGTCATCAGGTCCCAGGGTCTGACCAGGTCAAGGACATACTTTGAAGCCTAGGGTAGATATTAAGTACACCCAAGATGGTCTTCACTGAAAAGAACGTTTCAAGTTACAAAGTTATAAAGTGATGCAGGCCCAAAATGTGAATAGATCTGAATAACACTGATGACTGACTCAGCTTCAAAAAGAAGCCAAGGAGACACAGTGCATGTCTGTGGAAACACCTCATGCTGTACAGTATGGCTCTTGCGAATTGCTCCCAGGAGCCGAGCCTGGGCTGGACTGAGGGTGGGTGAGGACTGACCACTGAATTGGATGCCTTCTGAAAGACATAGCCTCTCCAGCCACGGGGGATGTGGCTGGCTGGACTGCCTGCTCTCCTGTCAGAGGAAACAAGTCTGACAGCTTACCTCAGTCCCTGAGCCTGGCAGGAAGTTCTTGACAATGATGGTTTTGCCCAGAGCTGGGAAAGGGGCTTCCATGACACTCCTCATGAGGGGCTGCACCAGGGCAGGGGAGATTCCTCTTCTCTTTTCCACCTCATCCAAGATCTACGAGAATAAAAAAAGCACCTCAGCTATGCTGAAGTCAGTGTGCTCAGTTCTGGTGTAGACCTGCCAGAGTGACTCAGTGATTAGGGGTATAGAGGTATAGGAGCTCATGAGGGGCTACTGACAGCTGATGGCTTCTTGGGGCGTAAAGTCGGTTTTCTTTAAAGGTGTGGCCGGGCCCTGTACACTGACCACAATCCAGTGGATGGCTCCAAACTCGTGAGCGTATATAAGGCTGACACAAACTGACCATAATAGTTACTAAAAGACAAGGGGGGCTGGTCAAGGGCACTGACTGCTCTTGGAGGATTTGAGTTTGATTCTCAGCATCCACATGGTGGCTCACAGCTACCCTTAACTCCAGTTCCAAGGAATCTGACACTTCTGGCTTCCGCAGGTACTGCATGCATGTGGTACACAGACATGCAAGACCCCACATACAAAAAATAAAAATAAGTAAGTCCTAAAACCAACAACAACAATAAGAACAACAAAAGCCACCATAGTGGCACATGCCTTTAATCAAAGCACTTGGGAGACAAAGGCAGGAAAAACTCTATGACTTCCAGGCTAGCCTGGTCTACACAGGGAGTTCCAGGTCAGCCAGGGCTACATAGTGAGACCTGATTATAAACAAATAAGCAAACAACAATAAAGGATACATGAAGGTGGGAGTGGGGTGAAGAACAGGAGTGGATCTCAAGAGGAGTTAGGAGAAGGGATAGGAATGGATATGATTAAAATTAAACCCAGGGGCTGGAGAGATGATGGCTCAGCAATTAAGAGCACTGTCTGCTCTTCCAGAGGTCCTGAGTTCAATTCCCAGCACCCACATGGTGGCTCACAACCATCTGTAATGGGATCTGATGCCCTCTTCTGGTCTGCATGCATACATGCAGATATAACAAAGTATACATAATAAATAAATCTTAAAAAAAAAAACAAAAGAGCAGCAGGAGATGGGGTGCTTCAGTGGATGGGTGCTGCTGCAGATGGGGGCCGCTTCCTGGGTCCCTTTGGGCTTGCCTTGCTCTCCTACCCTCTCTGGGCCAATGCTCACCTTGGAAAAGAGGCTGAAGCATCCCAGGCGGCTCACAATGCAATAAACCTCGGGAAGCCGCTTTCCTTTGCCTCCAGGCTGTTTGGGAGAGAGACATAAGGATATTGTGAGATAAGGTCCAGGAGCCCCCCAGTGTCCTGGAGCTATCCTGTGTCAGCTGTGGAGCACCCAGTAAGGCAGGCACTTGCTTCACCCCCGTTTCACCATTCAGAAGCCTGTTACATCACTGGATGCATTTTTGCTTTAAAAATACTTACGACATTTATTTATTTATTTACTTACTTATATTTGCATGGGCATGGGCATGTACGCGTACGCCACAGCACGTATATGGAGGTCAGAGGACAACTTGCAGGTCAGCTCTCTCTTTTCAAGAGCAAGTCAGATACCCTGGAGCTGGGGTTATGGATGCCTGTGAACCTTCAGGTGCATTCTGGGAACCAAATCTAGGTTCTTTGCAAAAGTAACAAGCGCTCCAAGCCTCCAAGCCATATCTCTAGCCCTGTGGGTCCTGGGAATCAAACTTAGGCCACCGGGCTTGGCAGCAAGCCCCTGTACTCCCTGAGCCATCTAGCCTACCCTATTTTTATTCTTCGGAAGGCCCCAGGTCAAGCGTTTAACATGCATGGGTGCTGAATGTGGCCTGGGAACCCTAAGGTCAGGAGGCCTGTTTCCCTGCTTCATTGTAGCCTCTCCTACCAGGTGTTTGAGACGGAATGTCTTAGTATAATCAGTACCCTAAATGACAACTTATTTCTGAAGACCTTTCTGAAAAATCATTTTAAACTCATTTTCAAGGGAAAAGGACCAGTCAGTCTCAACACTTTAAAGCAACCATAGTAACACGGATATCCCTCCACTTACTGTCTTTGGTTGTTATTCTTGCTTTTTATCCATCAAGTAAATAAATGTGAAACATCTAATGTGTCACACAGTAGCTGCCCCATCCCTCCTCCTTGCAATGTCTGGAGACAGACTTCATGGCCACCGATGACATACACATATATAGAAAGCACCTTTCTATGCCTGGCGTCCTTAGAGGTCAGAAAGAGTAAGTCAGATACTCTGGAACTGTAGTTATGGACGGTTGTGAACCACCAGGTGCGTTCTGGAATCCAAACCCAGGTTTTTTTGCAAGAGCAAGAAGTACTCCAAGTTCCCGTGCCAGCCTCCTAGCCTCAGTTTCTGATTTTTAAAGGTAAATATTCCAAAAGGGATATTTTTACATTATTTGAATTTTTTCACCAATTATTCTGAATGTTCTCATTCAGCAATCAGGGTCTGTTTAGTGATGTTTTATTACATAGGAAATCTACCCTAAGCAAAAAAAGATCTTTAATTTGAAAAAAAAAAAACAAAAAAAAACAATCAACGAAGTGTTTTCTTTCTTTCTTTGTTTTTTCAAGACAGAGTTTATCTGTGTAACAACCCTAGCTATACTAGAACTCATTCTGTAGACCAGGCTGGCCTTAAACTCACAAGAGATCTGCCTGTCTCTCTGCTTCTGAGTGCTGAGATTAAAGGTGTGTGCCACAATGCCTGGCAATGAAGTGTTTCTTTATGATGGAAATCCCCCCCCCATGTGTGTGTGTGTGTGTGTGTGTGTGTGTGTGTGTGTGTGTCTGTCTGTCTGTCTGTCTGTCTGTGTGTCTGTGTGGTTTGAGACAGGTTAGCCCTGAACTCAGGAGCCTCCTGCCCAACTTCTTTATTTCTTTGGTACTGGGATTGCAGGTGCACATTACCAGGGCTAGCTTTATCTGTGTCCTTAACTCCCTGGCTAACCTGCCACCACCTGCTCCTTATCCAGCAGCACAGGCGACATCTGAGTGTCAAGGGTCTGGCTGTCTGGGAAGCGCTGGCTGAGGGAAGACAGAGTACTAACCAGCAGTCTTCGGCAGTAACCGAACCTTCTGCTCCCATCTTCTCCAGTTAAGACGAATGAGAACGTTTCACTGTGGTTGTAGAAACACAAACAGGTTACAAAGCATGACCAACCACAAAGGGACACCCCTACAGGAGCGATGAAGTGGTAGTAAGCAAGGGGAAAAGGCAGGAGAGGCTGCTCAGGCTCCTTGCTCTGACTGCCCATCTCTTTTTGAGACTTGGGTCATCCAAGTAAATGTCAGGAAGGTGGACTGAAAATGTTCTGAGAAGAAATGAGGCTTTTCTACCCTGAGCTGCCCTACAATTCTGTTGCCTGAGGTATCTTGGGCTTAGATACAGCTGTTATTCACTATTGTGACTACAGACAGGGATGAGGGATGGCTGTTTGTCTCCATTAGTGGAAGGTGAGGATGTGACTCAGGAGGGAACGAACAGCAGAGGAGAGAACAGGTCTGGGCCTTTCTCAGGACTGCCTGCAGTGTGGTTCTCTCACAGGAATGTTCACACAGCTACCTTGAGGTTTGCCTTTCAGACGGCAGGCCAACATCATAGGACGCAGTGTGCCTCAAGCACTCAGCACATGAGCCTAATGAGCCGGGGGACTGCTGATGGCTAACATGGGCTCTAAAGCAGAAGTGCGAACAGATCCCAATCCTAGCAGCAGCTAGAGAGGCCACTGGAAGGCTTCCTGAGCCCTGTGTGGGTGAGGACGGATGATTGTCTGCTTCAACTTCACCCAGATTAGAATTATATCTGGGAGGTCTGAAACATACAGAGTTCCAGACTGTGTGGAGGCTGCATAAACGCCCACTTAGAAGGGCATCGTTTGTCTCAAGAAGTTTTAAAAAGACCTACAGGGAAAATCTCTAGGCTGGTACCATCAGGATTGTTAAACTCCTGAGCTACAACCTCTGTACCTCTGACATCCAACGCTCACACTCTGGATGTGGACAGGGCTGTTGGAAGCACTTACCTGGTAAACTCCTGGACAGGAGCCCAGTCCTTGGCATCAGGGAAGCAGAACTGGGGAATAGCCTTCAGCTGGTCCTCAGCCTCTCTCATGAACTTGAATGACTTTTCTAACTGCAGAGAGAAAGATGGGAGAGGGCCACAGACTAAACCCCAATAAGGGACAAAGAGGTAAAGTCCCTGTGTTCCCTTCTCTGGCTATGACTAACCCTCAGCAACTTCCTGGGGAAGGGTTTGAAGCCCATCTTCGGGCTGTTTTCTCCGAGACAATCCAACTGTAGCTTGAGAAGACAATCAGGAGACAGACAATCACATGCTTCAGAGAGACGTTCTGATTAACATTCTGGAATACATGCTTCTAGTCAGTAAGGAAGTCTCCATGGCAGTCCCTTTCCAAAGGGCACTTGTAGATATGGGGGGCAGTGCTATACATCGGCTCTTCTGACCACCAAGTGTGGTAATACTCAGTGACTGTGGACAGCAAGATTACATTACACCTCGAAACCAACTGGTCCTACAGGGTCACTGAACATGGAGCTAGAAGGGAGCTTAGGCAGCATGAGGCCCACACTCTCATTTCAGAAGGAAGGAAACATGCCCTGTGATGGTAAGTGATTTGCCCTGGTCACATAGTGAGTTTAAGGAGGTCAGGGAAGGTGGTCATGGCATCTGGTGTCTCTGCCTCCAGCACTCAGGAGAGAATCCCAGGCAGTACAGACAAGAAAGATGAGGATCAATCGAAGTCTAATTTAGAAATTATATTTAATGTCATGAAGACTGGGCGTGGTCATGCATCCACGTAGTCTCAGACACTTAGCTACATAGTGAGTTCAAGGCTGACCTGGCTATATAACAATGTGTCAATACAACCAGACAAAAGAAAGTAATGAGTTTGCTTATTTTGTGTATCAAATCAATAGGAATCTGTTTTCATTATGTAGGTGTTTTTTTGTTTTTATTCTTATTCATTTATTTACTTTTATGTATATGTGTGTGCACCTGTATGAGTTTATGTGCACTACATTTGCGCAGGTGCCCTTGGAGGTCAGAAGGCATTGGATCCCATGGAGCAGTTGTGAGCCACCTGATGTGGGGGCTGGGCATTGGATGAAGTTCCCCTCAAAGAGTATTAAGTGCTCTTAACCACGGAACCATCTCCCCAGATCCTTGTCTTGCCTTTTGGAGACAGGGTCTCAGTATGTAGTTCAGGCTAGTTTCAAACTAACAAAGGCTCTCCTGCCTCAGTCCCAAGTGCTAGGATTACAGGTGTGAGCAACCATACCTGGCTTAATGGAATATTATTAGTGTGCCAGTGTGGACTCCCAACCTTGACTAAAGATTGGACTGTGGATAAAACTGATTTTTTAAAAGCTTATAAAAAAGTCTGGGCATGATGGTGCATGCTTTTAATCTCACCACGTGAGAGGCAGAGGCAGGAAGAACTCTGAGTTTGAGGCCAGCCTGGTCTACATGGTAAGTCCCAGGTTATCAGGATAGAGACCCTGTCTCGACGTGCACACGTGTACCCACGAAAACAAGCACTACCACCCCCCCCCAAAAAAAAACCCAAACAACAAAATCATCAAAAATCTAAATAAAAAGGTCCAAGTCTGGGCTATATAGAAGACTCTATCTTGGGGCTGGAGAGAGTAGTCTGCTCTTCTTGAGTTCAATTCCTAACAACCACATGGTGGCTCACAACCATGTCTACTGGGATCTGATGTCCTCTTCTGGTATATAGGCACACATGCAGACAGAGCACTCATATACATTAAATAAATAAATTAAATTTAAAAAAAAGAGCGACTATCTCAAAATTAGACAAGGAGGCCTAAAATGATCCAGAATGAACAAAATAAAACAGATTTACATAAGAAATATCAGGTGCCAGATACATTTCCAACAGAGAAAGACTAGTTAAACAGAGGAGGGCTCCCTACATACTGGGGCATTAGAGAACTTCAAAAAATATGCTTCAGAATTTGAACTAAATATGTTTTAAAATAATATGCTTAGAGAGCTGTGCATGGAACGTGATACAAAAACCATAGCCGTGACTGCAGAAAAACAGTAGAGGAAACACAGACTGAGGAAAGACTAGAAGCAGAAACAGCACCGTGCTAGCCGTGGAGAGCTCCTGCAGAGCTTGTGCAGATCATGGGCGACTTTTTCTTTATGTCTTCCTGAATTAGCTCTGTTTTCAATAGTGATTTAACTATCCTCTAGAAGGGAGTTTTTAGGGGGAATCTGAGTCTAAAGGCTCCAGGCAGCAAATGGCAAGCATTCAGCAGTTCTAATGACTCAGTAATTAATTCATGACTTAATGCCTTTGTTCTGGGACCCCAATTAAGTGTTACCATGTGCACAGCAATGTGCTGAGTCCTGAGGGCAATTCAGAATGACAAGACGGTCCTCACGCCTTAGTGTCTACTGGGGCTCTCAACTGGGCTGTGAGTATGAGCCTGTCTCACATGGACACACACTGGGCAACACCCCCAAACCCAGACGTCCATGCAGTGGGGTTTTCAGGAGCATGTTCCTTAAAGGTGCTGGAGGAGAGGGTAAGCACTTGTATGGAGGGCATATGCCAATGGTTACTTCCATTTACACCATTGTTCCAAACTTCAAGACTGTGCTAGCCCTCTCTGATGAAAGAAGGCTGTCTGGGGAAGGACACGGCAAGCAGGCAAGCAGGCAAGCAGGCAGACAGACAGACAAGGTCCAGGCCTTATAGGGTCTTGCCTGAGGTGACTGCCACAGAAGCTCAGCACAACCAAGATGAGTTCCATCTCCTCCCCTTTCTCTGGAGCTCTGGTGTGTATGATGACTGTCATATGCCACCTCCTGACAGCTCTTGTGTGAACACTCATTTTTTTTAGCATACTTCTGGTATACCTTCTGAAAGGGCAGGAAACCACGGTATTTATCTTTATAATCACTTTGGGACCAAGCAGAAAATCAACAGAATGTCTGGATATAAGTTCTGGTTGGACCAAATTAGAATACAGTAGACTCTTTTAATGCAGATGTGAAAGCCCAAGAGTCCCTCTGGCAACACTGGCTATTGTGTAGGCTCTATTACATGCCCTTTATTTTAGGTGCCATGAAGTCATCAGTGGTGTAAGCCACAATACAGCAGCCCCCCCACACACACTTGGTGAAACAGGATATATTCAAAGAAGATTTAGCACGGACATAAATATGATAGCACTTAGGAGTTGTGTGGCTTAAGGAGAAAGTGCTGAGACAGGCTGGATAAGGAGACAGTGGAAGACAGAGATGGTCAACACTGTGACATAGGAATGCAGGAAGTTTTGTTTGGTTTGTTTGTTTGTTTTCAAATACGGTCTCATGTATCCCAGGCCTTCCCCGCACTCACTATGTACCCTTGCAGATGGCCCTGAAGTTCTGATCCTTTTGCTCTACCCCCCAAGATTACAAGTGTGCACTACTTTGCTCAATTTATGTGGGATAGGGTTTCTCTATTTTTCTCTGTGTAGCACTGACTGTCCTGGAATTCTCGATGTAGACCAGGCTGACATCAAACACACAAAGATCCACCTGCCTCTCCTTCCACCTCCTAAGTGCTGAATTTACAGATAATATGCCACCACAACTTGGATTATCTTTGCCTGTTTTTGTTTGGGGGAGGAGGGATGGCTGTTTTTACATCCTTTAATCTGTCCTCCTGGACCCTGTCATGTTCCCAGTACTAGCTTTTTCATGAGGAAGACACTCCTTGGGGCTCACTTTGAAGGTTCCAGACCTTAAGCCTTTCATGGACTGCCGACGGCCAGAACGTGGCATCCCCAGGCACCCCCCAGCAAGCTGTCTCCTACCTTCAGAGGAAATTGCTGGGTGAGCTCTGGTACATAGGCGGCCCCCGCCTGCTTCTTGTGCAGAGATACGACCACAAAGTACTCGAAGAGTTGCCTCTCTTGGTACTCAATGAGATCCCGGTCAAGTGACGAGTACCGAGGGGCCTGCTTCAGGCGCGACTTCACATTGACCAGGCGCTGGCTGTGAGCTGCAAAGAGAAAGAAGCCGCAGGCCTGTGGTGACTCACTTGTCAATGTGGAGCTCAGCATCCAACGGATTATGTAATTCCCAGCGTCAGTACATTTTCTAATCCCCCGAGTCTTTCCACATCTAGCAAATTAGTAGAAAACTCTTTGGCCTCTTGCCAAGCTTGTGGGAGGGGTGCCATTCACTTACAGGCCTGCCAGCCAAGCAAGGCGCAGGACCCAGGCTCAGGACTGGCCAGGACTTCATGGTTAAGCCTTGAGTCGGAAGCTCCACAGGTTTCTCCTCTGTCTGCTTTAGGGTGGAGACTGTATGTACCTTTCCCCTCATTCACTGTCATGTCTTCAGTTTGTGTATGTTACAACATCCAGACCATGGAACTTTTGGAGCTGAGGGCTTTGTAAACATCCTGTATGACAACAGAGACCCGGCTACCTCAGGAACCCCCTCCCACCTCTGCTCCAGCCAGCTCTCTGCAGTGGGAATGGACTTGTTTGCTCAAGGGGTGGCCCAGTAGTAGATCCGTCTTGTCACCTCGCTTAGCACCCAGGGCTGCCCTTTCTGCTTGCTCATGGGGTCTGAGAAGTCTCAAAAAATTTGCTCAGTCTTGAACCGGGATCACTGAATGTCAGGCCCACAGGCACCAATTGCTTTACCAACTTCATCTGGCAAGCAGAGGCTCTGAGAACTTAAGAGACTGCCTACAGCTCACACAGCCACTATCAAGTATGGTGCATGACATCATCAGAGGCAGAGGTACAGGTGGCTGCAGTACTGTCACACCTGATCTCTACACAGGCCCGGCCCACCTCTGCTCACACTTGACACTCATGCCTTCATCGGCAAGCCTGAGCAGGCCTTGTCTGTCCCTCAGCTGTAGGAAGGAGCCATGTCTATAGTTGCCCATGCACCTGCTCTCCTCACCTCCCAGTCAGCCCATGCACCTGCTCTCCTCACCTTTCAGCTTCTCCTCTGTGTCACTGTCAGACTCACTGTTCTCATCTGTCACTGGAACAAAAGAACAAGGAAGGAAGAGGCAGATATGAATCCTAGTGCAGGAAACAAACCTCAAACTTCTAGGCCAGAGGGGGTGTTTTGTCAACTAAGTAAGATGTGTCAGTCTAATCAACTTAATTAGCAAACTGATTTGACTCTGGGTAAGATGGCTCCTTGAGCAGACTATATATAGCAAGAGGCAGGAGGCCTCAATTATAGCCAGGAAGGTTGCTGCCAGAGTCAGGTAATTTGATGGTAGGCAAGGCAGAGGGAGTCAAAGCATGTGCCACTGAGCTGGCTGCTGGCCCTTTGACCCAGAGAGAAGAGCAGACAAGAAGCAGCCATTGCTTCCTTCTCGGCAAACTGAGGATAAACAAGGAAGATACACTCTCTAGGAAGGATGTCTTCCAATTCTAGTGAGGAGAGCCTCAGCAGGGTGGGTCAGAGTCTACCTTTTCCTGAGTTGCTCTCCGTGGACTGGGATAGCCGCTTCACCCGTTTCTTTCCTCTCCGGGCCTCATAAATGGCATTGATCCTCAACACCAGCTGCCAGATACCAGAAGAAAAGTCATCATTAACCACCCTTCCAGGTGTGGATGGTTGACCCTTCTTTCCTAGGATGACAAAGAGAAAGGGGAGGGGACACACTTCCACCTTCCACTCCCTATGTCTTCCTATTATTCTTGTCAACCACACTGTCAAAACACTGAAGGAGGCTGTCCCCACTGCCCCAGGCCAGCCAGGTCTAAACACCCCTTGCCAGCTGAGACACTGGGGGGGTCCTTGGCTCTCACTCAGTTCCCCCTTCTGATACTTTAACACTGTGATGTCACTATGTCTTAGGTATTTACTCCCAAAGAGAAACCAGAGAAGGAAAAGACAGAATAATTCCCAGGCAGGGCCACTTTGGTGGGAACTATTCCAAAGAATGTTTGAATAGCCCTCAGCAGATGAGAACGGAGCTTACGGTGACTTCTGAGTCCTACTCCTGACTGTGCAAAGGGGTACTCTGCGGATGAACCTCACTCCCATCCTCGCTGGTCTCCTATTGTAAGTGGCATGGAAGTAGGCCAGAATGCTCAGAATGTGACACATCCCAGGGCTTACACCATTACAGAGCCTCTGCTTCACGCCACAGCATCTTCTGGGCCATGTGGGCTGTCATTGCTTACGACAGTCGCTTCCGTGAGAAAAGATCTGCTTCAGATGCTTCTTGCTGTTGGTGTTTCCTGTACGTCTCTTTCCTGTTCTCTCTTCTGAGCTGCTGAGTGGATTCACATGTTGTGCCAGGTCGCTGGGGCTTGTCAAATATTACATGGCACATGTGCCTCAGATTCCCACACCAAAATTAGTTTAACATTCATTTTTTTCTTTACGGGGAGCTAAAGAATGAACTTAGGGTTATTAGGTACACTAGGCTTATACTCTACCACTGAGCTTAACCCTTGACGCGGCCTTTTTTTTGGGGGTGGTGGTGGTGGTGGTATAGAACTCACTACTTAGCTCAGACTGGTCTTGAATTTATGATGATTTCCTTAGCTTCCTCCTAAGTATATGGTCTACAGACATGAGCAACTACACCTAGCTGAGTACACAATGTTTATTTTTACTATATTTTTAGTTTTCTGGCCCCTCTATACCTGGGCACCAGCAGGCTATTTCTTTGGCCTCTCTGGACCTGATTGATGTCCAGTGAGTTACTTCAGGTTATTTCAAAAATCTCTCGCCTTTAACTTTCTAGGTGATCAAGACTTTTAGCAGTCCTCTGATGTCCTTCACCTCTAGTGTGTTTCTCTGGGAGTCACTCAATAGACACCATTACTGAAAGGCTCTCTCAGCAGAGCCCCTGAAGTCATGATCCACTATTCCTTTCCACAATGGTAGCCTCCAAGTTAACCTGAGGTGGAGGAAGGAGAGGGAAATCTACCATGTACAGCTGGGGTAAGCCTAATAGCATAGAAGTGAGGACCAGGGTAGAGAGATGGTCAGTGGTCAAAAGCATAGGCTACTCTTGTAAAGGATCCATGTTCTCTCTCTCCCTCTCCCCCCCCCCCCCCCCCCCAGCTCTCTCTCTCTAAGCATGTATGGTTGCAGGTCAGAGAAAGCACCAGATCTCATTAGAAATGGTTATGAGCTACCATGTGGTTGCTGGGAATTGAACTCAGGACCTCTGGAGGAACAGACAGTGCTCTTAAACCTCTGATCGAGAATCTGTGTTTAATTCGCAGACCCACATGGTGATTTATAACCAGTTGTAACTCCAGTTCTGGAGGATCTAGAGCCCTTTCTGGTCTCTAGAGACACCATGCCTGCACGAGGCACACATTCCATACGGGTAAAACACCTATACTTATAAAGTAATAAATAATCAAATGTTTAAGAGAGGTTGATTTTTTTTTGTTGTTAATGTATTAGGAAGAATAGGAGAAGCATAGGTCGTGGTGTTTGTGAGAGAGAGAGAGAGAGAGAGAGAGAGAGAGAGAGAGATTGTGTATATGCATGACTGTGTGAGTGTATGTTTCTCTTTGTGAAAGTGTGTATGAGTGAGTACGTGCGTGCGCTGTGGGGTGTGTGTATGTGTGTGTGCGCGAGCGCGCGTAACTGTTAAATCTCTACCCTATCCTTCCCATCTTGGACCAGCTCTCTTGAATGGATCACTAGCTCCTCTCTGTAAGTCAGTCACTGAGGAAAAAAAACAGTTAGGGATATATCTAAATGGTAGAGTGCTTCCCTAACAAGTGCAGTGTCTGTCTGTCTCTGTCTCTCTCTCTCTCTCTCTCTCTCTCTCACTCACTCACACACACACACTCACACACACACAGTTAGGTAAGGAGGAAGGGAGAGGAGTGGCTAAGGTGAAGGGCACAGACTGTAATGGTAGCCGAAGATGACGCACATATCCTAGGTTGCTATCTATCTGTCCCATGGTGATGGAGAAAACAGAGAACCTCATACTCTCTCTCCTCAACCTCCTCTACAGAGAAATGGGGATGCATCCTGGACCTCAAAATCTGAAGTATGTATTACCCTGGGGATCTTTTTCTTCTTCCTGCCATTCTGTAGGTCTCCAAGGTTAAAGAAAGTGTCGTCCGGGCTGCTAGGTGTAGAGGGAGGGCTGGTTCTCAGCGGGGACCCAGTTCCATCCCGACTCAGCTTCCTAGTGTCCAGCAGCTTGAAGTTTCTTCTCTCTGAGTTTTGCCGGAAAAATGCAGACTTGGACAAGGACTGCTGTGTGAAAGGAGACAGGCATAAGTCCCAACAAAGGGGCTGAGGTGGAAGATCAGTGCAGAGACGCGGAGCGAGCAGGCTGGGCTGGGTCCCCAGGGTACCGGGGCTTGCTATACCATGCTGTGCTACTATTCCATTGTGGAAAATGTGTGTGATGGGGAAGGTAACTCCAGTCTAACCTCTTTTCAGATGTGTGGGAAGCCACCTGCTGCCACTGCTTTACAGTTGAGCCTTGATAAAGTACACACATCCTGGGAACTGCAGGACTAAACTGGCTTGCCAAGGGCCTACTCCGTAGGAAGTGTCATCCCTCTGGGCCTCCGTATCTTCTTTTATTTGTGGTATTGAGTCTAAGGCCTTACACAGAAAGACACTCTACTACTGAGCTAAAGCCCCAATTCAGCGTTTTATTTCTGAAACAAAGCTTCTTTCAAATAAAAAAGCAAACAAAAAACTTACTCAAAAGTTTACAACTCGATGGGCAGTGGTGGCGCACGCCTTTAATCCCAGCACTTGGGAGGCAGAGGCAGGTGGATTTCTGAGTTTGAGGCCAGTCTGGTCTACAGAGTGGATTCCAGGACAGCCAGGGCTACACAGAGAAACCCTGTCTTGAAAAAACAAGACAGACAAACAAACAAAACAAAAAAAACCCCCCAAAAACGGTACCTCAGAGGACTCACATGGCACATACAGGGTGCCATGTTTGATCTCCAGTACCCCCCAAAATAAAAATGAACTTTTCTCCTGGCATGGTAGTGCGTGGCTGTAATTAGCACTGGGGGGAGCCAGATGCGCAAGGTCCTCCCCAGCTGCATAGCAAGTCCCAAGGCTAGTCTGGGCTGCATGAGACATTCTGTATCAGAAAAAGAAAAGAAAAAAGAAAGTTATAGTTTAAAACACAGAAGAGAATCCATTTTTCCTGATAAATATTACAAGTTGATAAGCACAGCCCACTTAGACAAAAACCAAACAAAACGACAACAACAACAACAAAAACCAGATAAAAGATAAGAATGTTCCTCAAGTGGGAGTGTAATGATTCCCAGATCTATAGAATCCCAACTTTCTCCAAAAGGAAAAGAGAGTTCAAACTCCAGCAGGGAAACATTTTTCACTCAAAACAGCAAAATGATTTGCTAATCCACTCTGTAAGGGAAAGTAACTTCCATACACCACGGGGAGAGAGAGTAAAAACCAGCAAACCTCCAGGAGCGAAACCTAGGCATACATTACAAAATGATAACGTGCGTGCCCTATGTCCAGAAGTCTCACCCCCAGGAATTCCCCTTACTGATACATTTGGGTAACATTATATTGTAAAAGGGGAGTTATACTCTGCAGAGAGTATCATACATTGTGACATGGCATATAATTACAAAACGCTGTAAACAACCTGAATGTCCATTGATAGAGGTTGAGCAGATAAATGATGATATATCCAGACAGTGGAATAGTATGCAATCATAAGAACAAAGGTTAAAGATGGACATCAGAGTTCTTTCAGGCACTTATTAGTTTTTAGAATGGATTTATTTTATTTTTATGTGTATAGGTATTTTGCCTGCATGTATGTTTGTGTACCATGCACATTCCTGGTGTCAGCAGAGGCCAGAAGATGATGTTGGATCTCCTCAGAATGGAGTTACAGATGGTTGTGAGCTGCCATGTGGGTGCTGGGAATGAACCTGGGTCCTCTGGAAGAGCATCCAGTGTTCTAATCTGCTGAGCCATCTCTCCAGACTCGTATTATCATTTTTTCTTCTTCTTTTGAGACAGGGTTTCTCTGTGTAGCCCTGGCTGTCCTGGAACTTACTCTGTAGACCAGGCTGGCCTCGAACTCAGAAATACACTTGCCTCTGCCTCCCAAGTGCTGGGATTAAAGGTGTGTGCCACCACTGCCCAGCTCATATTATCATTTTTAACAGTTACTTATTTACTGTGTGTGTGTCAGTGCATGCTGGTGGTGCACATGGCGGCCAGAGGACAGTTTTTCAGGGGTCAGTTCTCTCCTTGTTTTTGAGACAGGGTCTCTCGTTTTTTGCTACTGTACTGTGAACAGGAAATTCCTGACAATCCTCTGGTCTGTCTTTCACCTAATCATAATAGGGCTGAGATTACAGATGCTTACCACCACATCCAGCATCTCAGAATTACCAACTTATTTGATACCGTGTGTGTGCATGTATGATGTGTGTGCACTGTACGTATGTAGAGAACAGCTTTCAGTTCTTCCTTCCAAGCTTTACAGCTGTGCTTGGGGACCAAACTCAGCATGTCAGGCTTGGGCAGCAAGCCCTTTTATCCACTGAGCCAATTTGCTGGCCCATCAGCTATATGTTCCTCTGCATAAAAAGCAAGGCATGGTGTGCTGATTTCCGTGTGCTTTAAGATATAGGGTATCACTGGGTGTCCCAGTTGCCGGGAAGCAGAGGCAGGTGGATCTCTGTGAGTTTGAGGCCAGCCTGGTCTACAGAGTTCCATGATAGAAACCCTGACTCAAAAAAACCAAGCAAGCAAGCAAAAAGATATAAAGTTTCTAGAATTGGTAGGCCTTCACTGTCCTTGGCCTCTTTTCTCTCACACTGACGTTTTTCCTACCCAATGTTCTGTCTCTCCCATGTTTTTGATGCAATGCTGTTTGCCTATTTTTCTTTGGGAACCCTCTTACTTTTCTGGCTATCTTAAGATATGTTCTCTATAGAACTGTTAATCATTTGTTAGTTTTCCTTAAGTGTGCTTTGCCAAGCAGGTCCTTTTTATTTACATTTTCATCACAGGGAATAGCTGACACAACTGTTTTGCTTTTATGGTGCCAGGGGGGTCACATCTTAGGACCTTGAGCATGAGAGGCAACTGCCCTCCACTGAGTTCCCCCCCCCCCCGCCCAACCTATATGCTGTATAGATTATATTTTATGTGTATGGGTGTTTGCCTTCATGTATATATGTAAACTATATGTGTGCCTGGTGCCCAAGAAGGCCAGAAGAGGGCATTGGATCTCCTTCAACTAGCTGGAGTTAAAGGTGGCAGTGAGCCACCACGTGGGTTCTGGGAATCAAACTGATAGCTGGGGTCTTATGGAAGAGCAGCCAGTGCTCTTAACCACCGAACTGTCTTGCCAGTCTCTTCATTCTTGTTTTTAAAAGATTTATTTTCTTATATGCCCTGCCCCTCCCAGTGTTTGACTTATTTTTTAATTGTGTGTGCGCATGTGTGTCTGTGTATGGGTTTATATATGTCTGTGTGTGTGTGCGCGCGCGCACGCGTGTGTGCTTGCAGAAGCCAGAGACATTAATTCTTTTGGGGTTGGACTTACAGGCCAGCGTGAGCAGCCTGACACAGGGACTAGGAATCAAACTCCAACCGTCTGCAAGAGCAGAGAGCATGCTTACCTAATGAGCCACTCTCTAGCACTCTTAACCTCCTCATTCTTTACCTAGAGAATCTACCTGCTGGGCTGCTGAGATGGCTCAGCAGATAGGGGATGCGTGCGTGCCTGAGGACCAGAGACTGATCCACGGGTCCCACGTGGTAGGAGAGAACCAACTCACACAGGCCGTTCCAACCTCCACACGCTTGCTTGTGGTACATTCATATATACACATGTACGAGTAAAAAAATTAGAAAAAGAAGAGCATCTATTTCTTGTTAGATGTTTAATAAATACTGAATTCTATTTTGGTCTGGATTTTCTTGGTTTGCTTTTAAAACATATTTTATTCATTAATCCATGGGAAATTTATTTTATGGTATGCTAATCTAAATCATTTCCCTCCATGCTAATTTATCCAGATTTTATTTAATGAATGAGCCTTTCTTCTCAATTTATGAAGCTGAGTCTACCGTATCTTAAGTGCTCACAGAATAGGCCTATGTTGTCCCTGAATTCTCCAGTCTTGCTTAATTCCAAGTAGTATGTATTTACAACTTCAGAGCCTTTTCTTTTTCAAAATTTCCAGGAACAAAGACACCTATCTGCCCCATGGTTGGTTCTCCCATTCACCACCGGTCTACAAGGAGCAAGGAACTGCTTAGCACAGGAAGCTTCCACCAGTGGAGGGCTGACCTGCTGTGGCCAGTGTGGTCATCAGAAATCAGCCTTCTTAGCAGCCTAATTCCACCTGCAGTGAAGTCCAAGAAAATGTCCTGATACTTTCAGGACACTGAAATCTATATATAGATTATATAGATTATATAGTTATAATCTATGTAACTG
This sequence comes from Rhynchomys soricoides, assembly GCA_019843965.1. Lineage (NCBI taxonomy): Eukaryota > Metazoa > Chordata > Mammalia > Rodentia > Muridae > Rhynchomys > Rhynchomys soricoides. The sequence goes on along the minus strand of JADRCH010000064.1, from coordinate 7,300,171 downwards.
CTGGCAACCAGGGGGTATCTGCTTCTGTTCAAGATTTACACCAGGCTAGTTTGCTTACAGGATATTTGACCAATGAAAAGATCTTAGAAGGGAAGCAACCAAAATATGGTTTTCAACTCTGGATAGCATGCCAAGGAGCCTGGTAGAAGCTATGTGCAGGCTGTATCTAGGCTGTATCTCCTGGTGCCACTGCTGGGGAGAAAGGACCTAGCAGTCTCCCAGAATACCCAAATAACTAAAGGTCCAGGGAGTTTTGGGGAGGAGTGGGCTTTGGTAGCTTCTCGTTTGATAAAAGAGAAGACAGCAGGATATGGGGGCAAGCCTCCAAAGCATTTAGCACAGTCTGAGGCTCAGTAAAAAGAAGTGAATAGTGACAGAGTCTAATTCGGGCCTCTAAGGGTCCTGAGGGTGCTGGTGCAGGCTGTCATTCAGCAGATTATACTGTTGATGGGAACCAACAGGCCAACACACATAGTGCCTAATCCTACCATGGCTCCTCCCGGCAGCTGTGTCACCATGGCACATGGCCTCTAATCCCATGGGCACTGGGCTCGTCAGGCACCACAGAAGGCCTGTAGCGCCTGAAGGAGAGAAGCAGACAAGGACCCTCTTGGCCTGAGGTCTGACTTGCCTGGTCAAGCCTTGTGAGTTGTTGCAGGAGACTGTGATGGGTCCTAGCCTGTGACATCTTGGTGGGGAGGAGGTGGCAAAAGCTCTGAGCCTCCTCAGATGGAGATGTCATGGCCTGAAGCTGAGATCACTAGCTCCTTTTGGCTAAATGGGTGTCACTATAGTCAATAAATATATATATGTATATGTATATAACACACATACACACACACACACATATTTTTAAAAAAATAAAAAGAGGAAAAGGACAGTTTTGATCAGCTCATCTTTTTCTGACATAAACCTCAGTTCTTGACAGTTGTGCTTGCACTCATCTGTATAATTACAACACTTAGGAAGCTGGTGCAGGAAAATTACAGTGTGAGGCCAGCCAGGGTTGCAGGGTGCAGACTGGCACCCCCCATCTCAAAACAAAGAAACAGAGGCTGGGGGGGACAGCTCCCTGGATAAAACGCTTGCTCTGTAGGCGTGAGGACTGGAGTTTAGATCCCCAGCACTCACACAAACAGCTGGGCAGATGTGATAGCACACTCAGGAGGTGGTGGTGGGATTTCCTGGTAAGCCCGCTAGCCAGAGTAGCAAAGCTGCAGAGTCAGTAAGACCCGCTGGCTGAATGAAGTAGAGAATGACCGAAGATGACACCCAACCTCAGACCTTCACATGTGCACGTGCAGCGCACATATGCAATACACCCGTGCACCCTTATACACGAGGACATACAAGCACACTCCACCTGCCCCCCACATGCACAATTTCCTTTTTAGGTTTTAACATTCTTTGTGTTGCGTTATGTAGTAGGTATTGTTACACAACACTGTTTGGGATTCACAGACAGCAACATCTGCTCTAGGCTGCATATCTGCTCTTCCTGAAGACACTCTGTCCAACTGTCCCTCCCTTTCCATTGGGACCAGACAGGAGTTAATTAAATGAACATCACAAAGATGGCATAGAGCTTTCTGAGGCTGGTAGGGTCTTCAACACAGAGGGGCTGCCTCAACTACGTCTAAGGCCCCAGATGCAGCCCAGATGTGGCAGATGCTCAATGAACAGCTGATGACCTAAATGGAGGAAGTGGCACTGTCTGCAGCTGCCCCTCACAGCGGGGGCACAGACCAGACACCCAGATGTGAAAGCAGAGTAATGAGCATGAGACCCAGGGCCCCAGCGATGACTGGCCCTAACAGCCTTTGAGGGCACTGGTCAGTGCACAGTGAGATCCAGGGCAACCATATCTGGACAGGAAACTTGACTGCCATCACTACCACTGCAGTTTGGCTGCTGTGGTGGCACAGGTTCCAGGTTTGCCCAGCCTAGCAAGGACAGAAAGGGCTACTCGGCCCTCATTTTCTGGTATGAGGGAGGAACTGCCTGCTCAGAACACAGCTGTTCAGGGCAGATGTTTTTCACAGTTTCTAAGAGCATGAAGCGGAGAGCTAGGGAGGTACAGAATGGTATGACTGCTTTTTTTGTATATGTGTGTGTGGGGGGTCCACAGGCACATGTGTACACGTGTGTGGAGGCCAAGGGCCAACCCCTGGTGTTATTCTTTAGGACACCACCTACCTATTCTCTCTCTCTCTTCTCTCTCTCCCTTCCACTGTTCCTTCCCTCCCTTCCTTCCTTTCTTTTTGACACAGGGTCTCTCACTGACCTAGAACTCTTAATTCAGATGGACAATAAATAAGCTTCTCTGCTTTTTCAGCACTGAGATTACAAGTACACATCTGTACATGATTTTACATGACAACCATTTATAGACTGAGCTATCTCCCTAGCCCCACCCCGCTTCCTTCCTTCCCTCCCTTCCCCCTTCCCTTCCTTTCTTATTTGGAGATGGGGTCACTTGTATTCCAAGCTGGCCTCGAACTCATGACATAGATGAAACTGTCCTTGAATTTCTGGTCTTCCTGCCTCAGCCTCCCAAAAGCTAGGATTCTAGGTGTGAGCCATTATGCCCAGTTTCTTTCCCAGTACTGGGGACTGAACCAGGGCCTGTGTGCATTCTGACACTGACAGAATCCTTAGCCTTCATGTTGTTTTCCTACCTCAGTCTAGCCTCTGTAGGAATTGAGGTTTCTAAACGTTAGACACATCCATATTCCAGTGGGATCACAAACACATTTCCAAGGCAAGTAGATACTGCTAATTATTGGTTACCATGCATTCCTCATGACAACAGTCTTCTCCATGTGAAAGTTAGTTGATTCAGGAAAATACTGAGGACTGACATGGGTCTGTAAGCCTCATCGGCCATGATAGGTTATGTCTCTGACTCGTCTAGAAGTCTGTGGCTGGAAGTGTTCCTGACACCAGGTGTAGAGAGCATGCACTATGAAGACCCACCCCGCTTCCAACAATGCTCACCCCACCCTGGAAGACTACAGGTATATAGCTACAATACTTAGGCTGGAAACAATCCTGACGATAGACATTGAATTACGCTGGCAGTTTAAATTTGGTCTTCGTGTATTTACTTTCTTCAACAACAAAAAGGTTCAAAAGGATCTCCTGTAAGAGGGAAGTCAGTCTTGGAGTCTTGACCTCTGGGTTCTCAGATATCACAAGACCACTGAGGTAGCTGCTTTCTTCCCAGAAATACTCTGTACATGTATACGCCAATGTGAGTTTACAAGTACATATATTCTTTGAGTTATAAAGTGCTCATAGGGTCTAGAGAGGCAGCTTAGCGATTAAGAACTCTTACAGAGGACCTGGGTTCAGTTCTGAGCACCCATGTGGTGGCTCACAACCACCTATTACTCTAGTTCCAGGGGATTCGATGCCCCCTTGTGGCTTTAAGGGCTCCTACACACATGTGACACATAAATTCACATACATATACATAAAAAATAAATAAGTACTTTTTTTAAAGATAGGGTCTCACTGTGTAGCTCTGGGTGCCTGGAATTTACTACATAGACTAGGCTGCCCCCAAACTCACAAAGGTCCGCCTGCCTCTGCCCCCGGAAGGCTGGGAATAAAGGCACCACCACACCTAGCACATAAAGAAATGTTTCTAAAAAATGCACACAGATGATAGAAAACCATACAAATCCATGATACACTCTGCCTTTCTTTCTTATTTCCCTATTTCTTTTTCTCTTTACTTGTTTGTTTGCTTATTTACAGTCAGGCTCTCACTGTCTTAGTCAGGCTGAATTCTCCTGCCTCTGGCTTCCAAGTGTTGAGATTGTGGGTGGCTCGGGAAGCTCATCTGAAGATGTGCAGTTTGAATGTGCTGCTTTTCAGTTACTGAGCTAGGAGAGGGTCCTGAGCTAGGCACCCAGAGGTATTTTAGGGAACTCTGTGGAGAGGGCTGGTTTCAAGAGACCGGTCAGGCAGCGTGCCCAAGCTAGTACCTTGGTGGATGTGTCTGGGATGGAAGAGGTGGGAGATCCAGGGAAAGTCAAGACACACTTCTTGCCCAGGCAGCGGCCATGTAACTCAACATCTTCATAAGGATTTTCCTTCATTGGTGGATCTGTGACCAAAGACAAAATGGGTCGGGAATGTTAGAGCTTTACCCTTTCTCTCTTTTTAAAAGATTTATTTTATGTGAATGGTGCTTTGCTTGAACATATGAACAGTGCACCATGTGTATGGCTGATACCCGAGAAGGCCAGAAGAGGATGTCAAATCCCTTGGCACTGGAGTTACAGATGATTACAAGCCTCTAGGTGGGCACTGAAAACTGAAGAGCAGCCAGTGCTCTTAAGTGCTATGCCATCTCTCCAGCCCTGGGAGCACTAAGCCACCATCTTGGCCTCCTCCTGGGAGTGCTTGTGTGATGTGTGTCCTGGCAGCAGATCCTGATTCTCACTGAGGGGATAACTTCCCATCTTCCCACTTGTAGTTGCATCAAATAAATTCCACTGTCAGTTCCCGGGCTAGGCTCTGCCAGGCCTGGACCCTGCCTTGGAGGTATGCTCAGGGAGGGCTGAGAGCTAGGCCTAAGGCAATCACCAAATGGCACTTCTGTCTCTAAAAGTGGACATGGCACATAAAGTGATCTGGCCAGAGTGACTGAGGACATTTGCTGGGACTTGCAGGCCCCAAGGCTCTGATTCTACAGAGGAAAGCCATAGGTCCCAAGGAGCTGATAGCATCCTTCCTGGGGACCGTGAGAAGCCCTGCTGAGAACAGAGCCACCCTGAGAGAAAAAAGAAGCCAGTTTGGGTTATAGGCTACCATTCGCCCAAACTACCCTTGCTATCTCATTACATGGGTAGGAACCCAGACTGAAGCGGCTCTGCTAAGCCCTCCCACAGTCCTGGGCTTTCACTTATCATGAGGTATTTCTGATACTGATAACACCGTGAATGTTGTCTTCGGGCATCTACGCTCTCCGCCCCCCATGCACAAATACCTGTGGGCCTTCTCCCTCTCCCCAGCTCTTTTTCGGTTTTTGTTTTTTACAGTTATATTAAGTATTTATTAGCGATTCTGAGCATACGTATTTATAACAGCTAAAGTGTAATGCTGAGTGAATTTAACATATTAAAAGTTGTACACCATCTGTGGACGCGACTATAAGTTACACATGGGATACACAACCATTTTTTGGTGTCCCTTCTAAGGTGGTTTGTAGGAAGCAAGTGGTGCTTTCACTTTTACTACTCCTCCTACAGCTGCCTGGTTTCCCTCCTTCCTTTCTGCCAGCTCTGGAGCAGCAGCCTCTGCTTCTGGATTTTCTGACCTCTTACCTAGAATGTCTTCGTAGACGTTCTCCTCCGATAAAGTGCGTGTGAGTCCCAATTTGGTCTGTGCATACCAGTCCACCCTGCTGTTCTCAGAGGAAGACTGCAGTAAATCCTCGAACTCATAGGACTTTCTGGGTTGTGCACCGTGGAAAGACATGAAAAGAGAACTTGAATCAGTTTCGGCTGGTTCTGAACATGGCAGGGGTTAGATGCAAAGAGGGCCAAGCCAAAGCTTTCGGACCAGGGCTGCAGAGCTGTAAGCCAGGGCAAATGCCTGACTTGCAGCAAAAACCCATCCCAAAGGAGGGGCTATCACTCCATTAGCCTCTTCTGCATCCACTGAGGGCTCCAAGAGGGACAGAGGGACCAAGTCTTAGAGCACCAGCATATGGGATCCAGTCTGAGTCATACATATTAACTGCTTTCTCTGGGATGATAAAGTACTGTGGTGGACGGACTCTGACCTCTGTCCAGGTTATTTGCCTAGACTAGTCCTATAAGGGTAGAGGATGGGGTGAAGGTGTGGTTTGCAGCTCAGAGCCCTAACAACTAAAGATGTTTGCATGCTTCCTGGCTCAAGCTCTCTTTCTTACAGTGCATGCAACACAACAATTAATTTGGATGATCGGGGTTTGTTGGGATGTGCTTAGCCACCATCCAAACGAACACTGCTGGACACCCTGGACTTAAAAGATATACCTTGACTCTGTTGGGATTTTTTTTTTTTTCATATTTGTGAGAACAAGATGTCAACATATGAGGCATGCTTTGCATTTGAATCCTGACACATAAAAGGTCTTGTTAGTCTAAACAGCATTCAGAAAGACTACATTTTAAAAGTATGAACTTTCTTTTATGAAGTGATTAGGAGGCAGGCATGTGGTACATGTCTGCAATGCCTGCACCTGGGAGGCTAAAAAAGGAGGGCGTAATAGCAAGTTCTAGGTCAGCCTGGTCAACATAATGAGATAGGCATTATGGAACAAGCCTTCAAACCCAGCTTTTAGGAGGCACAGGCAGGCAGATCTATGCATTCTAGGCCTTCCTAGTCTACACAGTGAATTCCAGGCCAGCCAGAGCCACAAAATGTGACTCTGTCTCATAAAAACCAAAAGTACAATGCAATAAAACAAAACATCAGCAACAAAACAAATAAAAGCTGTGCATGATGATTCATGTTTATGATCCCAACAACTCTCTGAGGTAGGGGAACTGTCAATGGTCTGTGGCCCACTTAGGATACAATAAGTTTCAGAACAGTTTGGCCAACAGATTCTGTCTCAAAATGAACGAACAACAACAGCAATAAGAGGCATAATAAAATAACAATAAATGAAAACAAAATAGAACAAAACATAAAACCAGGGTCCATGAGATGGCTCTGCAGGCAAAGGTGCTTGACACCAAGAATGATGAATTGAGTTCAGTCTCCTGGACCCACATGGTAGAAGGAGAGACCCAACTCCTGCAAGCTGTCTACCCCTCATCATACATACCCACAAATAATTAAATGTAATACAGAATCCAAACAAACAAAATCAGAAATAAGCAGTCACACTACAAACCCTTCACTGCCTTGGGCATGCTAGGCAAGTGTCTGTCACTTTACCCTAAGTCCTTGTTTTTCTTCTTCTTTTTTAATTTTCAAAAAAAAAAAAAAAAAAAAAATATATATATATATATATATATATATATGAATGAATGGTATTTTCTTTATTTATATTTCAAATGTTTTCCCCTTTCCAGGTCACCCCTTTGGAAACACTCTATCCCATCCTCCCCCTGCCTCTATGAGGGTGCTCCCCCACCCACCCACTGCTGTTTTCTCTCCCTGGCATTTCCCTACACTGGGGCATCGAACACCCTCAGGCCCAAGGGCTTCTCCTCCCACTGATGTCCAACAAGGCCATCCTCTGCCACATATGTGGCTGAAGCCATGGGTCCCTCCATGCGTAATTTTTGTTTGTTTGTATTATTTGTTTTTCAAGACAGGGTTTCTCTGTGTAACCCTGGCTGTCCTGGAACTTACTCTGTAGACCAGGCTGGCCTCGAACTCAGAGATCCACCTCCCTCTGCCTCAAAGTGCTTGGATTAAAGGCATGTGTCACCATCTGTGGCTCAGTCCCTGGCCTTTTGAGAGAGGGTCTCACTATGTAGCCCAGACTGGCCTCTGACCTGGTGATCTTCCTGTCTCTAAAGCAAGACTTAACTTGTAAAATAAGCTACCACGGTGTTTCCTAATGGCAATTCCATCTCTGTGTTAAAGCTCTGGTTTTCGGGTGATCAATGTGTGAAATCTAGAAAGCAACACTGTAAACCAACACAAACTTAGGTCTGCAGAGGAGCAAGGAGGAATCACAAACTTCACATGAACAGTTTCTAGAAGTGACAGGAAAGCAGAGTTACAATCACTACAAGGTCTGGCTGATCGCTGTCCTGTGTTGACATCACAGGTGCAAGTGGTGGCTTGCAGGGACTTTTGTCCTCTTATTCTGAGGTCCGGATGAAATGAGAAGAACATATTTGCTATCCTGACCTGACCTTGGGCTCCATGAGGTCAGGCTGACCCTCATGCATGTACAGTACCTCCAGGAACTTCTGCTAACCTGTACTGTTCTGCTTCTGTAACCAAAAGACGTTCTGGTCTCCTATCAAACAGCAATACCACAGTGGCACACTGCACCTTATTATTAAAAGTTCATATCCTGTCATGCTTGCTTACAGCTGTCGCAGCTACATCAAGGGGAAGTAGCAAACATGGTTTTTACCTTTATAAACCCCCTGCTCAGTCAGCTTGGGGCTGTCTCTATAGACTTACTTGTATTAGGGTCTACAATGGCTCAATAGGATCTATGTGGATTAATAAAAACTTTAAATTCATAAAGAGCTCATCTTGGTCTCCTCTTCTTGGGTAAGAAGAGCCCAGCCTTAACACAGGTAGGAGATCACAGGCCCTGAAGAGACATCCGCTCACATAAATGACTGATCCAACGAGCTAATCTCTATGAACATGTTTGAACTTGAGAAAGGTTTTAGCATCTTTATGTATTAACTTGGAGAGACAGCGACTTTCCACAGGTGAATGAATGAACAAGAGGCACAATCCAACAGGTGCCTCTCTGGCTAAGCAAGCCCAGCACCCACTGCGCACACCACCCACAGGGGTGCTAACTGCCTTCCATGGGTCTAACTGTGCTCAGAACTAGAGAATATGTGACCTCCTCTAAGTCCTCCGCCTTCCACGCCCTCCAATGATCACATGACAGATGATTTTAGAGACACTGATGTCACTGCTGCGATGAACCCCCCTGTAGCCCAGGCTTGGTCCAATTCACTATGTAGCTGAGGATGGCCTCTAACTTCTGATTCTCTTGCCTCTGCCTCCTAAATGCGGATACCTCCATATCGTGCCTGTTCCATGAGGTACTAGGGATTAAATCCAGGTCCTCATGGATGTTAGGCCAGCAGGGGAGCCATCTCCAGCATGCGCCCCCCAAGCTCCCCTGGTGAATTTCCTCTACTCCCCCCTTCTTTCCTAGTCCCCCTTCTTTTCCACATTTCCCCTCATGAGAGTCTAATCCCAATCAGGAGGCCGAGGCAGGGGATCGTAAGTTTGAGGCCAGCCTGGAATACATCATGAAATGGCATCAAAAAAACATTAAAAAAGAAAAAGAAACCATGACCAATGTCCAAATAGTGTGTGAGGGTTACTAATGGCTTTTCCATATTCTTGTAATGAAATGCTAATTGAAGACAATGGGCAAGAACCTCAAAATTAACATGTCTCAAATGAAGCTCCTCTCAGAGCTGCCCTCCGGAGGGCCAACCAGATGTTTACACCTGGGAGCTGCAAGGCATACTGCAAAGCCCTTCCAGCCCACACACCCCTAACCAGCTAAGTGGCCTTCTACCTCCCCAGACTCCTAGGAACTGACCACGCCTCCTGTCCTCACTGTAATTACATCACAGCAGTGACCACAACACCCGCTGAGCCACCAAAGGGCAGCTCTGTGAGTTTGAGACTAGCCTTGTCTACACAGTGACCAGGGCTGCACAGAGAGGTCTATCTCAAAAAACCTAAAATTAAAACAAACAAACAACACCCTCAGACATGTAAATATATAACTTATGGAGAAGAATGGAGGACCCAGAAATAAACACAGTTACAGCCACCGAATCTTGGACCAATGTGTCAAACACATAAATTGGAAAAGATAGCCTGCCTATTCAACAAACAGTGCTAGGAAAAATGATCATCCGGATCTCTTATCTGCAGAAAAAAAAATCTACCGGAGTCTTTTAAAAGATTCATTTGGTGGGGCAGTGGTGGCACACGCCTTTAATCCCAGCACTCGGGAGGCAGAGGCAGGTGGATTTCTGAATTTGAGGCCAGCCTGGTCTACAGGGTGAGTTCCAAGACAGCCAGGGCTATACAGAGAAACCCTGCCCTAAAAAAAAAAAAAAAAGTTTCATTTGGGGCTAGAAGGATGACTCAGTGGTGAAGAGAGTGTGTTGCTCTTGCAGAGGACGTAGGTTTGATTCCCAGTACCCACATGGTGGTTCACAACACCTGTAACTCCAATTCCAGGAGAGCCAATGCCCTCTTGTGACTTCTATGGGTACCAAGCTCATACATGCAGGCCAAATACTCACACACACAATACATAAATCTAGTACAATTAAAAAAAATTATTGCTTTTAGTGTGTGTGTGGTGTGTGTAGTGTGTGCAGGTGCCTACAGAAGCCAGGAGTGTTCACTGAATCTGCCAGAGCTAGAGTTACAGGTGGCTGTAAGTCCTAGACATGGGAGTTGGGAACTGAACTTGGATCAGCAAGAGCTCTTAACTACTGAGCTGTCTCTCCAGCACTCCTCTGAAGTTCTTAAACTAATCCATGTTTTAGACTTAGAGGCTGGCACCCATGTTGATTGAGACCATCTCACAATGACATGGACACAGCAGCAAGGCCCCAGAGTTAACTTTAACTGGCAAACAGATGGTAGCTAAGGGTCCTGTCCAGTCAGACTGCTTCGGGTGGGGATGACAGAGTCAGTGACGGCATGTATCACCTGCACAGGGGCAGTGTGTGTGGTTTCCTCGGGTCAAAGGTCTGACCAGGAAGCCCCAGGGAAAGGACAACTCTATCTGATGCTAAAACCATCTGCTGAAGAGTTAACCATGGCCAGTGGAGAGACATTTGATTTTATAAAGATTCAAAAGTGCAACTCAAATGCAAAAATCTGAATTCAAGTTCACGTATTTGGAGCATGCATCTGGGTGTGAATTCAAAATATTGCTTATACTTTAAAAAAAAAATCACTTTTGTTTCATGGCAGCCTCAGGCGCTCCTGCCAGGGTTTTAAACGTACGCCATAAAACATACGTAGACAAGCCCACGTTACTGTAGGAAGCTTATCTTTGGAATTTCCTGACGTGTGAGGGGCTAGGCTGAGGCCCAGGTCTTTGCAGTTAATTTCCTGAGGTTTTAGAGAAAGGAAGGGAGCAGGTAAGGGAAGAGGGGAGGAAAAAGGAGGAAGGGGGGGCGTTTCCCTCAAATCAAGAATCAGCATTCCCTGGTGTGGAAGCTGGGGTTTGCTGATTGGCCAGTGAAAAATACAGTGACTTCAGCCTGTAAAGCCCCCAGACTGGCTGTGTCATTCCAAACCCTCAAGCCTCGGAAGCCTTCATTTCTTTCTTCTGCCTTGGCTTGGCTCTCCTGACTCAGAGCGGGCAGGCCGTGTGCCAAATGCAAGAGTAAGCCATTTTTCTTTCTCTATGAGAGCATTCTTTTTTTCTTTCCTTTTTTAAGTGTAGACCGTAAGCATCTTGCCCTAATCACCTCTACTGTAGTATTTCAAACAAAACGAGAAACCTAGAGTCTAAAACTGTTAAAATGCAGCTGATGTGATCATACTCAAACTAGCCAAGAAAAAACGTGACTGTTGGATTGAAACTAAGAAATTCTAGCTGCTCAGAAAGAAGATGCTAGAAGGCTCTAAAAGCAGCAGATTGTAGCAAGGAGGGCAAAGATAGCGAGAACAGTGACTCACCAGGCAGAGCCTGTCCAACCCTGACACACACAGACAAAAGATCTGTTTCCCCGAACCAACCTGCCCCAGGGAAGGGGAGGGGGAGGGGAGGGGGAGGGGAGGGGGAGGGGGAGGAGTATCCCTCCGAGAAGCCACAAGGCTGTAACTAAGACAGCCAGGCTTTGGCACTGGGCTGGGAAAGGACTTAGGAGATGGAAGCTGAGGGCATGTGGGTTAGGGGAACACGAGTGTAACACAAGGCTCTGGGTTCAAAGCCCAGGGCCAAACCCAGTTCTTCCTTCAACAATAAACTTTTTTACAATGGGCTGGGGAGATGGTGCAGCACTTCAGAGTAGATGTTCCTACAGAGCACCTAAGATCTATTCCGACCACCTCATCAGGTGGCTCACAACCACATGTATCTCCAGCTCCAAAAGATCTGACACCCTCTCTAGCCTCTACAGGCTCATAATCATAGGGTATAAACACACAGACACACGACTAAAAGGAACTCTTAATTTAAAAACAACAATAGTAACAAATAGCAGGCTAGAGAGATGGCATAGGTTAGGAGAACTGGCGGCTCCTTCTATAGTATCTGAGTTTAATTCCCAGCACCCCAGGGTAGGTAACAACCCTATGTATCTCCAGTCCCAGGAGATCTGAAACCGTCTTTTGGCTTCCCTGGCTACCAGGTTTGCACGTAGTAAACACACAGGCAGGCACAACATCCATGTACTTTTTTTTTTTTTTTTTTTTTTGGTTTTTCGAGACAGGGTCTCTCTGTGTAGCCCTGGCCGTCCTGGAACTCACTCTGTAGACCAGGCTGGCCTCGAACTCAGAAATCCGCCTGCCTCTGCCTACCGAGTGCTGGGATTAAAGGCGTGTGCCACCACTGCCCGGCTGTACATTTTTTAATTTTTTAATTAAACAAATTTAAACAAACAAATAAACAACAAAACAAATATACTGGACTGGTAAAATGGCTCACAGGATCCCAGCACTTGGAAGGCAGAGGCAGGCAGATCTCTGTGAGTTTGAAATCAGTCTGGTCCACACTGTGGAAGAAGAGAAGCAACTCTTAAATGTAGTCTTTCCACTGCCATGTGCGTGTGCATACACATCCTCACTGTCCCCGCAAAATAACAATAAATGTAAAAAACTTTAAAGCAACTTATCAAAAAAAAAAAAAAGAACAGTAGGTATATGAGGGCTAGAGCTACATTGCCCTGGGAAATAATTAGAAGTTAGATGGTTAGAGTTTGCTTCCCAGTTCCCATGTCAAGTGACACAGTGGCTTGTAACCTCTGCTTCAAGGATCCAATGACTCTGTCCTCTGCCAGCACCCAGACACAGACACGCATGTATACACACGCACGCACGCACACAATTAAAACTAAAATAAATCAAACCCTGGGAGAGGGACAGGAGCAAAAAAAAGAAAATGAAATATATCTTTTAAAATCAAGAATGAAGGAGGCTGGACAGAAGGTCCGCTGGTTGAGAGCACTGGCTGCTCTTCCAGAGAATGTAAGTTCAGTTCCCAGCAGCAGCTGGTAGCTCTTTCCCACCTGTAACTCCAGTTCCAGGGGATCCAACACTCTCTTCTAGCCTCTGTAGGCAAGAGGCATGCCTGAGGTTGACCTGTACGCACAGGCAAATGGTTATACTCATACGAATGAATAAATCCTTCAAAAATTATCTATAATACAATAATACTATCTTGATATAAAAACACAGGTAAGGGGCTGGAGAGATGGCTCAGTGGTTAAGAGCACTGACTGCTCTCCTAGAAGTCAATTGAATTGAACTCAGGTTCAATTCCCAGCAACCACATGGTGGCTCACAACCATCTGTAATGAGATCCGATGCCCTCTTCTGGTGTGTCTGAAGAGACTGACAGTGTACTCATATACATAAAATAAATAAATCTTAAAACAAAAACAAAAACAAAAACACCAAAACAGGTAAGATCACCTGACAGTGAACTACTAGAAAAGCAGAAAGATTTTTTTTTTTAAGGTGTCTTTTAAAAAGACAACAGGGGTTGAAGAAATACCTCAATGGTTAAGAGCACTTACTGCTTCTCCATAGGACCTGGGTTTACTTCCCAACATTGATGTGGTTGTTCACATCCATCCCTACCTCCAGTTCTTGAGGATCTGATATCCTCTTCTGATTAATGGAGACACCCAGCATGCATGTGGTATACACATATACTCAGTCAAAACATTTACATAAAATACAATGACTAAATCTAAGAAAAAATTAAAGATAATATTAAAATTCCTTAAATATACATACTAGAAAAGAAAAAAAATTACATTAAAATTACAACAAAGGAGTCAGGCATAGTGGCACCTGCCTTTAAATCCAGCACTTGGGAGGTAGAGGCAAGTAGATCTCTGTGAGTTCAATGTCAGGCTGGTCTACAGAGTGAGTTCCAGGACAGCCAGAGCTACATAGTAAGACTCTGTCTTGAAAAAACAATAACAAAAATTACAACACAGGGCGAAAACGATGGCTCAGGTTAAGAGCACTCATTACACTTGCAGGGAACCTGAATTCACCTAACAACCAACCGACTGTAACTCCAGCTCCAGGGGATTCAATGCCTCTGATCTTCATGGACACCTGCACTCAGGTGCACACACCTACACACATGTACATAATTAAAAATAATTTTAAAATTGCAACAAAAATATGAAGTCACTTAAGAACAAACAAATGTACACAATCCTAATTTAAAACGAGTATTGGAGTAGTAAAAATATAATAGCAATAGAATATTTAGAAAAAAACACACAAGAATTTTATATATAAATAATTATATATGTCTGGTATACACCTTTAATCCCATTATTTGGGAGGCAGAAGCATCATATCTCTGTGAGTTTGGGGCCAGTCTGGTCTATATAGGGAGCCCCAGAACAGCCAGGACTACACAGAGAGACTCTGTCTACACACACACACAGAGAGAGACAGAGAGAGAGACAGAGAGAGAGAGAGAGATTTTAGAACATGCAAACTTTTTTCCTCTTGGAAGAGAACAGAAAAAAATAAGTTACCTGAACTGAAACCACCTTAGCCGACAAATGACACTGAGTGGGTGCAGGACACAACTTAGCTTGTAGAAACTTCCTCCGACTGCTGAGGGAAGACTTCTGGGGGGTGGGCAGTGGATCTGAGTTGATATAATCAGATTCAAGATCAAGTTTCAGAAGTAGGACTGAAGAACTCACTTGCTGGGTTGGTCAGGGGCGTGTGACAAAGAAAATCAGAGAAAGCGAGCGAGCGTCTAGCTCGTGGGTCTGTTAACTAAATGAAGGGAGATGCCGTTTAACAAGATGTTGGTTACAGTGAGAGGAGATGGTTAGTGGTGGCCTGGAGTGACAACCATATGGAGATCCAAGCAGGGCATGACCACACACATCTGAGACTGATGAGATCTCTACTGGGGAGCCAGACACTCACAAGTCACATGCACAGGGTGTGAAGAGACCATCAAGTGTAGGCAGGGGACAGAAGTCCTTGGTTTGAGACTGGCTGGAGTAGAGGCAGGCTTTTAGGAGGATATTAGGTACTATTCTTTTTGGTTTTTTCATGACAGAGTTTCTCTGTAGTCCTGGCTGACTCACGACTCACTCTATAGACCAGACTAACTAGGTACTATTCTCACAAGTACAAGGAGTCAAGAAATTCCTGAGAGCAGCCAGGAGGAGGCCTCACCTAGAAGTTCCTGACCCAGATGCCAAATGAAAGCAATGTTTCAAGATGGGTGACATAGAGGATTTTTATTCTAGCAATAGGCTGCTCTGGCAAGGGATCACATCCAAAGACCTAGGTCTCTGTGATCCGGCTGGAATTCAGAGACACTTTAACCCTTCTGGCTGGAATGCAGCAATAAAACTACACACCTTTAATCCCAAACAATGAGGGTAAAAGTAGTTTGTAGAAGAAAGCAGCCATGTTTGAAAGTGATGTCTTAATGAGAGGCAGACAAAGTGATGAATCAGAGAAAGATTTGACAGAATATGCCCAACTCTCATGAGAACAGACAGGAAAGAGAACTTATTTAAGATCAGTGCAAGGAGAGTCAGTCAGTTGTGTTAGCATTCTGTCTAACCTCCACCCCCACAGTTACATGGCAACAACAAGGTAGGCCTGACCCACTATAAAAGGGGCTGCTTGCCCTCCCCTCTTTCTCTTGCTCCTCTTTTGCTCTTCCCTTCTTGCTCCCTGTCCCCTTGGCCCTTCCCCACCACGTGCTCATAGCGGACCTCTATTCTTTTCCTCTCCTCCTCCTCCTCTTCCTCCTCCTCCTCCTCCTTCTCCTCTCTCTCCCTCTCCCTCTCTCTCTCTCTCTCTCTCTGCCTCTACTACACTCTTAACTCCCCTCCCCATGCCTTGAATAAACTTTCTATATTATACCTTCGTGTGGCTGGTCCCCCAGGTAGAAGGAATATCTTGGCATGGGCCCGCTGAGGAACTCCCTTTCCCCACACCTTACCACACCCCCATAGAACATATCCTTTCTCTCTTTATCTTTTTATAAACACATCAAGTTGGGCATCAATGCAGTGAGTACAGTGTTGGGGAGTTGAATTAGTTCATGTAGTTCAGTGCAGGTCAGCAGAGGCAGCTGAAGCTATAGAATAAGGAGCCAGGTTAGAACAAATTCCCAGGCTTTGTTTGAGGCCTAGGAGAGCAATTCAGTGAGAAGCCGAGAGAAGCCAGATTGAATCAGTCAGCTTGGAGAGGCATTTCAGCCAGAACAGCTGAGTTGAACAAGCTAGCCAGAGTTCAGAAAGAACTAGAAAGGGTGAGCTTATCAGCAGTAAATCTCCAACAATTACACAGAGTGAATAAAAAGTACATTTGCAGGGTAGTTAGCAGTTGTCCTCAATACTAAGGGATGTCATCTAAGAAAGTGACAGAAAATTAGCTATTGTATTTACTGAGGAGGCTGCTGGTGGCCTTGGGCAATGGTAGTGTAGTGGCTATTTCTGATTGTTAACTTGACTATATCTGGAGTGAATAACAATCCAGAATTAGAAGGCTCACCTGTGATCTAGATCTTGAGTCTGGAAGATACAAGTTTCAGATGTGGTGGTATGCACACCTCTAATCTGGGCCACACCTGCTGCTGGAGATCTACATAAGGACATTGGAAGGAGGAAGATTCAATCTTCTTCGCCTGTGAGCCTTGTGTGACTAAGCGACTGCTAGATCCTTGGGTTTTCATTCAAAGCTGCTGCTGACTATTGTTGGGGAGTTTGACTACAGACTGTAAGTCATTAACAAATTCCCTTACTATATAGAGACTACCTATAAGTTCTGTGACTCTAGAGAACCCTGACTAATACAGAAGTTGGTTCTGGGAGTGGGGTATTCCTGTGACAACCTGATCATGTTTTGGGGAGGACTGTGGAAGGACTTTGGAACTTTGGGCTAGAAGATCCATTCGGTGTTAAGAGCTTTGTGGGATGTTGTATAGGAGCTTGGAAGATAATGTTGAGAACAGTGCAGAAGATGGAGGCCTGGCTTGTGAAATTTCAGAGGGAAGATTACAGACTCTTATCAGGGTCATTGCTAGTTTGACTTAAGATTCTGTAGTTTTGGTTAGCTGGGGCTGAAGAAATCAGCTGTGATTAACAAGATACCAGAACTACTAAAGCAAAACCATTGCATTACTGGGACTATTGATGCTGGTTAGCTGGAGCTGAGAAATTGGCTGTGATTGGGAAGAAACCAGCATCATTGGGGTGAAATCTTCTGAGAAGTGTTTTCTGAGAGCACAGAGGCTGCGTTCCAGAGATAGCCAGGGTTCTACCTTGTGCCGGGCTGGACTTGGTAATGTGTAAGAGTCACCCAGGTGGTACTGGTTTTGAAGGCATGAAGGAGTCATGAAGAGCAGCTGAGGCCTGGGCACTATGAAAGACCGCAGAAGGCCATTAGTGAAGGTGCAGCCTCAGTTGCAATTGACAGCCCAGGATTGAAGAGGTTATGCAAGGAGTTGAGGCTTGGTACTGCGAGAGGCTGTGGAAGGCCATTGGTGAAGGTGCAGCTCGGTTGCAATTGATGGCCCAGGAATGAAGGGGACAAGCAAAGGAGGTGAGGCTTGGCACCATGGTAAAGCCTAGTTGCAGTGGAAGACAGCAATGTTTTGGAGATACCAGTACCATGAGATGTCCACCAAGAACAGCAGCAGCAGTGGAGTACAGGCATCTGGAGTAGAGTGTGCTACAAAGGGCAGAGCTAGAGAAGTGACCAAGAATTTGATTTTGCTTTTGATTGTGACTGTGGCCTGATATTTTTCCCTCTTGAAGAAAGAAGGTATTTTAGTGGAGTCCACAGTTAAGAGCCTTATTTGTTTTGTTTTGTTTTTCGAGACAGGATTTCTCTGTGTAGCCCTGGCTGTCCTGGAACTCACTCTGTAGACCAGGCTGTCCTGGAGCTCAGAAATCCATTTGCCTCTGCCTCCCAAGGGCTGGGATTAAAGGCGTGCACCACCACTGCCCGGCGGGATTGAAATTTTAATAGTAAGAATTTGCAAAGACTGTGGGACTTTTAAAGTTATTTAGATCTTGGGGATAAATAAGAAAGTAAGGGTTGAGGCTTAATAGTGATGTATTTGTGTGTCAAGTTGACAAGGGTACAATTGTACTGGCTGGTTTTATGTCAACTTGACACAAGCTGGAGTAATCACAGTGAAAGGAGTTTCAGTTGAAAAAATGCCTCCATGAGATCCAGCGATAAGGCATTTTCTCAATTAGTGATCAAGGGGGGAGGGCCCCTTGTGGGTGGTACCATCTGTGGGCTGGTAGTCTTGGGATCTATAAGAAAGCCAGCTGAGCAAGCCAGGAGATGCAAGTAAGCAAGCCAGTAAGTTACATCCCTCCACGGCCTCTACATCATCTCCTGCTTCCTGACCTGCTTGAGTTCCAGTCCTGACTTCCTTTCCAGATGAACAGCAGCATGGAAGTGTCAGCTCAATAAACCCTTTCCTCCCCAACTTGCTTCTTGGTCATGAGGTTTGTGCAGGAATAGAAACCCAGACTAAGACAGGTAGATTGAGGATGAATGGCCAAAGCCCATGTGAAAGACGCCAAGCAGAGCTGGAAGGCAAATAAGAGAATAAAATAAGTGACACATAATGGTTCACTGTATTCTCAGCACTTGGGAAGCCACAAGTTCAAGGCCAGCCTGAGCTACACAGTCTGAGTTCTATGACAGCTTGGTCTACAGAGTAAGACGCACAGAGGGCTAGGTATCCTGTACAGACAACCACTGGGGAAATTAGAAATGTCGAACACGCTTATCGCTTCAACGGAAGGGTGTGTGTACCTGTTTTCCACCCAGAAGGCCGGAGTGGTGTTGTTAATAATGAGTGACCTTTGCTGTCTATATAGCCAGGCCTTACCCAAAACCCCCAGAATGTTTAACCCAGACTCTCCCTCCTTGACCTTTATCTTTAACTTTGTTTCTCAGTCAACAGAACCCATCCTTAGGGGAGATTTCACGTGCACTTTATAGCCTGGAGACCTCTATGCTACCCAGATAAGAGATTGCACCAGATCTAGACCCTTAAGCTCTAAAACCTATGTTCATGGTAGTGGTCACAGGCAGTTTGCAAAAGAGTTTTGAATCAACCATGCCTTAAGCTTTACTGTGCACGTGGGATTGGAGAAACTTGTTACCAAGAAGCCTTTTTCCAGAACTGTACTGTACTTAAATATATCTACAGTAAACTGCCTGGTGTTAGACTCTACAAGTTTGAACCAGGACTGGTTAAGTAGTACTGAACCTAATTTCCTTCTTGTCTCTCAAGGTTAGTTTCTCTGCTGGCTGTAGAATTTGTAGGGACCCCTACAAAGACCCAGCTGGGAGTGGTGGCACATACTTTTAATCCCAGTATTGGGAGGCAGAGACATCTGTGAGTTCAAGGCCAGCCTGGTCTACATAGAGAATGCTAAGACAGCCAAGACTACATACACAGACCCTGTAAAGAGAGTGGGTGGGGGAAAGATACCCCTGAGTTTTGATTCCTCAAACCTACAAAAAAGCCAGGTGGGCACTGCTGACCACCTGTGATCCTAGCAATCTGGAGGCACAGCCATGGGATCCCTGGGCCAACCTGGGTCGGTGAAAGACAAAAGATCCTGCCTCAGTAAATAAAACAATCAAGGAAGACATCTGATATCAACTCTGACCCCCCCCCCCCAGACAGACAGACAGACACAGACACACAATGCAAAAAAAAAAGGTAAGCCAGGAGAGGTTTAAGTTAGTAAACTAGGAAGTGGCTGGGTTCACAAACTTTTTCACTTAACCTCTGGTTACAATTACAAGTGCTTATCATACCTGAAATGTAATTTTGTTGTTCTGAGACAAAATCTAAGTTGCCCAAGCTAGCCTAGAACTTGCTATGTTGTACAGGCTGGCTTTGAATTTATGATCCTCCTTCCTCAAACTCCCAAGAGCTGTGATGATGGGCTTGCACCACTGTGCCTGCCTCCAGAGGGAAATATTCAGAAGCAAACATTCCTTTGAGAGAACAAAAGCAAAACATGGCAGTTACCAACTTTCCAGATGGACCAACAAGCTGCCTCACAGGATGAACACTTACTGACCTTACATAAGAGCCCTCAGGTGAGTGTGAGCTATCAGGCGGAAAAGAAGCAGTTACACAGGAACACAGGCAGCAGCAGAGTCATCTGGTGAGCACCTACCTGTGGTCAGCACTGGGCCTCTGCCTTCCGGTCCACTGTCTTCTATTCACAGAAGTAGGAGGAGGGGAGGAAGGCAGTGGTGGGGGAGGGGGAGGCAGAGAGGGCAGGGGAGGCAGGTTTCTCTTCTCTTTCTTGAAGCTGATGCCTGGGCTTCCCTCCTTGTCCCCTTCTCCAGCGTGTTTGAATGTTCTGCGGGGCTTGGGGACAGGGTTGATGAAAGGCTTTGGGGGGCACCACCTGGAGCCCCTGTATACATTCTCCTGGCCTTTCCACTCCTCTGAAATCTCAGGGCCTGGCTCCCTGACCTCCAAGTGGTGAGCTCTCCGGCCAGCTGCTAAGGCACCCCCACTTTCTTGGCTTTCAGGAATGGGTTGGTCTTCCTCAGTCTTGTCAGGCAGACAGTGAGGTGAATAACAAGTCCCCGGCAACTGGGGGTCCAAGCCAGCAGAGCCATCCTTCAAGGCCTTCTCTAGTCTCTTGACCTGTCTCAGCACAGAGAGATGGTCACTTTGAAAGCGTAGGTCGCTGGGTTTCAGCTCACGACTTCGGTGCTGGCTGGGCTCTGGCTGTCCATCAATCTGCCTTAAGCCTGGCAACCGTTCTGTGTCCTGACACATAGTTCTTGTCCTGCTGTCATTTTGCAAGCTCTCTGTTTCAAGCCTCATTCCATTCTTAGTTCTGGTGAGCTCACTGCCTCTCCTCTCAACCCTGCAGGACGGCAGGTAGTCCTCTTGGCCATCTGTTTGCCTGGTGGGATCGGAGGCAGGTGGCTCCTTCTTGCCTTCCCACTTGGATATCTTATCCTTTATGCTGAGGGGCTGGGGCTGGGCTCTGGCTCGGGTGGATGGTCCAGGGTTCTGGACACTACTCAGCTGCTTCTTCGAGGGCCTGCTGGCTTCTTTAGCACCAAGGTCTGCAGCTGGGCCACTGATGATCATGTTGGAGCTAAGCATGTCCACTCTGGCCTCCAGCATGAGGGTGTGGAAGCTCCTCGAGGGACTCCTTCCCAAGAGCAGTGCTGGACTAGTCTTTTGCAAGGAAATGCACCTCACAAGTGGGTGCCTACTAGGAGTTTCCCTGGTCTTTGCAACTTCTTCCTTGACCCTGTACCAGAAACACAGATACAGATATAAGAGGGGTTCGTGTAAGTTACTGCTCCTGGCCAGCCATGGAGAGTTGCCAGAACTCAGATGTATTATAGGTTAATTGTCAACCACAACACTGAAGCTATCATTTAAAAAAATATTTTTATCATTTTTAATTTTTATGTGTATGGGTGGTTTCCTGCATGTCATGTCTATTAACCTTGTGCTTATCTGTGCCCGGTGCCCATGGAGGTCAAGTGGGATCAGATCCCTTGGAACTAGAGTTATAGATGGTTATGAGCTGCCATCATCCCAGCCTCTGAAGCTACTTTTTTTTTTTAAAGATTTATTTTATTTTATTACTTTTATATGTATGCGGTTTTTTTGAGACCGGGTTTCTCACCGACTTGGAACTATTAGGCTAGACTGGCTGGAGAGTGAGCCTTTGGGATCCTCCTGTCTCTGCATTCCCACTGCTAGGATCATAAACTGCCATACCTAGCTTTTCCACATGGGATCTCCACAGCAATGGCTAATTAAAAACTAAAATAATGCCACGAGTCCCTAAGTCTTTGCTAATCCCAGGCTTGACAAACTGCCTTGAGGTGAGGTGTGAAGCCAGGATGAGTTGGGGACTCTCTCTGGAGCATGTACCCCTCTGAAAGGGCTCTCCATGAGAGAGGGGTTATGTCTACTTCCCTAGCTTCTAGAATAACCTGGCACAGCTGGAGTCAGTAAATGCCTGTTGCCTGAGCGAATGTGAGTCAACAGGGAGCTCTAGATTTTATACATGGCCAGAAATGCACAGTTCAATACAGTCTCCAGCAGCCACAAGTGGCTCCTTGGTGGATAAAAGAGGTTTTCTGTGATCGCAGATAGCTTTGTCTAGGACACACGTGGGACCAGACTCCTCTCAATATGACTTTAGGAGGTGAGTACCACAAAGGTGCCAAAGACTCTTTAGGCAGGAAACATCTGAATGTTAACAAGAGTGAGAATGTGTTTAGAAATAGGAAACATCGGCACAGCATAGATTATGCTGTGCATGGTGTCAGATGTGTGGGCGCTGTAAACAGGCATGATGCTGACTGTATAGTGACCAAGGAACTCCAGCTAAGGCTCACAGTGAGGCGTGCAGATTAGCCACTGCATTCGTTCTGTTACCTATAACTTCCCACTCCAAAGACCAGGGATTGTTTATGTAAGGTCCTCTCCCTTAGTTACATCATGGGCATACAAATTATGCTGCAGTTCCTGGCTGCGCAGTATAAATTTCAAACTTGTGAGAGCACAAATACACTTTCCACAGTGATCAGAGCAGAATTTCCTTTTGAAAACAACGATTAGGATTCGTAAGAGTGCTTACAAAAGAAAAAAGGTAGTATTTATTTGTACTTTATGCATGAGTGCTTGCCTGCACATATGGATGTGTACCGCATGTATGCCTGGTGTCCCCGGAGGCCAGAGGAGGGTGCCCCACCCTTGGAACTGCAGTTACAGATGCTTGTGAACCGCTATGTGGGTGCTGGAAACTAAGAGCTCTTAACCTCTGAGCCACCTCTCCAGCCTTAACAAATTGTTTAGTTGTCTTCAGAACAGTAGCTGAATTTAGATTTTAGGCAGAACCATGATTCATTGCTATTTTCCTGAGAACTGGAATGGCAGAACTTACAGTTTCTTTTCTCATGGCAAGATGGAAGAGGACAGACAGGTGAGAACATGACCATCCAGGTTAGGTATGCTGCTGACAGCCACCAACAGAGCAGACATTACTCAGTAACATACGCTAGCCACCTCACAGCTCTGGACAGTGGATAACTGCAAGGGCTTGGGAGTCAGAAAGACTTGGGTTAGAGTCCTTGCTAATTTTTCTTCTCAGTATGGAGACTGAGCCCAGGGGTTCTTGCATGCTGGGTAGGCTCTACCACTGAGCTATGTTCCTAGCCCTCCATTTTTTCTTCTTCTAAAAGTGGGAATGCTAGCTCCTTTCTTTAGACTGGAGCCTTCTGAGTACAGAAGCCATATCAGTCTCGTTTGTTGTTCCTGGTATATGGTAGGTTGTTAATACATATACATTTAATAAACGAATATATATCAAATATATTTATATATTTACATATACTTATATATAAATATACTATATATTCATGTATTTAAAATATAATACATAAATTTAAATATATAAATATGTGTTAATAAATATATTATCTAAATAATACATTTATATAATACGTAACTATATATACACATACACACATCCCAAGGCACTCAACTGATTGCAATTGTGACCACTGCAGTTTTCTTTTTTTCTTTTTTTTTGGTTTTTGAGACAGGGTTTCTCTGTATAGCCCTGGCTGTCCTAGAACTCACTCTGTAGACCAGGCTGGCCTCGACCTCAGCAATCCACCTGCCTCTGCCTCTCAAGTGCTGGGATTAAAGGCGCGTGCCACCACGGCCCGGCTTAGTTTTCATTTAATATCCCAAACACCTGACGTGACTCAACAGCAGCTGAGGAAGAGACAATGGCTTGTTGGAAGAACATACTGTATTTACCAAGGTCAAGCAAGAGGGGTAAAGGATGATGACACTATTTTAACTGTCCCCAGGACAGAGACTTGAAAGTCCACATGACTTTTATACCCGTGGGTGTCTGCAGTTCCTGTTTCTAGCACCTGGGCTGCAGAGTTCTGATGAGCTTAGTGACAGCAGAATGTGAACAGTATCAGGGAAACGGCTTCACGCTGGCAGAAGGTGGGCAGTGCTGACCATGTGGACAGCTACGGCTGCTGCAAAGCTTTAAGGTTCAGAGGTAAGTGAGAAACCGTGATTCTATAGCTAGAAAAACATGCCCTGGCCTGGAAGGCACACAACACTCACTCGGCAATATCCAGACCTCTCAAACGAAGGCACTTCAAGGAGATGTCTGACAGGAGGCTCAGGACAGTGACATTCCCTAGTTAAGCAAAGAGGGTTGGTGTAAGTAATAAAAGGAAGGAAGGGGCCATGTATTCAGTTCCTGCGCCCTTAGGGAGAACAGAAGGAGGCTGAGAAGCGTGCTCATCTACTTTCAGGGTGTATGCAGAGAGGCTCTTACTTGTCAGCCAATCTGTAGCTCAGAGATCCAGTTGGGCTATGGCTGCCTGTGGCCTGCCTGCACATGGTCACCATGTCAGCACTGAGAGAGGCTCCAGGGAGCCCAGAGGACCAGGGATACATACTCAGTGAGGCACAGAGGCCCCTCCTTCACAAGGAAGCTGGTATGTGGCTCCACTTCACCCAGAGTGGGAGGTGGCAAGAAGAAACCATTCAGAAAACCTGTCCCAGGTGGATGAGGTCACATGATCTCCTCAGGCTTCCAAGACTTCTACCTGCCTATTAACCCCGAGGGTATTCAATGTCCTGGCTCAGAACTTCCCCAAGGGGCCTGTTTCAAGACGTGCTTGCAGATCTTAGGTACCAGGAGGGGAAATGAATGTGGTGGTCTGAATGAGAATGACCTCACAGGCTCATATATTTGCATGTTTAGTCCCCACTTAGAGGAAGTATGGGGGTGGGCTTTGATGTTTCAAAAGCGCAAGCCAGGCTCAGTCTCTGTCTGTCTGTTTGTCTGTCTGTGGTTGCTGCCTGGGGATCTGGGTGTAAGGCTCTCAGCTACTGTTTTAGTGCCATCTGTGCCAGCACACTCTCCACCATGATGAATGTGGTGGACTAAGCCTCTGAAACTTTACACAAGCTCCAGTTAAACCCTTTTCCTTTTTAAAAGAGCTGCCTTGGTCATGGTCTCTTTACAGCAGTAGAACAGTGACTAAGACAACAAATACATAAATTTAATTAAAATATAAAATAGATAAAAATTTAGTACTCATGGATCACACACTATAAAGACGAAGGCACCGTCTGGTGACATGGCACAGGGGTAAAGGTGCTTGCCACCAAACCTGATGACCTGAGTTCAAGCTCCAAATGCCACAGAGTAGAAGGAAGAACCAACCTCTACAGGTTGTTGTCTGTCCTTTTCATCAGTGTGAATGCACATACAAATAAAAGTATACAAACATTCTTTTTAAGAGGAAGAAGGCAAGGAGGGACCCATAAGTTGAAAAATGACTGGAGCAGACGAAGCCACTGGCGTTGGGGTTTGGGAAGAGCTGGAGCATAGACTTGCCCAGGAGCCTAGCTGTTACTTTACAGCTGCCCAGCACCACATATTCTGGAATAAATCTGTGGTGTAACTGAATCCAGTTCTCCAGGGAAGCCAGGAGCTGAGGCCCACCCAGCGCACAGTGGAGGGGAGCCCTGAAAAGCCTTTCAGGGACAGGAAGGAACTCATTGTCCCTCTCACAACACTCACACAGCTGAAGCTTCTGGAGCCTCTCCATGTGGCTGGGCCCACAGACACTGCCTTTCTGTCCTCTTCTGGCAGATAGCCACATGGGACATGGGGGGGGGGAGTGCAGCCAATCTTCACCCTGTCTACTGCTCTCTACAGCCTGCACCTCTGGCTCCACAGACCAAAGCCCACCATGTAATCTTCTTCCATTGAGCCAGGCAGCTCTCCATCTTTTTCCTTTAGGCTCATGCCAAGCTGTGTGCAGAACACTGTAGGGGACTTCAAGTTAAGTAAGACTCGGCCTCCTTCCTTGAGGAGCACACCAGAACAGTGCCTGGACCACAGTCAGCTCCTGTAGCAGCTCTCCCCTAGGGGAGCCCTTTCCCCACTGTCTGAGGAAGCAAAGCTTTTTCCAAATGGAGCAGAGCCATCAGCATCCCTCCAGGAGATGTTCCCAAGTAACTTTAGCCTCAAACACGTGACACTAAGTGAAGTCACTTCCCATCAGGTAATAACTCCCAGTACTAAAATTCCAGGCTCCTGGGGACCAGCAGATGGTATATTCTGGTGTCCTATTGCAAGAGTAAATCTGAATGGGCAGCAGTCTGGAGGTGAAGAGATAAAGAATACACTCAAATTTAGCGACAGCCATCAGGATGTCTCAATTCACACAAGTATGGAGTAGGCTGCTCTCACCTCCCCCCCATGATTAGAATAGGTTAGCCAGATGTCTCGGTGCATAGTGATACTTGCTGCCAATCAGAGTTTGTCACCAGAGCCCACATGGTAAGAGAAATTAACTTGTCCTCTGACCTTTACAGGTATGTTGTGGCACACATTCTACACACACTACACACACACAAACGTGTATATGTATGTATATGTGTGTGTATATGTATATGTATATACACACACACACACACATCCAGGCTGGAGAAATGGCTCAGTGGTTAAGAACACTTCTTATTTTAAGAACTGAACTAGGACCTGAGTTCAGATCCCAACTGAGGAGCGCTCACAACCACCTATAACTTCAGCTCTGTGGGGCCTGACACACCCTTCTGGCTTGCACTGGTATCAGCATACATGGTGTATACTCACACATATATGTAAATAAAAATAATCTTTTATTTCCTTTGATTTTTTTTTTTTTTTTCTTTTCGAGACAGGGTTTCTCTGTGTATCCCTTGTTGCCCTGGAACTTGCTCGGTAAACCAGGGTGGCTTTGAACTCAGAAATCTACCTGACTCTGCCACCCAAGAGCTGGGATTAAAGGCGTGTATCAACAGGCTTGCTTCCTAAAAATCAATCCTAAAATAAATAAATAAATGAATGAATAAGATGGTAAGTCGTATTTGGGAGTACTTTATACACATAAGCTTTCAAATTTGTGAACTGTCCACTGTGAACCTGGGGACATCTGTGATACACCAAATCAACTGTCTGGGGCTGTCTGGAACCTAGCATGATAAATAACAGTATTTAGATGATTTTCACACAATTGAAATCTCATTTTTCCTTTGGGAATTTGGCTTTATGATTCAGACTGCTGACCAAGAGGAATGATGAAAGAATATTAATTCCACATTTCCTCACCCAACCGTTTCCTATAAAAGTAGAGCTTCTTACTAACCAGATGGGCTTAATTAGTACTATTTTTGTTTTCTGAAACAGAGTGTGCAGCACACACCCATACATGAGTGTGTGTATGTGTGTGTGTCAGGCTGTCTTAGAATTCATGGCAATTCTGCTGCCTCAGACTGGTAGTACAGGGGTGTACCATCTCATCTCCGACTATTAAAAAATTTAACAGCCCTAAAATGGTCTATAAATACAGAGTTCATATTATTCTTTTTAACAATTTACTTTTATGTGTATGAGTGTTTTGCTAATATGTATGTCTGGGTCACGTGCATGCTTGGAGCCTACAGAGGTAAGAGGAGGGGGTTGGTTGGATGGATCCTCTAGAATTAGATTGTATAGGACATGGTGCTGGGAACCAAACTGTGGTCTTCTGTAAGTGCTCTGAGCTGCGGAGCCACCTCTCAAGGCCATTGCTGCATTTGTTTAAAAAACATTTTTTTTTTTCAGATTCTTTAAGCATACCCCACCCCCCAAGGTTTACAGTCCACTTAAAACTCCATACACACCATTTTTTTCTATTTGCAAGGGGCCTGGACTAACAAGTCAAGTCATTAATTAGAAAAACAACACCTCTCTGGCAAAGGCTAGAGAATTAAAACAGAAAGTAGTTTATCCCAAGTAGGAAGGGGGAGCCCTGTAACTCCAGGGCCCTGCACTGCCTGTGGAATCCAACCTAGCCTGACTTTCTGCCTCTCTTGCCTCCGCAGTGACCAGGGAGGCATATCGACCTGGGCATTAACTATCCTCTTATGACTTTAATAGGATGGCTCGGAATCTCATCAAGCATATTCTTGCTGTTTTTAAGAGTTATTTTAGTTTTAGTCATGTGCACGGGTGTGTGTCTGTGAAAGCACCCACAGGGGCCAGAGGCATCAGACTCCCAGAAGTTGGAGTTACAGGTGGTTGTAAAATGTCTCACCTGGAGCTAGAGAGATGACTCAGTGGGAAAGCACTGGCTGCTCTTCCAGAGGACCCATTTCCATTCTCAGGACCAGCAAGACTGCTGACAAACCATCAGTTTGTCAACTCCAGTTCCAAGAGATATGCACCTTGTCAGCCTCCGTGGACATCAGACATGCATGGTGCACACACATATATGCAGGCAAAACACTCATAAGGTAAAGTAATTAAAACTATAAGGAATCCAGGCAGGGAAGCAGGTGCGTCTCCTGATCTCAAGCTGGCATACTATTTCTGCAGCACAGTATTTATATAACTTGACTTTTAAAATGGTCATACGTGGGCTGGACCAATGGATCAGTGGTTAGTGCTAGACTGTTGCAGATTACACTTATTACTTATAAGGTTTTCTTTTCTTTCTTTCTTTTTTTTTTGAGACAGGGTTTCTCTGTATAGCTCTTAGTCCTTACTCTGTAAACCAGGCTGGCCTTGGACTCAAAGGGATCCGCCTGCCTCTTAGTTGTTAGTATTTTCTAGAACAATCCAATATTTGCACATATGGAAGATGGAGAAATTTGAACCCCAGGACCCTCCTTAAATGGCTGTGCACTGCCTCACAATGACCTCAGGGAATCATACAACAAGCTCTCTATACAAGAAATTTCCAATACAACCACAATTCAGAGATCTCTGGGGAGAAAGAGCTGCACCTGTCTGTACTAAACATGTCTAATTTGGAAGGGGAGTGGCTTCAAGACATGGTTTCTCTGTAACAAAGCCCTGGGTGTCCTGGACTTGCTTGTAAACCAGGCTGGCCTCTAACTCACAGAGATCCGCCTGCCTCTGCATCTCAAGTGCTGGGATTAAAGGTGTGCACTACCACTGCCCAGCTTCACATACACATTTTAAAATTTTATTTATTTATTGTGTGTAGCACAGAATTTATGTGGATGTCAGAGACCAGCTTTTGGGAGTTGGTCCTTTCTTTCCACCATGGGGGTCCAGGATTTGAATTCAGGTCATCACACCAATCCATTTTGTTTCTGAGACAGGAAAAGCTTATCTCAAACTTCTATCCTCCTGCCTCAGCCTGCCCGGTGCAAGGATTGTTACATGCCACCATGTCCATTGATCTTGGACTGTAACCTCTTACTATGGTTTATTTTGAGGCAAGGCAAGCCTTTTTCTCCTCATTCTCTCAGGGATTTGCTATAGAAATGGAGGCTGGAGCAGTTCCCCACACTGGCTTCAATATCAAGGCTTTCAGGTCAGGAGTACAAGCTGTGTCACATCAAGACTGCCTGTGGCTATGAATACTCAGTGATATTTTCTTTTAGCCATCTGATCGGTATTTTCCTAATACCTGTCAGTCTGATGTATCAGTGCCTCTGGGAACCTGTGGCTAGCCCAGCCTGAGAGAGCAAACTAGACCTCATGTGGCACTGACTAGGCCCAAAGCAGGCCAAGATGTCACCTTCTCCCTTCCCTAAAGGCAGGAAGGGTTTTCTCACGTGTGCAGAGCACTCTTTCATACAGAGATATATTTGGCCACCATAGGAATGTGGGAAGGCGTTTTCTCTTGATATTGTGTGGAAATCATATTACATTCTCTTCTCTCATTAGCAGTGCTGATGCTAAGTAGCAATTAGAATTGCTTCCCTGTTGCCTTCTATGGAGGGTTAGAACGCACAAGTGTACTTCCATGGGCTCCTTGGACAGAACACAAGTTACAGGGTGAGGAAGGTTTATGTGTCAGTCCCCCTCGGTGTCTCTAACCACTAGTGTTGGCTCTGACAAAGTCAATGTGTGTCTGTCATAAGCTCTGAAGTAGAAGTTACTGAGCTGGACTTTGGTGGAGTACCTCGTAATTTCAGAATTTGAGAGCTGGAGGCAGAAGAATCTGGAGATCAAGGATTTTCTCAGTTATCTACTAATGGTTCTGATGCTAACCCGGGCTATATAAGATCCCATATAAACAACAACATTAAAAAAGTCTACACTATGAAATATACTACAGTATGACTTCATAGTCTCAATTTGGATTTCTCTTTTGTGTGTGCTGGAAATTGAAGGCAGCAGCTAATATTTACCAAGCCTGAGCTCCACCCTGAGCTGGAGAGATGGCTCAGTGTGAAGAGCACTGGCTGCTCTTCCAGAAGAGCTGGATTTGATTCCCAGCACCCACATGGTGGCTCACAGCTGTCTGTAACCTCAGTCCTAGGGGACCCGTGCTGTCTATGACTTCCAAGGGCACTAGGCACACATGTGGTATATAGTCACACATGCAGACAAAATACCCATACACATAAATAAAATGCACATCGGCCAGGCAGTGGTGGGGCACGCCTTTAATCCCAGCAGAGGCAGGCTGATCTCTGAGTTTGGGGCCAGCCTGGTCTACAGAGCAAGTTCCAGGACAGCCAGGGCTACACTGAGAAACCCTGTTTTGGAAAAAAAAAAAAAAAAAAAAAAAAGCACATAAAATTTAAAAATAAAAAGTATACTTCCTCTTATTTCTTTAGTGCACTGCAGGTTTCCAAACTGGTAAGAGTCAGATTCTAACTTTCTTTAATCTCCTAGATATTTAAATTGTTCTTGCTCCTCTCTGTTCTCAGCCATGACAGGAATCATGTTTTATTGCTTATTTCCACAGAAATCAACACTTCCATTTATCCGATAAGAAAATGAATCTCCGAGAATTCAGCCATTTGTTTAAATTCATAACTCACAGGTAATGGAAGCAGGACTGCAGCTACGCTCTAAATGCAAGCAGGTGACAGGATCAGGGTGTCAAGGCTACATCCCTGGCTCCTCCCTCACCCACTGCGTCAGTTACCGGTGGTCAGGTGCTGTAAATTAAGTATCACCTGAAATCTGATAGGCAAAGTAGAATGGATCTTTAACTTTTTGTTTTGTTTCTTTTGGTTTTTGTTTTTGTCTGAGTCACAGTCTCACTCTATAGCTCTGGCTGTCCTGGAATTCATAATGTAGACCAGGCTGGACTCGAACACACAACCTGCCTGCCTCAGCATCCTAAGGGCATGTGCCACCACGTCCAGCTCATCTGCATAGTTCACATGTGTGCTATTCAGAGTAGCGTGGGGGAAATCTCATGCTGTCCTGCTGGGATCGCTCCTTGGTCCTACAGTACAGGCTGTGTCACAGAGTAGACATATCGGTTACAGGACATTGTCAGTCATGATATCACGGTGCTTGTGTGCAAGCCTGTTACTACGAAGGCCCACACCATTCACCTCAGCTCGTCTCACCACACAGGCCCTGCATCCTTGCTAGTCATCACGAGACGCGTGGGGAAGTATGGGGGGGAGAGAGCGTTAGTTCACACATCCTTATTCCCATTATTGTGTTCCTTCTGTTTTATTGCACTATCACTCTATTCTCTATTTCACTAACTATTGTTAACCTCCTCCTTTACACTCTTTGTACCTCACCGAGTTTTGCAACACTTGTTCATTAAGAGAGCTGGGGTGGGTGGGCATGGAGGGTGGGTCTTTAATCTCAGTGATGGGGAGGTAGAGGCAGAAGGATCTGTGAGTTTTACGGTACAGTGAGACCTTGTCTCAGGGTTGGGGAATGAGAACGGGCTGGGCTGGAGGGATGACTTAGTTCAAGTGCAGGTCCTAGAACCCACACTGAGCAGCCCACAGCCGGCTGAACTCCAGCTCCAGGAGGGATCTGAACTTACGGCTCCCATGCACACCTGAACTCACATGCACATATTTGCACTCACATACCAAAAATAATAAAATAAATATTTTTTAAAATGGACCAGGGAAAAGGTCTATGTTTTTAATGGAGCTGTCTTTTTTTTTTTTTTTTAGTTCTATACCTGTGTATTTCTATACTTTGGGAATTTATCCTAAGAGATAAGAAAAATGTATGCATGACATTTACAGCTATTCTTTATAATACTGCGAAACTAAACTAAAAACAACTCAAACGTTAAATAATATGTCTATTCACTAGAATATTATAAAGCAAATTATATTTTAGAGGACAATGATTCTGAGGCAGGAAAGATGCTCAGTAGTTAAGAGTACTTTCTGATCTTCTGAGGACCTGAGTTTGAATCCCAGCACCCATTTAATAAGCCAGACAAGGTTTTCAATTCACCCTTAATGACTTTGCTGGGGTTAGTGGGGGAGACAGAGTCTTAATGTGTTACTGGACACGTGAGCAGCTCAACTGAATAGTGGTCAATACAATTAGCCTGAGGCCAGGCTGTTAGTCAGAGGTAGAACACACACTTAGTACTCAGGAGACCCTGGATTCAACCTCCAGTACCAAAAGAGAAAAGATAATTCCACAAAACAGGATGAGCCTTGAGCCCTGGGGAACTTCTGAGAAGGGCCTGGGTCTTTCTCAGCCAGAAACCAGCAGCAGCAGACAAGAACTAGTTTTACAACACAGCCGTAGTCTGGGGGTTCACAGCAGCCTCTGAAGAACTAGATGTCCATCCACTAGCCATTGGCTACACTTTAAAAATGAGGTCAAGGATCAGAGGCTTGCCTACTATCATGTTTAAGAAAAACAATTGGGAATCCAGGAAGATCTCTCTAGTCCAAATCCCACACTTCATCTTTCAAGCCTTGATATCTGTTCCCTACACACCTGAGATAAGAATTACATGCGATCATCACCTCTCTAAGGCTTGATTCAAGAATCTCAGCTCTGCCAGGCCCCGCTGGAGATAGTAACCTCAGAAAGCCCATAGGGTCAGGCTATTTGGAGCAGCTTGACCTGCTTCTAAGGGCAACAAGCAGGAAATAACTTTCATTCATAACCTTCTGGGATGGTCAGGGTGAGGAAATTAACAGTTACAGCCTCCTAGGCATTGCTCTAAGCACAAATAGAAGTAATAACAGAAGTAACACATGCCCGGAATAACAAAACCTATGCCCATATATATTCTACAGAAATGTTCAGAGGGGCATTATGCATACTTGCCAGAAAACAATAAAATAGAAATATTGAACAAATAACTCCACATAACCATCAGCCAATGAATGGATAAATAATACGGTATATCCATCTAACGGATGCGGTATATCCATCTAACGGATGCGGTATATCCATCTAACGGATGCGGTATATCCATCTAACGGATGCGGTATATCCATCTAACGGTATATTACTCAGCCGTGAAAGGACTGCATGCAGTACAGATATATGCTACATCATGGATGAACTTGGAGAGCAGTATGCCAAATAAATTGAGTCCAGTCAAAAAATTCTGCACACCGGGGCTAGAGAAGTGGCAGTTAAGAGCACACTACAGAAGAGTTTGGTACTTAGCACCTAGGTAGAATGGCTAACAACCACCTAGCTCCAGCACCAGGGGTTCGATGCCTCTGGCTTCTGTGGGCACCTGTGCTTACAAGAACACACACACACACACATACACACACACTTTAAAATAAAATAAGTCTGGGTCTGGAGTAAGATCTGGCCCATTTGGGTCAATGGATAGGAGCATGTACTGAGAACATGAATTTGGTTCCCAGCACCCATATCTGGTGACTCATAACTACCTGTTACTGCAGCTCCAGAGGGATCTAGGACTTCTGTACTCCACAAGCACCCATCTGTACCACATATACATTCATACATTAAATAAAACAATGATTTTTAAGACTCTTTTCTTTCAAAAGTCCACATATTGTATAATTTCATTTATTTGAAATGTCCCCAATAGGCCACTCCACACAGACAAAGCAGCTTAGAGGTCACTTATGGCTTCAGACTAAGGGACATGCTAGGTCCAGGTTTCTTTTTCTAGGTTTCTTTTTTGCTTTGTTTTTTGATTTTTTGAGACAGGGTTTCTCTGTGTAGCTCTGGCTGTCCTTGAACTCACTCTGTAGACCAGGCTGGCCTCGAACACCCACCTCTGCCTCCCAAGTGCTGGGATTAAAGGCGGGTGCCACCACTGCCCGGCTCTAGGTTTCTTTTACATGGTGGAAAATTGTAGTCAAATTCTGATAGTGTAACAACTGAATACAAACAAAGGAAAACAATCAACTTGTACACTTATTAAATGGTGAATTTTTCTTCTATGTGAATTACATTTTTTAAAAAAAGTGATTTTTCCTCCTGCCTAGAAGGCAGAAGGCAAGTTTTATCCAAACCCAGTAGTGAGCTGATTGTAACAGGAAGTCCATTTCAATTCACAAGAGTCTTGAAGTAGGCGAACAGTATCACTAAGCCTTAGGATAGTTGAATCTTTCACCAAATCCTCAATTTCTACTAATGTCACTGAGTGGACTTTAGGACTAGGACCTAAGAAGCACCAAAGCTAAGCTCAATAAATGCTATGCTTAAAGAAACCGCTCACAGGTAGCAGGTAGCAGGTAGCTCATGCACAGAAAGAGGCTAGCTTACCTTGCAGGGGATCGCCTTCTACAACCTTCCCCTGCCTTCAGCCATTGATCTCAAGGCAGCCATGTTTAAGCCAGAGACTCACTGCCCTGGCCCTACAACAGATCCAGGCTAATTGGTCCTAAGGGACAACTTGTGTTTGGCCAATCAGATTCCACTTTAGGGAAGTAGGGTCAATTTCTCTGTGTGTGGAACAGGAAACAGTTGCTATGAAGCAGCTGTTTCTTTCCCTGTGGGCTAAGGAATCCAGAGCCTAGCTGTGGGGAAGAATGGAGGTAGCAGGTGACTGTGTACCTCCCGGTTCCAGCCCCCTTCGGGAAGTCTGCACTCCTGTCCAAGGCATCGACAAGAATCATCATTACAAAGGATCTCTACTAATGCACAATGTTACGTTCAATAAGTATACACCCATTTTCCAAAGTGGAAAGGGAAGGGGAGAGAGAGTCTTAACAGGACTCTGCATTCGTACTGTTCATTAGTGGAAGCTGAGCTCTCTTGGCTACTGTGACAGTTTGTATATGCTCTGCCCAAGGAGTGGCACTATTAGAAGGTGTGGTCCTGTTTAAGTAGGTGTGTCACTGTGGGCGTGGGCTTTAAGACCCACATCCTAGTTGCCTGGGAGCCAATATTCTGCTAGCAGCCTTCAGATGCTCTTCAGATACAGAACTCTCAGCTCTGCTTGCACCATGCCTGCCTGGATGCTGCCATGTTCCCACCTTAATGATAATGGACTGAACCTTTGAACCTGTAAGCCAGCTCCAGCTAAATGTTGTCCTTTATAAGACTTGCCTTAATCATGGAGTCTGTTCACAGCAGTGAAGCCCTCACTAAGACAGCTACTAATGAAACCTAAGCTCCATCCCTTTGCCTCCAGCCTGCATAGTAGATTGGGCGTGATCTCTAGCTTTCAACCCAAACTCAGGAAAACAAACTGCTTTCAGGAAGTCTCCTTATAACACTGGAGGTGCCAGGAAGGTCTATTGTAGTCTCGGTAAGGCAGATGGCCATGAGACCTAAGTGTCTCTGAAGACTCAGGAAGGTATTAAGGGCTAAACTAGTGGGTATGCTGAGCCCCAGAGGAAGTAAATGAAGACACCATGCTAGAAAGTGCGCATTGCAAAACCACCACCACCACCCACCAGAACAAAACAACTAGTGTATCCTGAGGTAATTAATGAGTGGCCACTATGGATAAAGGACCCAATAATAGCCGCTCTGGCTCGTTCAGTTCTTGCTTTTGGACCTGCACTACGTGAGACTTCAGACTGCACATCCCACCTCCAGCTGCCAGGTATACACGTGAATGAAAACCCTCACAAGAGGCCGCAGCTTCAGGAGCAGAAGCCAGAGCTGGGCTGCCGGGCGGGCGGGAGAGGATGCCCAAATCTCTTCCCACTTTCCCCCCACCCTTCTATTTATGGAGTCAGGAAGTGCCGAGCCCCTTCTCCCAGGACCCTGTTGGGAGTGACGCCTACACTGGCTGACCCAGCCTGCCACATCCTCCTGCTGGCCTCAGCAGCTCTCTCCTCATGACCCAGGGGTCACTGGGAACCCAGCCTGTAAATGACTGTGCTTCTAAAGAGCCCAGTCTAGTGAGGGAATTCAAAGAGGCAGGGGGTAGGGTACATAGCGAGCTAGAAAAGCCCATCAGGGAGATGCTCCCAAACATGCACACAGGGGAGTGACAGGAAGTCAGGTCTGGAAAGGACAACACTAGCCCAGGGGCTCCCTAGCCTTCTCTTCGGAGCTGAGAAAGGCAGGGACAGACCCAGCAGAACCCACGTCCCGCCTCCTCCTCCCTACCTTTCTCCAGATGACTCAGTTTCTGTACAGAGCTGCTCAGGAGAATGTGTGTTTCCTCATGAGTTGTATGTACTTGTTGAAGACCCCCCCCCCTTTGCCTCTCTCATACACACATGGCTATCTGTCCTCTGCTGACAAGGTTTCCTGTGTCATAGGCTGGCCTTTGAACTCACCTTGTAGCCAAGGATGAACCTGAACTTCTCACCTGCCTCCACCTCCAAGTGTTTGTACTACAGTCATGTACCTCCACATCTACCACCACCTCCTCCACCTCCACCTCCACCTCCACGAGTGGCTTAGGGAGTACTGAAGATCAAACCTAGGGCCCTGAACGTGGTAGGCAAACTTTCTACCAACTGAGCTGTACTCCCAGACCTCTTCTCTCTCCTCCCACATCGTTAGTTTGCTTTTCTGAATTAGCAGAAAGCTCTGAAGTTAGTGAATTGTAGTTGAAGAAAGGCTATCCTGGACTAAGGAGCTGCTCAGCAAGTGAAGGGCTCTCAAATCTGAGTTTGATCACTGGGACCCACATGGTGGACGGAGAACATCCAGAACCCACACAGGGAAAGGAGAGAACCAACCACCACTACCACCTGGCTGACTTTTTAAAGAAAAGAAGTGTCTTGCTCTGTTGTCACGTGCTATGTGCTGGGATTAAAGGTGTTCGGCACCAACATCTGGCTGGTTTGGGGTTTTGTTTGTTTGTATGTTTGTTTGTTTAAAGAGTAGTCTAGTCAGGAAGTGGGGTACATGGGGCATTTGGGAGGCAGGAGGATTTCTGAGTTCATGGCCAGTCAGGTCTACAGAGCAAATTCCAGTATAACCTGGGCTACAAAGCAAGTTCCAGTACAGCCTGGGCTACATAGAGAAACCCTATCTTGAAAAACAAATTAAGTTAATGGTCTTTGTTATTAGGATGTTGAATCAGACAGACAGACAGACCATCAAGCCAGACCTGGTAGAGCAGCCTATAAGCCCAGCTACTCCGAGATTGAAGGAGGAAGATGCAAAGTTTAAAACCAGCCTGGGCAACACAGAAGGCCCCAGGTTCAGTCACTACATCTTTGTTGTTGCTTTTTGTTTTTTTCTAGACAGGGTTTCTCTGTGTAGCCCTGGCTGTCCTGGAACTCACTCTGTAGAACAGGCTGGCCTTGAACTCAGAAATCCACCTGCCTCTGCCTCCGGCATGCTGGGACTAAAGGCGTGCACCACCACTGCAGTTACTACATCTTTAAGAAAACATACACACCTAAAAGTTGGAAGTATAGCTAAGTAACAGAATACATACATACATATTAAGTATGATACTTTTTCAGCAGCAAAATTAATTAATTAATTAATAGCTAGATAAATACGTAATAAAAAATAGCAGGGTTGGTTGCACACATTTATAATCTCAGTAGTTCAAAGTTATCCTCAGACATATGTAGTTCAAACACCTAGCCTGGGCTACATACATTGTGACTCTATTTCAAAATAAAATAAAAAAATGCCATTACCTACCAAAGAGTTCCTACTGAATGTCCTTCCCTTTATTTTTATAAAAAATAAAAATAAGCATTTGGACTTTTTGACTTGTACTAGGGAGGATAAAAAGGCATGGTGTTAGCAGATTAAAAGGAACGGACTAGTGGCGGAGAGTGGGGCAGTAGGAGAGACTGCTGACAGAGGCAGCTGCACAGGGGCCGTGGTACTGGTGGTACCATCACACCCAGAGGGCAGACTGCACAGGGGCCGTGGTACCATCACACCCAGCGGCCTCTCCATCGGAGCAACTCTCGTGATCAGCTTTTGTATTTTCCCAGCTGAAATGTTCACATGAATAGCCATAGCTAGATCGTTCTGTTGTTGAAACTATGCCTGAGTTTTATCCCACCAGTCCTCACGCGTTTGTTTATTCTCTTGCTCGGCTTCCATCCACCTCCTATGTTTTAGTGTCCCAGTCTAACATGACCTATAAACACCCTCATCACAGACATGTCTTCCACATGACAGAGTGACGGCAAGAGGGCAGGTTCCAACAAGCTAGCTCTTGTCACCCCCAACCACAGTTCCTCCTCTCTCCTCACTTTTTATGGCAATGGTGAACTTACACTTGACTAAATACACATCTCATGTTTGCTCTTCTACAATTAGTTTCAAATGTAATTTATGGTTTTTACCTGAGGCTTCCCATGTTAACGTTACAATACTGAACAGATGTCTAGAATTAATGAGGACTTACTATTGGTTTTCGTTGTTGTTTTGTTTTGGGGGAGGTAGGAACAAGGTTTCTCTGTGTAGCCTTGGCTGGCCTGGAACTCAGAGACCCACCTGCCTGTGCCTTTAATGCTAGCATTGAAGGTATGAACCCCCCAACACCCTTTGAGCACTTACTATTTTCTAGGTAAGATACACTGTGAGCTGTTTTAGTGAGGTTTAAGCTGTTTAAGTGGGTGGCCATCTTTCTGGCCCTTGTTCAGTTTTTAAGATGGGGTCTATGTGACCTAGGCCAATCTTGAACTCTCTATGTAGCCTTGGATGACTTTAAGCTCCAGCTCCGCCTGACTCCACCTCTCAGGTGCTGGGATTACAGGCCTGAACCACCACATCTGACTCTCATTCCATCTTCACACAAGACCTACTACTGCCCCCCCCCCCCCCTTTACAGACATCTGGAGGGTTGAACTTTGCCCATGCCTGAATGAACACAGGTGGTCAGACTCAGGATTCCAGACGTCTGGGGGTGGGGTACAGCCTTCAACTCAACGGAACTGATTGCATTCAAAGCAGCCAACCATCAGCCCCTGTCCACTAGCCATGCCCTGGTACAGAGGCATGCCCGGACAGCTGCCTACACTTCTAGAGGCAGCCATGCACTGCCATTTGGAATTTCTTTCTCTCTGCAGGCTTTCCTGATGTTTGCCTTAACCTGACCTCACTGCACCTAACACAAAGAAGAGGAAGGGCCACCCTGCTCATCTGTCCAGGGCTGTGGAAACCCAGAGAGCACCATGGCCTGTGCCTCTGAGGCTGGATGTTGACACCACACCACTAAGCAGCCACTTGAGTGGAGTGCACCTGGAGGTCACATTCACTTGCTTCCTGGCAGACACCCCAGCTCCAGCTGTGTTGCCTCCCTCTCTCCCCTTCCTGTCCCCCTCTTCCTTTCCACCCCCTCGGCCTCCTTCCCACCCTTTTTTTTTTTTTGCTGGCTTCTGTTCTTTCTTTCCATGAGCAGAGAGTTTCCAGGCTTGGCCCACAGCCAGCACATGTGGACAAAAGACAGC
Source organism: Rhynchomys soricoides (assembly GCA_019843965.1). Classification (NCBI taxonomy): domain Eukaryota; kingdom Metazoa; phylum Chordata; class Mammalia; order Rodentia; family Muridae; genus Rhynchomys; species Rhynchomys soricoides. The sequence goes on along the minus strand of JADRCH010000064.1, from coordinate 7,260,651 downwards.
AATCTTAGAGGAAGACGTCACCTTCCATGCTGTCCACAGGGCCAGCACAAGAGAGCCTAGTGAGGCTGCTCCCAAGATTCTGGGAAAGGGGTGGGAGACATGGCCTATCCCAGGGATTAAAAGCAGGGGATCTGGATGGTTCTGGAGCCCGGGCTCTGATTCCAATGAACCTGAGAGCTGCAGGCCTTCTGGTAAGTTCTTCCCTATGCCCCAGGCCTCCTGGTTTTACCAGCAGCTTTGCAAGACCCTGGAAAGGATGATGTGAGGCTGCACCTGTAGGACACTCTGGCACAGTCTGAGAGAAGTGCTCAACAAATGTCTGCTGAGATTTTAAAATGAGGCTCACCCTGGCAAGTGATACTAATATCCATGGTGCAGGGTCCTGAATTGATACGGACTGTGCACTCAACTCATTTAGAGGGCTGATTGTTCTCAAGTTCTATGAAACCTTAAATACTCTCTTAGACAGGGCTGGGGGTGTAGTTCAATGATGGAGTATTTCCCTAGCATATACAAAGCCCTGGGTTAGACCCCAGCACCCTAAAACCCACCTACCCATCCTCCCACTCATGTACCTGCCAGCAAACTCTCAAGCAAATGACCATAGTGGCAACGTAATCTGAGAAAGTTAGCTTGGGTTATTGCAAGAGCTGAGCCCCTTTCTTCTGCAGTAGAAGCAAGACACCCAGGACATGCTGACCCTCAGCCTCTGTTCCCCCAGGTCACTGAGCCTGCTGTCCATCCTGACCTCCCCAGCCAGAACTATTTTTCAGTTTCTTGTGGGCTAAGGCCCTGGTCTATTTGTTTACTATCCTGGCCTGGTGTTTTTGTACTCAAAAGTTTCGCAAAGACTTCGAATATGTTCTTCTTCATTAGCTAAATTTTGAGATATGAAAAATGGGCTTTCGCCTACAATTTCTCTTAGTTAATCTGAGGCAGCATGAATGGATTTGAAATTGACTGATAAACTCAATCACCAAGTAGAACACAGCATTGGCACTGTCTGGAACACACCAGTGTAAGAATTGGTCTCTGCCCAATACGATGACAATAAAGAACTGATACTATTCTAGACAAAAGACAGGCTGAGTGCCAGGCGTGGGAGTGCAGCCTTTAATCTCAGCACTCTGGAGGAAGAGCACGGGGTGGGGGGTGGGGGTGTCCCTCAGTTTGAGGCCAGCCTGGTCTACAAAGGGAGATCCAGAACAGCTGGGGCTACATGGAGAAACCCTGTCTTAAAAACTGACAGACAGACAGACAGACAAGACATACCAGGTCCAAGAAATATGAGATACACAAAAAAATCCCAGTGGCTTTGCTTAAGTGCTGAATTTACCATTATAGCAGTAAATATGAAACAAAAGGCATAAGGATCCAGGAGGACACTGAACACTGTAACACCAAGTAGGCAAGTGGGCAATGTTAAGGAATCCAGAAGGACACTGAACACTGTAACACAGAGTAGGCAACGTTAAAGAATCCAGGAGGACAGTGAACACTGTAACACTGTAACACTGAGTGGGCAATGTTAAGGAATCTAGGAGGACAGTGAACACTGTAACACCAAGTGGGCAATGTTAAGAGCCACAGCTGCCTTCACAGAAAGCAGAACCTAACAAGTTCTTAGGCGAGATTTGCCATACGATTTGAACATGGGTCCCTATGAAGCCTGTGTTGAAGTTTTGCCACTATTCTGAGATACTAAGGTGAGACCTTGAGGAAACCCTCAGGTGATTAGAACTCTGGCCTCATGAATGAATTAATCTAGTCACACAATTAGCAGGTTGAGTCACTGAGCTATCTAAAAAGTGGATCTACAACAAAAGCCAGTTTTCCCTGGAGACACAGCAGTATAGTGCCTGCTTAGCATGTTTGAGGCTGTGGGCTCAAACCCCACAACCACAAAATGGAAAACAAAAACCTCTTATTAAACGGCTTGTAAATTTAAAAGCCAGCTTGGGTAGGTATCCCCTGCTCCCCGACTCTGACCATACGATGTCCCGAATTTTAGGATTCTGACAAAAAAGGATATTGCCAGATGTTGTTGACCTTGGGTCAGAACCAAGCTAACAAAACCCTCTTTTCTTTATAACATGCTCAGCCTCTGGTACTGCGTTATCAGCAACAGAAACTGTACAGCTGCCTGACATGATGGAAAATCTCTATAATCCCAGCACTCAGAAACAGAATGTGAGCCCAGACTCGGCAACAAAGGAAAGGTCAGCCTCAGAGAAGGAACCATAATGGATGGGCTCTACTATCTAGAAATAGCAAGACTTGCAATCGAGGATGTTGGAGGGGAGAGAGAAAAAGACAGAAGGCTGTAAACTGGAACAGGGGGTGCTCTGAAAGCAGGACAGAAAAACTAGTGTCTGCTACCCTAGGGACTGTGGAGGGTCTGCAGTAAAGAGCTGTTCTCTCGTGCACACACTAAGGTCTGGGTGGCTTGACCAGGAGTGTAGAGGAGGCAGAGCAGTGAGCTAGGGAAGGGAGAAAGAACAAGTCTGAAGGGGCCAGGCTGAGATGTGAACGTAAATGAGATGTTCCTGAGAAGGGCGAGCCATGTGGGACCTTACATCACCCTCTGATCATTGCTTCTGACATTGCCATGTCTAGGCTTTATATGTGCATTGGATTTTTTTTTTTTTTTTTTTGGTTTTTTGAGACAGGGTTTCTCTGTGTAGCCCTGGCTGTTCTGGAACTCACTCTGTAGCCCAGGCTGGCCTCAAACTCAGAAATCCACCTGCCTCTGCCTCCTAATTGCTGGGATTAAAGTCATGCGCCATCACTGCCAGGCAGACTTTTTATCTTATGAAAATAAAATTTTATTTTAAATTGAGTGTACAGGCAGCACGTGGTGGCATGGGCCTTTGATCCCAGTACTCCAGAGGCAGAGGAAGGTGGAACTCTGTGAATTAAAGGCAAGCTTGGCTTACAGAGAAAGTTCCAGGATAGCCAAGGCCACAGAGAATCCCTGTCCTGAAAATCAAAAACAACAACCAAAAAATTGTGTGTGTGTGTGTGTGTGTGTGTGTGTGTGTGTTGAACACGAGTTTGGGTCCCTGCAAAGACCAGAGGTGGTAGTGAGCACTTGATGTGAGTGATGGGAACTAAACTTTGGTTCTGAGAGAGCAGTGAGCACTCTTAACTCATGAGTCATCTCTCCTGCCCTCCCTTTGTTGCCCAGGCTAGTAACTCAAGTGATTCTCCCTCCTCAGTCTCACAAGAAGCTAGGACTCTAGGCTCATGACATCTGACTGAATTTGTTTCACTTCTTTTTATGTCTCTACTTTGTCTAGCTCAGCCTCGGGCTGCTGAGAATGAGGAGGGTGATCAGGGAAGATCTCTTTTGCAAAAGAGGGTTCTGAGAGATATCTCAGTGGGTAAGAGAGCTGCAAACCTCCAGACCTGAGTTTGATCCCTGGTATCTACCACATAAAGGAGGAAGGAGAAAAACACCCCACAAAGCTCTTACATCCCCTTGCACATCAGGGCATTCCCTCACTTGCACAACAGAAAGGAGTGGGAGGACAGATATGGGCAACCAGTGTGGCGTGGCATCCAGGGCAGGAAGCAGCAGACACACACACACACACACACACACACACACACACACACACAAAGTCAGGACATGGGCATCAGCCAATCAGAACTGCTTTCTGGTTAACTCCTTAATGGCCATTCTACATGGTCCTAGGTGGCCACTCACATACTAGCATAGCAGTATTTCAATGCTCTGACCAGTGGCATAAAGGTATCAATCAATCTATGCCACCTTCCTATCACTCTTGACCTGGGTTCCAGAAAGGGATCAGCAACCAAGATAATGGGGAATTGGCCCCTGTATTTATAGATGGTTAGAGGCAAAAGCCAGTTTCAGGGCTTTGGAGGAAGAAACTGGGAGACTTGTCTCTGTCCCCTTCCATTTGCAAAGTGTCTCTTCTCATCTTGAAAGCAGCTTTCTCTTTCCCTCCAATAAACTGTCATCCTGGGCCTTAAGCTCTATGTGTATGTAGCTAGAGGCAACCTCAGTCTCCTTAGTCAGGCCTAGGCCAGACATCCCGGCTGTACTGTGTTTGGAAGCAAGAGGCTCTCTTGGCCTTGCCCATGCAGCTGGGATCTAAGCTTGGTTATTTTGAGAGCCATTAAAGCTCTGTCCCCTCTCTGCCACTTTCCCAGCATGTTAGATGCTTCACTCAGCTGGGAGGTAAACAGAGATCACTGCAGTCTCTTTGATGTCCTGGGAGCTTGTGAATGCTGACTGCCACTAACACAAACGATGACATGGGCCAGATGGAAAGGGTGACAGCCACCAAAGGATGTAAAAAAAAAAATCTTTCTAGTTAGATGGTCACCTATTCCATTCCAAGGATGAACAAATGTAGCCTAATGGATGAAGTAGAGAATTCCTCTGTCCTTAAGGAGCCAGACACAATGCTCCGGTAAAGAAGCCCAGAAAAGACAGCCAGTGGCATCTGAAACCCTGTCTTTACAGCCCTCATCTCTGACCAAGTCTGTGTAGAGTGGTTGCCCTCCCCCTGTAAGGGATGTGGGTCCTGGGTCTCAAGGTGCCCATCTCACACTTGTCCAAGAACCAAACAAGAGTGTCCACTCCCTTGTCACTAAATTAACAACCTGCCCGAGGTTATAATGGGGTTTGACCCACATTCCTACACAAACAATCCTGCTTAACTCATCTAGACAAGTTTGCCTGTGTTTCCTAAGGACAGGAGAGACTCAAAGTGACAGAAAGGTCTTGCCCCAAGCTTTCCGTTTCTTGGGGAAAGATGTCAAATCCTACTTCCCCATGGTGAGCTGGAAGGGGCAGACAGAGTACCCACCTCCTCTGACTCAGACCAGGAACAACTAGTTCACTCACAAAATCCACCATCCACCTGACCCCTCTCCTTTCCTGGGCCCAGGTTCTAACTCTAGAGAGCTAGAAAAGTCCAGGAAACAGAAGAATAGTAACAACTTATTCTGCTCGCCAACTGGGTCAGAAGAATGAATGCCTCCGGCTTTCAGCTTTTGCTAGTAAAGCTACAAGGTGCAATCTGCAGGACTGCCCAGTTCTGCCCATGCTTCTGTGAAAAACTCATTTTTTTACTTATGTTGAGTACAGGGGGCATACCCAAGCAGTCCCAGCTAGGCAAGAGGTAGAGACAGAAGGATCACAAGTTTAAGGCCAGCCTTGGCAACACAGCAAGACCCTGTCTTCTCTTCAAAAAGAAGCTTTGTGGTGGCAAGTGCCTTTAACCCCAGGACTGGTGAGGCAGAGGCAGGTGGTTCTCCATGAGTTTGAAGCCAGCCTGGTCTACAAAATGAATTTCAGGCCAGCCAAGTGCTATATAGTGAGTCCCTCAAAAAAGGAAAAATATTCCCTTTTAATGATGATTTTGAAAGAGACGGTCTGTGTGTATATGTGTGGGGGTGGGTCCGTATGTACACATGCATGTGCAAATGTATATTTGGGTGCCCATGGAGGCCAGAAGCAGGTGTCAGACCACTTGGAGGTATAGGCATTTGTGAGCTGCCCCATGTGGGTGACTGGGTTAGAATTCCCATTCTCGAAGCTGAGCCGGCCCCCTTAGTACTTAGCCCCCCCCCCCTTGAGACAGGGTCTTTCTCAAACTCACTATATAGACCAGTCCAGTATCAATATCTGTCTGCCTCTGCCTCCTGAGTGCTAGGATTAAAGGCGTGCAGCACCATGCACCATCCCTGGCTACCACCTGGCAAGTTTTATGTGGTGATGGTGGTGGAGCGTGAGTCTGGAGGAGGGAACCCAGGATTCCTCAGTGCTAGCAAGCACTCTACCAACTGTGCCACATGCCTAGCCTAGTTTACCTACCTACCCTTCCTTTTTTTCTGACACAGTCTCACTAAGTAGCCCTAGTTCACTTGCAATTTACTGTGTAAACCGGACTGGCCTCAACATCATAGAGATCTGCCTGCCTCTGCCTCTCCTCCTCCCCTTGCAAGGACTGGGATTAAAGGCATGTACCAGCATGTCTGGCTCCCCAATTTTACCTTCAATCTACCCCCAGTTTGTGGCCATCCCTTTATCTGCAGTGGAGTATCTTAGGCATGTAGACAGACACCACCCCCGAGCCACACCCGAAGACCCAGTCTAGCTTGTACACAAATCATCTGTCACCCAGTATGGATTTGCAGAGAACTCCCGTTGAGTCAGATTTGTATCTTCTGACTCTCACTGCATCTTTTGAGAACAAGGAAGTCCGAGGGAGAAGTGGGCAGCTCAGTTGGTAGAACTTTTGACTCGGGAGTATACTCAAAGTTCTGTAATAATATTCAACTACATAGTGAGTTGGAAGCTAGCTGAATAGCTATGTGAGATCTTGTCTCAAAAATAAAAAAAAAAAATAAACACAATAAATGAATAAATAAATAAGTACAAGGGAGAAAAGAGAAGAACCATATCATACACTTTTTGTTGTTTTGTTTTCGTTTTCTGTCTTTTTTTTTTTTTTTTTTTGAGACAGGGTTTCTCTGTGTAACTCACTCTGTAGTTAGCTGGCCTCAAATTCAGAAATCCATCAGCCTCTGCCTCCCAAGTGCTGGGATTAAAGGCGTGCACCACCACTGCCTGGTAATATGTAATTTTTAAAAAGGCCATCAGAACTTCATTTTTACAGAATCAACTGGGCACAAATGTTATTCAATAAGTACTCAAGCTTTGAGATCCTCTTTAAGCCAGCAATTCCACTTTTAAGAATGTGGCTGACAGAACTATTAGACCAGGGCTTGTGGCAACATCATTTGCAGTAACTAAAATTGAACCATAATTGATACTTTGCTCAAATTAACTTAAACAGAGGCACCGCAGGCAGCTGTTAAAAAGAAAGCTGTTAGGTGGAATTATTCTCATAAAATGTTGTTATATTGTGATCCTATGTTACAGAAATGTTTCCATTTTGCTATACATACACACACACACACACACACACACATATCATACACACACATGCAAAAGAAAAAAGACCTAGGAGTCTTGGTGATGCAGACTTGTAATCATAGGTAGGGCAGTGAGATCAAAGGTAAGGCCTGCTCAGGCTATAAGTGAGTTAGTTCAAGGTCAGCCTGGGCAATTTAGTGATGCTCTGCTTGAAAACAGAAAGCTAAAAAGGAGGCCCAGGAAGGTGACCCAAGCCTTTCCAGCACTCTGAAAACAGAAGAAGGGGGACTCTTTTAGTTTGAGGCAGCCTGGTCTACATAGTAATTTCCAGGCCAGTCAGAATTATGGAGCTTTTTTGGGGAGTAGGTGTTGGGAGTGGGGGTGGTGTTTTAAAAAAAATTAGATATGGTGCTGATGAGATGGCTCTGCAGGTAATGGCACCTCATGCAGGCCTGAGGACCTGAGTTTGATCCCAGGGACCCACATGGTAGAAGGAAAAACCTGCACCTCCCGAAATGTCTTCTGACCTCCATGAGCTCTATGGTGCTCATATACACATGTGCATGCATACATGTGCACCCTCGTACTCAGTCAATCAATCAATCTCTCTCTCTCTCTCTCTGTTGCTGAAAGGTTCTTGTTTTGTTTGTTTGTTTGTTTGTTTGTTTGAGACAGGGCTTCTCCGTGTAGTCCTGCCCTGGAGCTCACTCTGCAGACCAGGCTGGCCTAAAACTCATAGGGATCTACCGGCCTCTGCCTCCAGAGTGCTAGGATTAAACCGCTCGACTTTGAAAGGTTTTATAGTGAACGCAAACTTTCTTAGCTTACATGTAAACATACAGGCATAAAAGTGAAAAATTTAAACTATAAATTCCAAGAAAGCAAAACACAAGAGGAAGTGAACTTGACACTGTATTTGAAATAGTCTGTCAAGTGTCTAAGAGTCACCTTCACAGAAAGAGTAGCTAGTCACTGCCTCAGTCACAGCCATAGTCACAGTCATGGGTCTCCAGCCTGACCCCACCCCCTAGCTTGATGCCCTCCCATGTCCTGGCGCATCTTCCTCAAGCTGGCTACAAGGGTGACTCACCCCATCCTGCCCTGAGGCTAGGAGAAAACCCCATTATTTGGTTTTTCAAACTAAGCAGCTGGAGGAGGTCTCTGAAGGACTGCAACTCATGGAGGGAGCAGCATAAATACAAAGCCCTGACTCTGGCCCAGATGATACGGGGCCCAAGTTCTACACAAAGTGACTTAATTTTGGCCTGAATCAGCCTTTTCTTGTAAAACCAGGGCAAGGGTCTGATGGAGACTTCTCTGCATGGCAGTGAGGGTCGAACTGATCACTTGCCTCCTGTCACTCAAGTGCAGAGGGGTGGCTCCAGCCCGTGAGAAGACCTTCAACAGAGCCTGGGCCAGCTTCTGGATTCTGAGGAGACCAGTGGTTTGGGCTGCAAAACAGTTCACAAATGAACACTTGAAGCTGTTGACTAGGCCCCAGGCTGGGTTCCTAGTGCCACAGAGGAACAAGAATGTGGACTGAGGGCTGGAAAGATGGCTCAGCAGTTAAAAGCACTGACTGCTCTTCCAGAGGTCCTGAGTTCAATTCCCAGCAACCACATGATGGCTCAAAATCATCTGTAATGGGGTCTGATGACCTCTTCTGGTGTGTCTGAAGACAGCTGCAGTGTATTCATCATATATATAAAATAAGTAAAAAAAAAAAAAAAGAGAATGTGGACTGAGAGGTGGCTGAGAAAACAATAAGATCTCACAGCTCGAAAAGTGTGTGGCTGTCAGCCATTTCACATCAGAAGACCATTACACTAGTGTCCAAGGGAGCCTCAGGGAAGGAACTCCTGACCCCCAGTCTTGAACAAGGCAACCACCAGAGTAATACAGAAGGGTCTGTATAGACTTAGAGGTGAAGCAGCATAGTCAAGAGCTTCACAGAGAGACTGTGGGACACACAGCCCCAAGCAGGGTCAGCCTGGGCTACTTGGTACCTGTGATACAACCCATATGTCCCCTGGGACCTTTTGGAACCCAAGGTTTATTTGTGCTTTGGTGAGGAGCCCTTGAAGTAGTGGCGAAGGCTGCCACTCTGAAACTTAAAATCATCTGGAGACCACCCCACCCCCACCCCTAAAAACCCAAACCAAAGCAAACCAACTAAACAACCTAAAACACCTGATGCTCAGGGTCCACTCTCAAGAGTTTTTTTTAACCTTTAACTGGTATGAAGGTGAAATGGTAACATCAGCTATTTAAAAAAAAAACCTCCCTAGGCCTGGAGACGTAGCTGAGTGGTAGGGTGCCTGTCTAGTATGTATATGAATCCCTGCATTTGATTTTAGTACCACAAAACAATCCCTCCTCCCCTAAAATGTCCCTCTGTGGTACGTACATATATATTCTAAGGTGTAAGACAATTTTAAAATATTAAGAAATTTGAGACAGGCATGGAGGGGCACACCTGTAACTCAGCCCTTGGAGGACTGTGGTGGTTCCAATGAAAGGTCCTCCATAAGTCTTGGGCATCTGAATAATCAGTCCCCAGTCAGCGGCTGGTTGGAGAGGATTAGGAAGTATGGCCCTACTGTGGAAAGCAAATCACTGAAGGTGGGCTTCGCAGTTTCAAAAGTCTCACACCATTTTGAGTTAGCTCTTTTGACTTCCCATCAGAGGTTTGAGATGTGAGCCCTCAGCTGGTTCTCCAGCCAGCCGCCACATGCTACCTGCTACCTCTGGTATTGGACTCTAACCCTTTGGAACCATTAGCTCCAAATAAACCCCTTCTATAAGTTGCCACGGTCATGGTGTTTTGTCAAAGCAATGTAAAAATCACCAAGACAGATGGCTAAGGCAAAAGGATCACAGGAGTAAGGCCAACCTGCAGGGTGAGACACTGTCTCATAATCAAACAGGCAAAGAAACTTAATGAGGTGCAGAGTGCTGGAGAGATGGCTCAGAGCACTGGCTGCTCTTCCAGAGGATTCAGGTTTAATTCCCAGCACCCATATGGCAGTTCACAATCAGCTGTAACTCTACTTTCAGGGGATCCAATCCTCTTCTCTGGCCTCTAATGACTGCCAGACACATGTGTGGTACATAGACACACATACAGGCAAACATACATGCACATAAAAGTTTCAAATAAATGAAAGGAAGAAAGAGAGAAGAAACTTGATGGAAGGGCAGAACCCCACACTTCCTTGATGCTAATGCTGTGAGACCTGCCATGAAGCTTACAGAGCTCACTAGCACTACTGTGGCCACAGATTCTGTAGACTGTCAGCCTCGTGCAGACATCAGGGGAAAGGGTCACTAAGAAACCTGCACACAGTAGGCAGGACTTCCCAGCTCATTCTTTCTGAAACTTCAAACCCCCATGGTTGGGACCTCCTGGGCAGAGGAGTTCAGATCTGCTGAATCCTACCCACCCCTTTAGATTCAGACCCAGAATCAAGGCCAGAGGGCAGAAGGATCTGGGCCATGTCAATCAGGAAGGAACAGGAAATGCTGCTCCCAAGGCTACACCCATGCTGATACTCCACCCTCACCAAATCCAGACTATTCCCCTAGACCCGAAGTAGACAGTACTGGAGGACGGTTTCCTGGACTTTATCGTCCCATGTGCCATCTTTTATAACACTGATAATGAAGTTTTTGTTCCTCTCAATCTCTTTCTCTCTCTGTCATTTTGTTTACGTATGAAGACTTTACTTCTCCCCCTCTGTCACTCTGTACTTTTTACATGAAGTTCCTCTGATGAACTCCCAGTTGAGTTCAATTCCAGGAAAAAGTTTGTTCCGAAAGTTCATTTGTATGCTTTCTGTTGTCCCCAATCCAAAGCTATGCAATCTAGTGCATTTCTGTTTGTTCCTAAGCTGCCAGAAAACTAGAAGCCAAATTCATTGTCCAAGTGCTACTCCATTCAGGCCATTCGAAATGCCCCCCCCCCCTTCTGCTCTCTCCTGCTGAACATCTCTGGGTTCGGTTTTAGTTTAAGTAACCTCCTCCTGTACCCACACCCATCACCCTTGCCTACTTCTTGACCTCCAAACTCCATCCATTCCTCCTGCCTCATCACTGCCATGGCACCAGGCTGCAAAGCCTGGGTCTCGCTGGCCTCAAGGCCAGAGTGAGCCTTCAAAACCACAAAGCTGGTCTGTTGTTTTTACTTTGAGGAACTCCTTCCACATTCTACCTTACCCTGCCTTGCTGAGACAGACAGACAGACAGACACATGCACCAGGGAGGTGTCAGGGAGAGAGGTAGAGGCTCTGACTTTGACTTTATGCTGCAGACACACAGATTCTCCCCCATGCCTGCCTCTTTCCTCGCTGTCTCCTCTGTCCCAGACAACCTTCCCTGCACTTCATGGTGAAGTGACTCCCAGGGCATCCCCTCTGAATTCTTCTGGCTCTACAACATACAGCATGAATAGCCAGGCCAGACTAGAATGGCAGCATCTTATCCACTGTGTCCCCAGTTACCAGCACACAGAGCCATTTATATGAGTGAAGTAATGTACAGGCAGGTACATTCTTCCAGAATGAATATCCAGACATGAAACTCTCTGCCAGTTTCCTCAGTACCATACCTTACAGTCTCTGAGGTATGGCAAGCTGGCTCAGAAAGTTTGCTGCCAAGCCTGATGTCCTGTAAGTTCAGTCCTGACCACCCACACAGTGGGAGGGCAGAACTGACTCCTACAAATTGTCTTCTGATCTACATATATGACTGGTATCACATAAACAAGAAATAAAAATGCAATAAAATTATTTTAATTAAAAAAAGTCTCAGAGCTGGAGACATAGCTTAGTTGGTAGAGAGCTTACCAAGCATACGAGAAGCCCCAGGTTTGATCCCTAGCATCTCATAAAGGTTTTTGCCATACTCCTGTAATTCAAGTGTTTTGGAGATAGACTCAGGGGCTAGGGAGATGGCTCATCAGCTAAGAGCACGGGCTGTTCTTCCAGAGGACCTGGGTTCAATTCCTAGCACTCGCATGGCAGCTCATAACTATGTGTAACTAACTCCAGTCCTAGGGGATGGGCACCAGAGCTTCCAGGAGCACTGCATGGACATGGTGTACAGACATACATTCACATAAACTCATAAAGATATATTACATTTTTAAAAAATTAATTCAAAATCAAGTTCAAGGTCTATCTAAGCTACCTGAGACCCTGTCTCAAACAAACAAGCAAACAAAACAAAAAAGTCTCTGAACTGAGTCTGACTATGCTTACCAGTAATCCTGAATTTCGAGAGTTAAGGCAGAAGGGAGGACTGTTAAGTTTGAGACCAGCCTGGGTCACATACTGAGACCCTGTCTCAAATAAATAAATAAACAACAGTCTGTTTCTGTTTGTCCTCAGCTTCCTCTCAGAATCTCCACTTCTCTCCTATGCGTGCAGTCCCCTAAACAGCCTATTCAACTCTTCAGGTGTTTGATACTGAAGGAGAAAGGCTTTTCTACAGTAACCACAGCAGGTGCAAGTGTTTCATAACAAATTACTGTAAAGTGCCTACTATAACACTATTACCACACCCCACAATTACCTGTCTTTTGGGGAGCTTAAGTCACAACCCTGAAAGCCATCAGAGCACTGGGCCAGAAGTCAGCCTGCTCCTTCCTCGGCAGACTGGTTAAATCAGGGTCCCCGCACTTTCCTAGGGGCCAAGGAAGGCACTCCGTAGCTTCCTGTCTCTGCCCCTCACTACAGGATTCCAGGCGCTGAGCTCTCTCTGGCTTAGCGGTCTGACTCCATATCACAGTGACTCTCCTACACAAGACTATATCCTGTGTTGTTAAAGAGACATACCCTGGGCTCCATCTACTTCCAACTCCATCCTTGGGGGGAAAGTGGGAGAAGTAAACTTCAACGTACCCCACTTTCCAACACGGCAAATCCCGACTAGAGCCGTCCGGACTCTCCCACCCCAGCCTACACATTCGGCCTCACACGCGTACTCACTCACAGCCGCCCGGGAGTTCCCGCACAGCGCAGGGCAGGGCTCTGCCCAGTTTCTGCAAGTTTCTTCAGCCCTGAAGTTAGCCCGAGCCGGGGAAGAGCTGTGGATCGCTCCCTGCACGGTCCCTAGGGCCCCGCTGAAGCGTCCCCAGGGCCGCCTGCGAGAAGCCCCGGTTCGCGCCTGCAGTTTCCTGGTCGCCCCCGCGCGTACCCTCCTGGGTCTCCCCCGAGCTCGCCCGGCCCTACCTCTCCACGGGCGGCGGCTCCGCGGGTTCTGGGGCGCAACTCGTGGTCGCCCGGGGCGGGGGCGGCAGGGGCCTGGGGCGCCATGGCCCGCTGCCCTCCTCGCCTTTGTCCGCGCGGCCTCCCCCGGCCGCCGCGAGCCCCTCGGGTCCCCACCGCGCGCGCTCCCGTCCGGTCTCCGCCGCCTCCGGCCTCGGAGGCGCGCTGCGTCCCCTCCGGCCTCCCGGGCGCGCGGCCCCTTCCTCTGCCTTGGGCTGCGCCGCGACCGTCTGCAGTGACGCGCGCCCCCTCCTCCCGACCCATCCCGCGGCTCCAGTGAGCTAATCCGCAGCTGGCGGGCGCCCGGCCGGTTGCCACAGCAACCACTCTCCCAGGGCCCGCCGCCGAGGGGAGCCACGGTAAACAGGACCTTCTGCCGCACTCACTCGCCCCCTCGCTTTTCGGGGGGTGGGGGGTGGGGGAGACGGTGGCTTAACCTTTTCTGTGCTGAAGATCGCCGCATGGGTTCTCTTCTACCCTGGCCGGAGTCCATTCTGGAGATGCGCTTAGCCAGGGACCTGAAGACCAGATTTAGACACCACCAAAGCCGCAGCCCCGCTCCCTGCCCTAGCTTTGTTTCTGGGCAGTTAGGGTGGACGCCTCGGGGACAATTGGGCTCCACATTTGCCCCCAAGCAACTGACAGTCATGAGATAGGCCTTCGAGACCTACTGGCCCATGTTTACCCACAAGCAACTCACAGTCACGAGACAAGCTGTTAGGACCCAAGGGTCCATATTTGCCTCCAAGCAACTCAGGAGATGGTCCTTAAGGATCCAGGGGCCAACCTCCCTACAGAAGAATACAGAATGGATCCCAAGTCCTGGTCAGGAAAAGTGATCAGAGAAATGGCTTTCTACTGCACACTGGTCTCACTTACACAGGGCACAGTCAAAGCACACATACAGGAGGTTTTAAGACGGTAGGATTGCCAAATTGGAGTACACTTGAAAATGCTGCAGGGGCCCTCCCGCAAGGGAGCCAACACAGGCTGGGGCATTCTCTGGGGCTCTGGTGGCCAGCGATAGTGAATCAGTTATAGAAGATGGAGAAACAGAACAGAAAAGGCAGCCTGGGAAGAGTATGACTGGGGACTGTGGGAGAGTCACATCATGATGTTTGGGGAACCCTTAAGAAGTGAGGGAATAAGGGTCGATGGATTCAAGTGGCCTGTGCAGAATTTGAATATTATGCTAAAGACAAAGGGGTCCAAGCAGGAGAATACCAGATGATAAGTTCTCAGGCCTGACAGTGACAATTTATCTGCCCTATGGGTTGGTGCCAGCCAGTCTCCTTCCTGGCTATTAGAGACCTTCAAGAGTTGACCTATGTTTCTGGAGTAGCCTAATGGCCTAAAGCTTAGGTTGGGGTAGGCAGTTGGGGGTGGGGTAGGTACAGACCCAGACTTCTTACAACTTCACAAAGTGGGTCCTCAGAAGAAAAAGAGAGCTTCATATAAAGAGAAAGGCCCGCCAGGCATGTCTGTAATCTCAAGACTCAGAAGACTGAGGCAGGAGATCTCTAGTCTGTGTGCAGGGGTTGAGGTATGATAATGTGAGTGGACTTCAGACACCAGGGAACCGGAACTTAAAGTCTCAGGCGAAACAAAGTTACTCTTCCTTCATAGCTGAGGGGTTTGCTCATTGCAGGAGATCCTTGAGGCCTTCCTAAATTCTTCATGCCACACCCATTTCAATGAAGCATTGTAGACTTTCAGAACAGACATTTGCCAAGTGTAAGCTTTTGTTTTGTTTTTTTGTTTTTAAGTGTTAGCATTCAAAGCATTGCTTTGTTTGCATCTAAGTTCTCCCTTTCTAAATAAAGATCAAAGGCTTGGCTTCTTGGGGGTTAATTACTCCCAGGGCCACAGGGTACCCCACTGCAGCAAACGAGCAAAGTTCAATGGGAACTGGGCCAAGAGCCCAGCTGGCTGCCTCCCCCTGCCCAAAGCACAAAAGAGCCCAGGAGCCATTGAGTGTCTGGCTTCCAGATAACCAGTCGAATCTTAGGTGGACATGACAAAGCTCTGGCTGAGGACTCAGTCCTGTGACAACTCCCAGGCCGCAGTTTTATCATGGAATTCTGGGCTCTCTTAGGAAACATCTGCATCTGCCCCCTGGGTCAGAGCTTGATGAATGTTCCTGGGCCTTTCCCATCCCAGCCTCCTCACTTCCATTGCTCTGGTTGTTGCTGGGTCATCCTACGGCTCTGTCATCATGACCCAGATCCATTCACTGTCCTCTCCCCACTTTCTCTGTGTGGCCTGTGCCGGCTTGTGACCAGTTTTCTCAGCTGTTGGTACTTTTGGTCCCACCCAAACCCTGGTGAGTCTCTAGTTTCAGGTAGTCCAAAGTTGTATCCCCCCCACCCCCCCACATACAAGGTAGGTGCTCTGTACTGGGGATGCTCCAAAGCACACATCCCTACTCTCCCTGTCTGTCCTCAACCTCTCTCCAGGTTGAAAAGTGAGACCTAAGTCAGCTTTCTGTATCTACAGGAGTGTGGCTTCACCATCTCCCTGGATACCTAAAAGGTTTGGATGTTCCACATTCACTGTAAAAAACAAGGTTTTGCATTTGCATACATCCTACATGAATTCTTCCACACTCTTTAGCCCATCTCTAGATTATTATTAAGTACTTCTATCTAATCCAATGTGCTGTATAATTATCATTTTTTTGAAACTGTGTATCATATCCCTGGCCCTGAGGCAGGAGGATCATGAGTTCAGTGCCAGCCTGAGCTACGTAAATCTCCCAGGAACCCCTACCACACATTTTCAATTGTATGTATGTCTTAGGATATTTTCCACCAACCATTGGCTGAATCTAAAACTTTAGAGCACACAGATATAGAAGCCACAGATGTGAAGGGCGGACTGTATGATCTGGTTCAAGAGGGCTGTACTTAGTTAAGGTTTCTATTCCTGCACAAACATCATGACCAAGAAGCAAGTTGGGGAGGAAAGGGTTTATTCGGCTTACACTTCCAATTGCTGTTCATCACCATAGGAAGTCAGGACTGGAACTCAAGCAGGTCAGGAAGCAGGAGCTGATGGAGAGGCCATGGAGGAATGCTGCTTACTGGCTTGCTTGCTTTCTTATAGAGCCCAAGACTACCAGCCCACAGATGGTACCACTCACAAGGGGCCCTCCCCCCAATTGAGAAAATGCCTTACAGCTGGATCTCATGGAGACATTTTCTCAACTGAAACTCCTTTCTCTGTGATCACTCCAGCTGTGTCAAGTTGACACACAAAACTAGCCAGTACAAGGGCAAAGGTAAGGACGAGACACGGGGACAGAGCTGACTTCTTGTAAGCTTTTAATTCTGCTTTCTCTATACGTCACAGCGGTGGACCCCTTCAGAACACCTGTTATTTCCTTTCCCTTGAAGGACATAGGCTTTGGGTTAGACAGCCAGATCCAGCTCTAGAACAGGTTGCTTTGAGTCCTGTGTTTTCATGGATAAAGTGGAATAGAAACAGTTGTAACCATCTCGTTGTGTTGGTGAAGATGACCTCAGATAATGGAGAAAAAGGTTTGCCAGGCCCATTAATATAACTCCTGTGGTCTCCTGTGTCCTGTTAACCGCCCCCCCCCCCCGTATGTGTGTGTGTCTGAGAGAGAAATAGGAGGGAGGGAGAGAGAGAGAGAGGTGTGGTATGTGTGTGTGTGTGTTTGAAAAGCTAGAGGGGGGCAGTGTCAGGTGCCCTTGTCCACCCTCTGCCTTTTTCCTTTGAGGCAGGGTCTCTCCTTGAACCCAAAGTTCACATTTGTCTTTTTTTTTTTTTTTGGCTAGAGCAGCAACCAACAAGCCCCAGTGATCCTCCTGTCTCTGCCTTCCCCACCCAGGGCTGGGGTGATGGGCTAATGCAAGAACACACCTAACTTGTTTTGTGGGTGCTGGGATCCAAACTCTGGTCTTCACGGTTGCTCAAGTCCCCTTAACCACTGCGCCATGTCTCTAGTTTATTTAGTTTAGTTTTCCCATTTTCTCTGCTTTCTCTTTTTCCCATGAATACAGGGTGTGTCAGGCTGGAAACAAATAGGGAGGTTTACTTCTCTCCCAGCAGAGCCTTCTATCAAAGAATGATAAGCAGCCAAAAGCTCACTAGACTCACCCATCAGCCAGGGGAGATGGGAGGGAGCATCCCGGGGACCTGAGCAGGTTAGCACTAACTACTGAGAAGCTGGATATCACCGGAAGAATGAACCTTCGGACATCGCCCTCAAAATTTCACGTTTCTAGCAATAATTGTTTCAGATCCTATATTTTTCCTGAGTAACTTATTTGTTCCAAGGCACTGTTTCCTTGTCCTATCATGAGTCTTATCAGAGAGCACAAGAGCCTAGGCCTGCCTGTCCGCTGAGCCCAAGTTCTTTCTTTCACACCAGACTGCCTGGGAGATCGGTTCTGCCCAGCACCGCCTACTTTTCTAGATCTCTTGATCTGCATCCAATTCATGTCTTTACTATGGTCCCCCCTGGTGGAAGGTACAGGTAGTGCCACGATTTGGGGAACTCTCAGATCATTTTTCCTCCCTGTTTGGTATACTGGGGTCAGCTCCTTTTGGGCTCTTGGCAGGATCTTTATTTTGACTCATCAACGACACTTGTCTGCCAGAGCATAGGTGAAACACATACACAGAGTCAATGATGAACAAGGCATTTGGTTAACTAATCTCTTGAATGCTGGTGTGGAGAGAAGGAGCACATATCTGTTCCTTACGAGGGGCAGTTGACACAGTCACATTGACTGTGTCACAGTCTCACATTGACACAGTAAGGATCAAAGCTTTCTCGTCTGGAGACCATGCATACCCACAGGACTTGAAGCCTGTGGAAACATTCTGGAAAAAGCCCCTTTCTAGTCTTCTTTAGGAACCTGCTTCTTTCCTCCTTAGGAGGCCACCTCCTCAGGCCTGTCCTCATCCCATGGTCAGGCCCGTCCTTGGCTCTCCCTCACTGGGGTGTTAGTAGAATATCTGAAAAAAAAAAAAAAAAAAAAAAAAAAAGCTGGAATGCTGGTTCATGCCCTTAATCTCGGCACTCAGCAGGCAGGTCTCTCTGTGAGTTTCAGGACAGCAGGGTCTACAAAGCAAGTTCTAAGGCTGTCCTGGAAGAACAAGAGAAACCAGCCAAGAAAAACCCTGTCTTCAAAAAAACCAGGGCTGGAGAGATGGCTCAGCAGCCACACGGTGGCTCACAACCATCTGTAACGGGTTCTTCTGTGTCTGAAGACACTGAGAGTGTACTCACATATATAAAATGAAATCTTTAAAAATAAAGCAAAACCCAAAATCAACCAACCAAATAAAAAAAATTGGCTATGCAGGTCTGCATTCAGAGAAAAAGACCATGTATGTATACACATATGTATGTATATGTGTGTGTATACGTATATGTGTGTGTGTGTGTATGAAAAATTAATTTACTCAAAATTTTGATCAGAAGTGGGGATGCCTTTTTGTTTGTTTGTTTGTTTGTTTTTAAGACAGGGTTTCTCTGTGTAGCCCTGGCGGCCCTGGAACTTGCTCTGTAGACCAGGCTGGCCTCTAACTCAGAAATCCACCTGTCTCTGCCTCCCAAGTGCTGGTATTAAAGGCAGGTGTCACCACAGCAGAGCTCCTGTAATGTTTTAAGTTTACAGATTTGGTTCACATTCCTAGCTATCCTGTGGTATATGTAGCTATCCTGTGATATATGTAGCTATCCTGTGGTATATGTAGCTATCCTGTGGTATATGT